>OX104064.1:147456741-147564508 GCA_944474145.2 Dicrocoelium dendriticum
AATATTTATCTTCATGCCATGATGTCTTGTGCTTTTGATGTGGCTTGTGCTTACGGTGTCCGTGTGGAGCACTGTATTGCTGATGGTTTGCTGAATATCCGTCTTTTCGGTGCGAGGACCGTACTCTGTGAGGTGGCATTGTTTTGTACGTTAACTCCGCACTTACTGTCTTTAAGACGCATAGTTTCCGATCACCAGACGGTGATGTTGAGGCACTCGCAGTTAAGCTGTGTATTGCCTTCGCGCAACAAAGTTTTGCTGGTCTACAGAAGCCCCGACAGCGTTGCTAAGGGGCTTGTTGGTTTCATCCGCAAACATTCGGCAAATAAGTGTTTAGTGATGGGGGACTTTAATCTTCCCGACGTTGACTGGCAGAATTGTTCCTGCGACGCTGTTACAAGGTGTTTGGTTACCGAGCTTCTCGAGCTGGCCTTGCATGCTTTCCTGCACCAATATGTCGATCGGTCTACTAGATTCATGGTGGGTCAAGACCCGTCCCTCTTGGACTTAATCTGCGCTAAATCCATTGATTTTGTCACGGATATTGTATACAACGCACCTCTCGGTGCTAGCGACCACGCATGTCTCTCATTGAAGTGCGCCCTTAGTCGTCAGATTAATGATCATCCCGATTGAGTTCCAAACATATATCGCGCGGACTTTCAGACAATGAAAGCCAAGGCCGCAAAGTCGCCTTGTGTCATTTTGGAAAGTGACGACATTCAAATCATACTTGAGTGAGCTCTCTCTCCCCCATGTACCACTAACTGGCAGGAATAAAACTAGGGCAAATCCACCCTGGTTTGATTCTGCTGTACGAAAACAACTTAACAGACGTGCCAGATGTTGGCGTACTTACTTATCTGCTCCTTCATCATGCACCTTCAAGCGATATCTTGAGGCTCCAAATGCCTACACGCAGCATTTACGAGGTGCTCGTCTACAGCATGAAGTAGGGCTTGCTCGTATTGCCTCATCAAACCCGAAACGGTTCTTCGCGTATGTCAAAAGGCGAAGTAACATGAACTCGTGCATCCCAGTGTTGTTCGGCCCTGACGGCACTGCTGCTATCACGGATCACGGGAAGGCTTGTTTGCTCGGAGCACAGTATGCTAGTGTTTATGTTCGAGTCACAGCCGCCGCATATCAGCCTCCACGCAAAAGTTCCTGAGGGCTCCCACTCGGAGGGAGGTTTCTATAACCGAGGCTCAAGTGCTCCGGCTTCTGAGGCAATTAAACCCCAACAAAGCTGCCGGTGGGGATGCTATTCATCCCAAACTGTTGTACGAGTTAGCTGATGAACTTTGCAGTCCGATTACGCAAGTCACTACGCAGCTGCTCTCTACCCAAGGACTGAAAGGAGGCTATTGTTTGTCCCATTTTTAAGAAAGGTGATAAGCACCTCCCTGATAACTATAGACCGGTCAGTTTGACGAGCGTGCTGGTCAAGCTGTTGGAAAAGCTCGTGAGGGACGCTCTCAGACAATTGAAAGCGTTTGAATTGCTTAATCCTTCTCAGCACGGCTTTTGTAAGGGCTATTCTTGCCTTACTAACTTGTTAACCGCTCGTGAACACTGGGCCGAAGCCGTTGATTGCGGGAACGCAGCGGACGTGCTGTTTATTGACTTTTCCAAAGCTTTTGACACCGTTCCACATTCGCGCCTTTGGTACAAGCTGAAGTCCTACGGTATTTCTGGACCAGTCTTACGATGGATTTCAGCTTTCCTAATCGGAAGGGAAATGTGTGTGCGGGTGGGTTCAAGCCTGTCCTTCCGCCAATGTGTTCTCAGTGGCGTCCCGCAAGGTTCAGTCCTTGGCCCCCTTCTCTTACTTTATACGTTACTGACCTACCTGATGAATTGGGTGTGCAATCCCTAATGTTTGCGGATGACTTGAAACTCTGGTTCACGATAGACGATCCGATTGGTCCACTGACCCTACAGAGGGGTCTGGATAGACTTTGGGACTGGTCAATTTTGTGGCAGTTGCCCGTTAATTTGGCGAAATGTTCAGTTTTACGCGTTGGTCCGAATGACCCGCCGACGCGTTATTTGCTTGGCGGCAACGAGGGTACCGCGAGTTCAACTCCAATCTGACCTCGGTGTTTTGCTGTCATCCGACTTTAAGTCCAGTGAACACTGGACGACAACTGCTCGCAAAGGTTCCAACATGTTGTGGATGATCCGCAGGTCATTCGGGATCATGACCACCGAAATGTTCGTTAGACTATTTTCGGCTTTTGTAAGGCCGCACTTGGAATACTGCGTTCAGGCTTGTCCTCCATGCCTGGTTCGTGATAAGATGGCAGTTGAACGAGTCCTGCGGTCCGGGACGAAAATGGTGCACGGATTAAAGAAGCTGACGTACCCGGAGAGGCTACGTAAGTTGGATATGTTTTCCATGTATTACAGGCGGCTTCGGGGCGACTTGGTCCTCACATATCGTATATTGATGGGTCAGATTGGTCCTGATTGACTGGACTGTTTCGCCCAACTCGAGTGCCAACCCTTCGTGGCCACCCATTAAAGTTGCACAAACCCCGGTCTGACCGGGTTTGGGCAGCTTTTCGGTTATCGCGTAGGGTCATAGCTTATTGGAACGCATTGCCTGCAGACGTCGTGATGGCACCGACGGTGAAAGAGTTCGAGCATCGACTTGACGCTCTCGGTCTGCAGTTTAAAGTCTTCCCTTCATGTCTTAAACTTTACTCGTCTACTACGGCCTACGCTTCTTTAACTCATTTTAACTTACATCTTAATATTGCCTACGAAATTCGATAAGCTTGTCTTCTCCTCTGTTTCCTTTCCTTTACTGACACTACTGTTTTCTTTTATTCTTCAAGTGGCCGACAGGGGGGACTGCTAGTGCAGGGCACATGGGCATTGTTTGGTTGACCATGTGAATCATGTGTTGATTTGGCTCTCCTTTGGCACATCAAGGCACCGGTTTCCCTGTTGGATCAACGACGTTTTCGAAGGTGGAACATTCGCGGGATATTCCTATCATTCCGGTCCCACTTGAATTTGAACTATCCGTATGTTGCTGCTTGCTGACGACTGCGCGTTATTTGCATACCGCGCGGATGAGTTGTAGCACATGACTAGTGCTCTGGATTCGACAGCCGCCAAATTCGGTTTTCGGAAGTCAATCCTGCATGACTAATTTGCTAGTTTCACGTGGATCCTGGGCGGATGCTGTGGATCGGGGTGATGCAGTAGATTGTAGCAGTCTGGAGATTCCCCGGTTTGCTTGTGTAAAATTCTAACCAAAATTCTTTAATTGTACACTTAGGCAACCGGTGTGGTTTGTTGAACTGCTTGCTGAGTTCGAATGCTTTACTTGCTCATCGCCATTTTTGCTTGGCGCTCGCTTCGGTTGCAACGCGCGACTGCTCTGTGTGCTGTGCTTGATCCGTTTCCCCTAGCTAGAGCGTCCACGGTGTCGTTCATTTATAGCTAGCTAACAGGGAATCTTTTGCTGAACCAATAAAAGTTTCCCTGCAACTCGATCCGTCTTCTGGAATCGCTCTCTGGGCTCCCGGAATAGGCAACCCTCTAAATTGGTGACCCCGGATCCGGAACAATCTCAACGCCGGATATTTGGAACTTTTCTCCGGTGAGCTCGTTCCATTTATTTTTCATATTTTCCGGTTTTATTTTTGCATACGGTAGCCTATTTTTTCGCGTCATTTTTTCAAATCATGGAATCTGTAGACCATAAGGTACAGTCTATGCTTAGTGTTGTATCTCTCTCTGTTCCACCTTTTTGGGACATGGATCCTGTTTTGTGGTTCGCTCATCTGGAGGCTGAGTTTTACAACCACAGAATCACTTCTGACTACGCGAAGTACTGCAAGCTCCTGTCCTATCTCCCCAAGGAGATATCAATGCAGGTTCGTGACGTCATCATTTCTCAGACCGAAAACCGCTATGAGGCTCTCAAGGAAGCCACGATTAAGCGTGTTATGCCCTCTGAGAAAGTTCGCCTGCAGCAGCTTTTCAGGGATCTGCAATTGGGCGACAAACTGCCCTCAACCCTGCTACGCGAGATGCAGCAACTCCTTGGTTCATCAACCATGGACGAGACTTTACTTCGCGAACTATGGCTACAGCGGCTACCGGAAAACACACAAGCGATTCTCGCTACAGTGAGCTCCGTTCCGCTCACTCAACTAGCAGACTTAGCGGATCGAGTTATTGAACGATCACAGCCACAGGCCAACGCCAGCAAGGTCCATGCCGTCGCGTCCCAGGGCACTTCTATCACTGGCTTACAGTCAACTATAGAAGCCCTCCAAACACAAGTTGCGACACTTAGTCGCCAGGTGCAACAGCTTACTATGACCCGTCGTCGTCCTAGCCGCTCAACATCGCCCTGCAAACGTTCTAAGTCTAGAAACAGGCAGGCTAGCTGTTGGTACCACCAGCGTTTTGGTACCGCAGCTCGTAAATGTGTCAAGCCTTGCAACTTCGCCGAGAAGCAGGGAAACTGCTCGGCCGGTCCGTAACGGCGACGGACGCGACCGGCCAACACCAAAGTCGCCTCATCCGTGTTAGGGATTTAACTTCCGGCACCGAGTTTCTAGTCGACACTGGTGCCGAAGTTAGCGTCATACCCCGTAGCTCAGATGAGGTCGTCTCACCATCGCCGACCAAGCTGCGTGCCGCCAATGGCACACCAATCGCAACTTTCGGCGAAAAGCTGTTAACGCTCAATTTAGGCCTCCGGCGAACCTTTCGCTGGCCTTTCATAATCGCTGCTGTGCCTTTCGCCATCATAGGCATAGACTTTCTTCAACGCTTCGACCTCATCGTCGACGCTAAACGGAAGAAGCTTATCGACTCTAGGACACAGCTCAGTGTTATCGGGACTAGCGCCAACGTGGCTGCTATCACTCCCATTCGTGTCCTACCTCAAGCTTCACAGCCTTTTCTAGAACTTTTCACCAAGCACCCTAAACTCGTTCGCGTCCTGAACGAGTTGCCTCCGGTGACGTCAAACGTCACGCATCACATTTGCACTAAGGGCCCACCTGTTTCGGCCCGTCCTCGCCGACTAGCCCCGGACAAGCTCAAAGCTGCTAAGGCGGAATTCGAGCAAATGCTCGAACTGGGAATCATCCGCCCGTCCAAAAGTCCATGGGCATCACCGTTACACATGGTGCCGAAGAAATCCGGTGACTGGCGCCCTTGTGGTGACTACAGGGCACTTAACAAAGTTACCGTCCCGGATAAATACCCTATCCCGCACATGCACGACTTGACCTCAGCTCTAGCTGGCAAGTCTATCTTCAGCAAAGTCGACTTAGTTCGCGCCTACCATCAGATACCTGTGGCGCCAGACGACATTGCTAAAACCGCAGTAATCACGCCATTCGGCCTATTCGAGTACCTCAGAATGCCTTTCGGCCTCAGCAACGCTGCTCAAACTTTTCAGCGTTTCATTCATGAGGTAACGCGAGGACTCGAAGGCGTTTACCCTTATTTAGATGACATACTCATCGCCAGCTCTTCTGACGAGGAGCATCTTCGTCACCTCGACGCTCTCTTCCAGCGCTTAACACAGCATGGGGTTACCGTCAACCCCGATAAATGCGAGCTTGGCCAAAGCTCCATCGACTTTCTTGGCCACCGCATATCTGCCTCTGGTATTGAAGCTCTGCCAGACAAAATCCAGGCACTGAAGGACTATCCTGCTCCCAGTTCCTTCAAGCAGTTACGCCGATTCCTTGGCCTGGTTAACTATTATCGACGCTTTATCCCTAACTGCGCGAGCATTGTTCAGCCAATGACTGACTTGCTCCGCGGTAAACAACGCTCTTTTCACTTTCCAGACGACGCTAAATTGTCTTTCGAGAAGCTCAAAGACGCTATCTCCAACATAGCGCTTCTCGCCCATCCAGACACATCAGCACCACTCTCCCTGACGACTGACGCATCCGACACTGCCGTCGGTGCAGTTCTTCAGCAACTCATCGACCATCGATGGATACCTCTAGGTTTCTTCTCAAAGCGCTTACAACCTGCCGAATCGCGATACAGCACCTTCGGTAGGGAACTGTTAGCTATCTACCTAGGTATCCGACATTTCCGTCACTACCTCGAAGGTCGACATTTCACCGTCTTCACCGACCACAAGCCATTGATCTACGCAATCAATGGCGCAACGGACAAGTACTCGCCGCGGGAAACTAGACACCTAGACTACGTTTCTCAGTTTACGACAGACGTACGTCATGTCTCAGGTGCTCTCAATCCCGTCGCGGATGCGCTTTCACGCATTCAGCAGATCAGCTTATCGCCTGGCACAAACATTGATCTAGCCGCCATGGCTGCTGCCCAACAAGCTGATCCCGACATAAGCAAGCCACGACGCAACACCACTGAGACGATCACCATTGATCGACACAAGCCAGCATTCTTCAGCAAGTCTGACTCTTCGGTGCAGCAAGCACCTTTACAGCCTGTGCCATCACAGCCGGCACCGCAACCTCAGACGAGTCAGTCCGGTCCAGCAGATCCGACAACCCCAACCGACAGCACCCCTACTCGCTCTACTCTCAATCAACGCGGTAGGAAGCTCAAACCTAAGGTTCGTTTTTCGGACTCCGTTCGCACTTACTATTTTACATAGAACGTGCCTTTAAGATTTTCTGCTCTTACTAAACGTTTTTGAAAATCCACAAAAAAAGACCAAAACGTTTTGAAACTACCAAAAAAGAGCAAAACCTTTTGAAAACATCAAAACAGCTTTGCACGTTTTTCGCTTTGCACTCTTTTGTGTATTGCTATGCATTTATGCTGCTTTTTCATTTTGCTTTCCATATACATCGTCGGTTGGTTGCACCTCGGTTTCACTTTCCGCTGGATCTCCGCACGCCAACTGGAAGTTCAACAACCTTCCTGCTCAACTGCCTACGTGAACTTTATTAACTGTCCCCCCCACAAACAGTTTTTTTACCGTTTCGACACCGTAGGGAGGACACGGGTGGGAGCCCGCTAGGGTCCGATTGCATGGTTCTCCCCCAGCAGCTGCATCGGGTTTCACAACCTGGTCTCGCAGAAGGCTGGCCCGCGACGGACAGTCCTCACGTAGATCGAAGGACTGCTTACACAGTCCCTTCTGGGAGAGGGCTATGTAGCAGTCTGGAGATTCCCCGGTTTGCTTGTGTAAAATTCTAACCAAAATTCTTTAATTGTACACTTAGGCAACCGGTGTGGTTTGTTGAACTGCTTGCTGAGTTCGAATGCTTTACTTGCTCATCGCCATTTTTGCTTGGCGCTCGCTTCGGTTGCAACGCGCGACTGCTCTGTGTGCTGTGCTTGATCCGTTCCCCTAGCTAGAGCGTCCACGGTGTCGTTCATTTATAGCTAGCTAACAGGGAATCTTTTGCTGAACCAATAAAAGTTTCCCTGCAACTCGATCCGTCTTCTCGAATCGCTCTCTGGGCTCCCGGGATAGGCAACCCTCTAAAAGATGTACTTTGTCTTGGCTTCTCCAAAGCATTAGACACTGTACTACATTCTCGCCTCTCTTTAAAGCTACGGTACTTTGGCAACTCAGGGCGTGCTCTACAATGGATCGCCACATTTCTGGAAGGGAGAGAGATGTGTGATTGTGTGGGGTCTAGTCTGTCCTTCCGTCAGTCAGTCCTCAGTGGGGTCCCACAGGGTTCGGTGCCTGGACCACTGTTATATACTTTGCACGTCAATGAGCAGCTGGAAATGCTGGGGGCACCATCTCTCATGCTTGCAGTTAACAAAGTTTTGGCACAATGTCCGACCTCGATGGACCCGACTCTGCTCGTGTTCTCGATACACCTTTGGACTGGCCTGCTGTGGCGAAGGCCTATAAATATGCAGTGTTCGGTTTTACGATTAGTGCCAAATGGCCCCCAAATGCGTTAGCTGCTTGTCGAGAATGAACTACACCATGTTTCCCTAAGGGTCACGTTGCTTTCAGAACTGGATGACGGCTACGTGCAATGGTTTCCGAATGTTGTGGATGATCCGCAGCGCATTCGGTACCATAACGGACGATGTTGGTTAGGTTATTCTTAGCCTTTGTTAGACCACAGAATATTGCATCCAGGCTTGTCCACCTTGCTTAGTCAGGGACAGGAAGTTAGTGGGGTGTTGAGAGTTGGAATCAGAATGTTATATGGACTACGAAAGGTTTCTTACCCAGAAAGACTACTTGAGCTGGGGATCTTTTCAGTGGATTATCGTCATCATCTAGGCGACCTGATCTTGACCTATCGCATACCTTTCGGTTAAATCAGGCCCGATTTATCTGAACTTTACCAAGCAGCTCGGCTTTCATTTCTCCGCGGTTACTTGGGGAAGCTACATAAAATTCGGTCGCATGGAGTCCGGGCGGACTTTTGTCTATCACGCCGTGGTGGATTCCTGGAATTCATCGTCCGAGAACGTGTTGTCAACAACAGCGAAAGAATTCCAACACCGACTTGTCACCCTCGGTCTTTAGTCCCTAAGTTTTCCCTTCACATCTTAGCTTATTTGCCCTATTGTGTTAGTAAATCTATTACTTTTTGGCCCTGACGCTTCTACTACTTTCGTACTTTGTTTCTTACTTCATGTGACCAGTGCGGCAGGGACTGCCAATGCAGATCGCGTTGGTATAAAATGGTTGACTGTGATGTGATTTGCTCGTGTTGATCTTACTCTTCTAGATTCCAGTTAAAGTAAAAAAAAATCGCCAGCTGTACGCCGTAACGGCGCTTCGCTGCCACGCGACCACCAGTTGCGCGTGGGCTGAGTATACCGCGAGGACGCCCGCCCCTATGCGGATTCGAACCGGTGACCTTATGGTTGCAAACCAGACACGCATACCACTCGGCCGGGCGAATAATACCCCGGATAGATGACGCGCCACGGAAGGAACACTCACGGGAATTTATCCCACTGTTTCAGTCCCATATGAACTTGACTGTTGGGCAGGAAATGTGGACAGTAATTAGTTGGACAGGACCTGTTACGGTCCTTGTTCTAGGCTCTACAACATCGCAAGTTGACCTATCAACTTCCGGTTCGACAATACGCAAAAGTAGGATCATTCACGGGATTATCCTATGGCTCCGGTCCCAACCGAAATTGAAAAGCAAGCGGTCTCAGGAGCCCAGCGCTGCGTGCTGCTCTTTACTCAAATCGGTACAAAGCTGGTGGTATTATCGGTTACAGATATCGCACTGCATGCCGCCGGAATACTCAGTTGCTGGCATATTGCAGCTTGAACTGCCACAAACTGTGCTAGCCTCAGTATCCAAGCCTCCAGGAACGACAGCTTGGGCATTTTGTGAAACGGACAGAGTAAAAAACAGAGAGGAATTGTAACACATATACAATAGCAAAACGACTGCAAAAAGGCAGCAGCAGCGTGCGAAACGAGATTAAGACAACAAGAGGAAAGATTAGCATTAAACGCCAGACACATTTTCCAATAAGCGGATTTCGTTTCAAGTGATTATTCTCTATTACCAAGAATATTTCCAGCTAAGAAACACTATTATCACGGTACGCAAAATCTCGAGTTACCGCGACAACGCTGCCGTTGCAACAAAAATTCTGTAATAACGCCCTGTCCGAAGACTAGTCCAGGTCTATAAGGCGAAGGAAAGTGCAATACGGCATCGCCGGTGCATTGCAAAGTCCGCCGCCGCTAGGACGTGGAGGATCGGGACCGTCCGGAATCGGTTGGCTGTGTATCGTTGCTACATACTCTCCGTAGGACATCCTGAGAGTATTGACGGTCACTGCATGCACAAACGGATGTGTTATTTATCTGAAAAGAACGTTACAACTTGCACACTCGCAAATTTATAACGACAACAAACAGGTTGTGGCTACGTCGCTTGGGTACAGCCAGTCTCAAGTTCAGATTCAGATTAGGGTTATCCCGTGAGCGTACCTACTTCAGCGGATTGTTGAACCAGGAGTTGACGGACATTGAAATACTGATGGACCCAAAACAAAGAGCACATCACGCCCTGTCCAACCAATCAATGCCTACGTATCCTGCCCCAGCAGCACTTGCTGGGCCGGTTACGCGAAGTAAGAAAGAGCAAAAAGTGAACTCAGAAGGCAAAAGAAAAATTGGAAAGAGCTAAGCAAGCAGAATACCAAGATATTTGCTTCCTTAAAAAATCTAACAAGTGAATATGAGTCAGCTCGGAAAAAGGAAAGGTTTGCTGTTGCCACCCAAGAGCATCGAGCTGGCGCGCAAAATCCTTAACCGTAGGTTCCCTAACCACGTGGTCTGGAAGCGAATTCCAGCGATCTATAACTCGGCGCGACAGACGAGTTTCCGTCCTAATCCTACCAGACCGTGGTTTATGCAGTTTCAGTGGTTGACCGCGGAGACTTGGTAACGTAGCGGGACTAAAAGCCCTGACAAGTCCGGGCCAACCTTACCCGGCAAAATACGATGAGTGCGAATCAGGTTCCCACTTATCCTTCTGTAATGCATTGCGTACATTCCCAAACTGAGTAAGCGTTCAGAATACGTCTGTCCCCGTAGACCCGGCACTAACCGAGTGCCCACTCGTAACATCCTATCCAAGTTCATTGTGTCTAGGATAACACATAGTGGACAAGCCTGGATACAGTATTCCAGGTGGGGTCGGACGAGTGCCTAGAACAGCTTCACAAGCAAATTTGCCGTTAGGATTCCGAAAGAGCGGCGGATAAACCACATCGTACGAAACCCTGGACAAGCAGCCTTCTTCCAATTGTCGCCAGAATGAAGTGCTGATGAGTGTTCGACTCCTAAAGCAACCTGCTGAGTGATGACCGGGTTTTCACCACCGCCGATAACCTATCGGGCGGGAGGACTAGCAGCTCCGATTCGGAGAACAGAGCACTTGGCCCTATTTATGGGCTTCAAGCATAAGGTAGGCCATTCCCAGAGCCTGTCCAAGACACGCTGAATTGCCTCAGGACCCCCGGGATATCCACAATATTCCAGTGCTTAAGGTCAGCAGCAAACATTAGTGATGACTTCCCTTGCTCTCCTGCCAAGGCATTTATATAGATCGCGAACAACAATGGCCCCAACACCTAGCTCTGCGGGACGCCACTAAGGACAGCTTGCCTGAGTGAAAGGCAACGCCCCACCCGTACGCACTTTTCGCTCTGCGCAAGGAAGACAGACACCCATTGAAGGGCGCAACCTGCTATCCAGCAAGCTCACAACTTAGTGAGAGTCGAAGATGAGGAACAGTGTCAAAAGTTTTCGAAAAGTCCACGAGTAGCACTTCTACTGCATGGCCACTGTCCACCGCTTCGGCCCAGCTTTCCCGAGCTACAAGTAGCTTAGTCTGACATAAAAATCCCTCGCGGAATCCATGTTGCGCAAAACTGAGAAGTTTGAATTTATTCAGGTGTTGCTCCACTGAATCCCTTATCAGCTTTCCAAACAACTTGACTACTACGCTTGTCAAACTGACAGGCCGGTAGTTCGCGAGCAGAGCGCTGTAACCGCAATTAAAAGTCGGACTGGTGATGGCTTTTTTCTATTGCTAAGGTAGGACGCAGCTGTTCAGTGATATTGAAAACACGCATGTGAGCGGACCATTCAGCTCAGTGGCCAATTCATCCAGCAGCTTCGAGCGAATTGAATCAGGACCGGAGACTTTAGAGGGAGTAAAGCCTGACAGTAACTCGAATACTTGAGTCGCCGTTGTTAAACTCAGCTAAGCAAGAAACCGCTGGAACATTTGAAACCACTTCCACCTGTGGTAAAGAAATCTCCCTAGCAAAGATCCCAGTACACGGATCACTAATTATACAAGCATTGTCATAGTCAGTTTGCGCACGGGTCCCGTCTGCTCGCAAGTAAATTGGTATAGAGAGTTTTGCCCCGCTGCGTCTTTTAAGGCGAGCAAAAATCTTCTTGGGATTAACTGCGGCCGAGTCCTCAAAACCCTGCTCGTACTGGAGACGAACAGTCCTGAGATATTGCTTACATTTATTTCTAAGTTCTCGATAACTATCATAGGTACTGGCTGAAGGATCTGCTTGGTAGGTTCGCCAGCATCTAGGCCGTTTCATAAGCAG
Source organism: Dicrocoelium dendriticum (assembly GCA_944474145.2). Taxonomy (NCBI): domain Eukaryota; kingdom Metazoa; phylum Platyhelminthes; class Trematoda; order Plagiorchiida; family Dicrocoeliidae; genus Dicrocoelium; species Dicrocoelium dendriticum. The sequence continues at coordinate 147,468,817 of OX104064.1, forward strand.
GTACTTGCCTCTGGTATCTATCCATGGAGACTGTGCCCTTGACCCACTTTTCCTCATAATTGGAATATAGGGAGTGGAAACCTCCGTTAGGTATGCCTTAAATTTATCCCAGGCTAACTAGACTAATTTAGCCATCGAGATCTCACAGTTCAGAACTGACGTCCTAGCCCGCATTGCACTAAAGTCCACCCGCCAAGTATTCGGAAGTAATTCAACAGCGGTCTGTTGGTGCCTTGAAAGAGCACATCGAAAGGATATGCATGCGTGATCGCTGGACTTTAGAGTAGCACTGTATGAAACATCGGTCACGAACTCGAGGGACTTAACGAAAACCAGATCTAAAGTTGATGGTATTTGGTTGTCCATATGCCTAGTGGGGAAGTCAACGAACTGGTGCAAATGCACTTGGAGAGTCAGCGCAAGAACGTCTACAACGATTGTTCCGGATGCTGAATTGCAAGAGAGATCGGCCCAACAGACTTCCGGGAGGCTGAACTAAAGACTTATTCGCGGACTGAGTGCGAATAAAGTCAGTTAAGCGCCTGGAAGAACTTCCAAGACTGCTGCATACCACTACAACTGTAAACTGGGTAGAGGACGTGCACAAACCAGCCGGTAGGGCTTCAACCGTCTGAGCCGACGACTGGAATGTGCAGGTCCTCAACACATTTAACTTACAGCTCACACAGCACAACGCCTCCGACTTGGCGACCAACGGAGCGAGCAGTTCTAAGCAGTGCGTAGCCAGGTAAACATATCGCACCGCCCGTGCTAACCGGAGACAAGCACCTTTCGGTGAAAGGAAAGTATATCAGGAAGAGATTTGTCTACAAGTAGACCAAACTCGTGCACCTTGTTATTTAGACCACGCATTTGCTAATTACTGCCACAAGGAAGTCGGCACGACCATCCTGGTTAGTGCGCCATCAGGATGGGTTCTGATAGGGCGTAACAAAACTTCCGGCTGACCGCTGAAAACCCACCAGACGGGGGTCATGCTCACCAGCCGCCCGTCTAGTTTTGAGGTCCTTGATAGCCTCCTTTAACTTCAATCTATCAGCCAGTGGTAGGTCCGGATGAACGCTGACAACACTACCGTTAAGGTTGAATGCAGACCGCAGTAATGATTTGCGTTCCTCCGGGGTAGAAAGGAACACGCGAAGTAGTCGGGATCGTGGAGCTGGTGTAGCGATAAGGACTTTCCCTAATCTGGTCAGCTTGCTGACATTCACACCAGGGAAGCTAGGTGGAAGCAGCTTGCTGACACACAATTTGAGCCACCTGATATCATCCAAGATGCGTTCCCTAAGGAGAGCAGCCGCAGATTCATTAACGTTACGGAATATAACGCCACTATCCGTGAAATGATCGTCACCACGGGGCGTGTTTACCCCGCGTGCTTTCGATTCGACGCTTATACCGGCCGTTTTCACCACTGGCGGTGGGACTGCCCCTGTCCCCACATACGACCTCGAAGCGATGGTAGAGTAGGTTTTCCGCTCTATTGCCGTGGTCTTATTAGTTCCTGGGTCTTTAAGACCCTGTCAGACACCACGAGAGTATTGCCATGCACAAGCTAAGATGGGACTACAACGATAGGAGAATCCTGTTTGTTCCTTTCTGAGCAGGTCCTTGAGCCAAATATTGTTGAGGTGCTTAAAAGTATGGTAAGCTTTACGGCGTTGCGAGTCACCCTTGCGCCGGAGCTATGCCAATCTCCGTATCGTTGCAATTTAAGTAGATGTAACACCGACGGCTATTATTAGCAATAACGGAAAGGTTATATCTCCCAGGTGTAAATTGTTAGTTGCAAACTTTGCAACTTTATAACATGCCTATATAACTTGCATCATTATAACTTTTGTTGCAGCTTCGGCACTATAATTGTACCTCTAGTGAGTTGTAGAGAGCAAAAAGGAAAACCGTTTTCAGCCCCCGTAGATTCCGTATCCTTGGTTCATTGGATTTTATTATGCCGAACAAGTCCTTTGTCAGCCGCTTCACTTCCCGCTCACTGTAAGCACCAAGCCAGGCTTGCTGAATGTCGTTGCGTAATGAAGTTCCTCGAGGGTTCGTCGCAATGGCAGTGACAGACATAAGATTCCAAAATTTATCGTATGTTTGTCTACCAGCAGCATGAAACTTTCCTGGATGGCGCGTCTGCAGCTTTTTCAGGTAGGCCGTTCAAATCATTTACCACCTTAGTGGATTTTGTGACGTCCATAACATTTATAACCTTATATTGGTTATGAAGTCATACGGTTCACGACTGCTTCACCTTCATATATTGTTTCCAGCTGCTCCATAAATGCGTCAGTTTAACATGCATCGGCTTCGTGGATGAAAATGTGTGAGCTCTGTTCCAAAGAATTTACTTAAAATGCAAACAACGACCTAAGAAAATAATAGGTAGATTAATCTTTAACCCTAAGGTTGTACATTGAAAACAGAAATTTTCTTCTCGCTCCCCAGTTAGGATTAGGTTTGTTTTAAGGTGCTGTTGCAAAGACCGATGATGCTTCTAGCAGAACGTAATTTTCGTTTTTACTAGGCTAATTACAGCGGGTACTTCTGAGCAGCAACTGTCAACTGGCTTGCCAAAATCGCTATATAAAAACCAAGCACTACTATGTGTGTTTAAATACACAATTTTCCTGCCATGCACTCGAGCTAGTAGGTAAAGTCGCGCTCCGTGTAAGTATAACTTCTTTTCGCACTGTGAACACGGCGTAACATCGTGATCAGTTCATGGTTGGCGTCCTTAGCAACATCAGACCTGTCGTTGGACGGGGCGTCAGCGGAAACTCAAAGCAAAGATCGTCTTATAATACTTCGTAAATCAACCTTGATCGAAGTCGTCAAACGGACCGTACACAAACGATTGTTCACCGGAATCCAGTCAAGCAAGGAGGACTCAGCCTTCGGGCTGAGTACCACACCTACCCCAGCTTGATTAGAGGCTGCCGAGTCAGTGTCTCCGGATTGCTTGCAACCAAAAGCGACTGGACAAGCCGGGTGTAAGTAATTCAACAACTTCATGAGGGTCATTGACCCTAGTTTCCAACACGTAACACAGGTCAATACCCAGAGTGTCCAACGTGCGTGCGAGTGCAGCCTGTTGGCCCATGTGACTTAGAGTACAAAGGTTGAACGCCACCAAGGAAAACTGGACAGCGTGACTTTATAACAGACTGTTGCCGATATTCTTCCGGTGGATGGTGCGGGATGGTTCTACACCAGCGGCACTACGGCTGCTGTCAATTATGCTGGGAACTATGAAAGGTAGGTTAGCGATGGGGTTGGGAGGACAGTAAGGGAAATGGGTGGAAATGAAAGAGGGGAGGCTCCAGCAGTAGCATGTTTTTGCTTACCCGCCCTGCTGTATGCATCAGATAAGGCGAGCCTTGATAATCTGCGTGACGGCCAATGCAGGATGTAGTTGAATGTTGAAGAAATTGTCATGGTTGTATGTGGGCTGCCAGAGCACCCAGATCTTGACAGGAGGACGATTAGGGTCCTCAACCAGTGACGTTGGCTCAAAACCATGTTCGCTAGGCAGCGGGGATGTGGCAATAATTTAGTTTTACAGCAATGGACGCCATCCCATTTAAAACCCTAACCTGGAGGACCAGAAGACTGAGTTTGTCTGACGTCTAACCATTGACCAACCTGGTAGGAGTAGCTCTCAAGGGGCGCTGGGTCACCACCCAGTATAACTCAATGGGTCAAGGGTACGCAAACCGTCGCACCAGGTTAAGGTCCAGTCCCGTGGCGATGGGGTGCAGTCTCGTGGCGATGGCACGCTATGACTGAGTTGTAGTAGATGAGGGCACACGTGATTGCGGTTCCTCGAAAGCCGGTAAACCACTGTTAGATCGCCACGTACGCGCCGGTACCGGCTGCTGTACAATCTCAGCTTCCTCAGACGAAGTTGATAATGAAGATGAAACAACCCTTGGACGTGCATTGTGGCTCTTTGCTGTTGAGTCTCGAGCGCTGAGAAATCTTTCTTTTGCCAGCGCTGCCAGGCCTGGATTGCGTATTCCACCTGAGACCGTAGGTATGTGTTAAGCAACTGTGAACATACTGACGGATCAAACCGCGCGAATGCTCTCCGCAGCATGTCAATGTGTTGGTTTCTAGTCTTTGTCGCCTTCTCAGGTTTTGCTGAGCAGTCCAGATCAGCCTAGATTATTACGCTAATGTCGCGCTCCTGGGTGACTGCTTGCAGAACATGGTCTCGGAACTTGTATGTGATGTTTGGCTGGTGACGAAAGTGGACCACCTTACACTTAGCTGAATTAAACTGGAGCAGACTGTGGAGTGACCACTCATACGCATTGTCCAGGTGTCGCTGAAGTGCATCGTGATCTCCTGGGTCGACGATTGTCCACTACATCTTGACATTATCAGCGGATAGCAAGGAACCTGAGGCGATCAAACGCGTAAGCGTGTTAATGAACACGAGAAACAGACGCGGCCCCAGAACTTATCCTTGTGGAACTCCACATTCGACATGAATCGGATCGGACAGCGCACTTCTAACTCTAGCCTGTCGTTGCCGATCCCGCAGGAAATTCCTGAACCACCTAAGGACAGAATCCCCAACTCCATAGCTTTCGAGTATGTGAAGCGGAATGCGGTGGTCCAGTTGGTCAAGGACATTAGAGAAGTCGAGTTACTATTTAAGTTGTTCTCCGAGCTTTGCGCTTTTGTCACAAACGTTTCACCTCCATGCGAGGTTGCTACCTTAATGCAGTGGGAGACAGAATGCAATCTTTGTGTATGTATCCTCCGTCTGTGTTCGACCTGCAGGTAACTTTTGAGGGTAGCAGGGTCGAGTTACATCCCGTGATCTCTATCTACGGAACCTAAATCACACTGCCACGTTCATAATTCACTTGCAGGTCGTTCTCGGACACAGGGTTCATTCAGGCGGATTGTGCGCCGCACCTTAGTACATTGAGGATGCCGCCTCGCATGGTGTTGAAACGTTTGCGACAAAACCGCCAAGTTCGGAGAACAAATGAATAATTGTATCATCAAGCCGGTTAGGCTTCAACAACGATGTGACAGAGGCTAGATAATACCTAACGTTTCTGTAGTACTGTAGTCAAAAGTCGTAAATAAACACTGGACCTCTACCTTCAGTATAAGTGGCCTGTTTTGTTTAACAGCGTAAGCCACCGGTTAGGTGGATCTTAGAGGCTCAGCTGACATAGCAGTGAGACAAATAAAAATTAAAAAACAGCGGAACTCGACGTCTGGAATACGGAATTAGAAGCGAACATGGATATAAGGACAAAGCCTACAAAAGCTTGAGAGAAAGGATAAAATTATTGTCAAGTCGTATGTCTGTGAGCGATGCTTCATCAGGATTCAAGTGAAAGCGTGTAAACATGAAATGAAATTGAGCCACAGATTAGGTAGCTGGCAGAGGATTAGCAGTTTACCAGCGTGAAAAAGCTGGGGTTTAGCGGCGGCAGCCAACAACAATCAGAATCCGGATGTAAACACTCATAAGCATATAAGGCCGAACAGGTAATAACTTATTGGTGCAAAGGAGAAACTTATTGCCAGTCGGTCGGTTGTGGGCGACGCGGCATCACAGACAAAATGGATACCTGTAGTGGTTAAATGGGTATGAGTCATGAGCTAGTCGGCGCTCCAATGCATGGCAGGCATACTAGTGTAACAGATAGAGCTAGGAGGCAACGCGCATCAGCGTTCAGATTCCGTAAGTAGATACTAATAAGAACGTAGGACCGAAGAGACGTAATGAGATAAAAGGATGAAAATGTTGGCGTCGGACTGTATGAGCGATGCGGCATCACAGTCTGAGTAGAAGTCACTATACTTGAAAAGGTATAAGCCACAGGCTAGGTAGCTCTTACTAGCTTAGCAGTTTATTAGAGCGAAACAGACGAGGTTTAGAAGCAGCAGACAACGAGGTGTAAAATACTGAAGTAGAAAACAATATGAACGTAACGTCAGTGAGCTCAAGCATGTGGTGAATGGAAAAACTGGACGATTAGGATGGTGTTAACAATGCAGCAACCAACTGCAACTGGAAGCCTTTTATGTGGGAATGGAAATGTGCGACATGCAAGGTGGTTCTTCGAGGCTTAAATGCCATACTGGATTGAGACAGCTGAGGTTTCGTAGCAGCAGCTAAAGACATCCCAAAGTAGATAAGAGTAAGAAAATAGGTAAAAGCAAACTGAAGCATGAGCTGAATGGATGAAAATCTCGGCAAGCCGGATGGTTGTGAGCGATGGTGCACCAAAGACTAAATAGAAGCCTGTAAAGGTGTAATTAAAAGAAGTTACATGCTCGGTGCCTCTTCAGAGTTTAGCTGCACTGCTAAAAACGTAGGGTTTAGACGCAGCGGACCACAACATTCACAGTACCCGGGTAGATACAAATAAGCAGATAAGGTCAAGGAGAACTTAAGCATAAGGACAATGGATAAATTCCTTGGCAAGTTAGATGATTGTGAGCCTTGGTGCTCTACCGTCCAAATGGAATCTTGTAAGTTAAAAATTGGAATGAGCCACCGGCTAGGTTGCTCTTAAATGCATAACTGTCGTACTATAACGGTTAGACCCAGAAGACAACGACGCTTAGCATCCGAACGTACAAATTGTTAAGAATTTAAGGCCAACGAGACCACGAACATGAAGTGAAAGGATGAAGACGTTGGCAAGTAGAATGGTGGCGAGCGTTGTAGCAATACAATCCAAATGAAAACAGAGGGCGCGGTAAGGAAATAACAGCGTTGAGATGAAGTATCTTTGAGGACTGTTGCGGGTGTTTCTAATGTAGGCCAAGTCAACGACGGGCTGTGGTTTGGGCGTCACACCAGCTATTACATTGGCGATTTATCTTGCCGGTGCTGTTCCAGTAAGTTGAAGAAAATGAATGAATAAACATCTAATCCAGGAGTAGTAAGGTATAAGCAAAAGTGGGAACTGCTATTCCACCCATCATGACGCATGACACATGGGGCCCTCATAGGCAGCTGAAAGATATATTTCGCACAACTGGTACTGGTAGGGTACCGTGAGGAGAACGTTCCGGCTATTTAACTAAGCAAGGTGACGCGCGCTGGCTGGCCGAACAACCTCCTCGTGGTGCCAGCTGGGTGGTTCGGGTTTAACCCGTTCCAGCAAATAGTTCGGCGGCAGTGTTCCAGGACGTGGTGGGTTTTCGCCCGGCAAGCGTTCTCCTTATAAAAAGCCACAAATGTCTGCTTATCAACACTGTGACGTGGCGGATGTGACTCGCCACAAAATAAAGTCACTGGCTCATGGACATCCGGAAAATGGTATCCAACCCACGGACGTCAATCGCTTATTCTCACATTCCTACCGATAACAAACAGTCAAAAATTCTGCGGCACATGCAAAAATACAAGCTACATTCATAGACAATTGCATACATATATACACCCATACACTTACATTCACTGTTATGCCAAATATGTACTCTTTGTTCATTTTAATCACACTATGTTAGCTAAACATGATCATGCCTGTACAGGTGTGCCTCTCATTGTCGAGAATAAAAGTTTATTTATTTATTTATTTATTTACATGCAAACTTACATACGATCCTACATAAACATATGCAACAATCCCATTGTTCCATTGTACATAATTTGATCACATTTTGTACTCTTAACATGATTATGCCTGCGCAGGCGTGCCTCGCTTAGTCGAGAATACACAGTTTATTTATTTATTTATTTATTTAAAAAGTCGGTCCTTCAGGGACAAAACGTATATTCTGCAAACAACAGGACCAGGCGAAAACGGAGACAGAGGGCGAGTGAAACACATCGGTATATAAATCTAGTTGGATCCATAATTAACGACCTTTGTTGTTGCATGACATTTTTCCTTTGATTCAGTCAAACAAACTTACTCCAATGCGTCTAACTGTTTGCTAATAAGCGTGCAAGCAAGAAACGTGTGAACGTCCAATCGGCTGCCGCTTTTGCTTGCGGCAACCTAACGGCCTCCTTGCTGGGTTGGCACCGCACGTTCGTTCGAGTGTATACTCCCATCACATCCTCCCTTTTTTCATGTTCTTGCTGCTGTACTTTGCTAAATGGTCCATACACTTTACCACTTCGCATCCTCTTCGTTGGATCTACCGATGTCGCCTCATTACCGCACGCAGTGTAACGCTCTCTCCCTGATCCATGCTGTCGCCTCAGACATCTCCTCAGCTGTACTCGGTTTCTTCTCAGCTTCTTCCCTCCAACATTTACTTCGTATGACCTTTCACCGACTTTCACAGCCACGACGCCTATTCTCCACCGCTCCTGTCCATCGGGAATTGGTTCAACCCATACTTCTTCCCCCACTATCAGCTCAGGTAATTCCCGTGCGCCGTTGTCGGTAGTACCGTTTCTGAGTAGCCATACCGTCAACCCCGATAAATGCGAGCTTGGCCAAAGCTCCATCGACTTTCTTGGCCACCGCATATCCGCCTCTGGTATCGAAGCTCTGCCAGACAAAATCCAGGCACTGAAGGACTATCCTGCTCCCAGTTCCTTCAAGCAGTTACGCCGATTTCTTGGCCTGGTTAACTATTATAGACGCTTTATACCTAACTGCGCGAGCATTGTTCAACCAATGACTGACTTGCTCCGCGGTAAACAACGGTCTTTTCACTTTACAGACGACGCTAGACTGTCTTTCGAGAAGCTCAAAGACGCTATCTCCAACATAGCGCTTCTCGCCCATCCAGACACGTCTGCACCACTCTCCCTGACGACTGACGCATCTGACACTGCCGTCGGTGCAGTTCTTCAACAACTCATCGACCATCGATGGATACCTCTAGGTTTCTTCTCGAAAGGTTTACAACCTGCCGAATCGCGTTACAGCACCTTCGGTAGGGAACTGTTAGCTATCTACCTAGGTATCCGACATTTCCGTCACTACCTCGAAGGTCGACATTTCACCGTCTTCACCGACCACAAGCCATTGATCTACGCAATCAATGGCGCAACAGACAAGTACTCGCCGCGGGAAACTAGACACCTAGACTACGTTTCTCAGTTTACGACAGACGTACGTCATGTCTCAGGTGCTCTCAATCCCGTCGCGGATGCGCTTTCACGCATTCAACAGATCAGCTTATCGCCTAGCACCAACATTGATCTATCCGCTATGGCTGCTGCCCAACAAGCTGATCCCGACATCGACAAGCCACGACGCAACACCACTGAGACGATCACCATTGATCGACTCAAGCCAGCATTCTTCAGCAAGTCTGACTCTTCGGTGCAGCAAGCACCTTCACAGCCTGTGCCATCACAGCCGGCACCGCAACCTCAGACGAGTCAGTCCGGTCCAGCAGATCCGACAACCCAACCGACAGCACTCCTACTCGCCCTACTCTCAATCGACGCGGTAGGAAACTCAAGCCTCCAGTTCGTTTTTCAGACTTTGTCAGCACTTACTATTTTACGTAGAACGTGCCTTAGAAATTTTCTGCTCTTACTAAACGTTTTTGAAAATCCACAAAAAAGACCAAAACGTTTTGAAACTACCAAAAAAGAGCAAAACCTTTTGAAAACCCAAAAACAGCTTTGCACGTTTTTCGCTTTGCACTCTTTTGTGTATTGCTATGCATTTATGCTGCTTTTTCATTTTGCTTTCCATATACACCGTCGGTTGGTTGCACCTCGGTTTCACTTTCCGCTGGATCCCCGCACGTCAACTGCAAGTGGAACGAACTTCCTGCTCAACTGCCTACGTGAACTTTATTAACTGTCCCCCCACAAACAGTTTTTTTACCGTTTCGACACCGTAGGGAGGACACGGGTGGGAGCCCGCTAGGGTCCGATTGCATGGTTCTCCCCCAGCAGCTGCATCGGGTTTCACAACCTGGTCTCGCAGAAGGCTGGCCCGCGACGGACAGTCCTCACGTAGATCGAAGGACTGCTTACACAGTCCCTTCTGGGAGAGGGCTATGTAGCAGTCTGGAGATTCCCCGGTTTGCTTGTGTAAAATTCTAACCAAAATTCTTTAATTGTACACCTAGGCAACCGGTGTGGTTTGTTGAACTGCTTGCTGAGTTCGAATGCTTTACTTGCTCATCGCCATTTTTGCTTGGCGCTCGCTTCGGTTGCAACGCGCGACTGCTCTGTGTGCTGTGCTTGATCCGTTCCCCTAGCTAGAGCGTCCACGGTGTCGTTCGTTTATAGCTAGCTAACAGGGAATCTTTTACTGTACAAATAAAAGTTTCCCTGCAACTCGATCTGTCTTCTGGAATCGCTCTCTGGGCTCCCGGAATAGGCAACCCTCTAAAACGCTTGGGATCTCATCTCCATAACCGAGACATGGTTACACTCAGAGATTTTGGATGCCAAGGTCGCGACACGATCGTCCCAGCAGGAGAGGTGGTGTTATCCGCTACTATCGCAATGACTTACAATTCGAACCACTAGATGATCCTGAGACGCGGGTTACCGATTCGCTATGCTGCCGTTTGCGTCTCAGATACAATGACAACTGTTTCGTGGCACTCGTTTATCGCTCCCCATCGTCCAATCCCTAGATGGATTCCCACTTAATATCAGCACTAACGAAAAATATACTCTACACTTACATCCACGTTCTTGTCTCTGGCGATTTCAACGTGGACGACTTGGATGCCTCGGCATCCCCGGGGAAATATTCAAGGCCGACCTGAAAGATCTTATCACAAGTATTCCGCTCTACAGTCACATCACCTCACCTACCAGGTACAGAGCTGATAACAAACCATCGGTACTAGACCTCGTACTTACGAATAAGGAACTCATGGTCAACAGGCCATTTCTAGATAACTCACTATGGCTAAGTGATAATGACACCATACCTTATAACTATATGTGTTACACTGAATATCCGGAGAAACACACAGAACCAACATGTACTGTCACACGATACAACATCCTGACCAATCTGGTTGCAATGACCGATTTGGAATTCTTGAAAATTGTCTCACCTAATAGCACCTGGATCCAGTTTGAAAGACGCTTGGGCAAGCTAATCGAAACTGTTTCGAAACCTAAGAGGGTTTGTTCCACCAATCGATCTTCGTTCATCGGAAGTAGAACTCGCACATGTATGTCAATAAGGAATGCAGCTTTATGCACTTACAGAGCTCGTCCAGGTACCGAAACCTGGAGGGACTACGTGACTCAGCTCAATCTTGAGGACAAAGCGGCTCACAAAAACATTTGGTTTGTAAATTTGCCAACAATAAAATCTCCTAAAAGCACGTTAACACCATTCGGAAAGCGAAGTATGGCATCCCCCCACTCAACACGACAGTTATAGGGGCACAGAGTGCTGAAGAAAAAACCAACGCCCTAGGGATGCAGTATGCTCCGACCTTCCAACGAGACATCTGTTACATACCTACATCCGTAGCCACAGTTTCAACATCGATCTTACTGCCACATCTGTGTTGAAGAAACTGCTCTCACTTCACACCTACAGTTCTCCCGGAATCGCTGACATTTACCCGAGGGCACTAACCGCAACAGCGACAACGCTGCCCGGGCCATTAGCAGATCTCTTCCAAACATACTTCGATGAGCAAACTGTACCTACTATGTGGAAACATGGCCTAATAATGCCACTTTTCAAAAATGGCAATCGTTCAAAGCCCGCAATCACCTGGTGATCCTTCTCCCTGTGCTCTCTAAGGTGATGGAAGCAAACAACACTGAAGCTTTAGTAGGCCATCCAGAAGGCGACGACCTCATAACACCTGAACAGCACTGTTTCCACCAATACCGTTCATGCACAACCAACCTACTGATTGCACGTAGTAATTGGACGGAAGCAGCCGATACAGTTAGAGGGACAGACCTCATTTACCTCGGCTTCTCCAAAGTCTTTGACCAACTGGACCACCGCATTCTGCTTCACAGACTCGAAAGCTATGGAGTTGGGGATTCTGTCCTTGGGTGGTTCAGGAATTTCCTGCGGGATCGGCAACGACAGGCCAGAGTTAGAAGTGCGCTGTCCGATCCGATTCATGTCGAATGTGGAGTTCCACAAGGATAAGTTCTGGGGCCGCGTCTGTTTCTCGTGTTCATTAACACGCTTACGCGTTTGATCGCCTCAGGTTCCTTGCTATCCGCTGATAATGTCAAGATGTAGTGGACAATCGTCGACCCAGGAGATCACGATGCACTTCAGCGACACCTGGACAATGCGTATGAGTGGTCACTCCACAATCTGCCCCAGTTTAATTCAGCTAAGTGTAAGGTGGTCCACTTTCGTCACCAGCCAAACATCACATACAAGTTCCGAGACCATGTCCTGCAAGCAGTCACCCAGGAGCGCGACATTAGCGTAATAATCTAGGCTGATCTGGACTGCTCAGCAAAACCTGAGAAGGCGACAAAGACTGGAAACCAACACATTGACATGCTGCGGAGAGCATTCGCGCGGTTTGATCCGTCAGTATGTTCACAGTTGCTTAACACATACCTACGGTCTCAGGTGGAATACGCAATCCAGGCCTGGCAGCGCTGGCAAAAGAAAGATTTCTCAGCGCTCGAGACTCAACAGCAAAGAGCCACAATGCACGTCCAAGGGTTGTTTCATCTTCATTATCAACTTCGTCTGAGGAAGCTGAGATTGTACAGCAGCCGGTACCGGCGCGTACGTGGCGATCTAACAGTGGTTTACCAGCTTTCGAGGAACCGCAATCACGTGTGCCCTCATCTACTACAACTCAGTCATAGCGTGCCATCGCCACGAGACTGCACCCCATCGCCACGGGACTGGACCTTAACCTGGTGCGACGGTTTGCGTACCCTTGACCCATTGAGTTATACTGGGTGGTGACCCAGCGCCCCTTGAGAGCTACTCATACCAGGTTGGTCAATGGTTAGACGTCAGACAAACAGTCTTCTGGTCCTCCAAGTTAGGGTTTTAAATGGGATGGCGTCCATTGCTGTAAAACTAAATTATTGCCACCACCCCGCTGCCTAGCGAACATGATTTTGAGCCAACGTCACTGGTTGAGGACCCTAATCGTCCTCCTGTCAAAATCTGGGTGCTCTGGCAGCCCACATACAACCATGACAATTTCTTCAACATTCAACTACATCCTGCATTGGCCGTCACGCAGATTATCAAGGCTCGCCTTATCTGATGCATACGGCAGGGCGGGTAAGCAAAAACATGCTACTGCTGGAGCCTCCTCTCTTTCATTTCCACCCATTTCCCTTACTGTCCTCCCAACCCCATCGCTAACCTACCTTTAATAGTTCCCATCTTAATTGACAGCAGCCGTAGTGCCGCTGAGTAGAACCATCCCGCACCATCCACCGGAAGAATATCGGCAACAGTCTGTTATAAAGTCACGCTGTCCAGTTTTCCTGGCGGCGTTCAACCTTTGTACTCTAAGTCACATGGGCCAACAGGCTGCACTCGCACGCAAGTTGGACACCCTGGGTATTGACCTGTGTTACGTGTTGGAAACTAGGGTCAATGACCCTCATCATCATCATCATCAACAGCAGTACATCAGCCATTTGAACTGATGCTTCGCTGCCATACAACCATGAGGACCTATGAAATATAGAATAAGAAGAGGGAGAGAAGGGGGACTTACCTGAAAACCTTAATGCCCTAAGCAAACATTCAGGGTCAAGGCGCCTACACCTTGTGTAGACAACATTCCGTCACAAACAGCTGGCTATCGTGCAAAGATAAGGCGGCATCAGCGAGACTGCTTCCTTGCGGCTTTCACTGCCACGCGTCATAATCAGCCATTACCCCGCAGATAACTCAGCACCAAACACACTTTAAACAGACAATCCGATTAGGTGACGGCAGCAGACGCGCCACTGGTGTCGGTTACGAGCCATGTCCTGTAAAGTCTCGAGCCAAGCACAAGGTGAGTCACGTGGACTCCAGCCCGGAAGACGAGACCGACCAACGGCACCCAGTTTAGTCGTCAGTGACTTCATTTCACGCTGCCAAGTCAACTTCTGTCCACCTCGAGCCTTGCGCCATCCTACACCTGGTAGACTGAACAAGGCCCTCATGAAGTTGTTGAATTACTTACACCCGGCTTGTCCAGTCGCTTTTGGTTGCACGCATCCGGAGACACTGACTCGGCAGCCTTTGGTCAAGCTGGGATAGGTGTGGTACTCAGCCCGAAGGCCGAGTCCTCCTTGCTTGACTGGATTCCGGTGAACAACCGTTTGTGTACGGTTCGTTTGACGACCTCGATCAAGTTTGATTCACGAAGTATTATAATACGCTGTTCAAATTTGGTTTCCGCTGATGCCCCGTCTGACGACAGGTCTGATGTTGCCAAGCACGCCTACCATGAACTGAGTACGCTGCTACGCAGTGCTTACAGTTCAGATAACATTTTACTTACAGGGGATATGAATGTACAATTAGGTCGCTTGAGCTCTTCAAGAGTCCAGCTAGCTGGTAAGTATGTGCTTAAATCCGACCGTATGGACAACTGCGAGCGTCTTTTTCAACTGTGTGCGGAGCACCATTTGTTTCTTAGTAGCACTAGTTTCGGAGACAGGGGACGCCGAAATGCCACTTGGCGTCATCCAATAGCTGGCAAGCGATGGACCCACATAGATCGCCTTGCCATAAGCGGCAGGTGGTGTGGTTCCATCCTGGATTGTCGATCGTTCTGTAGTACTTGCGTCGACTCTGATCATGCCTTGGTACGCTGTCGCCTTTCCATGAACTTTACCGGGAGGCGCACCAAGTGCTTCCCCCCCCCTCCGATTGGCAACTATTAAATTATCCCAGCCCTCGGTTAGGCAAACCTACCAAGATGCACTGGGTACCGAACTTTCGCTCCCTAGTCCTTATGACAATGAGTTTCAGTGGTATAGGACCTCGATCGCCATGCACAGCGTAGAAGCATCTGCTTGTATTACTATCAATCGTCACAGCACTAGTCACTGGATATCCGAGAAGTCGATGAAACTGTTGGAATCCAGAAGAAACCCCCGGCTTGTTCTGGGCACAATGTAACCAGGCAAACTATTAGGCGCGAACTAAAACGCAGCCGGTGCACCGACAAGAAAGCCTAGTGGACCAATCAGACTCAAGAAATGGAGGAGCCGGGAGCAGTAAGAAATTATCTCGAGCTCTTCCAGTTGATCCTCACCACTGGTCCCAGGAAACAGGCGTCAGCCCGGGTGCTCTGGTTCACACCGTATGGCTCGTTGGGCGGAACGCTTTCAAGATCAGTTTGTTTGGCACCCTGCTTTTGGATCTTTTCCTACTCAAATGATACGGGATAACCATGAACAGTTAATTTAGAGACTCCATCGAAGGCTGAGGTCCGGAACGCGATCACAGCCCTCAGTCGTTTTCATGCTGCTGGCCCGGATTACCTCCCACTTGCATCATCTAATGATGGAAGTGAGGTCCTCTGCAAATCACTGACTTCACTGTTCCAATATCTTGAAGGTGGAGGCCGTCCTGGATAATTTGTGACTCAATTATAATAGCAATATCTAATAAGTGCAGTCGCACCGAGTGTGCTAACCACAGGGGTGTTACCCTAACACCGATTGTTAAAAATTACTGGCCTCAGTTCTCGTTCGTCGCCACACTGCGGAACGGGTATCACGGATTAGGGAAGAGCAGGCAGGTTTCTGCCCTGGACGTGGCCGTATACAGCACACATTCACTCCGCAGCAGCGCCACATCTACTGCAGACAGACAATGGCTGTGTTCTTCGATTTTAAGTGTTCGTTCGATGCAGTCCATTGATGTATTCTGTTCGAAATACTTGCGCGGAAAGGCATTTCCCATGAAATATGTGAACATTTTATGTGCCATGTGCTGGTAAACGACCGGCCGCGTCCGGGTCTACAGTGACAGCTTTCCGACAATACTCGGCGTTCATCTGGGTTGCCTTATTACCCATTTTTGTTCAATTTCATCGTTGACTCCATCATGTCGTGCGAAATTTCACGATGCAGGCGTTGAAGCGCTACCTGGTGGAAGGCTTGTTGCTCTCGTTTATGCTGGCTATATCGTCTTGCTGTTTAACGTTGTTGGGTCGGTCCAGTCAACCCTGAATAGCCTTGCTAGATTGGTCTTGTTATTTGGTATGCGCTTCGCACCTTTACAGTGCAAAGTGTTGTTACAGGGCCACCAGCCACTTGATGATCCCTTGGCCCTAGATAGCAACTGGTTCGATGTAGTTGATCAATTCGCTGTCGCATAGCAACTGAAGTCAGTCCATGCATTGCAGAAGCCAGAACTGCTTTTTTGAATCTGTGACAAGGGTTTCCCTTCGTTTGAAAGGCCGTATTTACAAGGCCACAGTGAGGGCCGTACTATTATGGGAGTGAGACGACGCATTCAGTCTAAAGATCTGATGCGCCTTCAAGTCTTTGATCATCGCTGTCTGCGGAGCATTGCCGGTCTCGGGTAGCACCAACGTGTCCGCAACGATGATTTGTGTAGGTGAGTGCTTGACAATAATACCCAAGCTGGTTCCTTAAAACAACAGAGCACTGAATAAGTTACGTTGGCTCGGGCACGTGCTGCATATTCCTGATCACCGCTTACCAAGGAGGGCCTTGTTTAGTCTGCCAGATGTAGGGTGGCGCAAGCCTCGAAGTGGATAGAAGTTGACTTGGCAGCGGGAAATGGTGTCACTGACGACCAAACTTGGTGCATTTAGTCCGTCTCGTCTTCCACGCCTTAGTCCAACTGACTCGCCTTTTGCTTGGCTCGAGGCTTCGCAGGACATGACGCGTCTGCTGCCGTCTCCTAATCGGACTGCCTGTTTAACCTGTGTCTGATGTTGAGTTATCTGCGGGATAATGGTTGATTACGCCGCGTGGCAGTGAAAACCGCAAGGAATTTGTCTCGCTGATGCTGCCGTACTTTTGTACCATAGCCAGCTGTTTGTGACAGTGTTGTTGACACAAGGTGTAAGTGCCCTTGACCCCGAATGGTTGCTTAGAGCATTAAGGTTTTTCGGTAAGTCCCCCTTCTCTGTTCTTCATTCCTGATGTCGTTATGGTTGTATGGCAGCGAAGTATCAGTTCAAATAACTGATGTACTGGTGTTGATGATGATGTTGATGAGGCACAACACCAATTTAAAGAGCTACCAGCCCAAGTTGGTCAGAATGTCGGCGAACTTTTACTCTCCTCTTGTGTGTCAGCCATGGAACGCCGTCCCAAATTGCGTTGTTTCCGCTCCCACTTTACCGGTATTTATAAATACTTCGTCGTTGCCATTATCTACATGCGTTACGAGATATAGCCTGTGTATCTCGACTGACGAGATAATGTGACTATCGTTGCACAGCCAGAATTAACGTGTACAGTCGATTTTGGCTTATTTCTGCATGTCTCTGTGAACACTGATGAGTTCACCAGGACGATTTTCATCGTATCAGGTTGTTTTTTTATTCACCACGTGATTCTCATTCTTGCCCTCCTACGGAAGTTGTTAAGCAACAGTTTTTAACCCGTAATATATCATTGTATCATTGTTATATCTCGACGACATCCTGATTGCGAGCTTCTCACGCAAAGGGCACATGCACCACGTTCGGACAATTTTTAAGCGTCGTGCCACTATAGGATAAAATAAAGGCCATCATCGACCACAGCGAGCCTCATGCTTTTAAACAGCTAAGACGTTTTGACGGACTCGTCAGCTTCTATCACCGTTCCACACCTAGTTGTGCGTCGCGTATACAGTCGCTCACGGACCTTCTCCGAGAGAAGCTCAGGAAATTCGATGTTTCTGCTACAGCGCGTACCGGGAAGAACAAACTGGCTTCCGTTCTGGCCATGGGGTGTGTGTCATATATTCACGCTCCGCTAAATCCTCGAACACCGCCACCACTACCAAAGGCCTACTCTGGTTGTATTCCAAGACATCCATGCTGCATTCGGCTCGGTTGATCAGCCTGCGTAATGGCATTGCTTGTTAAAGAGTGGGGTCTAGAAAAGTACACTCACTCTACTTCCATATCTCCAGCAGAGTGAGGGTCTATAGCAAGCTTTCCTCCTTCGCTGTCAGTAGCAGTGTACGATAGCGTTTTCCTATATCCCCTTTCCTCTTCGATTTTGTGGTTGCAGTCGTCCTGTTGTGGTTACCAAAATTTTGGTCTGCAGCTTCTACCGGGCAAGCGAGCGACTGATTTAGATTATTTCGATGACATCGCCTTACTATCGCCTCCGGCATAGTGCTAATGGATAGGGTGGATTATATCCATAAAGTGCATCACATACTCAGTGACGAGAGTAAGTTTCAGAGGCTCATGGCAGGAAAAGATAACACAGGGGAGTTAGAGAAACAGCTGACCGGCTGCCTCAGGCGAATGATGCAAGCCAAACTCATCACGAAGAACGAATTCGAAAAGCTGAAGCCTTCAGGTGGACACCTACCGAGATTATATGGCCTGCCTAAAGTTCACAATGAAGACGCCCCAATGCGCCCAATCTTGGACATGGTGGGTTCTCCTCAGCATTTGTTGGCCCAATGGATGGTGTCGAATCTGCAACCCTTAAGCAATTTTGTTTGCACTTACTGAGTGAGAGACACGTTCGAATTCATTGAGAGAATATCTGAAATCAATCTTGTTAACAAAAGGATGATATCATTCGATGCCCAGTCGCTGTTCACAAACATTCCATTGCTCGAAACCGTGGATTACGTATGCGAGCTTGCTCGGCAACTGCCCATATATGCAGCTTTTTCGGTGAATTTGCTAAAGGAGGTGCTACTTCGTTGCACGTTAAATGTTCCGTTCACCTTCAGTGGTGAAATGTACCGTCAGATTGACGGAGTGGCCATGGGATTTACTTTGGGGCCGCTGCTGGCTGGTATTTTCATGGCGAAATTGGAACATGGCCCACTTGCAACGCACATCCGTGAAACCGAAATGTACTTACGGTATGTTGACGACACCTTCGTACTTTGCAAATCTGAAAAGCATGCGCAACAGTTGCTGAAAGCTTTCAATGACGCACGAGAATCTCCACTTCACTTGTGAACACGAACTCGGAAACCGGTTATCTTTCTTGGATGTAGCGGTTATCCTTAACTCGGACGGATCATGCAGCAGAAAGGTACACAGAAAGCATACGTGGAATGGACAGTACACTAACTTCCACAGCGCAGTACCTCTACAGCATAAGCGGAGTTTAATCAGATCTCTCGCCTTCAGGGCGCGCAGTATTTGTACACCGGATACCGTCAACGAAGAAGTACAGAGAATCAGCGACGCCCTCAGGGAAAATGGCTATCCTGATAAATTTATCATGAAACATTTGAAGGAACGCAATCGAAAGCCACCTAGGAGCATTGCTCCTAAGAAAGAGCTTTTCATACATATACCCTTTAAGGGTGATTCTGCAGCTGATATGTTATCCCGACGCCTGAAAGATGCTGTTGAGAAAACTTATTTCGCGGCCCGCCTGAGAATCGTTTTTCACAACAAGCCGTTGCTTACAAAACCCTTGAAGGATAGACTGCCGTCGTTGACTCGTTCAATGATTGTTTATCAGTACTCGTGCTCCTGTGGTGCACGATACGTGGGTCGCACGACGAGGCGCCTATCTCAGAGGATTCGTGAACTCATCCCGGCATGGTTTTACCAAGGCGAAATGAGGTCTACAGACAGCTCAGTCATGTCGCACCTTTTTGAACGTGGCCATACAGCTTCAGAGAATGACTTCAAAGTCATCTACACACTACCTGAACACTTCTTCCAAGGATTCCGCAAACAGCTCTTAACCATCGCCGAGTCTATCTACATTCACTATCTGAAGCCGGAATTATGCGTACAAAAACGATTCATACGGCCAATACTACTACCTTGGCCAACGGACACTGTTACTTAGTTATTTGGTTGTTATCTTACCTATTTAATTACTTGGGACTACTAAGCTTTGCGTACGCATGTTTATTTAGTTTACTTGGTTTGCCATCTCTATCTCTGTCTCAAGTTATCGATTTTGATCATTCAAACAGTCCAGAAGTCAATGAGAATATCCGTAGCTCGGGGTGTGGTTGCGGGTTTTGAGCTGTTCTCCGAGCTGAGTGATTATTGTGCAGACGTTTCGTTGCCTGACTAGGCAACATCTTCAGTGCGGCTTCAGGGGCCTGGTTCGCAGTGCCTCTTAAGCGACTTCAATGTCCAAGTGCTTATTGATCGAGTTCTGTTTTGAATGCCAGGCTTCAATGAACTCACGTGCTTGCCGGCTTTTAGCCCTTCCGAGGATAGTGGCATGCTCTATGTCGTATTGTTGGTTCTCGGAGAACAGCTCAAAACCCGCATCCACACCCCGAGCTACGGATATTCTCATTTATTTCAAATCAATTTGGGCGCGACACGCTAAAATCTGCTCGCCGATGGTAGACATTTGCCAGTGGGCAATCATCCACTGACGAGCAGCTCTGTTTCCTCCACGAATGCTTGAGAAGGCAGGTTTTGCCGCCGAGTTTGCACTATCGTCCTCCGATCAACCATCCTTTGGCTTGGAAGATAACGGAACAACATGGGCGAAGAATATTGCGCCTGAAGCTCAAATATCATAGAGCTCGTTTGGACATCAGGGCAACGTTTTTTACGAACCGAGTAGTTAACTTCTGGAATAAACTTCCTTCTGATTTAGTGGAGTCTGAGTCCGTAGAAGCCTTCAAATGGGGCTTAGACGATTGTTGATCCATACTTTTTCCAGATATATTGTAGTTGTACTTTAATATGTAGTGTATTTTGATGCTGGCATATGAAAGTGCAAAGATTGCTCTTGTTCTTGCCTCGTTCCATTGCAGAAGCAAGAAGAGACAATCCAACGTCGAAGTGCCGGGGGCCGCTTCACTTAACGGCACAAGAACTGGACGCTCGTTAGGCGGAAGCCTCTATCGTCTGTTTGACCTGACCTGATATGCACACAGTCGAAAGCATAAATACCAAATGGTGATTAACGAACAGAAGGCAATTTGCTTATCCAGACTAGGATCACAATTGACTGAAGAATTGGAAAAAGCGATAGCCGTCAAAACACACAAGACAAAGGTAAACACCAAACGGAGGCTTGAAGAGAAGCTGAATTCGATCTCGCAAAAGAAACCGCCTAAGGAAGACGATGCTTGGATTGCAAACATATCCAAAAGAGGATTAACGGACGCGGAAAAAAGCAGTCATTGTCCGAGGTATGCAACTCAATGTTAAGGACTCCAATCCTATCGACTTCCTCGCTGCACTAGAATCGACGCTAAAATCGTACAACATCACGCCTGAAGCACAACAAGAGGTCAGACACGGAATCATCCCGGCTCTCAGTCATAAAGCTGAAACCAACATATTCAACGCCGCTGAACGGAAAGCTCTGGAGAACCTCAAGAAAGACAAGAGCATAGTTATACTGCCGGCCGACAAAGGACGCCTTACTGTTATAATGGACAAATCTGATTACATGATGAAAGCACAACACCTACTCAGTGATACCAACACATACCAGCCGATAAACGAAGACCCGACAAAACGCTTAGAAGGCAACATCAGACGCACTCTGCAAAAACTGGAACAAATGGGGAAAATCACAAAATTGGAACACAAGATGATGCGACCACAAGACTCGGTACTACCGCGGTTCTATGGCTTACCT
This sequence comes from Dicrocoelium dendriticum, assembly GCA_944474145.2. Taxonomy (NCBI): domain Eukaryota; kingdom Metazoa; phylum Platyhelminthes; class Trematoda; order Plagiorchiida; family Dicrocoeliidae; genus Dicrocoelium; species Dicrocoelium dendriticum. Next base: position 147,490,478 of record OX104064.1, read on the forward strand.
AAAGTACACAAAAGCGGAGTGCCGCTTCGCCCCATCGTGTCGTTACCCGGAGCACCAAATTACAGGCTTGCAAAGGAGCTCTGGAGACGGCTAAAACACCTAATCGTGGGATCGGAACACTCGATCAACTCAGCAGAACAGTTCCTTGAGAAACTTAAAACCGCAACCATTGAACGAGACGAAATAATGGTCTCTTTCGATGTTACCGCCTTGTTCACCTCAATCGACATTGGCTTGGCGAAACAAACAATTACGCGCCTGTTAGAGGAACACATGTCGTCTGATACAAGCAGTAAACTCGACCCCAAACAGATGATGGACTTATTGGAATTCTGTCTAACAACACATTTCACTTTCAATGGCCAAATTTACGAACAGATAAGAAGTACACCAATAGGATCTCTGGTCTCGTAGCCGAGGCAGTGATGCAGGCGCTGGAACAAATAGCACTTCCGATTGCGAGACCAAAACTTTGGGTACGATACGTAGACGACACCTTCGTTATCTTCAAACGTTCCAAATTGGAGGAAACACACGAACTAATCAACAGTGTGTTTGATGGCAGGAGAACAACGAGCAGTTACCATTCTTAGACGTTCTCATACGACGGACTGGTGCTGAACGACTGGAAACAACAGTCTACCGAAAATCTACGCATACGCACCAGATCCTCAACTACGGCAGCAATCATCCGGCAGCCCACAAACGCAGCTGCGTGCGAACCCTTTTCAAACAAGCACAAACCCATGGTAGCACACCGCAGCTGAGACGGGCAGAAGAAGGCCATCTTTCAATCTGCCCAGTATTAATAATAAGTATGTGTCAGCTGAACGCCGTAACGGCGCTTCGCTGCCGCGCGACCACCACCAGTCGCGCGCGGGCTGAGTATACCGCGAGGACACCCACCCCTACGCGGATTCGAACCGGTGACCTTATGGTTGCAAAGCAAACGTGCAGACCACTCGGCCACCGGCCGACTCAATCTGCTCAAGCGGAACTCGTACCCGAAAGGCTTCATTCTACGCTGCTTCGCATCACAAAAGGTTGATCGACACACCTCGACAAATGCAACAGCTGAAAAGAGAACAACACTGCCCTATATCAACGGTATCTGAAATGGCAGCGAGGCTTTTATTGCCTTTTGGAGTCAAAGTTGTACACCAGTCAACGGAAACAATTCGCAGTAAACTCTTCAAAGTGAAAGATAAACTTAGCAAAGAGGAAGAAACTGGTGTGATTTATAAAATCTGCTGCCGGAACTACGACAAATACTACGTGGGACAGACTGGAAGAAAGCTTGGCACAAGGCTACACGAACCCAGCCTAGCCATTCTTAGGCACAATCAGAACTCCCTGATGTCAGTGCATATGGATGCCGAGAATCATCAATTCGACCTAGAGCATGCCACTATTCTCAGAAGGGCTAAAAGCCGGCAAGCACATGAGTTCCTTGAAGCCTGACATTCAAAACAGAGCTCGATCAATAAGCACTTGGACATTGAAGTCGCTTACGAGCATTGCGAACCAGGCCCCTGAAGCCGCACTGATGGTATTGCCTAGTCAGACAACGAAACGTTTGTACAATAATCACTCAGCTCGGAGAACAGCTCAAAACCCGAGTCCAGAAGTAAATTCCAACCCGAATTGACGCTTTCCCCACAATCAGTGTTAAGTAAACGTTTGGGTCCGATGAGTGTTTACCGAAAAGAATTCTTCACCCTGAACTGATTTCTGATATTGATTCATATATATATATACATTATTAGATTAGTATTATATATATATATATATATATATATATATATATAGCTCGTCCTGCACGATCACCCCGAGGTCGTTTTCTTGGGAAGCACGTAACTGCTGGTCCCCAAGTCGATATTCATAGATAAGCTGCTGGCGTATGGTGGGATAGTTCTTGAGCATAACAGTTCAATGAAGTTAACAGAAGTGAAAGACACATCTGTGGACTCGCCATATTATCCAAGTTATCACATAGGTTTATCCGTCTAACCCGATTTCGTGGGGTTGGTGAGCACAATAATTGTCTGCGTCTTGTCGTCGCTCAGTGACTAGAAATCAGATCAAGTAATGTACATGATGTAAAACATCGTCGAGTCGTCTTTTACAAATGGGTAGTGTGGGTGCTGTAATGATACAACTCGGAAGATCGTTCCGCGGTCGACAAACTCGAAGGTAAAAGTATTTCCGGCGGCACTCCAGCCGACTGTATTGGGTGGCAAGTTTCAATTTATGACCCCTCATTTCTGTGTTGCAGCTAAGCTTCAGGAGGTATCGGCAAACTTGACCGGGATTCTCCAAAATCTGGAACGTCATGATTAGGTCATCTCGTAGATGGTGATCTTTCGCTGTACACTCCCAAGGCTTTCAGTCGCCTATGGTATTGCAGGTGGGACAAACCTTTCACATTTTTCGTTGCCCGTCGTTGTGCGGTCTCCAGTGCAACCAGGTCGCGTTTTAACCAGTGTTGCGAAGCCTGGATCGCTTACTCTGCATGGGGCGTCACATACGTATTGAGTATTTGGGGGAAGATGGAGGAATTGAACCTCCCGAATGCCCTCCGTAGCAGCCCAACATGTTAGTTCACAGTTTGGACTCCTTCAAAGACTGCGCCGAACAGCCGAGATCGTTTTGGATTACCACCCCAAGGTTTCGCTCTTGTGAGGCGGTTTTCAGCATGTCGTCTCCAAGCTTGTATACGTACGTGAGCTTGTGGCGAATATGCACACTTTTGCGCTTGTCTGTCTTAAACGGAAGTAGATTTACCTTTGACCATTCAAAAACGCAGTCTAAGTCTCGTTGCACCACATCGTGATCTTCATGACAGTGGATTGCCCTCTATATCTTGATGTCATCGGCAAAAAACGGGAAATTTGACTTGATGACACTCGCAAGATCGTTAATGAAAAACAAGAATAAGCGCGGCCCCAACGCCGACCCTTATCGAACGCCGCAGTCCACACCAATTGGATCAGAAAATGAACCTCGAACCTGTAGACGCCACTGAAAGAGGAAGTTTCCGATCCATCCAAGGACAGAGTTTTCAACTCCGTATGCTTGCAGCTTTTGGAGATAGATGCAGTGATCTATACGGTCGAATGCTTTGTAAAAGTCTAGGTAGATGATATCAATGCCGGTCCCACTGTCGGCTATCTCGGTCCAACTGACACGGGCAAGCAGTTAGTTGGTACATGACCGATGCTGACGGAATCCGTGTTTCTCCGGTGCTATTATGTTAGACCTTTCAAGGTAGCCCATTACAGCCTCAGCTATGATCAGTACCATCACCTTAAAGAACAGCGGGAGGAGAGTCACTAGACGATAATTGGCTGGCTCTGAACGGCTACCACTTTTGAAAATCGGGGTAACGATGCCTTTCATCAAAATGTTAGGGAGCTGATGTTTGTTCAGACATCTTTTGAAAAATCTCGTCAGTGGTTCAGCTATCCTCGTAGCTGCCACCTGCAGTGCTTTCGGGGGAATGTTGTCAACTCCTGGGGGAACTGTGGGTGCGCAACGACAGCAGCTTCCTCAATATGATCGCTGAACTAAACGTGACGTGTGTAAAGACTGGCATATGGGAGAATGGGACAGGTATGTTACAAATGCTTGGAGCACATCCGAAAATTGGGGCATATTTTAGCCGTTGAACATTGGCTGCATCCTCGGCGGTTTGAGCATACCCATCCGCTGATATTAGCGGGGGAACACCACTTTGCGCACTCCGGAGGCTGTTCACTTGTCTGTACACAAGCTTTTTGTTAATACAAAACTTTTCCGCTAGACTCTGCTGTTGTACTAAGTTGTCTTTGCGCACCAGTGTGGTACAGTGATTACGATGCACAACATAGTAACTCCAGCTGTCAGGGCTGGAGTTCACTCTATACACATGTTACGCAGCGTCTCTTACTGTCATATGTTTTCGAGTTCTACTTCGAAAGAATGATTTTACCCTTGCAGAACGAAGGGGCTTGTTGACCGGTGCAGATTTAATCAGATCACTGAACTTGCCATTAAAATCCAACAAAACACTGTCAATGGAGCAGTCGTCCGGAAACTCCCAGCTGGCATCTCCTACAAGTTCTGCCAGTATGTCGTAATGGGTGATTGTTTGGAACAAAGTAGTATGTTCTTGTGGATACTCCGCATAACACACGAAGTCGGAAATTATAGTTACGTCGTCACTTCGCCCTAGAGGGCTCTCCAGCCTTCGTTTCTCAACCATGAGCTCTTTGTTCGTGAGCACTAAATCAAGCACAGATGGTTTATTTCCGGCTCTGAATCGGGTGGGTGAACTGACATGGCTGAAGAGCGGAATAGTTGAAAAATACTCTTGCAGGTCGGCCTTAAACTGCTCGTTAGGAGAAGCCGAAACTTCCAAATCATGAGGATTGAAGTCACCTGAGAGGACAATATAACTGTATCCTCGTAAGACCTTTCCCAAAGATAATGCCAGGCGGGAGTCCATTTCTGTGGTGGACATTGGGGGACGATAAACAACGGGCAAAAGACGTTGCGCCTCTCTCGCAGACTGCACCAGAGTGAGTCTATGATCAGCGTTTCCGAATCGACCACCGGTTCGTTTCGGGGGACTTACCATTTATCGCAACTTCGGCATCAGTAATTTCTGAGCGCAACCAAGTTTCCATAAATAGTATGAGGTCCCAGGCATGTGACGCTTGTCGTAGTGGCAGTTCGGCAACCTTGTTCATTGTGCATTGGTATACGTGCAGGAAAGGTTCTATGTTTTTAGAAATGAATCGTGGAATGGGTGTTTTGGATAAAGTGTTGTGCCGACCAGTAAAAGGTCGGCAACTAATCGTTTTTGGGTGGGGGATGACGAGTTCATCTGTGTTCGATTCACGGATCATACCATTACTTCTGCTTCTCTCTTTGTATGTAATGTATGTGGTGTATTTGCCAAGTTCGTTAGCTAGTTGATTGAAGTTATCCGAACTGTTGTCGATAAGTGGTCTAACTAAGTGGCTGCTCTCGTGTGTTTGCTTAGCAGATGTGGCTTTGATCCGGAGCTCGGAAGGAAGGCTGCTGCGACCCGCATACTATCTCTCCACTACCATTGCTGACAGCTGTCTAGATTGAAGGACCACTTTCATAATCCTCAGGTCATATCTCTTGTAGTTTGGCGACGGCCGTAACCTCGAGATTGATTGCGTTATGACGTTTTCCAGGGACAGTGTCTCGCGAGTGTACCGCCATTGTTCTGGTCGTGAGTGGTCGCTTCGTGCTCATCATGACTTCCAGTCTCGGGAACACCGGTTACAAGGATGGTCCTGGGTGCAGATTCCTTCCGGTCTTCGTCCAAGTCGTGCTTCGCTTGTCGGCGCTCGCTCCACGATATATCCGGGACTGGGCGGATGGAACATGACCCATTCCGGAGGCGAGCTGTTGATAACAGGACGGCTTCTGCTTCATCGACAGAAGTCAGCTCAACTCGGGAAAGTCTTGGTTCACTGTAGTGCTGTGAGTTTGGGTAACGCGTGTCAACTTTACGCGCTTAGTTACAACACCAATAGTGTCACAGATGGAGTTCCAGTGGTTCATCCTATCGAGTAATTTGCAGAATCAGCGCAAGAAATGGCACGGGAACAACAAATTGGAGCAAAATGACCGGACTTACCACAATTCCTGCAGATTGCACTCTTTGCAGGACATGATTTATCATTCGCGCGGTGTTCAGTATTCCCATAACGGTAACAGTTACTTCCGACTGAGGGTCGCGTCAGAGAGCGTGTCGAATCCAAACGGGCAATTTCAGTAGCTACTGCATTAGAAAGGAATATTTTGTTCTCTTCTGTGACTGCGACCTTCGCACAAGCCACGTGGCAGACCCTGTCCCAAGTGAGTTTTTCCGCGTTCTCCATTAACAAAATCTCTGATCCGGGAATCCGCGAGGCTAGCAATCAGTTGTTGTATCAGCATAGTTTCCTACACTTTTTCTTGGGAATACTATGGTAGTCACACTTTCGAACAGAACAAACAAGACGAGAAATGAAAGGAACCACTGGTTCTCAAGACGCTTGCTACAGCTGCGAAAAATTATACCGAGATATATAAGTGTTCACTCAAACGCCCCAATGTTATGGAGGGCCGATAAGAGATCTTTTAACGTGGGCTTCTTGACTATCTGAGCCGAGGTGCAAGCGCAGGAACTTTAAAGTATCCTCCGTTTTCAGCGTCACGGGTGTATTGAGAACTGGCAGCACAGAAATATAATCCGAACATTTAATTTTCCAGCCTTCCCAGCATTCTACGTTTGGGATAACCACATGGTCTGTCCAGAACGATGCAGAAGCAACATGAAATGACATCCGTATCACGCAAAGCCGGCATACTAAAGTGCCCCCATTGTTTGTTTGCAAGGTACTGGTTGCCACAAGAAATAGTCACTATAAACAGCCCACAGTTTAGAAGTAACGAGTACGCCAAATTCCGAAGGCGCCATAGTATCAGACACTCGAGGACTATACCTTATAATCCTGCAACGAATGGACTCGTCGAACGACTTAATCTTACTTTGAAGAAATCTCTACAAGTCCTTCGGCATTCGGGAGAATCCTGGGATGATGCGTTGGTATCTGCCTTAGAAGTACACAGAACCACTCCACATACTACAACCGCAACTACCCCTCGGAGCCAATGCTGGGGCGAGCAATTCGAACTAGACTAAATGCAGCCTTTATATCTGTAGAAATTGCCGATCAGAGAGAATACGAAAGACGGGCTGTTTACCAGGCTGAGTATAAACGCGTTGGGAGTACGTTTCCCCCAGGGACATGTGTTCGTGTAAGGCTACCCTATTCCCGGAAAGGAAGTAATGTGTTCGGACCCCCGACCAGTGCGGAATCTGTGTGCACTCCAGGAACTTAGAAGCTGGTTGATGGAACATGGGTGAATGCAAGATGGATGCATACGGCGCTTTCCGAACGTGCTGTTGGGCGGACAAACACACCTACAAGACAGCGATCGATACTGACGAATCTAAACTTACGACGATACGGTCGGATACGTCGCCCTGTCCATTGATATGCTTTAACAAGTAATACCACATGCAACTTCTTCGTGATGCCGACAATAAATTAGATCGTACATGGATACGTATTGCTTATATTTTTACGAAAAGAAGAGGAGACAATGTCGTGTTCCAATACTTTGCTTTGTTCGTGCTATCGAATCGTTTACAGCACCCGCGTTTCTACTTGACACTCATTGTCCCAGCCATTTGCTCTTGCATCTGATTGGTTGCAACTCTAAAAACCCACCTATTCGGTAGTAACCCGCATATGTGTAGACAGTTTTTCTGTGCATACTTTCCCATGTTGCTGTGGTCTGCCGCTAATTTCCGGGATACAACAGGTTGGTCTTGAACGGGGTATAGTATGGAAGCAACTCAGCTTGGATCCTAGTACGACTGGGCCATGAAATGGATATGTAATCCCGAAACTACGCTAGAACAGGGTGTTTTTCAGTGTGCTGTCGTCTGCTACTGGTTTGCTGCTAATTTTGGGATACGAAAATTCTCCAGGTATGAATGGCGTTCAGTGCCGCTGCGATGGATTATACTGGACCATAAACATGTATAATACCTATAAGTCATGGTAAGTATATGTTATGGTTACGGGACCCTTAGTAAGGAAAACAAATCTGGACTGAACACTGTGTAATCAGCAATTAACAAGGCATCTCGACATGCATTTACTGGCGACACAGTGAGTTTGGTGTGTTTGTGTGTGTGTGTGCGTGAATGTATGTGTGGTGTCCATCCATAGATGTCATAACAATCCCAGCTGATAACGAGCCACTGGTTTAGGAATGCGGGTCGATCGCCTAGGCACCTTTTTACTAGTTTGTGCATACTTTTCGCCCTCAGTGCCTAGTTCGTCACGCACATCTTGGTTTTCGCTTCGTTCGAACTCTGTGTGTGTGAATTTTGGACGAACTTGTTCTGAATGCCGATAATACAACGGCCGTGCGTAAGTTGAAGGTCGGTTTGGCTTCATGAGGAACAAATTACGGCGGCAGGTTGCCAGTGTGTTTCTTCTGGCAATTTAGTGCAGGCAAAGTCATTTCCCCAAAATCACACCCTTCAGCTCATCTGAAGTCACTGACCTCTTCTGTCACTCATATATCCCCACTCGTGTATTAGGCAACACAATATATTCAGTCTTGACCTGCGGTTCCTGACAAACATCAGCTCTGTGAGAGACTTACACGAACTCTCAGGGGTGTGGAACGATAGGTAAATAGGAACTGATGCAGCTTTGTTAGTAGGGTACCTACACGCTGTTTCAACAGTCCTTGCTTCACTGTATGCATTTGTTTGATGCGGGATCCTAAGACGCCTGTGTTATATGCTGACTTCCGTTGCTAATGACGAATCGGTTGAACTCCGTGTTGACAAAAGGGAACCCGTTATCTGTACATAGAGTCTCAGGAATACCGCAAGTGGCAAACGACTAACCCATTTTAACAATGTTGGATCCGGACGCCGTTTGCTTAGCGGTATACACTTTAACCCACTTGAAGTGGCCGTCGAGGGGTAACAGAAACATGGTTCCATTAATGGAGCCGAAGTAGTCGACATGGATCCGTTGCTATGGCTTGAACGGCCAACGCCACAGATGTACTGGACCGGGGGTTTGCTGCGCTAGTGTGCCTGACAGATCTGCCAACTCTTCGGCATCATCTCGATGTCTAAATCTATTCTTGACCACCAGCAGTATCTCCTCACAAATGCCTTCGTTCGTGAGACTCCTAAAGGGTATCATGGAGCTCGTGAAGGGTCTGCGCAAAAGCCATGCAAAGAGAGACCTACCGGGAACCCCAAAACACAACCAGCGAATAAGGTTAGCTCATTTATGCGTGCTATAAATGGCTGCAAATAGGTGGCTCCGTCAGCATGCCATCCGTCTGTTATGAATTGTTTGATTGTTGAGAGAATTGATTCTTGATTCGCCCACTGAGCCTCGTAGAGGCATTGGATCTAGATGTTGCGTAAAGTGCACTAATGCACAGGGGGATTTGGTTCAGGTGACGTGCCTGCAGCTGTGCGCTTTCTGGTATTAGGAATGTAGGTGATTTTACAATTTTATCCGCTCAACCTCAGAACCAATCCCTGTATTCCCCTTGAAGACGTTTGTTGTGTACCTTCCCAACAATAATCTCAATGACTTATGGTCAGTATGAAGTTCAAAATAACTGATGGAACTTATTCACACCGAAGATTACGAATAGGACCTTCTTATCCATCTGTGAATAGCTTCTTTCAGCTGGCTGCAGAGTGCGTGATGCAAACACCATAGGACACAGAGTTTCTTCATTCATGTGGTGCCACAGCATAGCACCCATACCCCAAGGAGTTGCGTCACAATAAAGTAGGAGGGGTTCCCTAAGATCATAAACGTTTTGTTCGTCGACACTGCGAGGCACAGACCAATTGAGTGGTCTGATCAACTTGTACAACGTGATCGCGTAATACAGTTAATTTTACGTGTTTTGTGCAATGGTTCCCATATGGGTTTTTTGAACTGATTAGCAGTTTGAAAGTATTAGCGGTTAAGGAACTGGGAACAATAACAAATGTAAATTTCACGGAAAATTCAAGTAAAGGAATACGGCCATCCATGGAACTGTCCCCAGTTGGCCTGCTTCCATGCGGGGTATTCCCTCGATGGGTGTCACCCGCACTTCCATGCTCCAACTGGCTCTGTGCCTGTGTGGCAAAATAGTAAATAAGCCATCAGCTGGGTAACCAATTTTTTTTCGTAAGGGCTGTTTTATGCATACATTATGGGCGATGAAGCCTCAGCTCGTTGCATCATGAGGATCAAACAAGTGTGGCACTTTTTTGTTATAAGTCAGTGAGTCAGTAGCAGTATGATTTGCATGGGTATAATTTTTTATAGTTTGAAAGCTGTAATCCGTCAGCTCAAGAGATCAGCCCAGTCATGGCCAACAATGGAACAAGGAAGAAAATAAAGTATAAGGTATTAACAAACATACTAATGAATACAATCGCTTGCCGATAGGCTAATCAAAATTTGGAGAAAAATTTTGGCGAGTGACGACGATGGTACAGAGACATCAGCTTGAAAGACGTAGTGCATCTTCGAACCAGTGCATCAAAGAAGAAAACAGAATTGGTAGGACGGAGTGATATTGATAAGATCGTTTATAGATACATACTCAAGTATTCAACTATATGTAAGTAACATTATAATATTGAGACAACTAAGGAATATGTCGACCTTCAAGTGTATCCAGGACCTTTCTCATACCAATCATCTTGAGTCATCTTTTGGCTAAGTGTTGACCAGATATTTGAAACTGCCAGGTGAATATTACTCATGCGTGTGAATTGCGGATAGGTAGTGTAGTTTTTAATACTCGATGGTGGTTTGTTCCATATTAACGCATAACTTAAGGAGAAAAAATTTGAGCGGAGCTTGGTGCGAGACTTTTGTATTTGCAATGTGCGCTTGCTGTTTCTTAGTTCATAGTGTATACGAGTCTGAAACTCGAGTTGTGGCTGAGCAGTGAAGCTTAATACGAATATTAAGTGGTATAGAACAGATTAAGTTTGAGTCTGCGCAGGCATAGCGGTTCCAGTTCCAGAGCCTTGCAACGCTCAAAGTATGTCATAGTATTAGCCATGTTCAAAAACCTCTTTGTGAATGATCGTTGAATATTGTATACTGCTATGATGTCTACGTTTCTCAGATTACCATACACTATCATAGAGTACTCAAGCTTAGGCCTAACACACTTTAACGGCTTGAAGCCTGGAATCGCTCAAGATAAGAGTTGGACTTATGTAGGCGATCATTTTTCTGGCAGAAGCCTGCAAGAATATAACTTCCTCTAAATAATTAAATGAGGCAGGATATCTTAGACCTAGGTCTCAGACTGCACCACATTCAGGAATAGGGGGTGTCGTTTAAGGTTAGCAGGTTCGGAGAAGGTCCACAGTCGTGGTACGATAGATTACACTTGTCAGTGACAAAGTGCAACTTCCAGGAGTTACTCTAGAGCTCCAATGCGGACAAGTCAGACTGAATACAGGCTAAATTAGGACTACGTTACCCAGGGGTGGAACAATGCACAATTTTAACATCATCAGCGAAGAGGAATGGCTTCCTGTACAAGATTTCATCAAGGTAATTGTTGAAATAGATTACGAATAATAGCAGGCCTAGCACGTCACGTTGAATCACTCCACTAGAGATTGTGATGGCTTCAGACGTATAGTTACTCATTTTGACTACTTGCTTTCTACCCTCGAGGTAGGAAGACAACAACTAGAAACGAATTTGTGATACCATAAGGCATAAGCTTCCGCAACAATAGGTTGTGTGAGACACGGTCGAAATCCTTGGATATCAAGAAATATTACGACGATGGCACTTCCGGCATCTGTTGCTCCAGTCACATAACCAAGATAATTTCAGGTAGTGCATGACCTACCTTTCAAAAAACCATGCTGATATTTGCTGTGAGAGCTGATGGAAGTCAAATATTCAATAATGCGTTCGTTAACTAACACCTCCATGATTCTGGAGGTAATAGATATGTGGTGGATCGGGCGGCAATTTTTTACATCTTGCATAGATCCACTTTTGTGTCGTGGTATTATAGTTGATTGTTTCCAGTGCAAAGGATTCTCCCCATTGAGCATGGAAAGTGTAAATACATTTAGCGAAAACTGGGGGATGTCTGGACCTCCGTGCTTGAGTAGAATTAGCGGGATGTTGTCAGGGCCTGTTGAGCATGATGGCCGAAGCAATCTGAGTTGGCGACATATGTCACTAAGTGTGAATTCAACAGTTTGGAGTGTATTACTGCCTCTCTGCATCAGCTTGAGTTGAGGATCCTCTTTAGCATTAGTGCTGTAAGAAGACATGAAGTAGTCACTGAAGATCTAACATATAATTGCGGGACCGGTTATGGCAGTTCCACCAGAGTTTACAATCGAGTTTATACAACTTAATTTTCTGTTCTGCCTACGGTCCAAAAGGTTTGTAATGCAGCGTACCACGTTGGCGCCCTTCAGTATCATTTGCTCCTCAGAGCATAGCATTTTGTGGTTATCTTGGCATAGGGCTGTAAGCATTCTGGTGTGGAGCATCAGCAGAGTAAAATCATTTCTTTTCCTAAACTTTGCCTTTATTTTATGACGTTTAGTGGTTACCTTTTTCGAAATTACTGCAGGTGTAGCAATCCTTTTCAACTTCAGTACGTTCTGAAACCACAACTTCAACACAAAGCTGAATACAGTCGTAGAACTCATCACAAGCAATTTGAACATTCCGTGCTAAGAAAGATGGATCTCATTTTGAAGACCTTCTAAGTTCTGAGAAAATTGACCAATGCACAGAAAATAATGGGCGGTAATTGATCACTGTTTCTATCGGTTTAGAAAGAATTTAGAAAGAACAACCAACGATGTTATAATCACTACCCGGCATTCTGCCACTGATGTATGAGAACACATGTGAATATCCCATAGTAAATATTAGATCAAGTGTGTTACCAAACCGAGTAGGCTCTCTGACGTGTTGCACCCATGCCAGTCGACCAAGGGTAGACATAAAATTATTGTGTTTTTGTGGTTTATTGTTAATGGACCATGGGATTTCAGGCATATTGGTGTGGAGGCGATGGCTTATTTAGTTTTGATTAAGGCAGTGCATTGCCGAGGACCGCAATATCACTGCACGCTTTTTGGATCAAAACTCATTCAGAGAAGATAACATAGTGGATGCATCAGGTAAGAAACGGCAGTAATGTGGTAGCATTTCTAGAAACGAACGAAGCTCATCAATGTTTCTCGTTCCAGGGAATTTTAAAATAGGTTTTATCATCTAGAGCCTGTACATTTACGTGATCAAGACAGCCTGCATATGAGGAAATTAACTCACACTTACATCTTCGAGATTGAACTTCGCTTCGTTTCATTATTTTAAGTACAGCTGATAGTGTATGTAGGTGTTCTAAGTCGAAGCCTAAACCGATGAAAAATCATCAAAATATGCACAAATGAAAGCTAAACTCTTTAAAAAAGCAAACAGTAATTTTTTGAAGGAATGCGGGGGCAGTGTTGATGCCAAAAGTTGAACGCGTTTCTTGGCATAGTCCTATTGTAGCGAGAACGACAAGACAGGGGGGTAGACGTTTATTGCACACCGAAAATGGGCACATGAGGGTCTCGCGCGCGCCATCGAATATCGACTAGATTTCCGTCCCACAAAGCAACACAGGTACGGATGTTAGAGACGAGCCAGTCCTTTCGCCTCGGGAGCTCGGACTTGGAAGATCCGCCTTCCTGTTTTCGCCTCGATCCCCACTTCTCTGTACCCGATTTGGATCGGCCAGGAGTCGTTCGAGAGCTCTCGACTTGCTTGTTCTGGGCTGTGTCAATCGGCTCGGCCTCGGTCCTGTGGGCTGCGCTAGCGGCTTATTTGTCTGATTTATTGCGCTGTCCACATATTCCCGCTCCGTAGTTCCGGGCCCAGGCTCGTCGCTAGCCGTCTTTCGCGATCCGCTCTCAGCTAGCTCCGAAGAGCTCCCCAGAGCCATTCTTGGAAGCGGCCCCTTTACACTATGTGTGTAGTGGTCGTAGTAAATTCTCGTGAAGGCTCGTCATACTCTATTCGTGAATATGCGTGACTGTGGTAAAATTTAAGGAATTTTTCACCACGTGCAAGTGTAGCATACAAGTCTCCAGTGAGGGTAGTGGATATCTGATTATTGTGTAAGACTGGTTGTAGTCCCCGAGAATTCGCAAGGAGCCATCCGGTTTGGCTACCGGAACGATTGGCGTCCTACCGTTGGAAAATTGCATCGGTATTATACTTCCCTGAGTTTGTACTCTGTTTACTTCTTCTTCAACTTTGAGCCTGAACGTATACGCGTGTCGATTCAAAATTTCTTCCAGTCTAACGACTTCAGTAACTGTTTTATGGACATCTAAATTATTAGGAAATTCGTCTATTCAGTCCCACCAGAGTAGATGTGGTCAATCTTTTGATATTACATATACAGGAAGTTTGTGCGTCCCAGCGCCGTATTGTGCATGGACAAGGCATTTGCCGAGATCACGAACCTATTCACTTGTGTATGTCCGAAGCTTGGAAGTGCAAGATGACTAAAGGGGGGCCGCGTATTCATCTCCACTAGTGATATCTGCCCTTGAATGTAGAGCTGCACAGTGTATGGCGCTGAACGTACATTGGGTACGGTATTCAACCACACCAAATATAACTCTTGCTCGTTCTTTTTAAAATAATCCACCGCTTTGATTGTTTTTGCTCGTGGTTTATGCAATTCCGATTTCAGCTACACGAACCTACATACTCGCGTTAAATGACTCACCTCTGCACAATGTCGGCACACTGTTTTCTGGTGTTGACATTCAGGTGTGCATTCGTGCTGGGCACCACATCGGCAGCATATAAACAGTTTCACGTCCACGGACGACCTTGTTAGCTATACCGGCCTTTTCACCACCGGATGGAGGTCGTAGAGTAAATACGGACAGTTGTTGTCTCAGGTTCTCTCTTTGACGGGGAACTGAACAAGCCGTCTCCAAATTAAGTGCACCGCCATCCTGTGAAAGGGGTTTTTCTCGGGTAGTCTGGTCTAACATGCCAGTTATCAGACCTTAAAGTAGCACTGTTTCTACGAATTTCGCCGGATCAAATTGTATATGGAATCAAGCGTAGCCTCGTGTATACGTGCGATAAATTCATTTACATTTTTTCCGAGTTTTAACAAAATGTACTTGGCTGTAAACATCTTTTTCGTAAACCCGAAAGAACACTGGACGTATCCAAGACACTGATTGCAGTTGCACAGACGTCGTCAATCCAGAGGACGTCTAAGTATCGCTGGCCTTCGTCACCAAGGAACTGTCGTAGTAGTTTAATCTTGTGTTACACTGTAAGAGACTAGCGGATTCATGGTTGGAATTAATTGTAGGTAGTCAGAAAAGATTTTCCCTCATCCATTCCAAATGCCCATACATGGTTTTGCTGTAGGACATGATCAGAATAGCGCAGATGCATTCACAATAGACCTAGGAATCTCCGTCGCATTAGTCACGGTAAGTAAACATTCGGTGGTGTATGCTTTAGATATGGTTCAGAACCCTGGGTAAGGAAAACAAATCTGGGCCGAGCAGAGTATGAGCAACAACTGACAGGACGTCTCGAAAAGCATTCAGTGGCGAAACAATGTGATTGGTGTGTGTGTGTGTGTGTGTGTGTGTGTGTGAATGAATGTGTGATGTTCATCCACCTGAGTGGATTAGGGTCTCACTTTTAATACGCATGTGACCAAGAACTCTTACAGTATTTCATAACACTGGACTTTATTGGAGTTTAAACCTGCATCGTTTCTCGCTCTTGCTTGTTTGCTCTCCATTACTCGTAGCCTGTACAGTGTGCCTTAGGTCCTACTGTCTCTACTCTCCCAAACGTTCCGTATTTAGCATGTTTCTTAAGTGTCATAGCAAGCAACTAGTATTCGATGCGCACTCAACACATTCAACGAGTCACATGGCCCAAGATCAAATTGCTCTTATCACGAATGTACTCCGTCCCAAGGTATATATAAACTTAACTGGAAAATTGCTAACGGGTCCTTCAAATTCGGCTGTGCATTGTGATTCCGGTTATCCGGATTTAGCTAAACACACGCTCACATTCACAAACTTTTGCTCCTTTGTTTTAACTCTAGTTTTTCATTGCGCGTATCACTTCATGATTACCCACGCTTGCGACATTGTAAAATGTCCACGTGTTTTCACGAACGAGAACCAGGCACTTTTTCCTGGTCATTTTGTACGAAAGAATTGGAAAATAATCAGAAGAAAATGAAGTGGTTCCACAAGAAAACACAGTACAGAATGGCGGATTTCACTTCGAAGGAAAAATCTCGGCCGTATGAGTATACCTATTTGGATCTGTGCCAACATCCGTTTGCTTGTTAGCAAATCGTGGCACTATCGCTCACCAGGATACCTCTGTTACCAAATTATAGAGGATACGGCCCTAGAATCCTAAAACTTGTGGTTCAGTCAGAGCAACATGCAAAGAATATTTTAGATCGATGGCGGAGAAATCGGAAACATCTTCCTTCTGAAATACGGTTAAAGGTCGCAAACGCTTTGCACAGCTCAAATATTAAAGCAACTGAAGCAGCAAGCATACCGACGAAGGTACAGAAGCGTAACTTGACTGCTGCTTTAATTGACTCTGACGTAGGTCTAAACGAAGGTTGGGACGCACCTTGGCCGAATCAAGTTGAAAACGAGGTATCGCTAACACATCAAAAAAAACGAGTAACTGCCGACCTCCCATCAGTCGGCATTCTCCCACACGTGACCCCTTCACCCTTCTGTGGGCTCCTAGAGACCGAGAAACTGACTTGCTTGTATTCGAATGCTCAAAGTCTTTCTAACAAATTAGCCGAAATGAAAGATGGCCAAGCTTCCTGGTCATAAGATGTCATTGGTATCTCCGAGACGTGGTTGCGCACCGGAACGACGGACACTGAAGTCTCGCTACCGGGCATGTCCCTGATCCGGAACGACAGGCTCACAAAAGGAGGGCTAATCCTGTATTACCGAAACGACTTACAGTGCGAAGCCGTGGAGGATCCAGACTCGCAGTTCCCCGACTCTCTTTGGTGCCAGTTGGGGTTAAAAGACAGGGGCGCTCGCCTTATTGTTTTGGTGTACCGCGCCCCTAACTCAACACCTGAAACCGACTACCACCTAGCGGCTGCTTTAAGGTGCAGCTTACAACAAATATGCACTCACATTCTTATCATGGGTGATTTCATGGTACATTTTTTAGAAACTCCCACTACGATCGGAAAACAATTCAAAGCCGATTTACAAGATCTAATAACTATTGTTCCTCTTTAGCATCCCATCACTTTGCCCACTCGGTTCAGAACAGGTAACAGGCCATCTGTGCTGGATCTTGTGTTTACCAACGAGGAGCATATGATTGATGTGTTGGTTTTAGACTGCCTGTTGGGTCGCAGTGATCACGCAGTCATCAGTTTCAACTTCGTATGCTACGCAGAATATCTGAATGAGAACGATGAGTGTGCGAAACATCACAAAGTACGATCGATTAGCCCAGCTGGTTAGCGCCACAGCTTGGTCGTTCCTTGACGAAGAACCCCCAGAAGTCGCCTGGCTCGAGTTCGTCAAAAAATTCAGTCAGCTGATTGCAGTGCTTTCAGAGATAAAAGTTTGGTATACGTGTTAATCAGTTTCTTACGTTAGGAGCAGAACTCGAAAATGGATGACAATACGCAACGCAGCATGGCGAGTGTACAGAGAAGCTCCAGCATCAGAAACTTGGGACAACTACGTAGCCCAACGTAACCACTGCACTCGACTGTTAAGAGAAGACAAAGCCGCCTATCAGCAGAACATGGCAAAACCTTCAGTGTTAACCACAAACTGCTGTACAAGCACATTAATAGCCTATGAAAGGCGAAGCAAGGATTTTCCTTCAGTCAGGATGGCTGATGGCCCAACAAGAACATCTACGGAAGCTGCAAACGCGCTGCAGATGCAATACGCCCCCACGTTTCAAAGGGCTTTGCCACCAAGCGATCTGCCAAACTTTGTCTTCTCCTTACCAGGACTAATCCACATCACTTTTACCGCGGAGACTGTATTGCAAAAGCTGACGTCTCTACGCAAACACAGCTCGCCGGGTGTCGACACCATTCGTCTAGAGGCACTGGAAGCAGCAGCAAGCCAACTGGCAGGACCTTGAGCTCAGTTTTTCCAGCGCTGCTTAGACCAGAACCAAGTTCCCGCCATGTGGAAGCTTGGAATAATAAGCCCGATTCACAAAGGTGGAAGCACAGCTGATCCCTCCAACTACCGACCAGTATTCCTTCTTCCTATACTCTCCAAGGTCATGGAATCCATAGTTGCCGATGCACTGATGTGCTATCTGGAAAACTGTAACATCAGCACTCTTGAGCAGCACGGTTTCCCTCGACAGCGGTCATGTACAACGAATTTACTAATTGCACGCAGTAGTTAGACCGAAGCAGCTGACGCTGGAGAAGGTGTTGATGTGATCTACCTGGATTTTTCCAAGGCTTTTGATCGTCTAGACCATAGGATACTACTCTCCAAGCTGCAGCATTACGGGATCGGCGACTCTATTTTAAGCTGGATGGCCAACTTTATACTTAAACGGCAATTAGTGGTCATAGTTCGGAGCTCTTTGTCGAAACCCATACAAGTTGAATGTGTTGTGCCGCAAGGCTCAATTCTAGGTCCACGTCTGTTTTTGCTGTTTATTAATGACCTTGCACAGTGAATCGCTTCAAACTTCCTAATGTTTGCCAACGGTATCAAGATCTGGCGCAGGATCCAGGCGAACGCCGATCAACATGTGCTTCAGAGTGACCTAGATACGGTATATCCATGGTCAATCCAAACTTTACAGCATTTCAACATCAGTAAATACAAGGTAATTGCCATCCGACATCAGAGCAGCTACTCATACCGGCTCTGAATGAATTTACTACAACAATCAATTCTTGAACGTGACTTGGGTGTCCTGGTTCAAGATGACTTGGGTTGCTCCAGGCAATCCGAAAAGGCCTCGAAGACAAGAAACCAACACGTCGGGCTGTTGCGACGGGCGTTTGGACAAATAAACAGCTCCATATCTCGACAAATGCTCAGCGCGTATGTCCGCCCCCATGTCGAATACGCAATTCAAGCCTGGCATCCATGGCGGAAACACGACCTTAATGCACTGGAGCAGCCACAACGCCGGGCATCTAAGAACGTAATTGGAATGCGCAATCTTTCATACCAGGGGAGGCTGCAACAATTGGGGATATTCAGTGGAAGCTATCGCAGACTACAAGGCCATCTGATTACGACATACTTGATTCTGCGAAACCCACATCATGTGTGCCGCCCTTTACTGCAACTCAGCAGCAATACAAACCTGAGGGGCCACTCATTAAAACTCGCAGAACAATACAGTCGTCTGGAATGCCACAGAAATTTATTTTCTATTCGTGTCTGTCACCCGTGGAATGCTCTCCCAGAATCGGTCGTCTCTGCACCAACACTAACAGTATTTAAAAGACGGTTGGACGATGCACTCATCCACTTACACTTTGTCACTTAACACTACGTCTCCATCCTACACCTGGAGTATACCATGGAATTATTTGTTGTTAACTGTGGGTGCTGTGAATCTAAGAGGACTACAGCGAAGCAAAGGATAAGTCCTCATTTTCATATTTAAATTATTAACTATTTTACTATCATTATCATCATTATTGTTGTGTTGATTTCCCTACCAACTATTCAACGGGACTTGTAAAGCAACTCTTCTTAACCTGTATAAACAGTGTTCATTGTTCAAATTAGAAGAGCTTAAGATTATAACAAGCTGTCGTGAATACTCCCAACTCGGTGTCATTAAGCTACAAGAAATATGGTTGCACGGGGACGTACAAGATACACTTGTGGCACTTGACGGATTAACTGTGCATCGTGTTGACCGCCCATGTACACAAAGGCACCGTGGCAGTGGAGTTATCACCTACCTAAATCCTTCATGGTGTAAATCGACAAAAATTATTTTTCGTTATTACGCGCAGCACATTAGCTGTTCAATTGTGAAATGCAGGCCTCGATACTTGAGTGACTATCGTTCGATTCTATTAGCCAACATTTATATTTCCCCCAGCTGCACTATAGTCGATGCTAAAAACGCTTATGATGATTTTACAACTACCGTCATTGAACAGTTTTCGTGCTTCTGCCAGTGACTACAATAGATGCTATTCTAGTGTTATTACCAATCTTAGACTGAAGAACATCGTGCAGCCTGCAACAAGGTTACAAGCAACCTTATAATTAGTGTTTGTCAATAGCTTAAAAATATTTTATGTTTGGATCAAGACACCGATTGGAAGTTCAGATCATGCGACCATAAAGTTGTCTCCCATAATCTACGGCAAAACGAATTACAAAATGTTATTCGCTGCAAAGATCGCAAGTTAACACAAAAATAATGTCTTCCCGAAACATTGAGCTACTACGCGAAACTGTTGCCTCTACAGACTTCAATATATTTTACAACCCTGATGTATCGAAGTACTGTGATTATTTAACCAGGTACTTGAACTTTTGCTTCGATATTTTTCGTCCTATGGCAATGATTTTCATTCGCGTAGATAGGTTTTCATCTCTATGCCTTAAAATACTGCGCAGACTCAAAGAAAAAGCTTACAAACTCAAAGGCACTGCTTCAGTAAAGTCTTTATCGGCTGCTATAAAAAATGAGATCAGTCGCCTTAGCCATATTTATGTCTAAACTATTCTTGGAAAGAATAATTGCCGATAAATATGGAAAATGATGAAGAACCTGAGTGGAGTCGTCAGAAATATCACGCACACTGTTCTCGATGTAGAGGAATTAAACCGCAACTTCTTTGGTCATATAAATGATACAGCATTGCATTTACCATCTTCACCGTTGCAGCTCTCCCCACAAACTTCACCACTCATCGATAGTGTGACAGTTCACAAGGAATTAACACGGATATAGTCGTTCAAAGCGCCTGGACCAGACGGACTATCTTTTATAGTCCTCAAGGTATGTGCAAATGTCTTAGCACAGCTTTTTTCTGCTCTACACCATGTGCCTACATCAGCACAAGATAGCCTACTGCTGGCGAAGCGAACTCATTACACTTGTGCCAAAAAAGGAACCTGTAAGTCCCGGCCAATTGCTTGTACGTCTGTGGCTTCGAAGACATTAGAACGAATCATACTTGATAGAATGCTTGTCCAAACTCACTCAATGATCCTTTTCAGTTAGCCTATCGCAGTTCAAACTTTACCTTGGATACATAAGCCTGTCTTGTACACTCCGTGCTTTCATCACTTGATAGAAAAAACCAACCCACACAGATCTGCTTCCTAGATTACAGCAACGCTTTCGGTTGTGTAAACCGCGAGTTGCTGTTATACGATCTGCTAGTTTCCGGAGTTCAACCTACAT
Organism: Dicrocoelium dendriticum; assembly: GCA_944474145.2. Lineage (NCBI taxonomy): Eukaryota > Metazoa > Platyhelminthes > Trematoda > Plagiorchiida > Dicrocoeliidae > Dicrocoelium > Dicrocoelium dendriticum. Next base: position 147,511,585 of record OX104064.1, read on the forward strand.
TAGTATCTTTTCTTTTGCCAATCGTACGCAGTTTGCCAATATCTGGGGGAAAAGCTCTTTCTCAGTTACCACAAATTTAGGTGTTCTTCAGAGAGCTACTTTGATCACATTCCTATTTTCCACCTATATTAACTCTATTCCTGCTCTCAAAAAAGCCATCCCACTATAGTATGCTGATGATGTTATCCTTGGTGTACACAATCAAACCTTTGATTCACCGGCAAACTTACATTCACCTGACTGGTCGCATACTAACGGTGCTCTCCTCCATCACAGAGTCTCAAGTCTTCTCCTTCACCTAGCGCAGTCATCATACACTCATTCGAATCGGATTAACTCCCCGTGTTCTTTGGGCATATTTTCACGGAAGTATTTCCTACGGAGTGATTTGTGCTACCCAAGTTGTTTTAACGCGCTTCGTGCTTCTATCCGGACATGCCACTCTGTTGTTTTTAACGGTTTTCATTGCTGCGACACTGCGATCAGTCAAGGACTCCCCGCGCTATCATGGTGGTCACAGAATTACATCCATCGGATCATTTCTAACGAAGCTAAGACCCAAGATGCGGTTTCAATTGCATTCGCCCATCGCCGGCACTTTTCGCTCTCATCTAGCCACTATAAGCCACTTCCAACGGCTTTGTCCTACAGGGATCAAGAAGCTAGCCAAACTCCGTGTACGCGTGTCCTCGTCGTGCAAACTCGCCTACGCTAACCGACTTCGAGAGTGTGAGACTAGGAAAAAGAACGCGAGCGTCACTCGCCCGCTACCTCACGTGACCAAAGTCAGCGTTCGTTTGCAACAATGGCCCTCAATGAAATTGATTCCACCTAACCGCAAAGGTGGTAAGCAGAGGTATACAACCGCAGTTAAACGAAACATTATTTGTGAATTTTGTGGCCTTCCGTTCCACTGTCTTTGTGCTGGTTTAAGTCAACTACAATACAGGAGACAAATCAATCTGACTGATTCACTCTGGTTTTGCCAAACATGCAGAACCATCTCAATAGTCGAATGTATATTATCGCTCATGAAAAAGTGGGAAAAACTGACTGAAACAGTCCAGCAGATGACAAGTTTCAGGGCTTTGTCATTAGAATCTAACAACACCAATCTTGCTTTATACCAAAGTCCTCAGAGCTCTGTCACTGAGTCGAAGGCTAAAGTCAGGCTTGCTAACCGCCCGACGGCATCTGCGCCACCTAGTCCGAAAATTACTATCCCTTTAAGTAGGCAAGGCACATCCAGCGTGACTGCTATTAACTCATCCCTAGATGCCATATTTCAGGAGTTCGTCACAACACTGACAGTCCAGAGCCGGGTAACATACGCATCGATAGCCTCGATAAAAACGCCTAAAGACACACCCGTACGTCCATTTGCTGGACCAAGCATGAGCGATGTGACGCCGTCTTCACAACGTTTTTTAATGCCCGCCAAATAATTCAAGTTACCAGTCACAACACTCAAATCGACATTCGCTAGACCCAACCACAGTGCGTTAAGGGTCGTGTACACTAACATTCCTGAGTCCGGATCCGGCACAATAAAGGGCAATTTGGTAAATTATCGCAACCAGTGGCATTCCATCTGCGATGCGATTGGTATTCGGGTTGACCCAACTGGGCGACGACGCGTAGCGCGTCACCTAAATTCAGTGCACTACGGCGAACCCTGATTTCTTCGAGTAACCTTGAATTCAACTGAGAAGACAGAGATAGTCCTACGCTCAGAAGTTCATCTTCGCAACTCATCGAACGGGGTAGGCATACCATACACAATATTCCATATACTCTACTCAATATTTCTTGGAAAGGAAAGTCAAAGGAAACAGAAAACCATGGCGGCCCTTCTACGAACGAAACGAGTAAACCATATATTTCATGGTGTTCCTGAAGTACTGGGCTCTCCTGAACACGAAGCACAAAACATGACCGAGAGCAATGGTGCTACAACCGCGTAGCACTCTCTCTGGACAACGTTATCGCTAAGTCACTAACGAGAACTTTTTCGTCGCCAAACTACAAGGGCTGCGGTCCAAGAATATTGAAAGTCTTGCTACACTCCGATGGAATGACAGAAGTCCTATTGGAAAGCAGGTTGAATCATCGCTCCAGGTTGCCTACCGAGAAAAGGCTAAAGGTAGCCAGCACACGGCCACTAGTTTTCAGCACTTCACTGGAACATGCAACCTCAGTAAAATATTTGCCTCCACAATCCTGTAGAGTTGTAGACAATATGGCATTAGCGACACCTGACGGAACAGGGCGACACACGAGAGAACATCTCGATCTGGGATGCTCCATGCTACCATGCAGCCTGCCTGAAATTCAAGAAGCAATGACCCACGCAAAAAGCAATTAGCGGCCGACCGACGAACGGTCAGTTTAAAACGAAACACGAATTTGTTGTCTACCCACACACTTCTAACGTCAAAACCACTATCATGTTTGTATACTAACGCCCAAGGTCTTCTTAGTAAGTTGGCTGAACTTAGAGAACGCCAGGCGTCACAACTGCGGGATCTCATTATGATTACGAAGACCTGGTTAAGCCTTGAGATAGCAGATTCTGAAGTCAATTTACCTTGCATGTCGCTGGTTCGGAATAATAGAGCTGGACGAGGTGGTGGCGTAATTCCTTATTACAAGGCTAACCTTATTTACCACCCAGAAATCCGTGCCCCAGATTCGCTTTGGTGCCGGCAACGGTTACGGAACAAAGACACGTCTTATAGCTATGATTTACCGTGCACCAAAATCTACGTGTGAAATGGACTGAACCATGTTCTTCAGTCGTACAGTCACATTCTCATCGCAGGCGACTTTAATGTGCACGACCTGGAAATAGCGGCGACCGATAGCATGCAGTTCAAAGCCTGTTCACAGGAGTTAATTTCCAGCTACCCACTGTACAACCACGTGACCTCTCGCACCAGATTTCGAACTGCTAGCAAGCCGTCGATACTTGATCTTGTGCTCACCAACGAAGAACTCATGGTACACGAAATAATCACAAACACACCACTGGGTCGCAGTGTCCATGTGACTCCACTGTTCAACTATGTATGTTATGCAGAATATTCTGAGATAGAGGATGATAAAGTGTAACGGTCACGCACTACAACGTGATATCTGCGCTCGTTAAGGTATCTGGGACTTTCATAATTGAATGCCCCCCAGAAATCGCCTGGGACTTTTACAAAGACATTCACCACACTGGTAACGCACGCGCCTGAGCAGAAATCCTTTCATCGTCAAAGGAGGTAGTTATTTCTGAGGAGTAGAACAGGCAAATGCATGTCTTTGAGGGACTAAACATGGAGTGCTCACAAGGACTCCCCGAATTCTGAAACCTGGACTGCCTATGTGGCACAGCGTAACTTCAGTGTCAGTTTGATCCGCGAGGACAAGATGACGCATCAGCAGGAGTTAATGAAGAGATTCTGCATGAACCGCAAACTCTTATACAGGCATGCTAATGGCCTTCGTAAGGTGCAACGCGGAATTTTAGCACTGATCACGACTGACGGGTGCACGCGATCAGTGACGGAAGCAGCGGATCTCTTACGGTTCCATTACTCACAAACGTTCCAGAGAGAAACGGGCCCAACGGTTATCCCTGTTTCTATTGTCCCACTATCAGCCTTATCCAATATTACTTTTACTGCAGAAAGTGTTAAAGAAACTGTTGTCCCTGCCTATCTACAGCTCTCCTGGTGTAGATAACATTCGACCGAAGACTTTACAGGCAACAGCCAATGATCTCGCGAAACCTCTGGCTATATTCTATCAGCGCTATATGGAGGAAAACCATATTCCAACAATATGGAAGCGTGGGGTAATCACTCCTATTCATAAATGAGGTAGCCGCACTGAGCCAACCAATTACCGTCCTATAACGCTACTTCCTGTGATTTCCAAGGTTATGGAGTCCGTCATGGCGGATGCACTCATGCAGTATCTGGAAAACCACAAGATGATAGCACCAGAGCAACATTGCTTCCGACAAAAACACTCATGCACTACGAATCTGCTAACGGCACGCAATAGCTGGACTGATGCAGTTGATGTCATTTACCTGGACTTCTCAAAAGCGTCTGATCGCTTAGACCACCGAATTCTCCTCCATAAGCTTTAGCTCTATAGCGTTGGTGACCCACTGCTGCGTTGGACAGGTAATTCCCTGCACGAAGTTCGGTTAGAAGTAAGAGTACGAGAATCCCTGTTCGACGCAATTGTGGTGGAGTGCGGCGTACCACAAGATCCGGGCCCTGTCTATTTTTGATTTTCATAAACGATCTGGCGAGGAAAATTACTTCTGGTTTCCTATTCTCCGCGGATGATACCAAGTTATGCCGAGCGATAAAAGAACCGAACGACCACGAAAAGCTCCAGCGTGTCCTCAACACGATTCCAAACTGGTCAGTTCAGAGTACACTTCTGTTCAAGGTGGAAAAATGTCACGCTGTTGAACTGCACCATAGGTGTGATTATGTGTATGGGCTTAGGTCACATGTATTGCAAACCACCTCCCAAGGACGCGACCTTGGTGTGCTCATTCAAAGTGAGCTTAACTGTTAAAGCTGTAAGGGGCGCCTGCGTAAAGAGTCAACCAGAACGTCGGCTTGCTACGGTGAGCATTCGGAAGTTTCGACCTATCAATTTTCCCTATGATGTACAATTCTTAAGGGCACCCTCACGTTGAATACGCCATCCAAGCTTGGCAACCTTGGTTGAAACGCGATCTTGAAGTGCTAGAGAATGCACAACGCGAAGCCACAAAGAACGTCAAGGGCCTATCTGTCTTACCAACAGAGGCTTAAGTCACTGGGAGTTTTCAGTGGCCGCTACCGAAGGCTGCGCGGCGATCTCTTATTAGTCTACCAAATATTGAGTGACCCTAATCACGTATGCCGTCACTTCCTGAAACTCAGCCATAAAACAAATCTCAGAGATAACTTTCTGAAATTGTGTGCACACTATAGCCGCCTAGCATGCCGGCTGAATTATTTTTCTCTTCGGGTTTGACAATCCTGGAACTCTCTCCCAAAATTCGTTGTTTCCTCCCTCACCTTGGATATTTTAAAAATATGATTGGACCTTGCCCTTGGCATCTGTCACTTCGTTGCCCAAACTGTGCAATTTTGGAATATAATAATTATCCCTCCAAAACGGGTTAACATGTTACATAAACCTGAGAAGACCTTGCAGAAGCGTATTCATCGTATTACTTTTCTCACGGAGTACAACAACTATAACTGTCCCCATTTTGCCTCGTCGTTTGCATTAAATTCCTACTTACACTACTATTATTCAGCAGTGTATCTGCTAAATAAACGTTCAGACAACTCACATATCTTTTGATAATTGCAATTTAATCCCCACCATCCTGCAGGACATGTCAAGCAACTGTTTTTTTATCCGGTATAAATCGCTGTTCATTGGACAACCTCACTTCCTGGCACAAATCTCGTTGTCTTTCGTGCAACGCATCAAATTGTAAAGATGCCATCTTCTCGGTAGCGAAGGAAAACTGTTAGCAACAGCTCCTGACGCACACCCCGCACCTTAGTATGGACAGTGCCAGTCCAAACACCGGTACATTAGTGAAATATCTTGGAGTTGCACTAAGTCAGGATCACACGTGGCCACATCAATTGAATGAAACATTTATTAAAGTCAGGAGACTAACGTTCTACGTCGCCCGTCTTAGGTGCTCATCCGTGCCTCGTTACTTGATTCTACGGTTTGTCACCGCTTGCGTAATACCGCACTGGACGTATTGCTCACCTGTGATATTTCCCGGACTCTTAAACGGGCAATTCAAAGCGATCAACAGGTCGCTGAAGCATCTTGCTCGATGCAGCGGAATTTCTATGCTAGTGTTTATTAACATCATTGTGTCCAATCATGTTCGCTCCTGCGAAAAACTGGCGTCCAAGACACTCACTGAGGCCAGTCACCCTCTCCATTGTGCATTGTCGGAATGTATCTCAACTTCTTCAACCAGACAAACGTACAAAACCATTTATGCTCGCACACGGGCTTACGGTACGTCAGTTGTTCCCTATTTGTCACGTTTTCTGAGGGATCAAGATGTAGTCAAACAATACCTTACTGCGGGACTAAATCCATGATATCGCCACTGCGACATTTTTAAACTGGTGGCGCACCACATTTTCACTTGATTTTATTTGTGCCCTTAGCGTGTGTGTTGTAGCTGAATATTCACTCTGCATGGGTGCATAAAGCGCAGTGTTGACTTGACTTGACTTTTAGTGTATCCACGCGCAAACAAGGCAGCAGTCAATAATATTTCGATGTTGGCTTGTGGCCAACCTACAAGCAACTGGTCTCATATGATTATGAACCGGGTAGGCCTATCATGGAGACTTATGACTTCCAGGGAAATCAATTAACCCCATCCTCACGCTTGGTTTAGTGTGAACTGCAACAACTGCTTTGGAATAAGTGAGAGAAACTCACCGCTCGTTTTATCGCCAATAAATTACACATATGCTTCAAATCATTGCTACACTTATTAACTCTCATCTGTTGCAGATTACGGAAATCTGGTGCAGTGACGATTCACCAGATGCGCTTATACAAATTCCATCATATAAACTGATTTTGAAAGTCAGGCGGCAGGTAGTGATGGTGGCTGCCCTGACTTAAACAGGACTTCTGGGTCGAAAGAGCAACTATTTTTCAACTGTGCACAGTAGATAACTCGATCTGCATAAGCACACTCTTTAATAATGTGGATCTTCTGGTGGGCTGTGCCTATAATTCACCATCTTATAATGTGCTGGTGTGGGCTAACTCTGAGGAGGCCTTCCAGTTTGAAGTAAGATTCATCCGCAAGGATGCATATTCCTGATGGCTTCAACATGCTACGGGTGTCGTAGATATCACCCCGTGGTCCTCAGAAATAGCCGACCTTTTCTCATGCGTAGTATGACAGGTTGGATACTCGTTATCTCAGCGCCATTTATGAACAAGTCTGGATCTCATATTTACTCTTGACTCTACTCGTTGATGTAATTGTACTGGATCAATTCCCGGGCATTGGTCATGATATTGTTAAGTGTTTTGTTAATTCGCTTCGAAACCAAATGACTACCATCCTATTTTATCGTCTCCTATGCTGTGGTGACTGGACCTAATCCCCTAAGCTACTTCGAGCTCCTAACTGGAATACTTTTTCATGAATATTAATGTAGATATAAATCAGTGTCTAGTGTATTTCCTAAAATGTGTGGAAATATTCGCACCATGTAGAGGCATGTCTCAATGAGTAATCCCACCAGCGAACTGCCGCTATGTTAGCAGCAACAAAAGCCTATAGCGAGGGATCACTAAACTAGTTAATCCTCCATTATTGCGCGTGTCAATAGCGTTGTAATAAAGCCGCTATGGGAATAAGGTTATAAAACGTAGCTGAGGAGCGATTGGTATTTTCTAATTGTCGCAATATACCTGAGCTCACATAACTGATACAGTCAAAACCCCAAACCATTTCGACACAGTGACGTAATCAGCACTTTCCATAGGTGGAGCCTCCAGAGATTAACTCCGCCCCAAAATCAGTTTGACCTTTTACTAAAGCAGTGCCAGACGGCGACGAAGGCGTCCCCTGCTTCTTCTTCTCAACACATTCAGTCACTCTCTAAAATGTACCCAATTGCCTACCAACTGGAAGCAGTTGCTCGTCATTACGCGGCATAAAAGCGGTGAATGAGAAGAAGTGGGAAACTGCGGTCCCATCAATCACACTTCCATCATAACCAGGGTGTTCGAAAAGATAGTTAAAACCTCGTTGGTCGGGCTTTTTCAGACACACAGGTCATTAAGCGACCAACAACACGGATCGGTAAATAGTTGCTCATGTATCAGCTGACAATTAGTGAAGAGTATCGCTGCAGCAGTGAAAGAAATGGCAGAGAGTTGCTTCAAAGCAAACTGTGACCTCAATCGATATCGCGTGTCGCAATCCAGAAACAATGCCACACCAATTATATGTTATCGAACGGGTCACATCGTCTGCAGTTGACAAAAAGACGACATTGGTTGTCTTCTTGGATATGCAGTCTTCGACTGGGTACCTCATAAGCGTTCGAAATGCACGACCCACTCTGGTTCGGTTCATCTACACTGGGGTACAAGGCCTGTCTTGACCTGACTTGAACGCACGCAAAATGTATTGCTAGATAATCTGCAGTAAAAACCACGAGCAGTAACGAATGGTCTTCAAGGTTGTGTCCTTGGTCCCACCCCTTTCCTCATTTATATCAATGGTCTTTTCCATAGTCCAGTATGGGAAACCATTTCCTCTTGCTGACTACATGAAGATCGACCCCGCCTTTCTCACAGAACCTACGCAGGCAATTATGGAGATCATTCAAACGGATCTATAAATAAATAAACAGTATATTTCTCAGCGATGCGAGGTGCAGTCCAACTAGATGGTCTGATCATTTGACTAGAATAATGACTAATAAATTTTTCGGCACGTAGGTCCCGAGTCCTCTGTAATGGATGCGGATTTTCATTAGGCAACTTAACACTAAATGGGGATCGGATTAATACTGTAGCGGCCTGACAATTCCCCTCGGCTCTTCTGAGGTATTCTCCCCAAATATTATGTTTCACCATGTACCCATGGAGTCTGACTTGTCTGTCTGCGTTCGCAAGTATGCGATTGTGTGGATAGCTTGGCACACATTCGCACCGTCCTCGACTTCGAATCGTGCTCGTCTTTCCCTGCGTTGTTTCCGTTCCCATTAAGATCCCATAGTCAGCCTGATTTATCGGTGTTGTCATAGGCTATTTAAATAAACTATCTTAGCACTTACCATTGATGGTTGTGATTTACCGGCAGAGTTGTGGTGATTGGTTACCTTCGCGTTGAATCATGTATTGGTCATTACAAATTGATCACCTTGGTACATTTCTTGCTGGTAGCGGCAGCTTATTTTGCCGGTTTGCAGACTTTGTGTCAATTCTTTTCCTGCATGTTAACGTCCTTTTTGCACGCAAAGCGATGGTACATGAGACAGCTGTTTTGAAATTCGTGGTTATTTACCAAACAATTACTCGTGCTTTCGATGCGATAGACTAAAGCATGCCCACGGTGGTGTCTTACTTTACATCCTGTCTTCCCTGCGTGGGAGACTTGTGAGCACCTACCGAAGTGACGATGGTTTGTGCGAGCTACTGTGGTGCTCCATCCGCCTCAGGCACGGAGAACTGCTTATGGCCGCAGTCTATCGTGGCCCCCTGAGTAGTTGTTTGAATTGCCTGCCCATTCTTCGAACCCGCATGAGTCGTCCACACTTTCTACTTATGGGCGATGTTAACTGTCCTCGAATACGATGGCCTGATGTGCATTTAATGCCTGGACATAGTGAGGTTGAAGCAAAGTTCGTGGATTTAGTACTTGAAACTGGTGCATCGCAACACATATGCCAGCTAACACGCATAACAACACGTTCAACCCCGTCCTGTCACGACCTGATGTTAACGAGCTACGAACAACGAGTGCGTGACGTTAGGATACTGGAGCCCCTGGCTACAAGCGACCATTCAGTGCTCATAGCTGATATGGAATTATCTTTGCCGTATTCAAGTCCGCTGGAACCAGCTCCCAACTACTGGAAAACAGACTTCGATGGTCTAGCTCGAGCTGCGAGTCAACTGTATTGGTCTCTGACACAAGTTGCATTTGTGGAAGACTGTTGGATATTTATAAAAGAGAGATTGACATCATTGTGTTCCCAATTTGTGCCATTGAAATGTCAGAAGGTTGGACCGATTAAGCCACATTGGTATGGAAACCTGGCTCGGAGGCGGCGCAGACTGTGGGACAAATTTCTCCTCTCTGGCTCTACCAATGATAACGAAGGGTATGAATGTCAGCGGAACCTCTGTAACAGTGCAGAAAAGAATAAACGCCGACATTTCGAAGAGCAGCTCGCAGTAGACGCGAAGACCACCCCAAAGAGAATCTTTGCTTAAGTGAAGCGACGCCTGAAGCCGGCAGGTGATGTGCCCGTGCTGGATGGCCCGGATGGACAGCCCCTAACCTCTAGCACTGAGCGTGCGTTCGGGTTGGCGGCGCACTTCGCTTTTGTATTTGCGAATAACCAGGTGTCTGTTCCGAGTTCGACGTGTACCGCTTTTACCGAACTCGATAGTCTGCATTGCGGCGTTGAAGAGGTAGGTCAACTATTCGCCAACCTTGATGACACCAAACCTGCCGGACCTGATGAGCTTCACGCACTGGTTCTCAAGTCACTTTCGACCATCCTCTCTCCTGTCGTGACTGAATTTTTCAGCAGATCGCTGTCCGAAGGCTCGTTGCCGGTTGACTGGAAATGTTCGGTGGTGAAGCCTATTCCGAAAGGCAGCGACCCTAACAAAGTAGACAACTACAGGCCAATTTGTCTGACACCTATTTTGGCAAAGGTTGCTGAGAAAATCGTGAAGAAGGGATTGCTGCAGTAAAAAGAGCTCCTGACGCCCGCACAGCACGGTTTTATGCAAGGTCGCTCATGCATTACGAACCTGCTTGTGACGAGGCATGAGTGGTTGAAGGCAATAAGCAACGGGAAGTCCGTCGACGTGATATTCATCGATTTCAGTAAAGCGTTCGACAAGATCAGCCATGAGGTTCTCCTTCACAAACTCAGAATGTGTGGTGTCGGTGGCTCACTGCACCGGTGGATCCGTGACTTTCTTGTTGGACGAAAGTGGAGGGTACAGGTCGACAACCATTTAACTGACTGGTACCACTCTACAAGTGGCGTGCCTCAAGGCACTATGCTGGGGCCCACTCTGTTCCTGATCCAACTCAACGATCTACCGCAGCTTCTCCGGTCGCCGTATGCCTTGTTTGCGGACGACATGAAGATTTGGAGAAAAATTTACGCTCCCGATGACTGTGGTCTACGTTAGCAAGACAACGCCTATCCACATGGCCTGCAGAAGTTCTTCTCCCGATCAACCCAGCCAAGTCGGTATTTATGAGCCTGGGGAAGGGTGTTGACGGCCGAATCTACACCCTTGACGGCCAACCGCTATATCCCACATCCTCCGTGAAGGACCTAGGTGTACTCTCACGCTATGGTTTGAAGTCCGTGGACAACACGAACGGGCTGTATCGTAACGGACTGCGCATGCTTTGAGCGCTCAAACGTAGCTTCGGCACATGGTCTGAAGAGGTTGCCACTCGCCTCTTCTCTTCCAACATCAGACCAATGCTAGAGTACGGTTCGCCCGCCTACTTTCCGATTATCCGAGGCGAGGCACAAAAGATCGAACGGGTCCAACACTTTGCAACCAGGCTCATCCCGAGTTTACGTGGCTTGGACTATGAAGACCGGTGCGAGAAACTATGACTCAACACCTTCTCCTACCGTCGGGTGCGAGTCGACCTCATTATGACCTACCGTATTCTACATCTCGGTAACTTCCCCATGATGAGACCAATACTGCACTTACGAGGGCCATGCAGCACATGCGGACATAGCTACAAACTTGTTGTGCCGGATTTGAAACGTGTTCCTCACCCACTGTGCTTCGAACGGAGAGTGGTAAATATTTGGAACGATTTGCTTGAACATGTGATGGAGGCAACATCTGTGCAGCAGTTCAAAACGTTGCTAGATTTATATTTTACCACTATTCGATTCAGAGAACGATTGCACACTTACGATGAGATATCACATTTGTGAGTCCTAAAATATCGTGAGTCAGATATTTTAAATGTTACATGAGAACGACAACGATACTCACGGTTGACAACTTTTATAACGTTTTTCAGCATATTTCGAAAGAGTTGTACATAATTCATTTCTACTTGCTCTATAATACAGTATTCGTTAATTACAGTCGCTTCATTTCGGGAGCGCATTTGCAGAGCATGGTCTGAGCCTAACGAATCCAAGTCGTACATCCACGATATCAAACCGGAACTAACCATGCTGAATTTCGTAATTTCTGCTTTTCCATCGCATGTCTTCGACGATTTGGATGATGTAATGGAGTTTCCCGAATAACAGAAATCAAAAGAAATTATCCGATCAGCAGTTTCGAAGCAGTCGGGCATATGGGGCGCCCGAATGCACATGACGGCTCTATGATGACAGGCATTGGACGAACTGAAACCGTTCCAGCTCCTTCGATAAATACTAAGTTTCAGAAGTCAACTGCATCAGATGAAAGGTTCGTAAGGGCATTGTAGCTGCATCGGCTGCTGAAAGATACAGTCAAAATCGTGTGCGCTCTTTTCGTAACCGAGGCGATGTAGTCGTAGTAAAACGTTTGGGTTGGTTCCTCAGTAAGTACAATGGAACAATGGTTGTTCTAGTACAGTCACTCCTTGCCGGGAACGCAATCCAAATCACAATTCTAGCATTTCCTACGGCCAAACCTCAGCTGGGAGAACGCATTTTTTAGTGGACAACAGTGGTTCTTGTGCCAGAGAGATGACTACGAATCTGGTCTCGATTTTGCTAGATTAGCTCTACTTTTTGAGACAGTTCACCAACTAAATGGTATAATTTGATAGAAAACAACAGAATGCTGTCTTACAATCATATGGAAATTCTTTCTTGTACTACAAATGCAGAGACAGTAAATATCTAGTGGTCTTGTGTATATGGTTACTAAAGAAGTAATCTACTCAGCTGATGAATACCATGACAGTCAATTCTTGTGTGTACGATTTCCTGCTATGTGGTTTCTTTAGAAAGTCACTTAGGATGCTCCAGCAATAATCCGCTATTATTAGTCTATCCCACCTGCCTCGATACACCCTTTCCATCACCCTAATGTCTTGACGGAACGTTTCACGATGTTCTTCGGGGAAGTCACCATGATAATCCGGGAAGCTGTCCAAGTGACTATGGAGATAGTGTAACTTTGCGTTCATGTTACAACTCAATGTGTCAAAGTTTGCAAGCATACTCTCTACCAATTCTTCATAGTTGCCTGCTATGTTGTTACCCAGGAAGTTCTGGACAACGCGGACAAAATCAACCCAAGCACGTGCTCCAACACTGTCCACACGTTTATATATATATATATATATATATATATATATATATATATATATATATATATATAGTAGAATTTCGATCGTTAATTAGTTGTGGAATTTGAGGACCACTGAAGATGCGAGCTTTCAGTGTCTCCATACGACAAAGGTACTTGAAACTAGCACCATCTTTGTCCCGTAATTTAACATATCGTTTCATCATAGGAAGTGGTTAGAGAATAACGTTTTTTCTGTCAACCAAAGGCCTCTTGATGATGCTAGCTGCGGCTAAATTCATGCTTTCACTGGTAAGCCAACTCCTCCTCTTTCAATGACGCTGTTTAACCTTATTGTCCTAAAAGCGCATGAAGCAAGGATGCTTTGCGTATCCAATATTTTGTCCAATGAAAAAGTTTACGATCTTTAAATGTACGTAAGTAATTCAGTATTCGTTGCATCGATTAAATATTTTCACATTGGCGGTACAGAAATAACAACCATGATGATGGCTTGTCGATTTGCACCACAGCATAGGCGCGTTAGGATTCAAACCCCTCTTGCACTAGTTGTCCACTTGCGGAGATACTCGACAAGTGTTGCTAAACTTATGAGCCCAGGACTTTTCCTGATCTCTATATTATACTCCAAAGTAAGCGCAATGTGCTTGACTCACAACGGAGCGATATTTTTCATTTGTTTCGCCACAAATGTATCAGAATACATCTGGGTTGTTTAAACAGCTACATCGAGAGAAACTTACGTATATGTAAAATGAACAAGGGAAACTTTAAATAATTACTTTTTAATATTATTACTTATTGAAGAATTAATTCGAGAAAACTGCTTTCATAGGTTAAATCAGCACCACCGAAGTACTGTGAATTCGTTGAGGTATCCTCAGCATCAGGAAAAAGAATTTGTTGACCAGTATTATGAGATAGGTCAGGAAGGTTTACAGTAGTGCAGGCAGGTCGTTACATCGTAATAAGATATTTCATTAGCATCGGAGAACATAAATGGAGTCACTCTCAAGGCAATCGCTCGATCACGCAAGATCTAGGCATCTGTGGCAAACTGTGGCAAATAGCTACTAGGGTTCGCGGAGGAAATGTGCCTACAGTCTGAGAGAAACAGGTGTCAGCTCGAATGATTATCCTGATTACCTCTAAGTTCGGATCGCATTTCACTCTGAATTCGAAATACCTGAAGCACAATGGATCGTGAATCATCGGAACACATGCACCTAAGAGAATGCGTCTAATTTGCAACAGGTTTCAACAAATACCGCGAAAAGCGCGACTGATAATTACTCGATGTAATGGGCATAAAAAACTACTGAAACTGATGGAATAGACCTCGCGAGTATTATTGCAGGAAAATATTTGCCTGTACATTTGTGTTTAATCATGGGCGGATAACACTGGAAATACAAGTAAGGAAGTATGGATTAGAAGGCAGTCAAGTGTCAATGATTGCGTACGGGGATAAACAATGTCACTAAAGACGGGGTAACACGGGCTGCGTCCTCTTCGTTAGACACAAAGCAATCAAAAAAGTCTTTAAAAAATCGTGTGGGGTCCAAGCACCAGGTGCTATTTCATGAAGTTGGCTGGTCGTACAATGGCTCACTACCGGATAATTAAATTACCTGCTTATACCACAGTAAAACATCGCTGTGAGCTCATGATATCGACGGAAATGATCTCATAATAGTGCGAGGTATATTCAAGATATGGTTACTCAAAGTATGCTTTACCGGAGTCCATTAAGCAATAGGGGTAGGTAAAGAATACAATGAAGGTACGAGTGCGTGATTGAAGCTGGGTAGTGTTGCAGTGATGTGCTGGTTCCAGCAACAGTGATACGCAAATGTCAAGGACAGATATCTGATCTGGAAAATGGGCAAATGTATGAACACAAGAGAGAAAATGATCATACAGTTAGCTTGACGATGGTCTTGATTGGCTAGTTGACGGAGATGAGAAATGCGGCATCGGCACGGGTAAAGTAGTCCTCACATTCTTGGTCATCAAACCCATCATTTGTGAGACAATTATTCTTTCCAGCTGAGCTGGATCACTTGCCAAACTCGGCCGAGTCCTTAGCAAATGCGCTCGATACTTCTCAAACGTTTGGGACAGTGAAGGAAGAACTGTCGAAAAGTAATTAACAGGCATAAGTGTTCACAATCACTGAAACGGATTTAAAATTGGGCGGACAAATAACACCGAGGTAGACACTAAAAGCATGCCCAACACCAATAGACACCAAATTCTTAAAAGTGCCGTTTTAAAAACTAAAATACCACTTTCCGATTGCAATTCAATATAAGCTACCTAGGTAGATCTATATCGCAATGATATTGCGGCGTGACTGCAGATTTTTGAACTACGATGTGGAAATACCACAGTCAAGAGAGCAGAAAACACTGAGTAATGCTGACCTATCCCGTACTCGCGCAAACTGTTTTGTGTGATCAGAGGCTGTCCAGACCAACATTAGGACAAAAACCTTGCTTTTTTCATGAATCATCGCTCAATTGGGTTAGCATCTAAGCCGCTACGTGCATGTGTACCATCGGTATTCTGAATGATAACTCTCATGCTCTGACACTTTTACAGGTGCGCCTGATGCTTCTCTAAGAGGTGTGAATCGTAACAACGTAGAAGCTTCAGTTGCGCCATGGGGTTGTGACGGCCAGTTCGCTTACATCTATGCTGTTCGAAGAAAACGTTCCCCGTAGTCTATCTTGACACGATGGCTAGCACTGAGATTTATGCCTTGAATATAAGTGAAGTCAATTGATAAAAAGTACAATAATGAGCATATAGGACTGAAATGGGTAATAGGCAAATCAGTCGGCGAGAAAGTAATGTAGTTGAGTTGTGGCCAAATAAAGAGTGCTTCATACTTCGAGGAACAACTGCAGCAAGATACAATAGCGCATTACATAAACAAGAAGCATGGATAGTACCTGAAGTTGTCTGTGTTGGTGCTAAAGGACCGATAGGCGCCCTTGGGACCTGTGGTGCCATCAGATATGGGACTCGCGCGGAAGGAGTTGGACCGCTATTCATTCTCCACGGGTATTGTTGTTGTTGTTGTAAATGTTGTTGTATTATTAACTGCTGTTGCTGCTGTTGAAACATCCGCCAGTTCAGCGCCTGTTGCTGCTGACTATGAGCCGCCATTTCTTGCTGTTGCAAAAGCCGCTGATATTGAGCCAGAGGCATTCCATATTTCTTCTCGTCCTCATACTCTCGCCATGCTTCTTGACGCTCAATTTCGCTAAGACCTTCATCCTCTCTGGGCGCCAGTAACGAATCATGTTCGTGATAGCTAACTATTAGATGGGGAAATTCGGATAGCATATCAGCAAGAAGCCGGTCCTTTGGAAGCTTTGGAGTCGGCCGTTTCTCGTTGTCACCAGGAATCCAAATATCGGGATCGAAAACGTACAAAGCTTGCAGGTCTGCATCGCTGAAGTGCCGACCCACCTGTTGCTCATCGATTACCCGTAAAGAGAGTGATTGCTTGGTTACCTATTAAAAGAAATACAATAAATTCGCCAGATAAGGTAGCGTAAAGTTATAAGTGAATTTGAGCTGAGATTGGTACAACGCGGTGAATCATCATGACTAGAGCAGTAAAGCGAGTATCCTAAGTACCACAAAATGATTAGACAAATTAGATTTTATGTACTTCAAATTCGAATCCGGGAGGGGGTTGATTATAGGCGACTCTGAACAGCACAGAATTCAGTCCCCATTTGGCACTCTGCATCTGGTGAACAGCGATTGACTCCATCATATAACATCGCGGTAAGCTTCAGGACACGTAGTTTTATCCTTAAGTGTTTCTAGTCTCAGACGATGTGCGTCGATTCTGATCTGCAGTCCGCTGCCTGTTTTCCCTGAACCTAGTGTGGAGTCTAGCTGAAAAGTTGGCCTGCCCTAAAGTTAGATAAGCTTACCGAGGCGATCCGCATACCGATCCCGCACTTACGAACTTTTAGTACACTATGCTTCAACGACTGATACTTTCGCCGCTAAGCGTGACACCAGAAAATCTGCATGCAACCCTATGATCATTATAACTGACAGGTGGGCGAGAAAGCTGACTACCAACGCGCGTGTGTTCGCCATAAAGCGTGCTTAGGACAGACCCCGCGAGCGTGTTGCCACGGCCCAGTCGAAAGCTGACAACATCCCGCAACAGACATCATGCGTGTTGCCAAGGTCTGACCGGAAGCTGATAAAATCGCGCGTCAGACATCATGTCGTTGCCATACCCCGGGTAGGCGGATGAAGAGTGGCGTGCCCGAGAGAAACGGTGAACTGGCCAGACGGAGCGGACAGTCAGGTGTGGAGAGTGGGCGTACGAGGAAGACAGGTAGCCAAATCTGCCAGGTGGTGTTTAGAGGATTGGTGAGACCTACCTATAAAAATGAGCGTTCTCGGTTCTAATACAACTCTGGTCGGCTGAGTCTTCTTCTGTTTCCCTTCCCGTTGGGTTGGCCAAGGCGTCAAGCAGAGCAAGTGTAAGTGCGCAGATTTAGCAACAGGCGTGAAGCAACCGCTCGATTGCGTATACAGCGTTATAACAATAACACTCGTTACTGGATACCTAACAGGTCGATCAAAGAATTAAAGCACAGAAGAATTACCATTGACGCGACTCCACAGGCTATCACGGATGTTTTCGAACGGAGTCTGGTATCTGGCAATGAAGTCCAACAACTCCGAAACCTCAGGAAATAGAAGAAACAAGAGCGACGAGTAGCCACTGTAGGCTTCGAAGTAATTTACGCAGTGGGATGATGTGGAACAACTAGTGATTTTGCTTAGAGCAATGGATGTCGTGACGAGTTGGGTGATGCATTTTCAGGAATAGTTCAACCGGCCTCCTGTGTGAGGCTGCATGCTCTCTATCTATCTTGTCTTTCAGTACGAGTTCCATGCGAACTGCACTATGCTCGGTTCGAACTATTGCAGGATGTACCAACTGGCTGGGCGTTCAAATTTGCCGTGCTCTGTAATCTCTATCCAAAGGATTTACTAACACACACGTTCTTCGGCACTGCAGTAGGACCATTTTGTTTTAGGTTTTTAATGTTTTGTTCTGCAACTGGTGACATGATAATTTACATTCGCGTTACCTTGAAATTTCCGCGTAGTTCCACGCATGTGAACTGGGCATTTTACCATAATCAAGCGGTACGACACGAAATTAAAGAGAAGGTACAAGAAGTAGAAAAGTAACACATGAAAACGCCGCGCAGGATGGTAGGTTGCACGTACTTCGGAGGGAAAATCTCGGGAGTACGAGTCTGCCTAGTTTACTCAGTGCTCGCTACTTGAAAAAATATAAGACTTCAAAAGTGTAATAGAATGTCGTGAATATTCTCGTTTGGGCGTCGTTATGTAGCAAGAAACCTAACTCCATGTTGATATTGAAGATGTAGTCGTGCAACTCAGCGGATTTAGCTGTTATCGTACTGATCGCCAATGTACACATAGGAACTACGGTGATGTCATTATCATTTGCCAAAAGGAAAACTGCGAAGAAATTTATCTTCGATAAATCTCATCGGGCAATTACAGTTATGAGATTCATAATCTGGTAAAAAAGCTATTACTAGCGATGTGGCGATCTGTCGTGTATGCTGCGACCGGAGGAACGGTGCAATGTGAACTCACTACCATTGACCACTATGCCTGAAGTCAGGCTAGCGCCACGGTAGGGTTAAACTTTGCACAAGTACACGCTGTTTATACAGTTCCGGGTGGAGTCGCTTGATCGCAATCCCTTCTGTTGTTGCCAATAGGCGCTTTCTGAGTAGTTTTGAGCAGTATTTTGATGCCACATACACCATTTTGAAGGCATCTTCCGTTTGTACGTTATATCCACCGTCTACTAGGTGTTCTAGGATAGAACTGTGGACATTTCTGGTAGTACCACGTTGCAATGAGGCGGGACAGTGTTCCGCTATCCGTTTTGGCAGACGTCTGGTCGAGTGTCCGAGGTACCGCGCACCAAGGTGCAAGTGAACTGATATAGAACAAAAAATTTGTACTGGGCAGGAATTCTGTCTTTTAGGCGGTTTATGATGAGTGGAAAGGTTTCGGCATGAATACGGACTTTGGCGGCCGGGTGCGTTTGGTTCAGCGCGGAAGTCAATTTCCTACTCAAGAACTCGAAATGTACGTCCGGGTTGAGAGGTACTAAGAGTAAAACTTCCTTTCTTCTCACGGTCATTTTCGCCTCAGACTCAGTCCGGAAATGGGAATGCTTTTCAATGAAAGCAGTTGGGTAACCATTGCTTTCCAGTGTCTTGATTAGGAAATCCTTTTCCGCTATCAGCGTGTCTGGGCTGTAAATCCTTTAGTCAGATAGTACAGGCACCGTACCAAGTTTCGACTGCACTTTATCGGTAGGAAACTGTGGAAAAGCGTGTGCTGACCTACCCAGGTCATATTCCGGAAAACCATTCAAGCGATCCGTCCTCTCGTCGTCGCAGTATAGCATCCAAAAAAGGAAGCTTGCCGTCCTTAATCTCGTAGGTGAATTACAACGATGGGCGCGTTGTTAACTTGATTCAGTTTGAGTCACAAACAATGAACGTGTTTGTGACAATCAAGAGACGTGATTAGGTATATGAGAGGTCCACGCACTATTTCTGCGAGAAAAATGTCTGCAAGCAGCGGTCCTAGGGGTGATCCCATCGCAACTCCATTTGTCTATACTATTTTCTATCAAATAGGAACTGTCTGTTGAACATGCAACACAGAATCAGCTCTTTCACATTACGAACCGGGGTAGGAAGAACAATGTTGCTTTCTGTTAGGTATTCACAGACGAAGTTGACCATTTCAACAATGGAACGTTCGTAGATATTCAACATCAAAGGAAAGTATCCTTTCACATTTTAAGTCTTCTACCTGTTGAATAAATGAAAACGTGTCACTCACAGTGTGACCGGATAATTCTTTACGTACTGGTTCAAGAAATTCCACAAGCCACTTGGCGACCGAGTGTGTAGCAGACCCAGACACTGGTCGTCGTGGGTTGTTAGATTTGTGGACCTTTGGCAAGCCGTAGTGATGAGGTGAATGGGAGCCACAAAGTGTTAAGCACTCAAGTAACAAGCTATCGATGTAGTTACCGCGTTTCAATTCTGATCCCGTGCTGTGTTGTGTTGTACTTTTGTACAGAGTCAAGCACGAATTTGCTGGAAATCTGCAAGGTAGTGTGCACCTTAGGCCTGTAGGCACACTTATGCATTCTTATCCAAGCTGATCCCTTCTCTGACCTGGAGAGTACGATCACTGGATTGGATGTCAATTCATTTATCGCTTCTCGGTGTGCATTGGCGAATAATTTTGTGGAATGTGCCCTGCTGCTCAGAAATCTCTGTGAAAGATGAACCAGTGATTACGAAAAAATCACGATCTTGGGAGGACGTAGGCTTCAATTCGGTCAGTTGGTGCATTAAACTCTCGAACCGTATCTCTAAATTATCATTTGCACGAATTATTCATGACGCACGTCGATTATAAGCAATTTTCGCTA
This sequence comes from Dicrocoelium dendriticum, assembly GCA_944474145.2. Lineage (NCBI taxonomy): Eukaryota > Metazoa > Platyhelminthes > Trematoda > Plagiorchiida > Dicrocoeliidae > Dicrocoelium > Dicrocoelium dendriticum. The sequence goes on from OX104064.1 coordinate 147,532,199, forward strand.
CAGCTTGCAACGCATCAGCTGGTTAATCGTGAAATGCAAACTAAGCCACCTGTCCTAGCTTCGAACTCGAAGTATTTCACAATAAATTTTAGACTGTGGTCTTCGAATACCTGGAACTCTCCTTGTGCATAGTTGCCGGTGATGTTAACAGATCAGACACTAGCTTCATTGCGAGTGTTGGGTTAAATAATATCGTACAATCTCTAACCATGTTAGATGCAATCCTTGACATGGTATTTCTTAACAACTAGAAAGCGTTTCCTGTTTATAATCGAACGTCACTTGGGAGCTCCAATTATGTTATCGTAAAGTTAAATCCCGTTATCCATAGCAAGATGAATGATAAAGATCTCACACATTTCAAAGATCGAAAGTTCAGACGGAGACAATGTCTCCCTCAGAATATTCATGAACCGCGTGAAACCATTGCTTCCAAAGATTTTAGCTCATGTTACGACACGGACGTATCGAAGTATTGTGACCAGATAAGTAGTTACTTAAACTTCTGCTTCGACGCCTGTTGTCTATTTGAAACAATTTGCATCCGTGCTGGTAGATCCTCGTCTCCACGTCTCAAACAACTGCGCAGCCCTAAGGAATAGGCTTTTAAACACAAAGACGGTACATCGGTTAGGATAAGAATCGAATTGCGTCGCCTCAACCATAACTGCGTTGAAGCCATACTTGGAAACAATAATTATCATGAAATATGGGAAATGCTGAAACAGTTAAGCGGAGTTACGCATTCAATTCCGGGTCCAAATGAACTAAACCGCAACTTTTGCGACCAGAATAGTAGTTCAGACTTTCAATTACAATCATCCGCAGATAACCCACCTTCTGTGAACAGCCTAGAAATAAACAGGGGATTAGTCGGGTTGCGAGTGCACAAAGCGCCTGGTCCGAATAAGCTGTCTTCTGTCATTCTCTTGCCGACTTGTACACATTGTGCTTCAAATGACACAAGATGACTGGGATTTGGTGAACCGCAAACATCACGCCGGTGCCAAACGAAGGAACCTGTGAATATCAGTCAATCGCTTGCACGCCGGTCGCTTGTAATACCTTCGAGGCTTAATATTAAAAGGATCTCAGCCCAAACGTGTTAGATGGCCTTCATCAGTTTGCATGTCTGGTACATACTGTGCTCTCGTCACTGGATAATAAAAACAAATCCATCCGCATCTGCTTCCTGGATTTTAGCAACACATTCGCTTGTGTGAATCGTGAACTGGTGATGCGCAATCTATTAGAATCTGGAGTTCAGAATTCGGTTGTTCATTCGTCGAAAGAATATTGTACCAGGCCTATCTAGTTTGCCGGGTTTCTGGGAGAAAGAATTATTCATTCACAACGAATTCCGTTGTTCTGCAGGAAGCCATTTTTCCCATACTTATATTCCACTTACGTTAGCTAAATCCCCGTTCCAGAAGAAGCCAACTTACTGAATTATGCGGACGATTTAATCATTGGCATCACTTATCCAAGCGCTGAATCATCGGCCAAACTAGAAATCCTCTAGACAACCTCACAAGTGGTCCAAATCTCGTTGCTTTCCGTTGAACACTGAAAAATGCAAAGATGTCCTTCTTTCGCTGTTCAAACGAAATCGCTACTAGCAAATCCTAACGAAGTGCCTGCAATTTTCCATCGGTGGTGAAGATTTGAAATCTCCCACAGGAGTAAAATACCTGAGAGTGACAGTGACCAATGGACTTACCTGGTCCCTTCACGTAAACGAAACATGCATTAAAGTTAGGAGACTATCCTTCTATGTCACACGTCACAGGTCTTCTTCCGTACCCCGTGTGTTTTGATCCAGCGTTTTATCACTGCATGCGTGTTACGCTAGTGGACCTATTGCTCTCTCGTGCTGTTACCTAGTCTCTTGAGTAAGAACCCAAAGTAATCGCTAGGTCAGTGAAAGATGTCCCGGTGTAGTGGTAGTATAAGGCCAGAAATTGGCAACATCATTGTACCTAGCCATATCAACTCATGTAACAATGTTGCATCAAAATACTCACTGATATTAGTCACCACCTCCACAGGGAGTTGCCCAAATGCGTACCAACCTCCACAAGCTAAAAAAAAACTACATACGCCTAAAAAAGGGCCTATGGTACATTAGTTGTTCCTTGTTTGTCCAATATTGGACCGACAGAAAATCAGTCATACAAAAATTGGTCAGTAAATTACCTCGATGATATTAGTTGTCAGCATTTTGTTAACGAATGTAGTTTTTTATCTATGCTCATGTACTATTCGTTTTCATTATTTATCCCTGTCCGTGGCTTGTGCGTCAGAACCGAATATTCACCATTTGTGGGTGCATAAAACACAATCTTGATTTGACTACCGCGTGAGCTGTTGTCTCGTGATCTGACCAGCCCTGTTAAATAGACTTAATGCTCAGCTACGTGCGATGCATTTTGGTTGGAAACCGAGGGGTGAGAACCGCAAAGAAGCTGTTTTATGTCGTTGCGGATCTGCTTGTGACTTTATGGTTTTTGTCAGGTGTGACAACTTGATTTTGTACTACTGAAATGGATACTTAAGTTCAATCTTAATGCTTTCCATTAAAGTCCTCTCCCATAGTTTACGGACACATGGTAGCGATGCACTAGCACATATGGTGTTATCCGAGTTCCCATCATCAAGTGCTTTGCCAGTGATGAGCGTCTGGTTGTGCGGAGCGAGGTGAACGCTTAGCGAAATGACAGGAACGCTAATGGTATCATATGAAGATGACAAATGATAGGTTTAAATACACCAATGCTGCGAATTCGACAACCGTTTCCAGGTGACAAGGACACTGGTGCACGGGATAATTGGACGAATGAAAGTTAGAAAACCATGAATCAGGTGATCAGGATGTGTAGGGCAGGCAGTAAACAAAGATGTCGATTGAGGAACAGAGAAAAATTACCTGACGATCATATATTTTTTCCTCCATTGTACCTTGGGCAATCAAGCGGTAAATATAGGCAGGCTTTGTCTGGCCAAATCGATAGCTTCGAAATATCGATTGGACATCATGGCTGGGATTCCACGAGGCGTCGAACAGAATGAGGCGGTTTGCCGCGATGAGATTGATCCCCAAACCGCCCGCTCGGGTGGAAATAAGAAAGAGACGCAAACGTATGTTGGCAGGGTGGTTGAAACGATGTTGCATTTGTTTACGGACAACTGCATTCATGCTGCCATCCAGACGTTCGTAATCAAACCCGCGTACCCAGGTATTTTCGCCGATATCTGAGAAGTAGGAAGATAAATCAGGACGTGAGCCGGACCCATTTTCCGGCGATTCTTCAATGGTCTCACCCTAAAGAGAATCAGAAAAGCAAGTCAACAGATCGACAAACATGATTAAATAAAGAACGGTCAGTGAACAGTGGAACACTATCGCAGGGAAGGATTGGCGAAAGTTTGAAGGATTCGATGAGGTAAATGAGAAAAATAGTGTGCTGGGCATCGCAACCCAGATATATGAATTGTGCAATCCTATAACATAGAAAGCACTGTTTCATCAGGTACAATCAACGGTCAATGCGCACACAAAATTAATTGTCATTAACTGTCAAGATTCCATCTTGATGAATGGTTCGTTTAAAATACTGTGTACATCCATAACGTCCTGTATCTTCCCTAGGCGTCGTTAAATTATGTTAGGCTCAAAACCAAGAAAGGTAACATAGTTCACAATATGTATACGCTTAGTTTGACTAAAATGGAAGTTAGCGTGTTCGTATGTCACAACGGGAGCAAAAAAACAAGTGGATTGTTGGAAAAATTGACCCTCCAGGAACAAGTGTTAATTCTGCAAGGTGAACTCAGTGAAAACTACGGCAAATTTGACCCGCACAGCGCCATCATACAAAGTGACCACATATTTCCGTAAACAACGACCTTTAGGGGTCGATGAGGTGCACTCACTGACTCGGTTAAACAAACGTGTTTTACCGCTTCGAACGGTCTGTTATGTCTTGCGCCAAATCTAACCTTGGGATTAGAAGTTCAGTTCGGTTGAAGAATTATGGTCAGAGCACCGATGTGCGGTGTTTACTGTTGCCACGACTCACATTGCAATAGTAACAAATAACAACGACAAGATAGTGAGGTGGAATGCAAAGAAAATGGAAGCAAAAGGAGGTGCGTTAGACTAAACGGATTGGAACGAGAATTGACAACCAGATGCAAGAAACTGAATGCAGGAGCTCCACTGACTGCGCCATGTCAGACACGGTCTCCAACAATTAGTGTGGGCCATCTTGAGGCCCGCATCCACGAAAACGGTATTCACCATTACGACCAAGTCACAGTCAACTTCTTCAAACATCTATACCACGTCATGGACTGGCCACCTCGAGGTTTCGCCCAGCGGTGTAGGCACGGCGTATAATGCACGCCAAGGAAGCCAGTCAAACGACATCCGCAGGATATGGTTTAGCCAGCAGAAGCGGGTGAGATACCAAAAGCACTTGAGTGAGACACCAGAAGGCGTCTTGTCAAAAATCAAGTGGCGGACCTCAGCATTGCTTGCCGGGTATTCCAACCAACCATGAGCAATAATCCAAAAGCATCGGTGGTCAAACACGGCCAACCGTTTAATGCCTTCGCCACGAACTGGCCAGGTCTCTGATAAATAGTGACACCAGCCGTATCCCAGCGTAATACAGCCTAACTTACACGGTTCATATCCCGCCGTCTCTATAGATGGTTGAGTCTGGGAAGCCACACGGGCCCTGCTGGTACGTAAAGTAACCTCCACAGATGTGACCACTCAAGGTGATAGAGCTACCAAGGTTAGTGAACCGATTCACTACCTCCAGTGGCTATTTGCTGATAACTAGAACTGGTGGTGCGTCGATCTTGCCCTGTAACAGCACTTTCTGAAGGTGTAAAACACATGCCGAAACGTGCAAAGCTACGCAACAGTTATCCAGTAGTGTTTGTATAGCCACTGGGTCAGACTAAGAAGAGCTATGTCGTCCGCGTACTCCAGGTTTGTCAGTCGGTTACCTGGCAGAATTTCCACTCCAATAGAGTTTAAAAAAGAATCATTCATGATTAGTTCAAAGTGGAAGTTGAAAGGAGATACAGGACAATGCTGTGGAACCCCACTTGTCGTGGGAAACTCAGGAGACAGTTTCCCGTAGACCCCTCGAGGCCTCGGGAATCACGGTAGAGACCAGAATGGAAAGGACTTCAGCTGGCACGCCCTTCATGGATAGGCAGTAACAAGCTGGAGCGATCAACAGAGTCGAAAAGGGGAAAGTAAGTCAATCATCATCATTGTCATTCTACACGTTAGCTAGGGGTGGAAGATGCCTTAGCTATTATGCCACAATACATAGGAGAAGAAAAAAAACATGCAAGAGGCACGCTACCTGAGGCACCAGTGATGGACGGATATCGTTTCGAAGTGATAGCAGCCGGTTATTGTGCCGCAAAAAATTGTATTATGCAAAATTTATATTATGCTAAGAAACGATATCAGATTGTAGGAGGAGGCTAAGCAGGAAAATGGGAGGGAGAAAGAAACTTACAACATACAAAGGAAAACCATTACAATCGATCATCTGTATGTGTGTCGCTGCTCTAAGACCTGGTAAAGAATAAATATATGGCCGATGCAACCACAACCATAGCGGAAGCCAGGTAAGCCATCGAAGAATGAGTCCCGCGAAAAGTTTGGAGACCACGGAAATAATCTTAATGTCTCGAAGACTTTCGCAAAAAGAGTGCTGGACCTTTCTGGAGATAAACAAGACGCTTGACAGCTACCAGTCTGAAGGCACCTCTTCAGTGTTCCAAATCCTGTTAGATAGAGAAGCAGGTCCAGTCAACAGTTACTTACATCTTTTAGCAAAGCTAAGGGAAGATCTTCGGGTCTAGGAGCCTTGTTTTGTTTAAACACAGAAAACTCATGTTGAAGCATTTCCAAAGTGGAAGGTGTGACATGTAATTCCCAAATCGGCTCAGGTGTATTGACAAACTGGTGTCGCAGCAGGCCTGCCGAACTGTTTTTCGAAATGTTTCGCTCAACGGGCTAGTCGATGACACCCGTCTCACTAGCTGATGGCTTTCTCGGACCCGTGTTCAGAATGAGCTGGAATAGCACTCGGCTGTGTCCAATAGCGATTTCTCCACCACAACGGCACTTGCCATATATCAACGTTCTCGGTCGATTCGAAGACTCCTTGTTAGACATCGTTTCAGGGAGTTGTAGATACGCTGAACTGAAGAGCCCGTCGGAACTTGTTTACGCGGTTTGATCAAACTGATCGATACCTCAGAGATCAATTTACAGTTACGACATTTCAAGTTGGGTGCACGGCAGGAGTTGAAAGAATTCACCATGGCATACTTGAGACGATCATAATCAGCGTTCGACTCACCAACCTCGATCATCACTAATAATTGGTGAGCAGTTCGTCATGATACTGAACTGCGAATTTAAGTTAAAAGTGAGAAGTTTAGAAGTTATGCGGTTTTTTGAGTCTAGAAGAGTGGACGCAAGGTGTGCGCGCACTGCAGAATGGTCGGTATTCAGGCGTGTGCGCCAAATTGACCGACAGACTTGGAATTATGTGCGCCGCCATTAGCTGGTAGCGATATGATCAATTTGGGTGCAAGCCATTGTGAAATTCGGTGGCCGCCAGGTGACGCGGTTTGTGCTGAAAAGCAGTGCTGCTAATGTAAAAATTGTGATCGGCGCACAGTTGCAAGAATCGATCGCCAATGTCTGTTCGGCGTGTATCGACTCTGAAGGGACCTCCCAGGTGTTGTTCAGAGTCTGAAAGACGACCCACTTGGGCATTCCTGTCACCAGCAACAATCATATCAGTATTCCTTGCTATGCGAAGAAATAAGAGTTCACTATAGAAATCGTCTGTTTACACCCTCGGAACTGCAATTAGTGGGGGCATAAACTAAGATGATGAAATAACCCCTTGTCCTCAGGCAGTGCTTATTGAAACCAGAAGTCAAGACTCGACAGAGGGTGTGTATACTACGAAAAGGAACGGTTGTATTTATGGACCACTTGCACATTTTAATTATGGAAATTTTGATCCCAGTATCTTCGGCATGCTGGCCTCAACCAAACTAAACGGATTTCGCTTGACTGGCGTGCCATATTTGGCTATTTATTCGCGTCAAGACATGGCCTCCTTTCACAAAGTCGACGTTCACTCTAATTCGCCAGACACTCATATCGCACTCGTAGTTCACAGTTGTGTGACTGCCCGCGCGCGCTCGAAGTGAAGCCACAGCAAGTTTTCGGCACGACCTAGTGTCGTAACGGCGCTCTGCTTATCATCCTAATAAGACGATGGGTAATTCGTCTCAGTGCACACGAACATTAGGCAATCAACGTCCAATAAGCGATTTTGTAATATCTGTCTCCAACTGGCTGTCCAGCTAGATCATTTGATCTATCTGTTCATTTGATAGGAAACATTGTTTTTCGTGTCCTCCCCCCATCACCTCGCTAAGCATTCTGCCACAGTACACTATCTTTACTGAATTTGCTGTTGTGGACTCGTCGTCACAAGCTATAGAGCGTTCCGCTCCAGCTTCAACTGGACACTCGATTTCATCTGCTTCGCTCCCCTTCAACTTTGCTATCATAAGACAATGCAACGACTTGCGCGCCCACGACACGTTTCCTTCACCGTCAATGAACACCAAATACCGTTTGCATCTACAATTGCGTAATTCTCGTAGTTTTTGGAGCTAAATCGTTGTATTTTGTCGCACAACACTGGATTTATAGTTATTCGTCTTGAATTTACGAGAACCATTTCTCGAACTCATTCTTTCAGGAATACTACCAGTGCATGCCAAATTTAACTGGAATCGTAATTTCCTGACAGTGTTTAATTTGTGCCTAGGCGCAATTCGCGTTACTCCAACTGTTGAGTCCAATTGTTGGTCACACCCGACAGAGCATTTCAGCGACGTTCGACTAAACGCTCACTCGTCGAAAGGCAACTTTGAATGGAGCGGCTACAGAGTATCTTACTTTTTCCCCACAATGAACACCATATACTTTTTGGCAAGTCTACCGTGAGGCGATCCATGGATCCAACCATGAAACTCCGTCTACCAAACCATTGTGAGATCTGACTCATGGGCACACTGACGCATTCGACCGGCAAGCCAGACGAACACCTTGAAAGCACACCTCGCAGTCACACCCAAAGGAGACTATATAAATGTGGAGACCACACCTTTCAGAAGACCTCGCAGAAGTGTGACTTGGGATCCAGGTTCATTACGATCTCGGCAGCTCTAAACAAACAGAGAAGGCAAGGAGAGGCGATAATCAACATGCCGGTCTTGTTCGCAGTATGTTCGGGCGGTTTGACCCTTCAAACTCTACACAAACGCTTAAGACCTATGTGCGACAGCAAGTGGAATACGCCACACATGGCAAAACAAGTTCTTGCTGTTCTGGAGACTTTTCAACGAAGGGCATCCAGAACGTAAGGAGCCTCTTCCAGACTTACTAGCTTACACTAGCCCCTAAGAATGTATAGTAGTCGATATCAACACTTGCAGGGTGACCTCATAATGGTCTGCCAAATCCTGAAGAACCAAAACCACATTAGTCGACCACTGCTGGAAAGTTAGTGCAATCTCCTCCAAGTCTATCAGTCGTAAGAATCTCACCCGACTTATGTTGTCTGCCCCCAACCTAAGGATATTAAAAACGATTTGACGAAGTAGCCCCATTCGCAATGTATCTTATAACATGTGCTAGTCATGAGTCTACATAACGCCAGCAAACAGTATACGAAATTCTAACCAGGTGGTATTATACCTATCACTATGTGAACACCTCACCATGCTTCAATGCGGACACAAAGGTGCCGTCCAGACAAGACTGCACCTTAACGTGGTACGATGGTTTCTGTGCCTCAATGATCCATTGAGTTATGTTGGGTGGTGCATTTTGCACCTTCAAAGCCACTCATACCAGATTGAGCAATGGCTAGAGGCTGGCCCTCCAGGTCGACGATTGCAGTGAGGCATCAGTAGTACGCCGGTACGCAATACCGACGCTTCGTTGCCTTGCAACCAACACCGATCGCACGTGGGCTAAAGATATTGGGAGGGTGGTTCTGCCCCTACGCAGGCTCGAACTCGCACCGTCAGACTGTAAGACAAGCTCGCTAACTATAGGCTCCGAGCCGGGTCGGAGTGAGGGTGACTCCCTATTCCATAAACGGAATCCTGTAGCCCAGTGCAAAACTTCGCTGCTTTGTGGCAAAGTTTTTGAACCAAAGGCTCTGGTTGAGAAACCTAATCATTCTCTTGTCTAGGCCTGGGCAACCTGACAATATCCTGCCCATGCAAAACAACACAATGACGTTCTCTGTAAGCAATCCCTTGATACTTTGGCAGTCGCAAAGAATAAACAATGGCGCCCTATCTGATGCATGGAGCAGGATGGATAGGGTTTTGGATGCTACTGCCTAGGCCTTCTCGTCTTCGTATTACCCCTCTTGCGTTTTTTCAGCCTTATCGTCCCGCTCCAACTTCACTTTTATCCCACCAGTTTTCAACCCCTCAATCCTTGGTCCACTATCCGATTTGCCTCCATAGTTACTTGTCTATTAGTTTCAACACACGTAATCGCAGAGCACCGCTCCACTTCAGTCGACAAATCCATGTTCAAACAAGCGGACAACGTCAATTCATCCTTTCTTTTTGGTTCTTGATCCACACTAGGACTTGCATGCCACGATGTGCGCACTTTGTTGCAGATTGGCCAAAAGGTTGCACCTGCCTCAACACTACACCATTTCCCGGCCAAGTTGTCCTCTTGGGCAAGAGAAATAATCTGAGGAGGCATTCAACATGAGTCTACTGAATTAATTTGTTCCGTGCGTAGGAGCTGAAGCGTCCCACCTCCACCCCTATGACTTAGTGCGTCTGAGGTCCAATTGGCTGAAGGCGACGGGCTATACACGCACACCTACACACCTGCACAAGTGACTGATGTACGCACGGAACAAATTAATTGTGTAGACTCATGTTGAATGCCCCCCTCAGATTATTTCTGTTGCCCAAGAGGACAACTTGGCCGGGAAATGGTATAGAGAACCTTATCGGAAACCCATCTGTAAGATTCGAGCTCCATGTTTACCCTGATATCCCCCACATGCGACGCTGGCGGCACATTCACATTGCGCTTATCTAAAGATGATGCAGCTACGATTGCCGGTCAAGAAAGCGTCGGCATTATTTTGAGTCCTCGCGCTGAAGCTGCCCCGGTCGACTGGATCACAGTCAACGGTTGGATGTGCGCCGTTAGATAGGCTGGCTCGTCCCAGGCTTCGAAGTCGCGCGGGAACAAACAGTGCCTGTTTGTCATTGCGGCTTACGCCCACACAAACCGTAGATTGGATTCGGTGGAAGATGATTTCTATCACCAATTTAACTAAGGGCAGTAAATGTGGGTGCGAGAATAGACAAGCGAATTTTCTGAAAACATTCGACCAATAGAATCATCATACAGTGCTTGTCAAACATAACTGGATTGCCGAACAACCTCCACGTTCTGCCAGCTGGGTGGTTCAGGTTTCGCTTGTTTCAGCAAATGGTTCGGTGATACTGTTCCAGAACGTGGTGGATTTTCGACGTCCTCTTTATAAAAAGCCACAAATCCTTTTAATAACCCTGCGGTGTGGCGGATATGACTCATAAGTGAATATAGCCACTGCCCTTGGAATCACTTTGGTGGAACTTTGCGTTCCAGCAATCTGGTGCTAAAATAGTGGGAGAGGATCGGGCCCTTGTCTGGAAATCGAACAAACTAAAAGCGTATGCACTGAGCAGTCACCGGATCCCAATGGGCGCGATTAACTTACTTCGCTCCCCGGCCTTGCAGGGGTAGTGTCCCCTAAGTCAAAACCCTACCTTGGTAAAAATCATCACCATCATCATACACGTTAGCTAGAGGTGGGGAACACCTCAGCTACTGTGCCGCAATACATAGAAAAAAGGAGAAAAAAATGCAACTGGTGCAAGCCGGCTGAGCTACCGGTAACGGATGGGCATCGTTCCGGTAAGCTACCAGCCGGCTACTGTGCACCCAAAAAAAATTATGATGCAAAATTATATAAGGCTAAGTAATGAGATCGTGGTTGGAAGGGGAGGCTAAGAGGGATGGGGTGGGACAAAGAAACTCACAACACGAACGCCACTGAGGTCGGCTCCTAGCCATATCAGCAAGTGTGTCCAACCAAACGTGTTCATCGTCTTTCGGACCCCAACCAGGGAGCCGAGACGCTCCAACCGAGGCCAGCTCAGAAGTGAGGGCCTTCATTCCTCTCGACCAAGTCATCGCTTGGCCACCTCTCCTCTTCTTCCATCCACACCCCCGGCGCGTAAACAACGCACGTCGCGGGAGTCGGTGGGCTGGCATGCGTAACACGTGGCCGAACCATGGGAGTCTGGTGCGTGAAATGATGGTGCTGAGCGGTTCAATTCCTTTTCCTGCGCCGTAAACAAGGCGTCGAACACGCTCGTTGCTCATGCGGTGTTTCCACCAGATGTGAGTTAAATTACGGAGGCACCGATGGTCGAAAGTAACTAGACTCTTGAGGTCCGCTGCTTTAAGCGGCCAGATTTCACAATCGTACAGTAGGGTCGAACGTACCGCTGCATCGTACACTCTACCCTTCAGGGCAAGAGTGATGTCGCGCCGGCGCTATAAGTGGCGAAGGTTAGCAAAAGCGCCCCGAGTTTTTGCTATACGATTCGTGATTTCATACTCAATCCCATGGGCGCTGATACAACTTCCCAGGTAGTTGAATTTTTGAACGACTTCTAGCTGATCCCCACCAACGGTCAGCGTAGGGGGCGGTCCAGACCAATCTTGGAGGAACGCTTTGCACTTCGAGAGCGCGAAGCAAAGCCCGAAGTGACGGACAGCTAGTGCTAATCTGTCCAGTGCCGCTTGGCACATTTGTGAGCTGTCACAGATTAGGGCAATATCATCAGCATACTCTAAATCAAGAAGTCGTTCTCCTGGGAGCAGATCCATACCTTCAAAGTCGTGTCGTGTGAACGCGATTTCCATGACTTCGTCAACAGCGAAGTTGAAAAGGAAAGGTAACAGCGGGCAACCTTGTCTCACGCCGCTGGAGATATTAAAGGACGACGACAACTTGCCGTAAGCCCTCACTCTTCCCGAGCTACGCGCATATAATGCTCGGATAATATTCACATATTTCTCAGGTACACCTCTCCTGAGTAGACAGTTCCAAAGTGCATGTCTATCCACCGAATCGTATGCACCTTTGATATCGAGGAACACGACAACGGTGGACCGCCAATATATGTGACGGTGCTCCAACAACTGACGCAAATCGAAGATGTGGTCAGTGCAGCCACGACCTCCACGAAATCCAGCTTGCTCTTCACGAATCTGGCTTTCACGAGTGCCAGTCAGTCTGTGAAGGATGACAGAGGCAAGCAATTTGGAGGCGATGGAGATCAGACTGATTCCTCTATGGCTGCCGCATTCCGATCATGAGCCTCCTTTGAAAATTGAGACTATGACGGAGCGGCTCCAATCGGTTGGGACAGTTTCCTGCTCCCACAGTTTGACTAGTAACTCGTGTAAATCATCCACAAGAGCAGGTCCCCCGAATTTGAAGAGGGCTGGAGGAAGGTCATCAGATTCCGCGGCTTTATTTAACTTCAACCTTTCGATCTCACGTTCGACTTCTGAGCGAGAGGATGGTTCCAAGGTGACAGCCCACGGAGCGGGGTGTTCAGTGGCCGGCGAGTAATCTAACAATTCCGACCGATTAAATTGCTTTCAAAGTGCTCAGCCCAACGCTCTAAGCGTTTTGATAAGTTGTAGATAGGCTGTCCACTCTCGTCACGTATAGTTTCACTAACACCAGGTCTCCTGCTGCCCGTTTCCCGTATCAGACGGAATAACTTACGATGGTTACCAAAGGTAGCGGCCATTTCTATTTCTGATGCACGATTAGACTACCAGGATTCGCGGTCTCTCTTCAGGCTAGCACGGAGTTTTGCCCGGAGCTATTTGCGAGTTTCATTGTGTTCGCTTCCATCCGGAATATGCTGGTGAGCATCTATAAGTTCCAGAGACTGTGAAGAGACCCAATGTCCATTTTGGAGATTAGACATACCACATGAGGATTTGCCTGCTGCTAGTAAGGTCTGGTGAATATGAGACTAGTGACCTTCAATTGCATCCAGTGAGCGTTTATCCAACTCGGATGACAGCGTAATTTGATATGCATTCAGAACAGCTGGCTTCGCCAGTCTGCCGGTGTCAATGCGCTCACAACGTCGACGTGGGCGTCCGCCAAAGCGCATTTGCAGGTCAGCACATAAAAGTGCATGATCGGTGTCCACATCTGCGCTCCAAATCAAGCGACAGTTCTGGACGCAGCCTCTCCAGCGGTAACTGATAGCAATGTGATCGATTTGCGTCCACAGCTGTTGGGCGCCAAGTCACCCTTCGGCGGGTGCTGTGTCGGAAATTAGTGCTCGCAAGAAATAAGCGAGCATCCTCACACAAATGAAGTAACCGCTCACCGTTATCATTACGAAAGCCTATATGTTGGCCGCCCAGATGCAGCTCATCTGTGGATAATATTCCAACTTGAGCGTTCAGATCCCCGGCCAGCACTACAGTGTCCGAGCTTCTTCTGTGTCTAAGGAGCTCGTTCAGTTGGGGATAGAAGTCGTCTTTTACCGAGTCATCGCTACAGTTTGTCGGTGCATAGGCAGCGATAACGAACAGACACTTGTTAGTCCCACACGACTTCGAAGTTTTGAACGAGCCAGCCAATCGGACCGCACACATCCGGCTACTGATTGGAATCCAATCAATCAGAGTAGCGTCAGCCCGGGGACTCAGAGCAATACCAACACCGACTTGGCCGGTGCTCGAAGCTGCATCGTCACCGGATAGACGCAATGAGAAAGTGCTGCTAGTGTCACCTGGAGGGGATCGCAGAGTGAGTACAGAGCTCGAGTCTTGCAGGCGGGTCTCCGATAAGCAGCAGATATCGATCGAGAGGGTCTCTAATGTTCGGGCGTGCTGCCTGTTGACCGATCTGTAGTAATGTGCGAACATTGAGGCATGCCAATCTGAAGGAGGATCGAGGGCTCCAAATGGAAGCCGATGAACTGGAATGGGCCGCTTGCTTGGACATGGGTCTGTTGACAGGAGAGGAATGACGCTCCGCGTTCACATGTGAGTTGAAACTAAAAGACAGCCATATATATATATATATATATATATATATATATATATATATATATACATATATATATATATATATATATATCGGCTTGCGATTGCTTACCAATGCAATCGCATGCCAGCGCGAAAAGCATTCAACATAGGATGCTGGAACGTGCACACACCACTAGACCGGAACTCGAGTGAGCGCCCCCAGCGACGCACTGCACTCGTCGCGATGGAACTGGCGCGCTACCACATCGATATTGCGACGCTCAGTGAAACCCGGCTCGCTGAGCAAGGTAAGTTGTTTGAAGCAGGTGCTGGCTACACATTCTACTGGGTGGGCAACGCCACCACAGCACTACGTGAACATGGGGTCGGGTTTGCAATATCCGATCGCCTCTATGGGCAGCTCGTGGGTGAGCCGACTGGCATCAGCGCGCAACTGATGATTGCTCGCCGACTCGGAAGCGGTAAGTTTGCCACTTTTATAAGCACGTACGGTCCGATCATGTGTTATCCTCATGACACGCGTGATCAATTCTACACTCAGTTATCCTCTATGATACGGTCTGTGCTGAGGGGTGACCGACTAATCCTGCTAGGTGATTTCAATGTGCGCGTTGGGCGTGACGCATCGGTGTGCAAAGATGTCATTGGTCCGCATGGCATTGGTTCAGCGAATGCAAACGGTGATAGGCTGCTCTCACTGTGTGCCACTCACGATCTTACGATCACGAACACTCGGTTTGCACTTAGTGGGTGATATAGTAACTTGGACGCACCCACGGGGTGGTCACGCTCACCTGCTGGACTATGTCATTGTAGGTCAGTGTGACATGCGTGGAGTTCGCATGACACGTGTACTGCGTTCAGATGAGTGTAGCACTGATCACAAATTGGTGCGGACAAAACTGTATATATATTTACGTAAATCTATGTATTGCACTCCCGACGTGAATCGGCGTAAATGTAACGTTCCCAAGGTACTGGGGAGAAACGAACTGAGCTGGAGAAAGCGATGGTTGCACGCCTGTATGATTCGGAATGTACAGCCACAGTGGGAAACCTGTAGTACCAAATTCGCGACCAAGTGACAGCTGCCGCCGGGGAGACCATCGAGCGCGCATACTGTAAGCGGCCTGATTGGCTTAATGAGCACAATGCGCCAATCGTCGCATTGGTGTCTGAGAAGAATGCAGCATTTACACACATGTGGCAGACCCCAGTGACTTGGAGAAGAGAAAGTTTGGCGGAATTCGACGACAACTGACCCGAGAGCTCCGTCGCATTAAAAAAATGCATGGTTGACGGAGAAGGCAAAGCAGATAGAATGCTACGCCGAACGCCACCAACACAAAGAATTCTTTGACTCTTTGAAAGCAGTGTATAGACCGTTGCAAGCACTGAGGACGCTAATCGATGGCAGATCAGGCGCTACCTGCACACAGACTGCAGACATAATGCAGATCTGGCAAAAACACTTTCACTGTCTCTTGAACAACCGTTCAGAGATCCACTGGCCTACTTTGAATGGCCTGAAACAGCAGGATGTGAAGGCAACTCTGGCGGACGTGCCGACACAGGATGAGAAGTAGAGAGCACATGCTCAGCTGCGAAACGGCAAGTGTGCCGGTGCTGACGAGATCCCGCCTGAAATACGGCGGACCTGAGTTGGTGACTGCGCTGCACCACTTGGCGCAACGCGTGTGGATTAAGGAGGAATTGCCTCGTGAGCTGAAGGATGCGCTTGTGCTACCACTGTACAAGGGCAAAGGTAGCAAGCAATGTTGCATGAATTATCGCGGAATCAACTTGCTGAGTTGTGGGGGCAAGGTGATTGCCCGAATCCTGATCAACCGCCTCGTCAATTAAGTTGTGGAACCGAACCTGATGGAAGAGCAATGTGGATTCCGTCCAGGTCGCGTTTGCGGCTCGTCAATTGCAGAAGTGTAGAGAACGACACCAGCCGTTATACTCGCTTTTTGTTAATACGGTGAACCGCGAGGCATTGTGGCTGGTGTTGGGTAAGTTTGGTTGTCCGAGTACGTTTGGAAATTTAATTGAATGTCTGAAAAGGTGTATGCGGTCGAGAGCGCAGCTGAGTGGAGAGACCTCGGATGACTTTGCAGTTGTCTCTGGTGTAAAGCAAGGCTGTGTCTTAGCTGCTGCACTGTTTAATATATATCTTCATGCACTGATATCTTGTGCTTTTGATGCCGCTCGTGCTTACGATGTTCGTGTGGAGCACCGTATTGATGGTGGGTTACTGAACATCCATCGTTTCGGTGCGAGAACCGCAGCGTGTGAGACAACTATCTGTAAGTTGCTGTTCGCTGACGACTGTGCGTTATTTGCATACATCGCGGATGAGTTGCATCATATGGCTAGTGCTTTAGCTTCAACAGCGGCCAAATTCGGGCTTACCATCAACACAAGCAAAACTGTCTGTTTCCTTCAACCTTCCCTGGAGGTGCAATTTGCAATAGTGCTGCGAATCAGCATTGGTGTTGAAGTGTACATTGAGGCAGCTTTCAGCATCAGTTGATTCAAAAGCCACAACCCTCGAGAATGATCACCAATGAACATCGAAAAGCTGTAAAAGAAATAACATCTAATCCTGACGTTAATCTCTTCCGTGCTGGGTACTGATGAAATCAGAATACATGCTAACAATGCACGCTATTCTTCAAGAGACGATCGAATTGCTGCTTGATCCAACAAAAGGAAGCAGGGCGAATGATGAAATCAAACTCACTAAATTACTGAAGGAATTGAAGAGCCAAAACTATATTGGTAACCGTTCACTCGACCATCTAACTATGTGTGGCTCACATCCACTTCGCCTCTATGGACTACCAAAAGTGCATAAGCCCAACGCATCAATGCGCCCGATCATCGACATGACTGGCTCAGCCGTGCACTCAATTGCTAAATGGCTTGTTGAGTTACTCGAACCAATACGTAAAGAGAGATCAGACGATTCTGCGAGTGATACGTTTGATTTTGTAAAATAGAAAACCTGAATTTGAAGAAGAAAGTGATGCTTTCATTTGACGTGGAGGCACCTTTTACGAATGTTCCTTTGTTGGAGACTATCAACTACATTTGCGAATGTCTAGCCGATAACAAGAATACTATTGGTATTTCTATTCAAGGAGTGAAAGAGCTACTCCTGCGCTGTACATTCAACAAACAATTCTTGTTCGATGGAATGTATTACTGACAAGTAGATGGAGTTCTAATGGGGTTCCCTTTAGGACCAATCCTTGTCGATTTTCTTCTTGCGAAAATTGAGCGCGCCGCACTCCGGAGCCTTATCGCGTCTCTTCATTCCTATTGGCGGTATATGGACGATACATTCATTATATGCAACTCCCAAAATGACCAGTTTAACAGTGCACAGTCATTGTTAAAATTCACTTGTGAGATAGAAAAAAATTGGGAAATCCCGCTTTTGGGTGTCATTACAGCGGAGAGCTGATGGGTCGGTTGAGAGGAGGGTCTTTCGGAAGACAATATAGATTGGCCAGTAGAGGCACTTTTTTAGTTATGTGCCAATGAAATACAAACGAAATCTCGTGCGCTGTTTGTACTATCGCGCCGCAAGAATTTGCAGCCCATAAACGTTAGACGCTGAGAAGGATTTCATTCACGTAGCACTACAAGCCAATGGGTATCCCGCTTCATTTATCAAAAGACTTTACGACATTTGTGATCACCATAAACAATACCAACTGTAAGGAAAAAGGGGATATCTGAGATTGAGACTGTATTTAAGAGCAAGTAGAAAGGTTTCTGTACAACGCTATCGAATTACGAAAAATCAAAATTTACTTGCGAATTATCAGCAGTTGTGTCTGGTCCGTTAATCGTTTATCCGTGTTCGGTTAGAAATTTGTACTAGCGTCATTATTTCCGGACATACAATGTCTTCTTTTGGCACTGTATGTGCATCGTTTCACAAAAGCACAGGTTTCCAAAATAATCGTCGATACGGGTTTTAAAACGCTTCACAGAATCGGCCTCTATTAATCCTTCACGTAGTGTATTCCATAAGTTTACGATTCTTCGTTCCATACAAAGCTGATGTGATACTTTGTTCATGCTGGGGACCCTGAGTTTGTAACGATGTCCTCGGGTGTTACATGGTTCTCGCAGGTGAAATATTGGCCGCAGTATGGAGAAGTGGCTCAAGTGTAGTACTCGAAGGGTCATAATAAGATCAGTTCTTACTCGGCGATAGGATAGTGTGTAGAGTTCGAGCCTTTCACAACGTTTTTCATATGGAAGCTTTCGTAGACTTGGTATCATTCTAGTTGCGATATGCTGTATTTTCTCCAGCTTTTCAGTTTCCCATTGGGTTATCGGATGGTAAGCTGGGGCACCGTATTCAAGGATTGGTCTAATGAGCGACGTGAATAGAAGAGGGACGGTTTCTTCGGACCATGTGGAGAAACTGCGTCTTAATGCCCAGAGCATACGAAGTCCCGCACGGTACAATTTCTCCGTATTTTCTAGTGATCTTAAATCATGTCGTGAGAGAACTCCTTAGTCTCTGACAGATGTGTTGGGATGGAGCAACTGGCCGTCCAAGGTGTATGATCGAGTGGCTGGACGTCTGGCGATACTGATGAACTCCGACTTGCTTGCGTTAAGAGGGAGTTGCATTTCAGTGGACCACGTTAACAGTCGCTCTAAGTCATGCTGGAGGCGAGCGCAGTCGTCCTGGTTTTCAATGATCCTCCAGAATTTCAAATCATCTGCAAACAGAGCACATGGTGACTGGAGCTGCTGCGGAAGATCGTTGATATGAATGAGAAATAATACTGGCCCAAGTACAGTTCCGTGAGGCACGCCACTTGTCGATGGGAACCACTCTGTCAGATAGTCATTGACCTGTACTCTAAACCTTCGTCCCACAATAAACTCTTGTATCCACTGAAGTAACGTGCCACCGACTCCGTATGTCCTCAGTTTACGAAGGAGTACCTCGTGGTTCACTCTGTCAAACGCCTTACTAAAGTCGATGTAGACCACGTCAACATCCTTCTGTTCATTGAGAGCTCGAACCCACTGGTGATTTGCGTACATCAAGTTGGTGATGCAGGATCGCCCTTTCGTAAAGCCGTGTTGCGCTGGCCTCAATACGTCCATCGATTCGAAGAACGACAGCAGACAGTTTTTCACAACCTTCTCGAGAACTTTGGATAATACCGAAGTCAAACAGATCGGTCTATAGTTCTCTATTTTACTCGGATCACCACCCTTGGGAAGCGGTTTAACTATCGAGCATTTCCAGTCGTTCGGGACGGATCCTTCAGAGAGCGATCTATTGAAAAGGTTTGTCACAACTGGTGAGATGATAATCGATAGGGACTTGAGTATTAGTGGGTGAAGTCCGTCTGGTCCAGGGGGGGCTTTGTTTCATCGATCTTGACGAGTAGCTGGCACACTTCGACTGCATCACATTGTAGGCTGTTGAGCAAGACTTGCGCAACCTGTGCCGGTACTGGAACAGCCGCCGGTTTACTGGAAATTACAGTGAGGAAGTGCGTAGCCAGGGCGTCCGTGCGCTCCGCGCTTGAAATGAGTATCTTCCCGTCTAAGCTCTCTAAGACCGGTAGGTCGTCCCCAGGTTTCAGTTGACGGTTCAAGTAGGCAAATATTCTTTTGGGTGCAATTGTAGCCGAGGATGCTAGCTCCTCTTCGAACTGCCGGCGTTTCTTGATCTTTGCGGCGTTACATAAGTTACGCTGTTTCTTGTACACCGTGTAATCTTCATCACAACTCGAGCTGATGTATCTATCCTAAAGTTTACGACGTCGTCGCGCTAACTGTCTGTATTCCCTATCAAACCAATGCGGTTTGACAGGTCCGATTTTTGGATACATAAGGGGAACGAACCGAGTACAGAGCGAGTTAAGCTTCCCCTTTATTAATGACCACCAGGCCTCAAGTGACGCATCCTGTGGTAGTATCCAATCAGTCTGACTTGCGGCTTGGACGAGTCTGTTGAAGTCCGTCTTCCAATAGTTGAATGTCGGCTTCTGTTGAGTGTAATGTGGTAACGACAGTTCTAAGCTTGCAACAATAGAGCAGTGGTCACTGTTCGCCAGAGGTACGATGACTCTGATCTCTTTTAACTTCCGCTCGCAGCTCGTAAACATTAGGTCCAGACAAGATGCCGAGTACGGAGTTACGCGAGTCGGTTGGATGACATGTTGCGTTGCCCCGATTTCAATAGTCGTTTTAGCGAATTGAGCCTCAACGTTGCCATGACCGAGAAGAAGTCGAACATCTGGCCAAATTATCTTAGGTAAATTTAGATCCCCCATCAGTAAGAACTGAGGGCGGCTCATGTGCTTCTGTACATGTGGTATCCAATCGCAGCAACGGTTTAATGGGCTCCGGTAGATAACTCCCACTATTAGTTCTGCGCGTCTGAGGCGGATTGTGCACCACAATTGCTCGCATAAACTATCCTCGCTCCGATAGGTACTGATAAGTTTGCCAGATAGTGACGATTTTATGTACAACAGAACACCACCGTGAGCCTTTGATTTTCGGCCGCATCGGAAACAAGAGTATCCTGACAACACTACTTCTTGGGGTATGACGTCGGAGTTCAGCCATGTCTCTGCAAATTCTAAAATATCCGGCCGCTCCGAGACAGCGAAGCGGCACAGTTCGTCACGTTTGTTCATTAAGCTGCACACGTTGGCGAATGCCACACGGAGGTCCTGCGAGACGTGCTTGGAGGTTGAGCAACCGGTGGATACGGGTTCGTACACCCTTCTTGATCACCCGAAAATTTACAATTTGTAAGTTAGTCTCCCCTTCCTCTGTACGGCGTTTGAGCTCAATGACCGCAGTCTTCAAACGATCCCTGTCTTCGGGTTCCAAGTCTCAGCGGATGTGAACTTTTATGCCTTTCAGCCTTGACAGACGAGACAGTATGAGCTGCGGCATATTAGGATTTGCAAAGGTGACCCTCAGAGGTCGACATGACTAGTTAGTTTTCTGGCCAAGTCGGATTACTTGTTTAATCGTCACACTGTCCTCGCCCACATCCAAGAATCTATCGATGAGCCCCTGGAAGAACTCAACATCGTGATCATAACGTATCTGAGGGTTTTCATCTTTTGACTCCGGTACGTGGAAGATCATGAGGTTATGACGCCTCAGCGAAATAAGTGACGAACCTGTGGGAGCAGAACTAGAGGCGCTTAACTGATTGGGTTGTTGTTTATCAGCAGGTGACGTCTGAACTCGATTACGTGGGCCCTTGCGCTTTTGAGTGGTCCATGGATCATCGGTGTTCAGAAGCTCACAGACAGGCTCTGAGAAATTCACGGACCGATCAGTGAAGCGGCATTTCGTAGCTTCTGAGTCTGAGTCTTCCATCGGTGGGAAACATTGAACCTGGGATTCGGCCGGGGTCGAAGACGCTGGTGGTGGTGCAGATCGCGGAGTGACAATAGAAGGCGAGGAGACAGAGGTACTTTCACGAGGGCGTTTGATCCCACGTGGTGAACGGTTTGTTTCTATCTGAAAGAGAGATTTTCCCATAGTTGTTTGCGGTCGCTGCGTATTCTGATGTCTTGTACCGCGACATTTATCACATATAACTTGAAAAAAAACGATGTCGGATGTCGAGCGATTTTCGAAACACGTCAACGGATAAGCCAATGCACGAAATATGGAACAAAACATCACAGCCGAAGCATCGAAGTGCATGAGCCTTATTTCCCACAACTTTCGAACACGAACCACAAGTAGCTTGAGACGGCACCACAAGCTAGAGCAAATCCAAGATGGCGGAGAGATGGCAGTATGGCAAATCAATGAGATCTCCGGAATTAGCCAAAGAATAGCCGCCAAATTTGCACCGCTTAGAAAATACGTCAAAAGAAGAATAATGGTGCACAATTCACACAGATAAAACGCTGCTAACACGGTAATCTGAGGCAAAATTAGTATCCAGCACACGTTGATCCGAAAATCCGCGACGTCCGTGGGTACAGCCACGAGTTCACCACAGAGTTACTGAACAGAAGACTGTCGACCGCCATTGAGCAAACATATTCGGCTGCCAGAGTACACATTCTTGGCGAGACAGTTCCGCTCAGCACCAAAAGCCTCAAATACAGTATCCCGGCTCGTTCCGAAGCATTTGTGTTAGATCAATTCACCTGCATCCGTTTGCAAAGTACCTCGGGCACAAGACCAGGTGTTTGTCTAAGAGGATAGCGGAACACTGTCTTACGTGTCTACAACATGGCACGGTTAAGAATGTCTACAGCGATATCCTCGAGCATCTGATTACTACTGCTCATCAGATTCAGACAGAAGACGGATTCAAGATGGTATACACTGTGTCGAGACGCGTTCCCAAAGGACACAGTAAACGCCTACTGGCCATTCCCGAAGCAAGGGCGATAAGGCTATTACAACCTGAGTTATTCAAGCAAAGGACGCTAATACAAGCACCCAGTTTGCGCTAGCCGTGACCAAGATTCTGTCCGTATCTGACAGAACCCTCGGCCCAGCTGTGAGTTTTGTTCCTCATCAGCCAGTGCATTCTTGATTTCGCTTTTTATCTATTTGTATGCGCGAGACGCGGTATCGTAACCTCTACCACCTGACTTCATTGACATAACTATCGAGTGAGTTCACTGACCCTATTTAAATTGCCATCTAACCACTATCACTCGAGCTCTAGTTAGCATCACCGTTTGCTTAATCTTCTTCATAAATCTAAATGCCTGAGGAGACTTATACAAAAGAGAAATCTCTTCGCAAATCCCCAAAATATGAATTGTAAAGCTTTGGCTAAATATGAGTTTCAGCAAACCACAGGCAATGCTGATCTTCAGTAAATTAAATATTCCAGTTTCTCTAACGGAAATTCAAACCAGAAAAAGTGGAGTTAAGCAGTCTTCTCGCGTAAACTCATCAGACTCAAAAGTTTACATGACATGCAATATGCGCTGTAGACGTGAAATCGAGCTAAGAAGCCGATTCTTAACTTATTGAGAAGATTCACAGCAACTACACTCAGCCAAAAAGTCACCACATATCCAGGAAACCGCTAGACGACCTTTCCGTACCATTGAAGCTCGTCAGTAGCGCGTATCCACCGGATCCAACTTATGCCACTGAGCCATGCTTGGTGACGGACCACCATGACTGATCTCTCACTGCGAAGTTAGATAAGTTGGAGGCCCTTATTTCGGCTTCGGCAGGGCGTGCTCGCGAATCCCTCGTGAAAGACGTATCGTAGTGATGCCCACGTACAACGCACCACAAAAGCACCAGTACAGATAACCGAGCGAGATTTTGCAAGCAATGGCTTATTACTGAATACTGAATACATTATCGCGGAGGCAAGTAGCAAGTAAAATTTGTACAACTCCATTAAAATATGGTCAAAATGGTTAAAAAAGCAAACTATATATGACTTATAAATGTCCTGAGAGTTTTTTACGTTCTGGCATGATATCGTCAAAAGGTGTAATTCACAGTAAATAAGTAACTTAAAATGTGAGGTGTCAATGGGTAACCATTCTCTGAACCTAACATTTGAGAAATACACAAACAACAATGGTTTGAACTGTTGCGCCGAGTTTGCTTACAATATACATGCTCCGGAAAATTGTTCCAGGGATTTAACACTCGTCGTTCAAAGCACAGGGGATGAGGAACTCGCTTTAGATCTCGAACCATAAGCTTGTACTGGTGTCCGAGTGTGCAGCAATGTGTTCGAAAGTGGAGCAGTGACTTCGGAATGAAAACGTCACAGGTAGAATGTGGTAAGTCATGATGAGGTCGACTCGCAACGGACGACAGACCGGAGTGTATAGTCCCAGACCTTCGCATCTGTCCTCGTATGGTAAGCCCCACCAACAGGGAAGCCTAGTAGCGACGTGCTGGACCCGTTCAATCTTCTGCGGCCCATCTCGAGTGGTCGGTCAATAGGCGGGCGAGCCGTACATTAGTCTGATGATAGAGAAGAAAATGCGAGTGGCAAACTCTTCAGACCAGATGCAGAAGCTACGTTTGAGCGAACAGAGAATACGCAGTCCGTTTCGGTTTAGCCTGTTGGTCCAAGGATTTCAAATCACAAAGTGAGAGTACGCCTAGGCACTTCACGAAAGGTGTGAAATGTAGCGGTTACACGTCAAGAGTGGAGGTTCGGCCGTTAGCACCTTTCCCTAGGCTCATGAATACCAATTTGGCTGGTTTGACTGAGAGGCGGACTTCTGTATACCACATGGAAAGGTGGTTGAGGTTTTGTTAAAGTAGGCCACAGTCGTCGGAAGTGCTTATCACTCTCCACATCTTCAAGTCGTCTGCAAACAGGGCACCAGACAACGGAAGAAGCTGAGGTACGTCGTTGATATAAATCAGGAACAATGTAGGCCCCAGCCTCGGCGCTAGTCGAGGAACACTAGTCGACCAGATGGCTATCGACTTGTAACCCACATTCGTCCAACGAGAAAGTCCCGGCGCGTTGACCCACCAACACCTCACATCCTCAGATTGAGGAGCAAGACCTCCCAATTAACTTTGTCGAACGCATTGTTGAAACCAATGTAGATCAGGTTGACAGACTTCCTCTGGTTCATTACTTGTAAACATTCATGCCTCGTCACGAGCAGGTTGCTGACGTCGGTCGGCCTGGCATATAGTCGTGCTGTGCGGGGTCAGGAGGTCATTTGACCGCAAAAGCTGTTGTAAACTCTTTCTCACAATGCTCTCGGCAACCTTTGTAAAAGTAGTTGTCAAGCAAATAGGCCTGCAGTTGTCTAATTTCGACCTTAGCAGCGAGTGTTTCCATTCAATCGGTAATGAACATTCGGACATAGACTCGTTGAACAGGTCAGTCACGGCAGGCCAGGTGATGACCGATAAGGACAAGAATCAGGGGATGGAGCCCGTCAGGTCCAATAGGCTTGGTGTCGTCAAGTTGACGCACCTGTTCTACACCACAATCTAAGCTGTCGAGTTCGATGAGGGCGGTGCACGCCGAACTTGGCAACGACACCTCGTCAGTTACAAACACAGAAGTAAATTGCGCCGTCAATATGGACGCACGCTCAGTGCGGGAGGTTAGAGGCTGTCCGTCAGCGTACTCTATCACTGGTAGGTCACTTGCCGGCTTCAGCCGCCGCTTTTCTTAAGCAAAGATTTTCTTCGGGACGGTCTTTTATGCGCTTGAAAGCCGCTCTTCAAAATGTCGGCGGCTGCTCGTTCTCACGTTGTTGTAAATATTTCGCTGCCTTTTCTCACACTACGGAGTCGTCAACCGAACCAAAAGTAAGTAATTTGTGCCAGTCTGTCGCCGCGGAGCCAGTCTACAATATTCCATGTCAAACAAATGTAGCTTAACCGGTCCGACTTTGCAACAGTTAAGAGGCCAAAACGGTTACACAATAAGTTTACTCCATTCTTTATAACGGATCAACAAGCTTCAACAGATGCAGATTGCGGTAGAGACTAGTTCACTTGGCGCGCGTTTCGAGTCACGCCGTTGAAATCTGGCTGCAATGAGTTGGATCGCTGCAGCGGCAGCTCCAGGTTGGTACTAAGAGCTGAGTGGTCGCTTGTTGCCAAATGCTGCAGAATACAAATGTCATTCGCATTTTGTTAAAAGCTGGTTAACATCAAGTCGGAGCACCATGAAATTGAGCACCATGTTACGCGCGTCCGTTTGCATATGTGCTGCGCTACCCCAGTTTTAACTACCTTTTCAGCGAACTTTGCTTTAGCCTCTCAATATGCGGTGATAAGTTGAACTTTAGGCTAGCGTATTCAAAAAAGTTAAATAGCTTATGAGTAGAAAATGACAGCGACTCATGCGGTCACGGAGATGCGGTAGCCAATGCAAACAACGGCTCCGGAGACTGCAGCAAAATGCACCCACGAGTAGCTCTCTGCACCTGAGGTGGATTGAGCACCACAAGCGCTCACAAAGGCCATTTGCGCATCGAAGAGCATTCACAAGTCTCCCACACAGGTAGAATTTTCAAAATGATACTGCGAAAGCTACGATAAGATACCACACACAGAAAGTGCACATTTTGAAATGAAACTGAATGATGCTGAAGTTGCCAAAAAATAATCCTGGTATGTAGGTAATTTCATGACAGTATCCTGACAACGAAGCTACGAAATAAGCAACCGTAGGTAGCAATCCGCTAAACAATTCTAAGGTAAGCCACGAAGTGAATTTGTTAAAAGGTAACTTTCAGTGGGGATAGGAGATCAGAGGCATGATCGCCCCTAAATGGTATGTGAATGAGCAGCTCTTCCTTGGGAGAAATGCTTCTAGGTGGCTTCCATTTGCGTTTCTTCAAATAGTTCGCTATAAAATTGTCGGGGTAGCTATTTTCTCTCAGAGCAACGATTCTCTACATTTCTTCGTTGACGGTAGGTAGGTAGATACTGCGCATCCTGAAGACGAAGGATCGAACTTCTCTTATACGATCAAGGCACTGTAGTGTGGAAGTTCGCGTATTGCTCAAGCCATGTGCACTTTCCGTGCACACACGAATAATGAAACACTGGCCATTTGAATGGCGAGGTAACACAAGGTAACACAGGACAGCGCCATATGGCCTCCACGAACGGTTAAAAAACGATGACTACAATTAAGCAACAGCAGTGATAGCAGCACACAAGTAATTGTAAGATGACCAAGTGATAATCCATCACAGATGAGCCGAAGCAAGTTAAGTAATCTTAAAATGGCGACAAGAAGACAGTTCGTGTAGTGTTAAGATGGAGTGAGTCGAATAAGCCGAAGTCGAAGGCTATGCATGACTATCGCTTTCCTAAGTTAAAGATGGAAGATGTGAACCAGACACGAATTATCAAGTGGTAAAAGCCGTTTGGACCGTTACCAATGGAACGGTGCAGGGAACGACATTACGTCTCACCTTATACGGATCTGTGCGAAGATTAATAAGCTTGTAAAAAAGCAAGTCAAACGCTTAGATTATAAAGCACCATGGGAATGAAAAACAATCGGGTTACCTGGTGAATCAGCCATTGGCGATGTATTTCAGCCAGAAAACGCTCCAGTAAGTCCAATGACAGCAAGCTTTGAGTAAATATGAGCAGTTTGTCGCCAATATCATTACACTTCTTCAGTATGTGCAGGAGAACCTCCAATTTGCAACCCACCTCAACAGACCAGTCATACTCCTCCTTATACAGCTTATACCACCAGGGATCAACTGAGCTTTTGGCTTGGGGTACATCTGCTTCATCATGCTGCTTATCAGAACAGTCGCTTTCCACCGTGATAACATTGTCAAATTTTGCACGAGAAGACCGTGTGATGCGAGAACATGTCAGCGGCTGTCGGATCATTGCCACAGGTTTTGAAGACTCATTTATGTTGGTGACAGACGATTCAGAGGAAGAAGTTTGTTTTTCTGTCTCGTCATCAGCGGAACCATCCGAATCCTCCGAAGTGCCAGTTAACTCGTCATCGTTTTCCAGCAACATCTACGAAAGTGGAAGACGCAAACAGCTGTGACGGAATCACAAAAGCATTTCTGAGCGATATTCTTCACGGGAACATTAACAGAAAGAAAAGGTTAGCGAGAAAGCGATTGCTGATGGCTCAAATGGAATGCACCATAACTACACTAACACAGCAACGCGGTTGATTTAAACAGGATCGAATAGTAACACTGATCATAATAAATCGAGCAACATGAAAGATACGGCTGGATTAGGTTGGTCAAATGTGATCCAGGCACCGAACTGCAATGCATCCAGTTAACTTGACACAGCTAGACATTAAACTAACAAAAAAGCTCACTATCGAATGGCCGCAGCAAAGAGCGATGAGTTGTGTGCCTGTGTGATACAATGGGCCGCGTTGGGAGACAGGCATACAAGAGGTCAATGGTTAGAAGTCAGGTACACTCAGTATCTTAATCGAAGGTTGAGGAGAGGTCTATGACCATCCCAATCTCAATCTCAATCAAGCGCGATAAGAGGTAATTAAGCAGATAAGCTTAAGTAGATAAGTAGATAGGCTTAAGTGCCATGCGTTGTCTCTAGCGACTGGAAAGCACCACCCGGTGCTCAATAGCTGGATATCGCCCACCTCAAGCCAAGCAGGTCCGTTAGAAACGTGCACCTACACTAATGACTGTGCATCGTCCACCAGCAAAGAGATGTCATTAGCATAATCCAAGTCCATGACTATCTCTGGGGAGAAGCTCAACGCCGCAGCTCTGGGCTCCTTCCAGTACGTGATGGAGATTTTTGATTAGAAAATTAAACAGGAACGACGAGATGGGGCAACATTAACGTACTGCGTTGGTCACAGCGAACGATGAAAAATGCCTGCCATAAGCTCTAAATTTGCTTGATATATGAATATACAGTTTTTTTAAGAATACGACAGGCTTATCGGTTACACGGTTGTTTGCAGCCTATTCCACAGAGAGATAAACTATAAATGTATCAAAAGCAGCTCGAACGTCCAAAAACACCACAATTTTTGACTTCGGTGGCAATTTCGACGTTCGAGAAGTTGATGCATAAACGAACATAAAAGAACTCAAAATGGTATGAGTAAGATCAAAAAATCGGTTGTCTGCTATTGTACTTTGGTTCCCCCTTTTGCAATGGTTCCGACGCTACACTGCCACACTATGATCACAGCATCGATAAGACAGTGGGGTTGGGTGCAATTTGAATATAGAGAAAATGAAAGCAAGAAAGAAATGTGTTAGACAAATCAGAATGGAATGAAAAGTAACCACCAGATGAAAGAAGCCGAAGGCAGTAACTCCACTGACTTCGTTACTGTGCCATGTCTGACATGGTCTCTAACCATTGGTGTGGACAGTCTCGAGATCCACATCCACGAAGACAGCACGCACCAGCCTGACCAAGTCTCCCAGTTAATTTCATCAACCTACTTTGTCACGTCATGAACTGGCCACTTCGTGATTTTGCCCAACGGTGAGGCCACGGCGTATAATGCACGTTGAGGAAGTCCATCAGCGGGCATACAGAGGACATGGAATAGCCAACGCAAGCGACTAAGATTGAACAAACACTCGAGTGAGGTACCAGAAGGTTTCTTGCCAAAAACCAACTGGTGGACCTCAGCATTCCTCACTAGGTGTACCCACCACAGGGGGGCAATACTTCGCAAGCACCGGTGGTCAAACAAGGCCAACCGTTTATTGTCTTCACTGCGAACCGCCCAGGCCTCCGATCCATACAGTTATCTAGGTCTTATCGCAGGGCTATACACCATGCCTTTCACTGACAAGCTGATATCCCGCCATTTGCATAGATAGTTTAGCCTCTGGGAAGCCACACGGACTTTGCTGATAAGCAAAGTAACCTCTTCAGTGATATGACCAGAAGAGATGACACAGTTACCAAGGTAAGTAAACCGATCCACCACTTCCTGTGGCTTTTCGAAAATAGTTAAAACGGTAGGTGTGTCAGTCCAGTCCTGCATAAGTAGTTTGCACCTTGAAGGCGTCAAGTACAGACCGAAGCGTGCAGCGCTATGCAAAAGTCTGTGTAATAGTGTTTGCATAGCCAGTGCATCAGACCCAAGAAGAGCTATGTCGTCCGCATATTCCAGGTTTGTCAGTCGATCGCATGGCAGAACTTCCACTCTACAAAAGTCCGAAAGAACCGAGTCATTCATGATCATTTCGATCACAAAGTTGAAGAGGTGCTGGGATGCCCACTTGCGGTATTGCTGCATACGGCCCCTTATACCTGGTGTCCAATCCAACCGGGAAAACATAAGCCTGACTGGGGTAAACGGAGTGTGTTCTATGGAACGGAATCGTTCTACTTATAGGCCAACTAAACTTCTAGTTAAGGGAACGTCGAACTCCTCATCGTCAGCTTCCTGGCCATAATCAATGTGAACGCATTTCGTTTTGTTTCGGCTACCATATTTGGCCATTTTTTCGTGCCGGAGTACGGCTCCAGTCGACGCCCACTGCGGATTCACCAGCCACTCACATCGCATCTGTGTTCCACAGTTGGCACAACCTCGTTCACACGATAGACGTACAAATAGTCAACGTCAACATACGTTTAACAGCAATCCATGTCGCACCTGCGTTCCGGTGTTGGTCGTCTGATCACATGTTTGGCATCGCGCCAGACCAAACAGTTTGCCCGGTTTAGTGCGGCAACGCAGAGCATGGGTATTCGCTTCGCTTGGCAGCCTAATAAGGAGCTATAGAACAACCCTGGCGAACCCTTGTTGTGGGCCACTAAAGAGAGTATCCCCCAGACCCTCACACGGCTTCGGGAATCACAGTAGAGTGACTACAAAATGGAAAGTAGTTCAGATGACACGCGCTTCATGGATAAGCAGTGCCATAAGCTGGCGCGGTCAACAGAGTTGAAGGCGACTTTCAAGTAAATAAAAACCGCCATAGTCGGTCGTCTGTATGAGTCTCTGCTATAAAACGGCGAAGGGTAAATATGTGGTCGCTGCAACCACGGCCAGGGCGGAAGCCAGCGTGGCTATCGGTGATCCGGTTCTCATGGTCGTCGAAAAATTATATGCGTGAGAAGTTTTGACGCAATGTAAATAAGGCTTATGCCACGACAGTTGATAGTCGTCAGTCTGAAGGCACCTCTTCAGTGTTCCAAATCGTGTTGAAGAGAAGGAAATCCAGTCAACGAAGAGTCACCTTCTTCATTCAACAACGATGGGAGAAGGTCGTCGGGTCCGCGAGCCTTGTTTCCTTTTAACACGGCGAGCTCAAGTGACATTTGCTTCGCACGTCGGCTCAGGTGATTCGACAAGCAGCAGGCCTGCTGAACCGCCCCTCAGCATGTTTCGCACAACGGGCAAGTCGACCACGCTCAGCGTGGATCAAGTGTCCTTCATTCTCAGCTATTGTATCGCTAAATGTTGGCTTTCTCGGACCCGTGTTCCGGATGAGCTGGAATAGCATTCGGGTGTTTCTGACAGCGTTGGCTTCCGACATCTCACGGGCGTTTGCGACCCACCGTTTCCGGTCAACTCGAAGACTACTTGCCAGGCGTCGTGTCAGAGATTTACGGATATGCTTAAACTTCGTGGCCATCGAAACCCAGTTACGCGCATCGATCAAACTAATCGATGTTTCAGAGATCCTTACACAGTTAAGACGTTCAAGTCGGGAGCACAGCAAGCGACAAAGGCATTCTTCATGGTGTTCGACTTACCAACCATATATTTACATATATATATATATATACATGTATATATATATATATATGTATATATATGGCGGGAGAGCCTATGGTGCGCTGAGGCTGGTGGTGGCTAGATCCTGACAGACGGTCTACCCACTGCTGCTATTGTTGTGCCATTTGCTCATGTCCTGGGCGCCTCCTCGTGGCGACCGCTGGGTGGGAGTTGGGTTTCGCCCTTCTCCCTGCTAAGATCCAGGACACCAATCCGCATGAGTCGGCTAACTGACCATGTGCTAGATCCGCTGCCTTTCGGGTGTTCATTTAATCGAAGGCTTTGGCTGAGGATCCGAGTCGTTCTCCTGTCAGGATTGGGCGCCCTGGCAGTATCCCAGTCCATCCTCTCCGGAGGTTAGGAAGTGGTCGATGGCCCACTTCCCGTAAAACCTAGCCATGGGAGACAACAGCTTTAAGGGTTATAATCTCACAGCTCGATTGGCGTAGAGCGCGAGGGACACGCATTGTCTCTGACAGTGGGAGGACACCTCCGGGTGTTCAATGGTTTGCTACTGCCCGCCTCAAGCCAGGCAGCCCCTGGTCAAATTGGTGCAAACCCGCCAAAAACCCACCTGCGTCTGGCCGTGGTCGCAGGTGCGTATCCTACTACGGTCATAAAACATATGATAATTGTTCCAGAACCTCAAAGGCTGCGTGTGACGGCCGTCAAGCAGATCCCAATCTGTATCTGCAATCACATTCCCGAGCTGGATCTGCTTCCCACTGCCTTGTGGGTCAGGATATTGAGCCAAAGGC
Source organism: Dicrocoelium dendriticum (assembly GCA_944474145.2). Taxonomy (NCBI): domain Eukaryota; kingdom Metazoa; phylum Platyhelminthes; class Trematoda; order Plagiorchiida; family Dicrocoeliidae; genus Dicrocoelium; species Dicrocoelium dendriticum. The sequence continues at coordinate 147,564,453 of OX104064.1, forward strand.
TCGGGGCGGAGTCCCTCAAGCAAACCTCCGAATCACCCACTGCCTTGTGGGTCGGC
>OX104064.1:147565000-147614476 GCA_944474145.2 Dicrocoelium dendriticum
ATTAGTGCAAGTGATATTCACCAGTGTAAGGTAATAGAAAACTGGGAGATCACAACAGCTATTAACTTGGAGGTTTCCTGGTGGGAAGCTTCCACATTGTCAGGCAAAATGAATGAACAATAATATAACGCAAGCAGAGAAGATAACGGAAAACAAGTGGGAGCTGGTTGTTCACCCACCATTACGCATTACGTATGGTAGGCTTTGGAGCCAGGTAAAGGTTAAAATTACGTACGAACGGCCAAGGAAAGAAGAAGTGGTGGTCAAAAGATCTGGGTGTCTAGCTTTCCGTGACAGGGGCCTCACTGCCGCATGGTTAGCTTTTTGCCAAAGAAAGGGAATCCGGAAAATGTTTTGTGCAAGCATAACGGATTAAAGAAAAGGATCTGGTTTTTCATAATGCCTGTCTACCAGCGTTTCCGATAGTGATAGGCATACGTATAACTCAGATAAAACTAAATGTACGGGCCAAGAAAGCTTAAGTGGAGAGTAAATTGCCTGAATATAGGTTATGATGATATTGCCTTCGATGTGGGTAGGTGGCCCTGTTATACAATCAGCGGGGTAAAGTAGCGAGTACTTAAACCTAGGGGAGGGCATCGGTTATGGGCAACTAGTAGATGCCGATTACGTAGGCTAGTAGAAATACATATAAAGCAGGCAATTTCTACGACTATTTTAGACAGATAAATGGTAACTTACCGGTGCACCATATGTGTGGACAACAACGCTGGAACCTGGCATTTCACATGAGGCTTAATGTTGTTAAAATGTTTTTAGTAGACGTGACTCATGGGTCACAAGTATGAGTATTCGCAAGAGACCAAGTGGACTAGGTATTTGGAAAATACTAAGGGGTAAAGATGGAGACGAAGGAACCAAAGTGTAGAAGAGAAGAAAGAAGTGAAGTAAAGTTTGTCCGTTCGGATTGCTTCCCCATTGCTATGCAATATCCTACCTGGTCAGTGCCTACAGGCTTACGATGCTCCCATTCCATAGTACTAGGCTGCTTTACGTGCTGATCTGTTGAGCAGTAAGAAACTGGACGTCGAGAAGGAGCTTTCAACGGATTTGAGCTACCGATTAGTGTTTCCAGGTTGCCTTTGCGGTAGCGTCTACTATTTCAAGACTTTCCATTTAACTAAATGTCGGTGGGAGCCAGTAAAGCGCTCAGCTACTACTGGGGTAGGCTGAATACCTTTTGTGGTCGGATTAGCAGTCCTAACATCTGTAAGATGCGTGCAACTGATCGGGCCAAGATCTCTCACGTGGTGTGACAGCGGCCGCAAAGTATGGGGAGGACCTGTGAGCCCAAGATGCTCCTGTCATGAAACCTAGTTGAGCGCAATACAAAGTTGCGCCAGAGCTGACCAAAATGTGATCTATGCCCCATCGGGGCCGGTCTCAAAAAGGTTGTCATCAGAATCACAGATGTTGAAATGCCGTCTTATGTTATCCAGGCACATAAGCTTTCGTACCTCTTACTTGAAAGCCTGTGGATTGTGAATCTCCCGCAGCTGTGAAGGTAATTTGTTCCAGATATTTACATAAGCGACAAAGAAGAAACCTGAACGTAGTTTCTTTTTCGCTGGCAGCGGGGCAACTGTGCAGTGCTTGTTTCGGAGCTTGAATTCTGATCCTCTTCTCAGTGTCAGGCTGGGGATATCATGTGCACCGCTTGGTATATTAACTTATGTAAGAAGCACAGGTTTAAGATAATGCGCCGCAGCCATAGAGGCTGGAGTTTGAGATGGTTACACCTCTGTAGGTAACTAAGCGCTAGGCCTTGTGGGGCTACTATTTTGGTAAACCGCCGCTGAGCTTTTTCGAGCAAAATGCGGTCTGATTTCCGTAAATTACTGAAGATGAAGGGGCAGTATTCCAGCTGCGGACGAACATGACTGCGGTAAAGCTCCAACCGTGCTTCAGCCGAGTTAATGTGGCGGCCTATGTGGAAGACCATTTTGCGTGCTTTTGCTACCTGATACTGCACATTCTCGGAAAAGTTGAGGGTCATAGAATAGCGAATACCTATGTCAGTAGCTAACGTTTTTACTTGGATGGGCGTACCATTCGACGTCAACGCACCAGCCGATGTGGAGCATTGGTGGGTCAGAATACTGGATTTATCAGCAGAGAATGTCATTTGCCAATTTTGACACCACGACTCTAAGGTCTTCAGGTCTTCACGGATCTCTTGTAGTGCCGATAATTTGGCGCTTGGTGGGAAGACATATACGACCTTTATATCGTCGGCAAAGAGGAATGGGCGACCATGGCGCAGGCTGCTACAGATGTCGTTCACATAAATCAAAAACAGGGTTGGTCCAAGCACGCTGCCTTGCACAACACCGCTGGAAACTGTGACAGGGATGGACTCAACGTGTGCTACCTTCACGGACTGCGTACGCCCGGTTAGGTAGGATTCCAGCCAGTCATGTAGAGGGCTGAGTACACCGTAAGCCTTAATCTTATGTAACAGGCGTACATGGGGGACCCTATTGAACGTCTTTTGCACATCGAGGTATAGCGTAATAATCGCCAGACCTGAATCAATCGCGCCAGTGACCAGGTTGAAAAATCAAGCTGGCAGGTTGCGCAGGATCGTGCGCTGAAAAACCATGCCGTGACTTGCTAACGTGGCCTCCTGCATTCAAGCAGGCCATAAGCGCACGCTTAACCGATTTCTCCATCACACGTGAAAGAATAGATGTGTGGTTTTTGGGTCGGTAGTTGCTGACTTCCTGTACGGAGCCACCTTTATGGCGCGATGTGATGTTAGAGTGCTTCCAAGCCAATGGGTATTGGCCCTTCTCCATAGAGAGTGTGAAGAGTTTCAAGAGGAGTATGGAAAGGTCATCGCCCCCATTCTTAAGTAGTATGGGTGGAATTCCATCAGAACCAAGTTTGGTGGATGATTTTATGGTTTTGATAGCGGAACGGATGTCTTTTATATCGAACTGAACCGTGAAGAGCAGCTGGTTTGTGGAAACATCCAGCACAGTAGTGACCGGGGACAGTTCTTCACACTGGGACTCTTTGAAGTAAGAGTTGAACATCTCACATATAGTCCGTGGATCTTCACTTGCTTTGCAAGGGCCGACTCGTATGGAAGTGATCTTCGCTCCATAATGAGGAGTGCGAGAACGCAGCACCCAGCTGAGGTGCTTGGCTTTGTTTGCACTGGCCATGGCTGCTCTTTCTTGGGATGTTTTAATCAATACAGACCTGGATGATAGCTGGCTGGCAATCTCGTTGGCTCTCAGCACATGCGCAAAGTTGAAGGTCTTGTAGTAGGAACGTCGTAATTGCCTCAACCTTGCATGCAGCTTAGTTTGCCTCCTAATTTTTCCTGAACTTTTATTTAAAGGAGTAAATGGAGCCAATAGGTCTAGACAATAATACAGTGTGCCATAAAATATTGCGCACGATTGCTCCAGGGAGTCAGACAGAAAGAACTGTCCCCAGTTCCTTGCTCGAATAATCGTGGCAAACGTGGGCCAGTCTATGGAGCTTATCGGCCGGTATATCTCAATGGCCTCTGATCTACTCGTACAGATTGCCGGGATGGTTGCAAACAGCGAGCAGTATATCACTCTGTGGTCGCTCCCCGGAAAATCTAGGCCTACAGATGCACGTATATTGGATATACCCAGTGTAAATATCAGGTCTAACAGGTGTTTAGACCTGGTCAGCGTTGTTACATGCTGCACCCATCCTCCCAAGTTGATGCAGGCTAATAGCCCACTATAATTCGCTGGGGCAGTGGGTGGAAACCACTGGATTTCAGGAAGATTGAAGTCGCCCGCCACAAGCTTGCATGCACATGGATGGCTCGCAGCTAGCTCAAAAGTAGCTATTAGCGCTTTGTCACTCACAGGTGATGTATCAGGAGCCCTGTAAATGCATCCAAGTAGTAACTTGGGTCCCATGGCATCAACCGCTATCCATATAGGGTCCAAAATTTCGGTGTTATCTAGGACTTCGATATTAGCAGAGAAATTTTGCTGCAGATAAATGGCACACCATCCACCTCGTTTGTGTGTACGCGAACGTGTATACAGCTGGTAGCCTTGAATGAAAAAGGAATCCTCGAACGTAAAGGCACCAACCCATGTTTCGGTGACTAGTATTGCATCAGGCGCAGCAAGGATAGCCAAAGGGCGTAGAATATGCATCTTGTTGTTCAGCGACCTGGCTTTTATGAGTATAATGGAGAAAAGTTTCCAGTGTCTCCCAGTTTTATGGATGACATAAAGGGAGCACGAAGAGCTACTGGGCCATCTGTAGAAGCTGTAGGAACTGGGTCAAAAGAAGTAAGAGCGTGCTTTTCGTTGGTGACGTATTGGGTGTCGGGATGAGCTTGTCGCGGCTCATCCCTACCTGGGATCAAAAAGGCGCGTGATGTGGTGTAGAAAGAAGGGAATTTGTCCGCTCAGGTAGTTTTTGTGGCGGTAACAACCGGTGGGATAAGGTAGGTACTCCAGCGTCCGGACTATCTGGAAAATTGTGAGAAGAACCTTGAATAATATTTGGTGATGTACTAGCTGCGGAAGTCCGGTGTGGGGATATGGGACGTGTGATTGTTTCCCTGTTACCGCGGGCTATTTTCATTACCGCTAGCTTTCGCGGTTTGAGAAAAAGTTGATCCATCATGGTTGCACTGCGTAGTTGTTCAAAGTTTGTTACGACGGTATTTAAAGTTGCTTCATCCTTAAAATATATTTTGATAGGTGCAGGGAAGTTACTGCTTCTTTTAGGTAGCCGCTCAACACGTACCGAACGTGGTGCTAAACCAAATACTGCAAGGATAGCTTTCGTAAATGCATCCAAAGCAAGATCCTCGGGTACGTTAAGTACCTGGGTAGTATACGGCCTAATACCCCTTTCGGATGTCGGCTGGGGGATGCCTCACACCTTGCCGTTTCATTGGTGTGTGAGGTTTGGGTAGCTGCCTTCGGTGATTTTTTCGGAGTCCTCCTTACACGGGGCCGTTTGGCTCTGGGTGCCATCGTCGCTTCAGGTGGAAATTTTGGTTCAAGCTCACGTGTGTGTGGCTTCTGAGACGAGAATAGAAGGGGAACCTGTTGCTCAATATGGGTGTGAGAAACCCGATCTCCAGGCGCGAAGTGTGATGGGCCCCCACGTCGGTTCACCCTCAGTGGCCCAAAATATAGCTGTTTCAGCTCTGCTCTATTACGCAGCTCTTCACAACTTGTCCTTATACTTCGGAGAGTTAATTCGTCTCTAGTACTTAATTCGAGTGGTGCCGCGAATTTACGTATTCTTTTGTTCAGTCGCACAACCTCTAGTGGGTTTTTTGGATTCCATTGACCTCAAGAATCCAGCTCCTGCACACTTCCAAGGACGTGTCATCAGGAACGTTAAATGCAATAGTACTAAACGTAGTATTTCTTCCTTTGGTACCCGTGTGCAGTGCGGCTTCCGACTTGGCTGTTTCTGACGCAGCAATGAATGGTATGGCCGTAGCAGGCGAGCAGTAGGGTGTATTTTGCTCGCGAGGCCGTTTAGTTGGAGGAACCGGCGTGTGTCGGTTCCAGACAGGTGACATACTAGATGCTCGCTGACCAAATTGGGTTACTTCGAGTGGCAAGGAGCAGCTTGCTGCGTTGATCGTCTTTGAGAATGATGCCTCTGCGACTTGCCCTCCTGGTCCATGGGACGATCTGTACAACCGAGTGGAAACTCAGATGTAGGCGAACAAGTCCCGGGTTTCTTCTCAGGACAACTACTTATCTCCCAAAGTCGCTTGGGGTCATGGGTATCCATAACCTCCAGTTTTAGCATTTCTGCCACCGAGCAATGGTTTTGTACCATTTGCTTGATCTCACCCTGAGCTACATCCTCTGAAACATCTAAATCAACTATGTGGGAGGCCTCCGGGGTGACAAAATCCTGCAGAGGATCAGAAGATATTCCAGGAGTCCGCTCATTATTAGGCTTGGATGCAGAAAGCTTTTCTGCGTTGCATGGCTGTCTTTGCGTCCACTAATTTTAACTGGACAAAGGTTGTGCGCGACCGGAAGTCTTTTTGGTATGACAGGAATTTACGGGCCGAACGCTCTGTATCATACCTGAATAGCACCGGACATTGGTTTTTAATAGCCCTTTTCCCCAGTCTGGTGCAACTGATTAAATTACCTTCTAGACCGCAGATATCCAGCAGTACCTTCTTGATGGTGTGAACTTTTAAACGGTCAGGTACATTATAGACCACTACCTCCGTGAAGCATTTTATCCGGTCCATGACCTCAGTACTAATAGCATTGAGGAAACGTATGGAAGTCTCGGAGCACTTTTCATCCATTACATTGCCTGGGTGAACTAGGCTTGTAATAGCCACTAAACGCTCAGCCATTGGCTGTAAGCTGTTAAAGGTCACTTTCATACTCGCCAGCTCCTCTTGCAGCTGCGCGATTTCTCGGCGCATAGAAGAAAATACGTCCATCACCCTAACGGAGCACGGCATGGTCACGTTGGTTGCTGTATTGCCCCCATTTTACTCGCTTTGTTTACACGACGGCTAGTAGATATTCCTTTGTTTACCGCAAGCATTTGGGACCAAGTTAAAGAGTCAGCCACGAAGGAGAATAGTAATGGAAAGGAGAGAAGTAACAAATAAGAGACAACGATATTGCCAAGGAAAACACCAGATGGCGGAAGTCTGATAAATATCAGAGTAGATATAAAAGATTTCTAGTAGGCAGACGGTAGACTGTACCAGATGTATAACTCCCACAAAGATACAACCAGTCGAGAGCGAAACGTACCAACCTGTCAGGATGACCTTGAACATTTTGGCGGGCAGACTTTAACGCAATGCGAGACGAAGCTTCAGTTTTGCGTTGAGCGATCACCGTGGCTGACACCGTTGAGACAACCTGGGAGAAATTTAAGGCATACCTCACCGAGATCTCTGCTGCCCACATCCCACTCACTAAGAGAAGGGAGACACGGGCGCAGCCTCCATGGATAGATCAAACAGGTAAATACCTACTCAGGAAGCGCTCTAAGTACTGGCGAACTTACCAAGCGGCTTCATCAACCAGCACTTACAAAAGCTATCGAGCGATTAGAAATAAATGCAAGCATCGTCTTAGACCTCCTCGTCTTCAGTACGAGAAGGATTTGGCTAACACAACCGCAACAAATCCAAAGTTCTTTGCTTACGTAAAGAGACGCAGCGGTACAAACTCGTCTATACCGGCTTTACTACGAGCGGACGGGACCCATGGGCGTACCGACTATGATAATGCCTGTATACTTAGCGAACAGTATATTGGTGTCTTTTCTCATGAGACCTCTCTACCTCAGGTTGAGCTGGTCACAAAAGTTCCGGAGGATTCTTGCCTAACTGAAATCAGCATAACGGAGACACCAGTCTTCGGGCTATTGCAAGATCTAAATCCTTCCAAAACTTCTGGTCCTGATTCAATTCATCCGAAGCTGATGCATGAATTGGCCGCTGAGCTAAGTGGCCCTCTGACATGCATGTTTACAATATCACTCGACAGCTGTGCCTTACCTTCGGAATGGAAGAAGGCAATCATCTGTCCGATTTTTAAGGGCGCGGACAGAGTTCTGCCCGCGAACTACCGGCCTGTCAGCTTAACAAGTGTAGTAGTTAAGTTGTTTGAAAAATTGGTCAGGGATTCGATGGAGAATCACCTGATTAAGTTTAACCTTCTCAGTGCGGCCCAGCATAGATTCCGTAAGGGATTTTCATGTCTGACAAATTTACTTGTAGCTCGTGAAAGCTGGGCTGAAGCAGTAGACAACGGTCACGCCATCGACGTGCTTTTCGTTGACTTCTCGAAAGCCTTTGATACTGTCCCACATCAACGACTCTCATTGAAGTTGAAATCGGATGGGATATCTGGAGCCGCCCTTAAATGGGTTTCTGCTTTCCTAGAGGGCAGAGAACAGTGTGTACGCGTGGGGCGTAGCCTTTCGGTTAGACAAGCTGTTCTTAGTGGCGTTCCGCAGGGCTCGGTTCTAGGGCCGTTTCTTTTCGCAATTTATGTCAATGACCTACCCCAGGAGCTTGGAATACCGTTGCTAATGTTTGCTGATGATCTCAAGCTCTGGAATATTGTGGATATCCCTGGTGGCTCTGAGGCACTTCAGAGTGCCTTGGATAGGCTCTGGGATTGGTCAACCTTATGGTTGATGCCCATAAATCAGGCGAAATGTTCTGTCCTCCGCATTTGAGGTGCTAGTCCCCCACGCGCTATGTCAGCTTATCAACACTGCGACGTGACGGATGTGACCCGCCACAAAATAAAGTCACTGGCCCGTGGATATCCGGAAAGTGCTATCCAACCCAAGGACATCAATCGCTTATGCTCACATTTCTGACAATAACAAACAGTCAAAAATGCTGCGGCACATTCAAAGACACAAGCTACATTCATACACAATTACATACGTATATGCACCCATACACATACATTCACTGTTATGCCAAACATGGATTGTCTGTACATTTTTGATCACACTGTTAGCTACACATGATCATGCCTGTAAAGGTGTGTCTCGCATGGTCGAGAATAAAATTTTATTTATTTATTTATATATATAGTTGGTGGAAGCGAACTCCCTGTTGTCATTCAGCAGGTTGACCTAGGTATCACCCGTACCTCATTGCTTCACTCTGGGGAAAATTGGAGGAAGGCTGCTTGTAGAGGGTTCCGTATGATGTGGTTTATTCGCCGCTCCTTCGGTGTCCTAACGGCCAATATTTTTGTGAAGCTGTTTTCAGCTTTTGTGTGACCTCACTTAGAGTACTGTACCCAGGCTTGTCCATCTTGTCTTGCAAGGGACAAAATGGAACTGGAGAGGGTTTTGTGAGTGGGTACAAGGTTAGTGCAAGGATTACGGGGCAAACGTATCCCAAACGTTTGCTTAGCTTGGGTATATACTCAATGCACTACCGCAGAATTAGAGGAGACTTGATCCTCACTTACCGTATCTTAACGGGTAAGATCGGTCCAGACTTGTCGTGGCTATTTAGTCCCGCCAAGCTGCCTAGTCTCCGAGGTCACCCGTTAAAGCTGCACAAACAGCGTTCTGACCGGCTAAGGACGGAAACTCGCTTGTCGCGTCCAGTTATTGAACGTTGGAACTCGCTTCCGGTGCACGTGGTTGGGGAGTCTACGGTAGAGGGTTTCGAGCGTCAGTTAGATGCTCTTGGGTGGGAGTACCAAACATTCCCCTTCTCCTAACCGACTTGTGTCTTCAACTTTCCCTTCGTTCTTTTTAATTTTCTTCTCACCTTGGTATTATAATTATTTAGCTGACATTCCTCCTCTTGATTTCTAAGCTTACCCTTCACTCTTTTACCTCACATAAACCGGCCTGGCAGGGACTGCTGGGCAGGGAAATGTGGGCAGTATTCGGTTGGCCAGGGTGTGATGCAGTCTTTGTTTTAGGCTTTTCAACATCTCAAGCAGACCTGTCAATTCCCGATCCGACGACACGCAAAAGAAGGAACATTCACGGGATTATCATATCGTTCCGGTCCCAACTGAGCCTGAACTTTGGAACGGCGCATTACTCACAGAACAATTTGTTTGCTGATAATGGAAAATGTGGGGCGTTTCGAAGCATGAGCCTGTTTATTATGAGCTGAAAGTTGAGGTTCTCATGCTAATAGTTGCATTATAAATCAGTATACGGAATGGTTTGAATGCGTCAGGATCAGGTCAGGTCAAGTTCATGTTCCAGTTCAGATGAGGCTGGAAGGTATGAGATTCCCCTGTGTTCCATTTTGAGTGGATCGTTGAGCCAGGATTTGATGAGGTGCTCAGTCATTGATAGATCTAAAAAGGGACACACGTATCGCCCATTTGCTAACCAGTTAACGCCCACGTTTCCTGCCCTAGCAGTCCCTGCTGTGGCAAGTAGTGTAAAAGAAAACAAGCTATTTCAGCATTTTTGGAACGTTGGATTTTCCGGTTGTTTTAACCTTCGAAACGTCCACTTGTTTTACTGACTGCACGTCCGTTGATACAAACCGTTTTGGTGAGTATCTCGCTGCACGTTTTTCGCTCTATCTGATTTGTTTTCTATTCTTATAGCCTGCACAATATACGTTGGGTTCAGTCGCCTCCGACTTCTATGCTGTCGTATTTGACACGTATTACGTGTCATTGCTTACCGACTGGTATCCCAAGCTCCGCCGAACAATTGGTGACCCCCTATCAGGAACACGTTGCCCGCCATTTTGCATTTTCATTCTGGTGAGCTCGTTCCAGTGATTTTATGATTCATTACTTGTAATCATATCGTTTTCCCACCTACTACATTTTTTATCCGCTTTTTGAAGTGGATTATCTAGAGGATTAGCCGTCTCCATGCGCGGTTAACGCCATTCAAACTCGGACCGGGACTCTCACATCTGAGTTTTGCCTAGCGGAGTGATTGGTTCGGTAGCTATGCTAGGCCAACTGGAGATGTTACCATTAGGTGGCGGTTTGTATATATATATATAGTATGCAAATGTTAAGTCGGCTTGTGTTTTATATTGAAGAAGGTAAATATGGTTATCATTGTTAGTTGTTGTGATAGACTACAGGAGTATTGGAAATCACTTGCCGCCACCTTTGTAACTGCCAGCATGGTGGATGAATCTGTAAGCTTATGTCCTTTGGCTCGTAGTATTAGCGGAAATTTGAAGAGGTTGATTCCGATGTAAAGAAATTTTCAATTTGCAACTGCCACAGCTTTTTACAAGCATACCACTGTGACTCGACAGCATTATGAACGGCGAAGTGGGAAGCGGTTGCCAGAGGAATACCCGTGCCAGTACATACAGTGTAGCTCTCTTCATGGCATGCGGAGCAACGTTCGTGGGAAACGGTAAGTTGCTATTCTCCCTGTAGCATAAATGCTACACAGTTACAGGATGCTGGATTGCAATTCGCATTTCTCTTCCTAGTTTAAGGGTAAATTTTACGAACGAGAAGGATTGCATTTGTGTAATCCTCATGATTTCCAGTTTGGGCAGCCATGACCTATAATCACAAAACAGGCGGTTGATGTAGGGGATGAAGAAGGAGAGGTTTTCCCTGATGTCTGTTTTCAAAAGTGATAGAGAAATACGTAAGTACATTTCTATGGCAAATGGACGGAAAATGAACGCGGAGGATCTGAGGATGCTTAGAAGACGACGCAGAAAGCGGGAAACTGGAGAAGTGGGCAAGGTGACAGAATGGTTGGAGCAGCACTGTGCTTGTCGGGTGTTGAACGACGGAATGATGGTCATTTGTTCCTCGTGCCATCGGTTATGGAGGCCATTGCGGAAGGATACTGCGAAGTACTATTGACGGACGCGACCTACCAAGTGAATTATGGGGAAGATATTTTGTTGCACTGTAAGCTGGTGGATGGAAATAGTGTGGTGCGTGCATTTTCTATACGTTGCTGCCGAGTAAGACGTACCCCAGCTACCTTCAATCTGGGGACGCCATGAAAGAGATGCTGCCTTGCACGGAACCTGTACGAACACTTTTAATGGATAAATGCATGGCTCAGATGCGGACGATGATCTAGACTTACTCTAACGCGTCGGTGGTGTATTGACGTTTTCACTTGCTGAGGTATATATCCTGCCGGGTTGCTCGTCTTTTAAGAACGAGTTCAGCAAACGGAACCCTTCGGCAGCATTGCCTACATACATTAATCTATACAAGTGATGCGGAGCAATTCGACGGACTGCGGTGGGCGATAGCGGCGAGGAATGCGGTATGGTATACTTACTTACAGCGAACGGGGCTGTGTTGTACATCGTCCTAGGCTGCTCACTAGTTAGGCGAAGTGTGCGTATTCCGCTGCGTTACAACCAAACTGGTTGTGAAGGAGAACAAGCACCTGAAGAGGCAGCTTGTCGAGCAGTCCTCCATGTATACTCTGTTTACGGTGGTGCTTGACCGTGTAAAAACTTGGATTCAGGAGAGACTGCACCCTCTTGGTAGGCATATCGCGTCCACTTACGTACCACCCCGGAATTGTCCGTGGCACCACCGATATTTTCGCGTTTTCTTCCGTTTGCTTGCAAGCAATTTATAACACATTGGTGGAGCGCATGTATCACCGCTGTGCAGGATGTTCGTCCGCATTGGTTGGTTGGTTGTGCTCGTGGTACGGCTACCCGTTCTTACACTGTGACCGTATAGTATTGTGACTGCGAACTCCATCATCAGTGGAGTATGACGTGTGCCCTTATGTGTCACATAACCCCTAGGCTAGGTACCGGTATGTAGCTACTGGGGTAAATGGCCTATGAATGTTGGGACCCAGGATGAACTGGACACTGCGTCGGCTGCTTCATTGTGGCGGAATAGCGACATGCATGTGACGGACAACGTTTCGGAGGTAAGACCCGTGGGCCGGGCGACGAACTTGCTGCAGGCAGAGGCGTTTCCTTCGGAGTCGAAAACACAAGCTGGTTTTTAAGGGAATACAAGCTCGAGCGTTACATGGCCTATGTGGGAACAAGTGTTCCAATCGGGACTGACGAAAGGCCAACCAACCTTACAGTGAGTTATAGTCACATGTTAGCTGTATCTTTAGCAGGCTTATGCGGCATTTAAACAGAATGCACCGTGGCTCAAAGCCTGACATCCCACCACGCCCTCCGAAACGGCTATGGAAAGGAATTAGGTAGAATGGAAAAAAGGAAGAGAAACCGCATCAAGTAGAATGTAGTCGTCTAAGGGACCAGTGCGGTGGCGCTCGGCCAGTTGACGATCTAGGTGGTATTAAAATCCGGCGCAGTGGATGCGAAGACTAAATCATCAGCCAGGCAGAGCATTGTGCCGTCGGCAGTTGCTCAAACCGAAGTAGTGTCGTCTGCAGTTCAACCGACTGTGTTGATGTGTGAATCTCAGTGGGCGGCCACGTAGGTGGGAGCACGATTGATGCAGTGTGAGTAGTTGGGGACAGGGATGTCCAGGGTTGGGTGGTCCGTCTAAAGTGCGTGGGCGTCGTCTGGGTGGTAAATTGTGCGCCACACTTTCGCTGCATTAGCATATAAATAAATAAATAGTTTATTCTCGAATTTGTCGCGACAGCGGGGAAGACCACGCTTGTAGTGTGCCGTCGTCAGTGAAGGCTAGGAAGAGGTACGGTCTGAGAACAGACCCTTCTACACCACACAAGGGCGTCTGCGAGTGACATGTGTCTGGTGCTTCCAACAAGGTACCCCGGCTGATGCTCGTTAGTGTTTTATGCACTCCTCCAACGTCAGAAATATTGCATGTCGCGCACTTGTCAACCTTGCAAAAGGTCTTATCGTTTCCAGCTCCACCGGTTAGTGAAATCCTCAGCGAAACCTGGCCCTTCTTTTCTAGCACGCATACGGCATCGTAAACTTTGGGGAGCTTCCGTATGTGTCCTACCTAATGGGCGATGGTGAGTTCGTTTTTAGTTCCCTGTTAGGACGCTTGTTGTTTGCTATATGCAGCGCTTTACCGACGCCATCAACTTAAACAGTGCGACCTGCGGCTCTATAAAGAGCGCATGAATAGTCCTACGTAGTATTCACGTACGCAGCTCATGGTACCGGACACCCCGGTGCCAACGGACACCAACAAGGCTTCGCGGACCATGTTACTGGGGCACTTGAAGGGGCTTCAAATCTTTAGACGGATTGGTCAAAGCTTCACTGTGCTAAAGCTGAAGGGACGTCACACAGGCCTTGCATACATGCACTTTCAAAGGGCTGGAAAATGCCTTCTGTCGCCAAAGATGCCGCCCGGTTTAAGAAGTCCGTTCCAGCTTGTGCATTGCATGAACTGTCTTCACTTGCTTTGCGGCCATCCTTGCTTCCCATCTCTCTTTAGCCTTACTGCTTCAACAGGCTTCCTTGTCAGAAGTTAGGCTCCGCTTCACGTAGAGCGGAATAACGCGTGCGGTCACATTATGCTAAAACTCGACTGAGAGATATCCTCCGACTTGCAACAGCTTCACCAACCTGTCAGATATATAGTGACCTATGCAGTGACAATTTATGGTGCCGCAAGCGGATGCTCAGTCATAGTGGCAGAGAGAGCAATCCAAAGGAGCACGGTGTCATTAGGATAAGGCATTGAAATTTCGGTACGCAGTGCGTCCTGGTAGGTTTGTCTAACCGAACGCTAAGAGGAATACTTAGTGAGCCATCGCAGGGTACGCTTGGTGCGCCTGCAGGTGAAATACATGGAGAAAAGCCTACGGAAGCGTGATCAGAGTGGTCGCAGGTATTGATGTGTGTTGTGTCTCCGAAACTAGGATCAATGACTCCATTGGGGTTGATGAATTAATTGCATCATTGTCCTCTCTTTATAGGTTTCAAGCACCCGGGGATGCCGATGCGGCACTCACGTGTCAAGCCGGTGTACGTATCATTCTAAGCACCAAGGCAAAGCGATCGCTGATTGATTGCATTACGGTGAACAGCCCGTTTCACGACATCAGCGAAAGTTGACTCCCGAAGTAGTACAAAACGCTGTTTGTTTGTGCTTACCGCTTAAGCCCCATCGACTGCAGTTCAAATGCTGTCAAGGCCATATTCTAGCACGAACTGAACTCCCTACTACGCAGTGCTACTACTTCAGACATTATGGTACTTGCAGGGAATATGAGCGTACAGGTAGGGCGTCTGTGCTCTTCAGAAGCTCATCTCTGTGGTAACTTTGCGCTTAACCTCGAACGGACTGACAACGGCGAGCGTCTCCTACAATTGTGTGCGGAGCACCAGTTGTTTCTTAGTAACACTGCGTTACGACGCAGTGGGCGACGAAGTTCTACTTCGCGTCCTCCTGTGGCTGACCAGCGATGGACCCAAATTGACCACATGGCCATAAGTTACAGATGGCTTGGTTCCATGCTGGATTGCTGCTCGTAGTGGAATACCTGTGTCGATTCTGATCATGTCTTGGTCCACCATCATTTCTCTTTGAACTTTACAGAGAGGCGCACCAAGCGTCCCCTCCGATTGGAAAATGAAAATGGTCTCAGCCATTGGTCGAGCAAGCCTACCAATATGCACTGCATACCGAAATTTCGCTGTCTTGCTCTAATGACTTTGAGCCGCAGTGGAATAGGATCTCGGCCGCCAGGCAGGGGGCAGGTGCATCTGCTTGTGACAGTATTAGTCGTCACCGCACTATTCACTGGATATCCGAGAGGTCCTATAGCCTTGCGTCTTCCCCGCGCAAGCACCACGTAAACACCGGACGGCTTGCAACGGTTGGAGCACTGGGACATAGGTGCAGTGGGTGGGTCCGTAATCGTCCAAAGCTTAAAGTCCTGGGCCGTCCACTTGCTTACTGTGTGAAACTGCTGTGGTAACCATTCCTGGGAATTCCGGACAACATAAGCGTTGCAAGCCAACTTTTTTCCACTTTACTAACAACCTCTTTAGTTACGGCTTATCACTCATTGTGCCATCCATTGCTCATTTTAACACCTACCATTGCACCGGAAACACTGAACAGGAGATAACCGATGCATTAACCGGTAAGTTACCTTCACCTACTCTGCAGTGACTCAGTTCTGCATACGTATACCAAACATCATTTTTATTGACGCCTAACATTGCATATTCACTTTGACCAACGATACAAGAGGCGTGCAGTGCACTGTCACAGCAGCCGGTAAGCAAGTTGTTTACCGCTATCAGTTTCGTTTGCAGTCTGCGGCCGCTGGTGTGAATTATCTCATCCGCCTGTCCGCAAACCATTGAATTACTGTGATTCCAACGTAGCAACAATGGTTACTATACCATTTCCGAAATCAAGTTCCAGACAAGGTAGGCGACAATGCCAGACCCAAAATTTATCAATGGTGGAATTTGTAGCTTCGATGGGTCAGTCGCCCGTATGCACCCTCTTCTCCTGTTGATGGGTGGCACCGCAATAAAAAAATTATCAAACGTTTATCACCAAACTACGTTATTTTCTATTTCCTGGTAATTTTGTCTAAGACATTGGTGACGTGAACCATACACTCCACTATCGGAAGGTGCGCTACATCGCTTGCATGTGATTGAGTAAGTCAACCCCCCGTTACATCTATGCATATTGCTTTTATGTGTGTCTAGGGAATAAATTTCCATTTTCCATTCCTCATTGTTCGCGCGTTGTGGGTCAAGAGCGCCTCACACATTCCCCATGATGACGTGAATATTCGGAAGCGGTACAGACGTCAGCGCTCTATTTGAGTCTCTTTTATGTTACCATTTCCATACTGCCACGATTACTCAGCATAACGCATTCAACGCAGTGGCATACAATGACGGAAACAAATGAAAAGCCGTGTGACTGCATTCCAGTTGTAGCATTAGCGTTGACAGAGCCCATTACTTATGTTCTTTTTGTCGCCATGCCTGAGGTTACCACTGCGGCTTCCCTCCTAGCAACAATAATGCCTTCTATGCGACCTGTATGCATTTCATAACCACTGGTTATGGAGGCGCGCTCCGCCTACAGCGCAGTCCTTTTCCGTGCCGATTATGCTGCCACCAACGTGAGACCTACGTAAACTTATGTACTGTCAGTCAAGAACGCCTGTGAGACCAGTTATTGCCAATTCCTTAGTGGCAGAATTGATGCAGCCGACATGGGCAAAGTTAAAACCATTTCTGGGGGCATGCAGATGCATTCTCTTTTCATTCGTTAGCAGTGCTTACTATACCACTGTTGCTGGGCCAATATGGTATTAATAACCGCCCGTATTTAAGGACTATGGTTCCAACGACGGCAATTATGCTGGGTCCGATAACCACAGCAATGCTCTGCGACCAATATAGCACTACTAATAAGAAGCCATCAAGACATGTGCAGCGAGTACATGAGGCTTCTCTAGAGCCCATATGGATGCAAATATCATGGAACCCAATTAGCATGGGTGAAGGCCGTTCATGTAGGCTCATGGCGCCGATAACTTAACTGCCGCTGTAGGCCATATTTAGGCTTCCCTGTGGAACATACCTATGCTTAATAAGCGCCGTTCCTTTACCGCAATGAAGTCAAAATATCTACCTGTATAATGATCTTTATGACACTGCTGCTATACATCACATGATACTTTACCATGCATCGCTCGTGCAACCAATCGCAGCCAACACTGGAGGGCGGTTCAGTGAACAAACAACTGCTCTCCCGTGAGGCAATCATATGGCCTTACTATGTACCCGTCACGTTCGCAGGAACATAAACCTACCTATAGTCTTGCGTATATTTTGCGCTACTTGTATGAAAATATCGCAAACCGTTCATTGATTTTTTCCTGCTTCATTTTGCCATCCTATTATTCCCTATGCTTCCTATAACTTCCGCATATACTGGGTCTGATAAATTTCCCTTAGCATTATTCATAAAACGGTATTAGCTTATTAATGAAATGCGTACCCTACTTAATTTACTCCAGACATTTTGCTATGCACCATTATAGATACCAGTCAAACTCCACAAAAACTGACAGGCACATACTTAATTATTTACTCATTTAAGTACGGATAAGGCCAATTATATCTCTGTAATGAAAAGAACGTATACGTTGGTCCATTGACGCCCAGTTGCGGGGATTTGCATTAGGTAATCATGGCGGGGAATAGTAACGTGCCGTCCTCTTAACTGGCATAGAACTGACGATCAGTGTTACCGTAACAGGCATGCAATTGTCTTCCTACATAAGGATATAAGCATGGATAGATTGGAGGAGCAATACCATTTCTAATCACGTTAAAGTTGCAAAATTAGAATGCATATATTTGTAATTAAATATATGCATTCGCTTTCAGATAGCATTATGTATACATAAATATACGCCTTATTAACCTATATCCATGTATATATATTTATATATGGGATTGAGGTTAATAAAGCGTACCTTTATGTATACATAATGCAGTCTGAAAGTGAATGCATATATTTAATTACAAGTATATGCATTCTAATTTTGCAACTTTATATATATATATATATGTATATATTTAGCCGAGCACAGACAAAACAGAAACCTTAGTTTCTTTACTTCGGGTGTTTTCGCACATCAAGCAAAAGGTATTGGTCGTAGCTCACACTCACTCG
The DNA here is from genome assembly GCA_944474145.2 of Dicrocoelium dendriticum. Classification (NCBI taxonomy): domain Eukaryota; kingdom Metazoa; phylum Platyhelminthes; class Trematoda; order Plagiorchiida; family Dicrocoeliidae; genus Dicrocoelium; species Dicrocoelium dendriticum. The sequence goes on from OX104064.1 coordinate 147,583,096, forward strand.
GCGGTGGAAACCAGCTTATTTCGACTCGTCAATGTAAGTTTTTGGCTAGTTATCTCCCCTAATCCGTGCTTCCGAAACTACTTTGGTCTGCCTATAATCCGTCCATCATGTTTCTACTTGCTTCTGCTGCTTCAGTTTAATAATGTACCCGAGTTGTGTCAGGATCGCTGAACCCTTAAACTCGCAAGCACTCTGTCGTTAGTGGAAAACCATCCACTCTTCTACACCTTATTGTCTACAATGTGAAGCAACTACACCGTCTACTCTAACTAACGTGCATCCTCTCGAAATTTCATCCGCCACCACCTCTGTTCGCAAAACCCCAACGACTATTTTCTTCCATGGAGGATTGGCCTTGTGACTGCAAATCGTACCCTCAGTGGATCGGTATTACAATGGCTCGGATCAGAAGGACAATCTTCTCCCGGTGACGTTATATTGGCAAACCGAAATCATGCCGGCATATTGTGCGTTTTAAGCAACCTTTTCATATTCAAAACATGAGTTCCCATTATAATTCCGACTAAGAATATCGAAAGACGAATGTTTCAGTAGGACTATATCATTTCGTGCGTTCTCGCCGGCCACGTACATCCATGTGCGTCTTCTGTTATTTTCATTTTTCACACCAATTATTGCCTGATGAACTCTGTTCTACCCTTTGTGGTCTTTTTCGGTAGCTATTTTTACACACGTAACCAGTCAATTCTCGCATCACGACAGTATCTCCGACAACGAAATAGCTTGATCTCACGTTTCACCCTTGTTAGGCATGTTCATGTACTCGGAGTTCAGCTATTTTATGCCAAAATAGTATCTGACGTCTGGACCAGAAAAATTCCTACTGAAGTCTCAGACAATAGACCGAAGTTAGACAAATGTTTTCGATGATTCACCGTCCGACCTGTACAATCATATGAGTAAAACCGCAATGGGCGTACTAGTGGATTCGGACCGTTCAAATAAGAATAGCTCACGTGCTGACCAGAGTCATAAACCAGCAACAAACGCTGGCGACAAGCGCCAACTAGGTTACCTGTGTGGTTGAACGATCGCAGCTGGCCTCTGAATCATCCGTTTTGTCTGGCCAAAGTAGCTTAAGAGCTTCTATCAGTTTCCTTTGTGCACACAAAGCGATTGACACAATTGGATGCTGACCGCCTCGGTTGTAGTTAGGGTGCTGAGGCGTAGGCGTTTCGATTGGGGTGGAGGAACCCTGTATAGTATTCGAAAGACATGGATTAGGTCAGCCTCGTGCCCATTATCAACAGGATGGGACATAACAAAGCTAGCTATAGCCCTGATGCCGCCTCGACGCAACCAGCGTGAAAGATGCGCTTCGGCAGGCGCTGCGCCGTTTGGCCGATGTAGTTGACACAAAAGGTGCACTGGTACTGATAAATGACCATAGAAGCGGTCAATGTCGGCAACTTTGTTGTGAGTACGGATGAGAGGTTCAGTTGAAAAGTTACACGTAAGCTTAGCTGCTGAGAAAGTTTACCTAACAGCTGTTGAGCGACTCCTAGTTACGCGCTCAGCAGCTGCGACCCCTTGAAATTTAGTCTCATGAAAAGTTCTTTTTTCTCGCTTATTAGAAATTGCACCAAGTCAGGTTTCTTTTTAATGTTCTTAAGAATGAAACGTTCCGGATATCCGCTTTCTGTATGATCTACAAACGGCTCCGGCTTATTCTCATGCAACCGCTTCGAACCATAATTTGCAGTTTGGCCATTCTTGTCTCCAATCGAGCGCTGTGCAAACTTCACACCGTTTCCGCATTCATTTCGAAATCGCGGATAAAACAAATTGGCGCTTTTAAATATAACTGCTGTTGGCTTGATTTAAGTAAAAATACAGATTTATATTTCTTTTATAAGATACTCATGCGTGTTCAAACATGTTATGTGGGGAGATGGGTAACGACTTCAATACTACCGTAGCGTTTAGCATATCTGTTATGGTGGTCACTGTAAACTTCCTTTGTACTTTCTCCTCCTTCATATAACTGATTTGATTTGTATTTTGGCAGTTCGCTCATTTTCGTATTCAGTATTGGTGAAAATTTTCCCCATTGTCTTGGTGCGATACATCAGCACACAATGCTTCATTGCAACCTTTCTCTAGGTGTACTGTCAGTTGATATGTGTCTTAAGATTCTTGAAGGCAACGTGCGCAGTATGGTTGATGATTCGCTACAATAATAATGGGTATTTTTCTCTTGATGAGAGTAACTGTGTCTATAGCGGCACAGATCAATTTGTGCAGACGGATCCATACTCTTGCATGGGTGACATGCATAGATGGAGTATTGGGATATGCGTTTCATGTGATAACATCCTGGCGGATGGTTGAGGCCAAAGCCTAGTTATGAAAACATTGGTGATTATATGTTTTTGGGCCCATCTTGTAATAGCTCAAGGAGGGATATTTCCCACGTGAGTATAGAGCTTAAGGTAGATCAAGGTGATTGGCGAGTCTGCTAATAAATGTTGCCACATTGTCACATGACCTGAGTGTTATATAGATAGTAAATATGGCTGATGTTGCATTCTTGATGCTTCTTCACCGCAGTTGGGCTAAACCAACTTACACTTAAACTAGGTCTTTTTAAGCTGCATGAAATTTATTCCACTGTATTTGGCTTGTTATGCCTACTTGAATAATCTTCTTTTAATTGCCCAAGTTGCTTACGCAAATTGCGCTTATCTTCGGTAACTTTGTTGCTTTTGTAGCATTTTTAAGTAACTTGTGGACATTTCTTACTTATCGCGGATTCGTTGTTAACCAACTTACTTCCTATGGTAATTTAGGGAAGTGTTATGCCACCGTATCTATCGGCATTATAGGATTTATTTTATTCCAGCTTGTCGTTTAAAGTGAATGGCTGTTGCTTGATATCCCCGGTTTGGCTGTGCTTCATGTGCATGTTGACAGGGTGCCTACATGTCTATTACCCACTACCTCGTTCATACTGGCTCTAGGAGACAGTTGGTCGTTGCTAGAGGGGACAGGATGCACAGTCCTTGTAGCCGTGATAGGCTCGAAGAGCGGATCCATGCACTGAATGTGGAGCGGACTACGGCCCAACCACCGCCTTGGATGCGCTTGATTCCCCAAATACAGCGTGCTTGTGTTTGCCTGTGAAGGAGTGTCGGCCGGCTCCGTTGATGAAACGTGGCTCCCATCCACGTGCCTCCCGGTCTTATTCCTTCGGGTTTACACTGGATATGGGGTCTGTGGTTGGGGCTGTGGGTGGTGCAGCGCAAGCCACCCATGGTCCCTCTGTAGGCGAAGGCGTCCTGTGGCTGGCCACAGTGACAGGCAAATCCGAAACCGGATGCCGCCAGACGTATATATATATCATTCAACCTACCTATATATGAGGATCCATAAAGATATACTTTGGTGTTTGTTACCATTCGCACGTTGACACATGTATACCAACATGCACACATATTTATCAACCTCACCATACCGAAACAGCTTCATAATTCTATGCTTACACATGCTTTTGCATAACTTCTACCTAACCTAAATTACTTCCAAATGTGGGCCAATACTAACAAACACGACTAAATATTTCAGAATAACGTATATATATGCGTGGATATATATACATATATATACTTATATACACATCGTTTGGGAGATGAGGACATGTTTGCACACACGCGGTACATTCTCTAACGATTTACAATGACCCAGGTCCCCGTTTTGCCTATACCGTTAAGATTTTACAGGTTTCCTCCACTGCAAAACAATGGATACTTACAAACCAAATGCCATACATGGACACTCATATAGTTCGGAAATTTAAAAATACATGCTAACACTTATTTCATTTTACGGAAACATAATGCTTCATTTCCTACGCTATCTTTCACGTTATGTTGCTTTTTTAGCCACTTGCGTACGGATAAATTTTACCTTCTTGACTTTTTCCGACTGCGTAATTAAGCAAGGTATAGTGCAAGTTGCAGCATTTTGGAGCTGTTTACCTCATTATAAACACCTTCCGCAATACATAACTTTAGCAAAACCCATAACTTTAGAGTCGCAGTTGTCCTGATAGGCAACAGCCCGTATTCAAAATCCAGCCATTAGCCTACACAACGATCCACTTCAGGAGAACCACGGAAGATGAGCTCGAAACCAATCGTTTTACTGTTATGGCTAAATAAAACAAAGTTGTGCAACAACCGCAGCGAAAATGTTTGGTTAAAAGATAAGCAAATTCGTTACAATAGCTACGGATATGATTTCTTGAACCTGCGGCATCGTTAGCGACAGAAGAGAGTTTCCCTCCGTCTGGAAGGATGCATATACTAGGGCACAGTGAAGGCCGATCTGCTCCATGGTAGTGCACTGCCCTTTCGGTCTGAAGATCTGAGGCATATTCAAGTGGCTGATCACCGCTGTCTGCGAAGCATTGCTGGTGTCATAAGGCACCAGCGTGCACGCAACGATGATGTACGTAAGCAAGTACTAGGTAGTAATAATCATGCTAGCTCCCTAGAACAACAGATGGCACTAAATAATTTACGTTGGCTCGGACACGTATTACGGATGCCTGGCCACCGCTTACCAAGGAGGGCCTTGTTCAGACTACCAGGTGGTGGGTGGTGTAAGACTCGAGGTGGACACAAGTTTACTTGGCAGCGGGAAATAAAGTCAGTGACGACCAAACTGGGTGCCGCTGGTCTGTTTCGCCTACCGGGCGGGAGTCCATGTGACTCGCCTTGTGCTCGGCTCGAGACTTTACGGGACATGGCTAGCAATCGACACCAGCGATGCGTATGCTGCCGTCTTCTAACTGGATTGCCTGGTTAAAATGTGTTTAGTACTGAGTTAGCTGAAGGGTAATGGCAGCTTATGGTTCGTGGCAGTGAAAGTCGCAAGGAAGCCGACTTGCCGATGCTGCTTTTGCACGATAGCCAGCTGTTGGTGGCGGTAGGTTGTCTACACAAGGTGTAGGCGCCATGACCCTGAATGTTTGCTTAGGGCATTAAGGTTGCCAAGTAAGTCCCCCTTCTTTCACTCTTATTATTCTGTATTTCGTAGCTCCTCATAGTTGTATGGCAGCGAAGCATCAGTTCAAATAGCTGATGTATTGCTGTTGATGATGATGATGATACCGGAATCAACTTATGTACCTGCAATAGGCATTGAGCGCGGTATATTAGGCCCGAGAGAATAAACTACAAGCTGCACGATAGCAGTAGGTTAACTATTGCAGCAATGGCCACAATTTAGCTTCGTTGACTACGGTCGTGAACTGCCAGGGTCGCCAAATATGTAACATTTCTTCAGTCAGGCCTTCTGAGCTCCTCCGTGTCCAAGTTGTGCGACAAGTTGCCATGCAACATAACTACCTCATAGATGACTGGATGCTCAACCGCCTAGTAAGTGGCCGATGTAAAGGAGGCAGCTAAGACAGTACGGAAGAGGGAAAAGGGCCGGAGTGGAACAGGAAGGTAAGGAAAACGGGAAGCGAAAACCGATCGACCTCTTACCTGTTAACGTGTAACCGTGATGCCTGCTGGAGCATTGTGTCCGCCAAGAGCGATCAATGAGATGATGACAGTGTAATTGTGGTACACAAGGTTGTTCCTTGGTTCACTGATGTGTAGGGAGCAGGAGGGGAGACCCTTGTCAGCTCCGTCCGTTCTGATTCAGGGCAGGTTTGACGCAACTGGCTGCGAAGCGGTATTCCTCTGGGGATCATCGCCGTTGCAGTAGGAGCAGCAGGGCCCTGCGGTACTCATCAGATGGCAGGCAAGCAGCCGCTTGAAACGTTCCTCAGCAATGATCTCCGGTTGGCTGTTCTAATCATTCACTACACGAATTGATAGGGCAGCCACTGAAAAGACGTAAAGTATTCGGCTCATGTACAACCTCCGCTTGTGGCGTTGTGTCTGCCGTCCATGTTGAGCCGAAAGCGCTTATGTATCTCACACCCGAGTTCCCCTCTTAGGAGTTGCCTGGTTTAGCTCAGATCTGCACGGCGCCGACGATACTCCATTGGGAACAAGTGCAGCCTCCTAAGTCGAAGAGGGCAAACAAGACCACGAAGCTCCATGACGGATTTCGAGCCGTGCCTCTGAACTCTTTCCAGCTAGTTGCATTCAGATTTTAAGCAAGGATAGGTAGTTGGAAGCCTATACTCTAATCTCTGGCGGATATGTGAGGTGAACAGGGTTCCGAAAATTCCCGGAGTGCTACGGGAGAAAGGCCTCCGAGGAGCACCCAGCCCCTGTTTGCGGCCGCGACCTATCTCAAGGTGGCTTAGGAAAATTGGAGGTCATATGACACAAAAAGCCACGGATCCTTCACGTGCAGAACATTCTTGAGATATCGAGCAATGCGGTAGACACCAAATAAATCCACTTTGTTATTCGGAAGAACAGAACATTCGTCGGGGTTAACGGGTGCTTTTTACCTGACGGACCAATCGTGCAGCTGGAAGTGCGCCGTTGGGAGCGTGCCTACGTCTGGTGCTTGCCACTGCTTGTAGTCTGGACGGGACAACACGCCAGAAGTTGCGACTGCGGGTCTCTTGACCATTTATGGCAAGACCGAATGCCCAAAAGAAGATTGTAGAGTTATCACTCCGGCCGAGTGGCCGTAGAATCTCCAGGCCATGGACACCAATGAGCGCTGGTGTAAGGACGAGATCCAGTATGTTTGGTGTTGACCCGGTATCATCCGTGTTGGCACTGAGATAAGTTGGATCAGATTGTATTCGTGAATAACGTCCAGAAAGCCAGACTCAAAGGAATCTTGATAAATGTCACATTGAAGGAGGTTCCGGTCGATGTTGGGTGCATTGAAGTCGCCCAGTAGTAGACAGTACCTTGCTTGACCATTGGTTTTTACCGACTACAATAGACGGTAGCCTGAGCTCAGTGGAGCTCTGTAAGCCATACCGGCCGTGTGCAGCTGATAGCCGTCATGAATCTGGCACCACAGTATTTCTGAGGCTCCGTCATTTTCACAGAGTGCTTCGATAACGTATACCGTGAGGCAGGACCTCAAGTAGAGAACTACTCCTTCCCAGTCCGCACACTGGAGCAATCGTGAGATTTAATAGCTTGATGTGCTAACAGAGTCTCGGATCTCTGTAGAAAACCAGGTCTCGGTGCAAGCCAGTAAATCTGGCTGATGCTCAGTAATGAGAAGTGGGATCTCTTCGAGGTTATTTTAAGGCTGCGTACATTGGCAAATATCACACGCGGACAACTATTTACTCTTGGGCTGGGTAGCAGAAGGTTTGGCTTCCAGCGAGTTCTCTGGGTTTTCAGAACAACATTAAAATCCGCAATGTGGAGATCAGTTTTGCCGTACGTTCGGCGAGTTCGAGGTTTGTTGACGACTTGCCGTATTCGGTCGCTAGCTACTGGGGAGCAAATCTCGCATTACAAAGAAGGTTTTCCCTATGACGGCCGAGGTAGGCATGAGGCTGCGGAGACATTTTTCCACATCCTGACACAGGATTTTTAGCAGGCAAATCTTAGATGGATCATCCTGCTTTCTAACTAGACGGAAAGCAGGGACGATGTTGATACCCAGCTCGCCTTCACCGAACAGGATGGATATCATTTGCTTCAAAAACGCCTGGTCGTCAAGACGCCTTTCAGTTTATGACTCAGGCTGAGGGACAGAGTGCGTTGCGACAGCAAAACCTAGATCGTTCACGTCCCGGATGTTTATAAGTGAACAGAAAGCAAGAGATTGGTCAGAAGAGGCTAGATTAAAGCCAGGCCCGAAGGGTTATCCGTACATTGAAAAAGGAATGCAGAGGGCGCAAAAAGGAAATAATAGGGTCGGCAAGGAAAAGCATATAGTGAGGAGCGACGGAAACACCTATAATGATCTCCGTGTGTTGTGAACAGACCTTTGGAGCTTTCGGTGATTCATCGGTAAGGTCCAGTAGTCGGAAAGCGGAAGATTAGTAAGGCGAGCCTGGAATGTTGGCTCATAGAGGGAAAGCCGCATATTAATGTCGGAATACTAACCGAGCGCATCCTCAGAATAGACATATTTAGGATGAAAGAGTACACAATACATAGGCCCAATCATGACCAGCAATGCTCTTAAGGTGAGCCTAACAGAGCACCGAGAAGGCAAAGCCAAGATCCTTTAGATCATAGCAGTCCGCAAAAGATCAGAAAACAGGAGACCCTTCGGACGAGACCGGGTAAGTCAGCAAGCTGAAGCTGGGCCGCTAACTTAACGTGGGCATAATAGTAATGTGTGTCATAATGAAAAAGGCAGTCCGTGACAAAAGTGGCTAGATAAAAAGGCAGTTAGCATGAAGAGCATAGATCGCAGGTTGAGAAGCATAGTATTTTGGGATATCAGAGCCAAGCTCCTTAAAATCTCAAGTATCTGGAAGTTATCAGAAAGCAGGATACTGGTCAGACGACGCTAGATTAGAGCCAGGTCCGAAGCGTTATCCGTGCAAGTTAAAAAGCAATGCAGAGCGCGAAAAAGAAAGAATGGCGTCGGGAAGGAAAATGCTCTATTGATGAGAAGTGAAAAAGCCAATGATATTCTCAACGTGAGGTGAACGGACCATTGGGTTTGCGTACCCTGATCACTAGGGTCACGGTAATCAGAAAGAAAGTGATCATTAAACCGAGTCTATAATATGGGCTCATAGGAAGAAAGTTGCTTTACTAAGGTCTGAATACCAAGAGAGAACAAGTGCAGAAATAAAAGTTGTTAGTAATGAAAGGGGAACCGAATAATAAGGATGCACCATGATCAGCTACGATTTTAAGATGAGCGGTACAGTGCGTTACGCTGACAGAGCCGAGCTCACTTGGAACGCAGAAGTCCAGGGGTGGTCAGATTGCAGGAGACCCTTCGGACGAGACCGAATAAGTCAGCAAGGTGAAGCTAGGCCGCAAACATAAGGTGGAAATATCAGTACCGTGTGTCATAAGAAAAGAAGCGGTACGTGACTAATTGTCTATATGCAGAGGCAGTTAGCAGGCAGAACAAAAGTCTCAGGTTGAGGAGAACAAAGTTTTGGGGCCTCAGTTTGCCTGCTTTCGATTACGCCGTGACCTTCAACGACACCTGAAGTCATCACTTTAATTTATCATAACAGTTTCCAGGAATAAAATCCATAGACAATTACCTTCCATTGCCCACACTTTTATAAAAGCAGAATTAAGAATACCTCATTCAGCCCATCAAACTGGCTTGGATGTCACCGAGGACCACGGAAGCGAAAATCTTTCCCGCCATGACAAAACTTGGCCCTTGCCAAATCGAATGCAACGTATCTAGACACGCTGCGCCGGTTCTGAATACTTCTCTGCAGGACCCGTCGTCGCTTCTGTAGTGGACCTGAGTGGCCTGGCTCATGGCTCACTAGACATATATATATACAGTTGGGAAGACAAAATAACAGCGCGTCCAGAGCGTGTGTGATTTGGCGCGTATGTTTCACTCACTGGTTCAGTGGAGGGTGTAGATGGGGCACACAGGATTAACAGATTGGCTAGGCCGGAGGGGTACGGGGAAACGTCTGTTCGGTGGCTTGTTGTGATGTTTAAGTTTCAAGATACGCTGGTTTTAGGCAATCAAGGCGCAGAGAATCCTTCGAACAGTTTCTATCTAATACGAAGTATTTCTGTTTGCGAGTAAGAATTTGAAGGAGCCCTCATACGGCGGTGTCAAGGGTTTACGCACCGCATCGACGCGCACAAAAACGAAAAGTCAGGTATGCAAACCAGAGTGGACTTGCTGACATCGAGGGCTGAATCGGGGCATCATCCTCATTATATACGTTAGCTAGAGGTGAGAAACACCCCAGCTACTCTTCCGTAGTACCTAAAGGAATAGGAAAATAAATACAAGCGTTGCATACCAGCTGAGCTACCATCAACGGATGGGTATCGTTCCGGTAATCTACCAGCCGGCTACTTGGCAACAAGAAAAATTATTATGTAAAATTATATTACGCTACAGAAAGAGCTCGTGGTAGGAGGGGAGACTAAGTGGGATGGGGAGGGACAAAGGAACTCACAGCAAGAACGCCATTGAGGTCGGCTCCTTGCCACATCAGCAAGCGTAGCTAGCCAAACGTGTTCGTCGTCTTTTGGACCTCAACCTGGGAGCCGTGACGCTCCAACCGAGGCCAGTTCCGCAGTGAGGGCCTTCATTCCTCTCGACCAAGTCATCGCTTGGCCACCCTCCTCTTCTTTCATACACACCCAAGGCGCACAACAACGCACCTCGTGAAAGTAGGTGGGCTGGCAGGCGCAACACGTTCCTTAGCCATCGGAGCCTGGTGCATGAAATCATGGTGCTGAGCAGTTCAGTTCCTCTTTCTGTGCCATAAACAAAGCTCCGAACATGCTCCTTACTCACGCGGTGTTCTTACCTGATGTGGGCCAAACTGCGAAGCCACCGATGGTCGAACGTAACTAGCCTATTCATGTCCGCCGATCCAAGGGGCCAGGTTACGTAACCGTACCCTAAGGTCGAACGTACCACTGCACTGGACACGATACCCTTCAGGGCGAGAGTGATACTGCGCCGCCGCCAGAGGTGGCGAAGGTTAGCAAAAGGATCTCGAGCTTTTGATATACGGTTCATAGTCACAACTTCAATCCCGAGGGCGCTTATAAAACTTCCCAGGTAGTTGAATTTCTGCACGACTTCTAGCAGATTACCACCAAGAGTCAGTGTAGGAGGCGATCCTTGCCAAGCTTGGAGGACCGTTTTGCATTGCGATGGTGCAAAGCAAAGCCTGAAACGCCTGATAGCCAGTGTTAATCTCTCCAGTGCGGTTTGGCACGTCTGAGAGCTGTCACAGATGAGGTCAATGTCGTCCGCATACGCCAAGTCAAAAGTCGTTCTCCTGGGAGTAGCTCCACACTTTCCAACTCATGTCCTGTAAAAGCCATCTCCATGACTTCGTCAATAGCGAAGTTGAAGAGGAAAGGTGACAACGGGCATCCTTGTCTCACACCGCTGGAGATATTGAAGGGTGGACACAGCTTGCCGTAAGCCCTCACTTTGCCCGTGCTAAGCGCGTATAATGCTGGGATAAGGTTTACATATTGCTTGGGTACAGCTTTCCTGAGCAGTGAATTCCAAAAGGCACATAAATCAACCGAATCGAAGGCACCTTTGTTGTCGAGGAACACAACGCTGGACAACCAATGTGTGTGACGTTGCTCCAACAACTGACGCAAAGTGAAGATGTGGTCGATGCAGCCACGATCCCGAAGAAACCCGGCTTGCTCCTCACAAACCTGACTTTTACGAGCGTCAGTTAGTCTGCTTAGGATTTTAAGGGCAAGTAATTTGGATGCGCTGGGGATCAGACTGATTCCTTTATGGTTGCCGCATTCCGAAAGCGAACCTACTTTGAAGTTGGGAACAATAACGGAGCGGCTCTAGTCGGTTGGGACAGTCCCCTGCTCCTACAGTTTCACTAGTAATTCATGTAAACCATCAACGAGAGCAGGTACCCCAAATTGGAAGATGGCTGGATGGAGATCATCTGATCCTGCGGCTTTGTTCTACTTCAACAGTCCGATCTCACGTTTGCCTTCTGAGCGAGAAGGTGGATCAAAAGGGACAGTCCACGGAGCAGAGCGGTCACTGACCGGCAAAGTAGCGAACAACTCCAGCCAATTAAGTTGCTTTTCAAAATGCTCAGCCCAACGCTTCAAACGGTCTGACAAATTGTGGATAGGCTGTCCACTCCCGTCACGTATAGTTTCATTAACACCAGGTCTTCTGCTGCGCGGTTCTCGTATCAGACGGAATAACTTACGAGGCTTACCAAGGGCAGCGGCCACTTTCATCTCTAACGCAAGAAGAGACCAGCAAGATTCGCAATCTCTCTTCCGGCTAGCACGGAGTCTTGCCCGGAGCTCTTTGCGAGTTTCATTGTTGGCGTGACTGAAGAAAAATGTTGTCGCAACCGTACCACATTGGAAGTCGGGTCCAATTCGCCAGTGATTCTGGAATCTATCACCATCTCGCCGGTAAGCCTGAGAGTTATGCAAAAATCCAGTTCAGCGGGGCCACATCCTAGGTCTTCTTTGACCGTGTTGCGAATGCCAAGAAGGATAACTGGTAGCTGTTTGGACCAATGCGTGCTCGAGTGTGATGCGGTAATTGCGGCTTTCAGTTGAGGATGAAAATGCTCAACAAGACCGTTTGCGGCCGGCTGGTGGGCGGTTGTTCGCAGATGACAACAGCCGATTAAACGATTGAGGTCTCGAGAGAGAGCGGAATTGAATTGAGGACCTCTGTCTGTTGTGATCGAGGCTGGAGTGCCGAACACAGATATCCAGGTTTCAACGAACGTCCGCGAAACAGTTTCGGTGGAAAGGTCTCGTAAAGGTACTCCATGAGGCCATCGTGTGAAACGGTCGACAAAGGTCAGCAAATATTGTAAACCATTGGATGGAGTAAGTGGTCCAACGAGGTCTATGTGCACATGTTTAAATCTGGCGTCGGGTAACGCGAATGTGCCAGGTACGGTGATCAAATGCCGATGTACCTTGCTGGTTTGACAAGTGACACAATGCTTCGCCCATTTTTGGATGTCGGAACGCATATTTTGCCATACGTAGTGGTCAGCGATTAACTGACCGTGGCTCGAACGCCAGGATAGGAAAGGCCATGCAGGTGATCCAAAAACAATTCTGCGGAATTTCTGCTGAACAAATGGTCTTGGCTTTCCAGTCGATAGATCACAATAGACTTTAGAATCGGAATTAACAATGGGCAATTGAGAATTTCAATGAAGGGTTTGCTCTCAAACCTGGGAACTCAGGATCGTCTTCTTGGTGAGCTGCAATATCCTCGAGGTTAATAGCTTGGCGTGATATATGGTGGAGATCGATATGAGACATTGCGTTAGCAACAGTGGTGTTAGTGGCATCAACGTGAGGAATGTCTGTCGTGAATTGTGATACGTAGTCCAAATGATGAGTCTCACGAGGTGAAAATCGCTCGGAGGAACCGCGGAAGGCAACAGCTAGCGGTTTGTAATCCGTTAGGATAGTGAAGGTACGTCCTTTCATTAGACGTCGGAAGTGCTTAATGGCAAGGCAAATAGCCAGAAGTTCGCGACCGAATGTGCTGCATCGAGTTTGAGCAGGCTGAAGCTTTTTGGAGAAAAAAGAAAGGTTCAGGTTACTTTTCGATCAGTTGCTGTAAAACGGCGCCAATGGCAGTTTGTGATGCATCAATCCTGAGATCGAGAGGTGCATCAACCTTGGTTTTCATGTGAGTAGGCGTGTTGGCGTTGGATAACGCCTGCTTGATCTTAAGGAATGCCACAGTAGCTTCTGCTCTAAGATCAAACTATCGGGACTTGCCTTTTAGTAAAGCTGTCAGGGGCTGAAGTAGCCGGGAACAAGCTGGAATGTAAGGATTGTAATAGTTGACCATCCCGAGGAAAAGACGCAAACTTTTGAATGACTAAGGCATTGGGTACTCCGCGGTTGCGCTAATACCGTTTTAGTCGATTCGGTGCCCGAGAAAATCGACATAGGATTGGCTGAAAATACATTTGCCAACGTTAATCGTCGCGCCATACTGAGCAAAACGCTCGAAGATCAGACGGAGATGCGACAAATGTTCCTTTTCGTTCGAACTGGCGATGAGAATGTCATCGATGTGGGCGAAGATGAAGTCCAGCCCTCTAAGGACTTGATCAATGAACCGCTAAAAGTTTGAGCGGCGTTTCGCAGTCCGAAGATCATATGGACAAATTCATAGAGACCGAACGGGGTAGTAATGGCGGTCTTTGGGACCTCGTCAGGAGCGACAGTAATGTCGATTGTAGAGAAAACAGAGTTTCCGTACAAGTTGCTAGAAAAATCATGGATATGGGGAATTGGGTACCTATTGGCAACAGTGACACTTTTGAGCGCACGGTAGTCGCCACATGGTCTGCAATCGTTAGACTTCTTGGGCGCCAAATGTAGCGGAGACGCCCAGCAGCTTTTGGAAGGGCAGATGATCCCGAGGTTAAGCATGTGTTCGAACACTCTCTTGGCCACTTATAATTGGTCCGGCGGAAGGCGTCTTGGCTTGGCAGACAAAAAAGGACCGATTTTGACGATTTGGTGACAGATATCGTGCTTGGGCTCTAGAGTGTCGTCATCCACTCTAACCAGGGCGTAAAAACGTTGGAGTGATGGCGAATAGCATGACTTCTTAGACAGAAGTACTTGAAGCTTAATGGATTTGACGGTAACGAGCTGTCGGTAAACGGTTAACAACGTAGTACCATCCCGTAGCTTGGCACCTCACAGATATATGACCAGGCCGAATTTGGTGAGAAAGTCACTTCCAATGATGGGCTTCTGTGCATCAGCAAGTAGAACGATGGAGGTGAAATTACATCGTAAACCGAGATTAAGCGTCGGCAGCCTCTGGCCATACGTCGCGACCTTGGTTTGGTTAGCTGCCTGTAGAGTAATTCCGGATGGCTGCAGAGCAATTTTTCTAAGGATCGCGGTATAACGCGTACCTCTGCGCACGTATGAACCAAAAAGTGAAGTTTGGTAGTGGAATCGAAAACGTACAAGAGGCGACTAATGGTTTTTCCAGCAGCAGCTGTCGCCATCACTAGCTGGCCTTGTCATTCCTCTGCCGAGAATCCAAAGACGTCTTCGGGTATTTACAGCTTGGAAAACAATTGCGAACAGCATCTCCGAAACGGCGGTGGAAGTAGGAGTATGTCGCGAGCACATGGTGCGGAATTGACAACAGCACCTACTCCTTGAGTTGAATCTACGGTTAGCAGGCCGTTCACGATCGATGTGAGACACAGCGAGTTATAACAGAGAGATCTGTTCACTAAAAGCGTCAAGTGCGGTACTTCCGGATGGACTAGTGGTGCTCAGTCTAGTCACATTACTCACAGCAAATTTAAAGAACCTTTCATGGAATTGTCGGCCGCTTTGGGCACTTTGTCCAACGGGAGTTCATCAGCGGGAACTGCTGTAGCGCCCAAAAAGATAACTCTTATCTTTCATGTACAATTTACTTGTTGATTGATTGTGCATTATTCCTTCTTGTTTTAAGCGTCCATACAATTCGCTCGACACACAACAGCCCTGTAAGTTCCCACGCTCACGCGTTCTCTCTCGCCTCGCTTCATCCGCCAGCTTCTTATAGTGACCCATCGAATACAATCCGCTGTGTCCGATTCCCATTGCCTTATGATATCCGCGCTTACTTTCACGCACCGGCTCGGACTAGTATTTACTAGTCCTACGAATTGGTGACCCCGATGCACACGCGCGAATTAAACGTTTCTTTGTGTTTGTATTTGTTTTGGTGAGTTCATTACTTTTTCCCGATTATATACTTGTATTTTTTGTTTCTTGAGTAATTTTGGTACTTTAATCGTGTTTTTGTTCATCCTCTATCTTTTCAACTCACATTTCGAGTGTGGCACCTGAGTCGTATCATAGCGTGCCAGTGCTTACTTTGGCTGTTCCAAGTTTCATGGAACACAGCCCAGAGGTTTGGTTTATGGTATTCGAGATCGAACTGGAGAATAAGGGCATTACGGCGGACCGCCCGAGGTACAATCAGCTCGTCCCACGCCTTCATTCGTCGGTTGTGACGGTGGTTGAGGACATTCTACTCTGCCCATCGAATGAAGCAAAGTAGGAAACAATGAAGCAAGCGATTTTAAAAGCGTTACAGCCCAGCGCACGAGTTCGATTTGAACAGCTCAATGACCTCATGCTTGTAGATCGCAAGCCGTCGGCGTTGCTCCGCGAAATTCAGAGCATCGCTGGTCCCTTATCCTTGAACGAAGAAGGGACAAGGGAGCTATGGTTTGAACGTCTCTCAGAGCCATTGCCGGTATTGCTGTCCACGTTCATAGATACACCCCTGAAAGAACTAGCTACCAAGGTAGACGCTGCGTTCGAACGTCTTCCGCAGCAGACGACCAGTAGCTCCGGTGACGTGTTCTCACCGATGAAAACCGAATCCCATGTTTGCTCCCAGTCGTCGGACGGATCTGACCCTAAAGAGGAGGAAATTGCGCTACTTCGCAGCAGGATGACAGCACTGAAAGCTTCGAAGCAGCGGGTGCCACTGTCAAATGCTGACCGCGTTTTGGCTACCATTCATTGCGGCTCGTCTGTGCCTGCATCAAATACATCTCCTTCGGCAAGAAAGCGCAACATTTTCCCTGCACGTTCTCAGTCAGACAATACCGAACCCGTCAAAGAAGTATGTTGGTATCACCGACCATACGCTGGAAGAGCTAGACGTTGTCGGGCTCCCTGCATTAGGCACAACCCAGCTGCTTCAGGGAAAGCGAATAGCCCGCATACTAGCACGACCAACGTATCCGTCAGTGGGCAAGAAAATCGCCTGTTTTACGTTAAGGATCGACGTTCTTCCATCACCTTCCTCATCGACACGGGAGCGGAAGTCAGGGTCCTCCCAGCGACCGCCAAAGACAAGCACTCAGAGCCTACGTACAATTGGCGTGCAGCCAACGGTTCTCCGATAGCTTCATTCGGTCAGCGCATGCTGAACCTAGACCTCAATCTTCGCCGAAATTTCCGGTGGGTCTTCCTGGTTGCGTCTGTACCCTTCGCAATTATTGGTATCGACTTCCTCCGACATTTTGGCTTGCTTGTTTATGCTGGTCGCTACAGACTTTTAGTTGATCATACGAAACTAGGTGTTGATGGCGACCTTTCAGATGCCCCGATAATCAGCCCTGTATTTCGAATCGCTGACGCACCGTCCGACTATCTGAGCCACCTCTCCGAACACCCGCGACTGGTTCCACCGGCTGCAGAGCTTCCACCAGTCACGACAGAGGTCGCTCATCACATAGTTACGCGCGGTCAACCAGTTAGCGCACGACCAAGACGGCTTTCTCCAGACAAACTACAGGCAGCACGAGCCGAAGTTGACCACACGCTTCAACTCGGTATCCTCAGACAGTCCAACAGCCAACGGGCGTCGCCTCTTCACATGGTCCCAAAGAAGGTCATGGGTAACTGGCGTCCTTGCGGCGACTATCGAACTTTGAATACGGTTACCACTCCCGATCGCCATACGATCCCACACATAGTAGATCTCACCGCCAGGCTGGCGGGTAAAAATATCTTCAGCCAAATCGACTTGGTACGCGCGTACAACCAAATTCCGGTAGCCGAAGCGGACATCGCTAAAACTGCCGTGACGACTCCATTTGGTTTGTTCGGGTTTCTGCGCATGCCATTTGGTCTAAAGAACGCCGCGTAAACTTTTCAGTGCTTCATCGACCAAGTTTGTCGCAGTTTAGACCGCTTACGCGTATCTCGATGAGATTTCAATCGCATGCTCTTCACGAGAAGAGCACATGCGTCACGTACGAACACTTTTTATCGTTTATCTCAAAACGGGGTGACCAGCAACGCAGAAAAGTGTTCGTTTGGTGTTGATTCAGTTAACTTCCTCGGCCATCGTATTTCCGCTGCAGGCGTCGTGCCACTGCAGGATAAAATTCATGCCATCATCGCTTACCCCGTGCCTCATTCTTTCAAACATCTCAGGCGTTTTTATGGACTTCTCAACTTTACCGACGATTTATATCCAACTGCGCTTCGCTGATGCAACCCCTCACGGATCTTCTCCGAGGAACACTCAAGAAATTCGAATTTCCTGCCTCGACAAGCGCTGCTTTTAAGTCGCTGAAAGTGGCTATCGCCAGCATAGTTTATATAGCGCATCACGATCCGGCCGCCCCACTGTCCCTCAGTACTGACTCCTCGGACGTGGCAGCAAGCGCTGTTTTGCAGCAACGTGTAGCCGACACTTGGCAGCCCTTAGCGTTTTCTGCAAACGCCTACAACCTACCAAATCTCGGTACAGCACGTTCGGTAGAGAACAACTAGCCTTATATCTAACGATACGTTACATTTGACACGTCTTAGTAGGCCCCTCCTTTATCGTCTTCACCGACCACAAACCCCTGACCGATACCGTCCTAGAGAGTCGCGCTGCCTCAATTATATCGCTCAGTTTACGACCGATATACGTCACGTCTCCGGTGTGCATAACGCCACCGCCTAGGCACTTTCCCGCATCCAAGCTATCTCCGCTGACGCCGGCACTGCTATCGACTTGGCAGCAATGGCCACAGCACAACGCAACGATCCTGAGGTTGATCTACTACGCAGGTCCCCTCATTGGACATACGGCCCGTTCCGCTGACATCATCAGACGTCACTATACTCTGCGATTTATCTCTGGGCACGCCGCGCCGGCGTCCCACGCGAGTTTCGCAGACCATGTTCGACACGTTGCACGGCTTGTCTCATCCAGGCATTCGTGCATCGGTTAACCTCGTGACCACACGATTCGTTTAGCGCAATGTTAATCGGGACGTCCGTACCTGGGCAGCTGCTTGCCTTCGGTGTCAACGTGCGAAGGTGCACAAGCACACGAGCAGCCCATTAGGCATATTTCCAATGCCAGACGAACGTTTTCATCACGTGCACGTCGATCGCTTAGGTCCTCTGCGCCTTCTAAAGGCTCTGTGTATCTACTGACCTATGTCGATCGATTCACTAGATGGCCGGCAGCTAAGCACATACCCAACTGCTCTTCGGAAACAGTAGCGAAGGCTTTTCTGGAGCGTTGGGTAGCTCACTACGGCTGTCCCGCCCTCGTAACCACCGACCGTGGGTCATATTTCTCATCAACCTTTGCCACGTCGCTTAAGGATTTAGGCTGTCAACACGTTCAGAGGACAGCGTAACATCCGGCCGCTAACGGCATAGTAAAGCGTTTTCACCGCCAGTTGAAGGCAATGCTACTTGCGCGCGCAGATCCTTCATGCTCTGAAACGCTGCCCCTTGCTCTCGTAACCTTAAGAAACACGGTTAAAACCAATTTCGACGCCACACCCGCGCAGCTAGTCTACGGTTACACGCTGCGGTTGCCCGGACAGCTGGTAGCACCAGCCCCATGCACTTCCACTTTTGACTACGAAAGTTACGCTGATCGATTGGCTCACCAGATGCGTGAACTACGTCCACCCGCTCCTCGATCGCAGAAGACACCAGTGTACGTGCCCGAGAAGCTCTCTACGTGTTCACACGTCCTTCTTTGCGCAGACAGTGTTCGACAGCCCCTTCAATCACCGTACATAAGAACTTGCATGAGGCTATCTCGTGCGAGTAATGCGTACACTATTGACCGCGGTGGTCGACACGAAGTCGTCACCATCGACCGTCTGAAACCCGCATTTATGGAAGAAACTACCTCGCCTACTTGTCTAGTAGTGCTTCGTGCGACGTCACAACTCACCGCACAAGCTTTTTGCATGCTAATGAAGTCCAACCAGACCACCATCACGGTCTGCAAGCTTCAACCGTCCCGCCATCACCCGAACCTAGTCCACATCCTCCCGTGATCAACCGCCGTGGTCGGGAGGTGCGTAAGCCCGTTGGTTTCTCCGACTATGTAGAGTGTAAATACTTTTAACTTTGTAGATATTGTATATATTTGCCAAGTTGTTGGTCGATTAACCTTTTGAGAACAAACAAAAATATCAAAAAACTCTGAAAAACCTTTTTCGAAAAAATATTCAAAAACCAAAAATATTTAAACACGCAGATCTTTCGTTTGTTCTTTTTGGTGTTTTGCGCGCGTTTTTCTATTTTCTCGTCTCTACATGCCCCAACCCTCCCCTCGATGGACTGGCCTACACGATGAATGTGTTTCGATGACCCTGACGCGAACACTGGTCGTTTCTCCGCGGGACGAGTCTCGCTTCTCCGGGGGACCATGGTCGTTCCGTCTTGGGAATATGATCGTTTTGGCGCGGGACGAGGTGCGGCGGGGGGAGAGACCACACCCAAGCGCACCGTTTGGCAGCAGCGGAGGTATAGGTCCTGTCGGCGATTTTCTGGACTAGCCAGTTTTTTATGGTCCTACAAGCCCGCTCCAACCGCTCGCCGAAATGCACCCTGCCCTGCAATAAATAAATAACAAATCACAAGCGGCACAGCGGACTCCGACTTCCGATGAACCCCAATTACACCAACGCTCCCTCACTTTTACTGGGCACGATTTTGCCTTACGAACCTTGATTCAACAGACCTTTTCGAAATCGAATGCTTTCTAGCTTCCGCTTTTCAGGGGAGCTCTGTCGCGCCCAAAAAGATAACTCTTATCTTTCATGTACAATTTACTTGTTGACTGATTGTGCATTATTCCTTCTTGTTTTAAGCGTCCTTACAACCGGCTCGACACACAGCAGCCCCGTAAGTTCCCGCGCTCACGTGTTCTCTCTCGCCTCGCCTTATCCGTCCGCTTCTTATAGTGGCCCATCGAATACAATCCGCTGTGTCCGATTTCCATTGCCTTATGATATCCGCGCTTACTTTCGCGCACCGGCTCTGACTAGTATAACTAATCCTACACTGCTAAAATCGCTGTGGTGTTTGCCGGAAGGCACTTACTACAGGTCTGTCGGAGTATGGATTCGCCCAGGGTTGAGGTACCCACAAGTGAACGCATGAGTCGGAGGATTTGAGACGGGCTGCAGTCTCCAAGCTCTACGCCCGAAAGTAGCATGTGTAGCCGTGCTTCGTAGGAAGCCGTAGTGCTTTTTAATACGGCTGGTTTGGGCCTGTCGTACGGCGATTCAGTCGGCATCGGATTAAGGATATCGATCACCTCCGAGGCTAGCTGTGAAGGAAGGTGAGCGGTGACGTATGAAAACATCGGTGGTTGCGAAGTGTTCTTACGAAATAAATAAATAAATAAATAGTTTACTCTCGAATTTGTCGAGACACACCAAGCAAAGCATGATCAATATTTACATGCAATATTGCTTCGCAACAAACAGGTTGCTATGAGTGTAATTGGCAGTAGGGCAAAGATTGTACCGGCTGCGGAAATTGTGTAAGTAGTCATAAGTGATAGAGTCTTCAATGAATGACGAAACGTAGAATTCTAGCGTGCGTAGTGTAAACAGTCAGGGCACTACATGTGTAATGAAGTCGATACATATAGACATGGTGTAACTTATTATTGAAAGGGTCAGGGCAATACTGAATAATGATTCTGGTCGACTTGCCAGTAGGTTGTTCTGGGCAGTGACTTTATTTAGTGGAGAGTCACATCCGCCACGTCGCAGTGTTGTTATACGGACATTTGTGGGTTTTTATAGGAAGAACGCTTGCCAGACGAAAACCCACCACGTCCTGGAACACTGTCAGAAATTTGTCGGTGGACTAACATACAACTGGCAGACCAGGTTGTCGACTGATTTCACACTCAGATATCCGCAGTCAACTGACCTTCAATTTCCTCTGTTATTTGATCAGGTATCTTAAGCCGCCATAATGGCTGAGACGAATCGATGATGGGAGCTTCACGGAGAATCGTCTTTGTGGGTATTCAGGTGGGCGAAAAGTCAGTTTCTTGCGTCTGGATATTTCAGGAGCATGTATTCTTTTTAGGAGTGTGAAGTTCTCGGATCCAGCTCTCATCACTGGACAACGGTCATGGTATTGAGTGCTGTTGTCTCCGTTTGTTGTACAGCCATGTGCTTCATAGGTCCTTATTGGTTGTCCTGTCCCGGACAAAAGCGGTTTCTCGGTCCAATCCCAGATCCCCAGGAGGTTCCGGACCTCGGAGAAAAGGGAAGGTGAGAGACAACCAAGGCCGCAATGAACAGGCGTAGAAACAAGCATTGCTAAATTCCTATGTTATAACATTTAGAGTGAAGACAAATGATGTACAATTTGCATCGATGATTGTGCTGAAGGTGTTTTTTGAATGTTTTTAGTAGGCAATGGCCTTATGTTGGTTGCTACTGTCGACAAGGAATACTGAGCGTCGCGCCATTAAGCAGAAACGCTATATCAGTTTACTATGAGGCGACTGTTGCGTGGAAAGACAGAAAGCAGAGTTCAGGGGCCAGCGGCGTTTGAATGGTGGATGTACGGATGGCGGCCAGCCTACATCAAAAGAGATTCATAGGTCAATTGGTGGTAAGTCAATGGATAGATAGGACTCAAGCGCTAAGTAAAAATTATCGGGTGATCAAGACAGAAAGATGACACGAGGGTACGAGGAGTATAGGCCTATGGTATATTGAAATAGGAAAAGCCTATGAGAGCTAACCTCCTACAAAGGTAAGTGTTGAAACCTTTGAAGATGGCCTCCACCTGAATGAACCAAAGAGGAGGGTTTGTAACATCAAACGTGGGTAACGAAAAACCAATGGTTTTCTCATGATTCACGAGTAGCAGCGTAGTCAGACCTAAGGAAAGGAAAAAGAAAGTGCTCAAAAAATAATTACATAGACGGGGTCATCAAATACAGTGTGTGCCATAGTTATAACCGCTGAGATTTTACGGCGAATAGAACCATAGCACGATTGCTCACGGTCAGGTTACAATAGGTAAAATTCAGCAAACCTGTCCGACGGCACGAACAGAGAAATCGAACGCTGATCCGTAAATAGAGGTCCGACGACCGATGCGAAACACATACACAACACTCGAAGGCGGCACAACGTCACCGAAACTAGAAGTCGAAGGAAATTCTAAGATGGGAATGTCGGAGCGTCAGATCAGACAATTGCGATCAAAAATGTTTTGACGGCATGATTGTGGTACACAAGGTTGTATGTTGATAAAAGAAAGTTTTGGGCCTTCCGACGCATGTGTGTGTTCATTATTATATTGACGTCGTCGTTACTTGGCTAAGAGGTGGATTAGAAATCAGTGTAACAAGCGGTTTAAATGCGTTACGATGGTAAATCATTTTCCCGCTTCTATCGAAAGCAGCCATGGTGGATGACTCTTGTGCATTCCGACGTATCTTCAGGAGTCCATATCTGGACTTTTCATTGATGAATGAGGATCTGAAACATTTTCAGATGGAAACGGCGATATCGTTCATCCATCGGAGCGTTAAAACTGCCAAAGCTTACCAAAGAAAGACTGGACAAGTGCTACCGGAAGGATGCCTGTACCGATATATTCAGTTTGTGCGCGTGCATAGCAAGCGCGCTAATGTTGCTGGAAAGCGGTACGTGTTGTCTATCCGCCTGTAGAAAACACTGAAACAGGTACCGGTTCTCAGTGGTCTTTAAGGGTAAGGTTACGAGATTGGAAACGCCTGGCTTTGACATTCGCACAGTTTACACGTGGAGATGCCTTGGCTTGGTGCGAAAAGTCGGCGGCTAACAGCGGATCAGGAAAGTATGTTGCTTAACCTAATGAAGACATTCCGTCGGAAGCAGGCGATGCGTGCATTTCTGCGTCTTCAAAATAACATTCGGTTAACAAGGCGCGATTTGTATGACATACGGCAGCGTCATTGTAACGCTTGTGTCACGGAAGTAGAGGAGGGTACGCAGCGGTTGAGAAGCAATGGTTAGGTTAAAATTATGCATGAGGGAAATGAGATTCAGTACCTATGCTTCGTCCCCTCGCGTATGTTGGAGATGGTGGGCCAATACGGGGAGGTAATTTCGGCGGACTCCACATATCAGATCAATTACGGCGGTTACATCCTATGGCATTGTGTTTGTGGACGTTAGCGGCCTTGGTATGAGCTACCTTCATGCGCTATTGCCCAATGACACGGAGGCTACTTACCAAGAGGCAGTGAGAAGTGTGCTGGAGTTGGCCCTCGCGGTTGCCCGCGCTCGAACGTTGGTCATGTACAAGTGCGCGTCAAAGGTGAATGCGTTTCGCAATGCGTATCCCACTGCCAACCTAGTATTCTGCCGGGTACACATTATGCGAGACATGCAGCGGCGTTGCTCACACCTTCCCTTCTGTAACACGGAGTATAAAAGGGCTCTGTTCAGCATGCTGCGATCGTTGTTGTATACGCGGGATTGCGCTCATTATCATCGCCTTATGGAGGGTACACCGGTGCGCAGCGCCGAATGCTTCCAGTACCTCCGTCCTATGGCGGTTTAGCTGGGCGGCGCATTTGATGGGCCACGTGGTGATACTTGCGTGTGGCAGCACCAATCGCGCTGAGAATGAGAATAAGTATTTGAAATAACCTTTGAGTGAGCGGTCCACTCCACTACCTCCGTTTCAAGTGATAGTGCAGTGTTGCAGTTTCAGTTTGGAAGAGAGGGAAACCGTCCTTGCAACAGCTAGGCTTGCTATGAAGCTATGTATTAGCTATGTAGTATTAGCTATGTGGCTACGTAGTTAACGATGCCACTGCGCTTTCTCCCACGTACTGCCACCGCGATATAATGCATCATTGATACACAGCCAGTGGTACCATGGGATTTTCATAATCCTTTCTCTTTCAGAGCCATACGGATATGCGCCGCCGTATGTCATAGTAGTTAACCTTGCCACTGCGCCTACTCCCATGTAATGCTACCGGCATATAATGCATCATTGATTCATAGCCACAGGTACCATAGGATTTCCAGGATCACTACGCTTTCAGAACCACCTTGATTTGCGCCATCCTTCGCCGCTCTACTTAGCGCTGCCACTGCGCTTACTACCACGTACTGCTACGGGCAAATGATGCATCATTGATTCATAGCCACAGGTACCATTGGACAACCGTGATAAATTCTCTTACACAGCCCCAGTTTTATGCACTGCCCTTCGCCGTCCTGTTTAACGATGCCACTGCGCCTACTCCCACGTACTGCCACCGGCATTTGATGCAGCATTGATTCATAGCCACAGGTACCATAGGATTTCCATGCTCACTTCTCTTTCAGAGCCACAGTGATATGCGGCGCCGTTCGCCGTTCCTGTCACTGCGTCTTCTCAACAGTACCGGCTCCGCACTATGATGCATCTGTGAAACCTAGTTCCAGGTATCTTTTCATTTCACTAATGACTGTCCTTCCACAGCCCAATTAACATGCGCCGCCGTCCAAGTGAACCCTTCCACCGTCTCTTTCCCCACGTACTGGCCCAACTTGAGCGTTCATCAGTGATACATGTACACAGGTAACGTTGCATTTCAATGCTGACATCCCTTTCAAAGCCTAAGTAAATAACCACCGCTCTCACCGTAAAGGTTACCGCTGCCCCTGGCCCTCCTAGGGCAGACTGGTACCACTATAGCAGGCGTTAGTGAATGCGAGCAAAAGGTAACATCCAATTTAAATGGTGACCTCACTTTCAGAGACATAGTAAACATATGCCGCGATCCGCCGTCCTTAGTACCGCCTTTGGCCACGTTGTGACGCACGTGCAGTTCCCGCCTCCTGTCATAGCACAGGGTCCGGTCTTCCTTTGCTTTCCAGTTTCGTCTACAGTTGACATTCCTTAGAGAACGGAGCAACGGTCCTTTTCAATGCCCCCATCTGTCACTGTAACTTGTCGTCCCACATCGCACAGAAAACGTACAAAGTCTACACATTCCTTGCGGCGGACTACAAGGTCACAGGTACTGCGGGTGTTTCCGTAAGCTTCAGACAACATATGGACCAATTCCCACATCATGACCTGTGACGAAAATCCAAGGAATGCAAACAACATGCTTCTCCGTTAAGAATGAGGTACGTGCACCTTATGTAGCTATTTTCAACCATGAACATGCCGCTCTAGCCGTACATTCTTCGTAAACCTTGTTTCTCTATTTCACTCAGCCTTTGGAAAGTGTATCTCGTAGTGCCCTCATTTCGTCCTGTAATAATACTTGATGCACCATTTTTCAGTAGTTTCGCTTAGTGGGTGATGTGCGTTTGCAACGCTCCCCACTAAGACGAGAATATTTGCATTTGCTTTGAGCTTCCCTCTGCCCACCCGATCCAATCATACAGCACCTTACAAACGCACGGCGTGTATCCATACGACGTAGTAATGTGCATCGCTTCACATTCTACGGACATTCCGTTGCTCCAAATATTCACTTCCAAATCAGTAAGTCTTGTTAGTCTACCCAGCAGGGTTAGTTTATAAATACAATGCGACACTATTAAGTTACTAACACCGGCTGTATCTTCAGTTAAGTTTAATGAACGCAGAGCAATACTTATTAAGTATCGATTACGGTAAAATTTACGGACTTCCAGCTTCCCTAATTCTCCACGTAGAGCAGCTTAACTCCGTTACCCTTACCGTGGCAATATTGTTTAAACGAGTTTGAATGTTTATAGCACCCCAGTTCCCCAAAAGCTTCTTGAGCTCCAAATTGAGTGAACGTCGACTTCGATGCTTGAATACCATTACTTCATGCAAAATCATCTTTATTGCGTTCATTAAAGCCATTCCATTCAACACACCTGGCAGGAAAAGGATGATGAACAAAATAACAAGCAGCTGCGGTCCCCGCTGGTAACTATAACCTTCCACTGCGTCCGCAATTGTATGCCACAAAACCATTTGTAATGAAACACATTTCCTCTTTCAGGCATGACATTGTCTGAAGCTTGTAGTGAAAAGGCCAAACGGAAAGAGCTTAACTACATATAAGAAGTCAGTCTATAAATAAGAATGTCCGTAGTCTCAGAAACAAATTTGACGAGGTACACGCTCTTACCGCAAAGCTACTTCCTGACTTGTTGGCCTTCACTGAGACCTGACTCACTTCAGACATCTCCGACTCTGAGATCCGCATCTCAGGATACCAACTTTCCCGTACTGACCGATCTGGAGCTAGAGTTGGTGGTGGAGTAGTTCTCTACTGGAGAGAGGATCTTAAAGTTCATCTCGTAGAAACCGTCAGCGACGCTGTTGGTGGCGCGGAGCTACTCTGGTGTAGGATCAACGATGGCTTCAAATCCCTTATGGTTGGCGTCATTTACAAAGCCCCGTGGGGACATGGTACTTCTGTACTAGACTTTATCAACTCGCATGGAAACCGCAGAGATTGTCTTATTGTGGGCGACTTCAATGCCCCGCATGTCAATTGGGATCTACTACACTGCCACCTTTCACCCGAGTCATTTGACACCAGCTTCCTTGAAACTGTCCTCAAAACGAATCTCACCCAGCATATAACATCGCCCACCAGGCTTCTTCCCGGCCAGACTCCGCACATTCTTGATCTTGTGCTCACTCCGTCCCTGGCAGATGTCTCAGAATTGACCCTTCTACCACCCACAGGCAAAAGCGGCCATTGTACAATCTCCTTCCTATGGACTAAACGTCTAGCTATCCGAACCCTGAGCGCACACCGTCGCAACTTCTGGCGAACCGACGCATTCAAGCTAAGGGTGGCAGCAGGTACACTGGACTGGAATGTTCCACAACACTTAGATCTCGATGCTGCTTGGAACGATTTATTCCGCAAATTGAAGCTTCTCATCGAGGAGGCCGTCCCATTCAAGAGGAACAGGCCTCTTTCTAAGGGTCCCCCTGGATCGACCGAGAACTCAGGGCCAACATGAAACAACGACGAAAACTCTGGGACAGATTCAAGCTTTCCCGCTTAGACTCAGGTTACTCTAAATACAAAGCCATCAGGAACTTCTGCTCCCTGCAGAAACGTGAAAAGGGACAACGATACGAACATAGCCTGGCCGAACAAACTCTCTCTAGGCCAAAGAGACTATTTTCATACTTTAATAGATCCTACAAGACGGGCTGTGGAATTCCTGCATTGTCTACTAATGAGCCAGATATGATACACTATGATGATGACGCCAAAGCTGACCTTGTGGCTCTACAGTTCTCCTCAGTATATACGAAGGGTGACAGACTCGCAAACCCTCATGTAGTTGCACATACAGTACCTCTGGAACATATAGATATCGATGCAGGTGCTACCTTGAAGCTACTACTAGAACTGAACTCCTCTTCCTCACCAGGCCCAGACGGGTTACATCCACATTTTCTCAAGATGGTTGCAGCATTCATTGCCGTCCCACTTTGTCAAATCTTTCAGCTCTCTCTTAAAGCGGGTCGACTACCTGTCGACTGGAAGACGGGTGTAGTTATGTCGAAATGCAAAGGTGGAAACCGCCAGGACCCTGCGAACTATCGGCCAATTTGTTTGACGTCGGTCGCCTGCAAGATCATGGAAAAGCTCATTAAATCTGCTCTCCACCGACACCGCGAAGACCTGAACTTCACCTCAGTCACTCAGCATGGCTTCCGAAAGGGGCACTCCTGTATCACTAACCTGTTGGTCGCTAGAGAGAAGTGGGCTAAATCAGTGGACGCTGGAAAACGTTTAGATGTGGCCTTCATCGACTTCAGCAAAGCTTTTGACAGAAACCCACATCAGGAACTACTCTCTAAGCTCGGCGGAATTGGCGTGACAAGGAACCTCCTACTATGGATCAGTGACTTCTTGCAAGGCCGGAACATGCAAGTCTAAGTAAACGATACCCTTTCATTCCCCGTGCCTATGTATACTGGCGTACCACAAGGCTCCATTCTCGGACCGGAATTGTTCAAGATATATATCAATGATCTACCAAGTATGCTACAAACGGACTGTCTGATCAATGCAGACGATCTCAAGCTATGGTCGGAAGTGTCCAGCCTCGAAGACGCCGATTAATTATAGGAAACGCTTGATCTACTACACTCTTGGTCTATCAAGTGGGGTTTACCGGTCAACAAAGATAAATGCACAGTCCTTTCTGTAGGTGCTGCTTAACCACTGGGCATCTATCACATTGGCGGGCACCTACTCAAGATTGCCACACAGGAAAAGGACCTGGGGACAATAATCTCCTCTGATGTCAAAACGACCCTTGACACGTTAAAGAAAACTGCTGCGGCGAACAGGATGTGGGGCGCCATAAGGAGACCATTCTCTAAAATGACGCCGCAGATATTTAGACTTCTCTTCACCTCCCATATCCGTCCCATTCTTGAATTCGGGCATCCGGCCATAGCCCCTTTATCTAAACATGAAAGTGAGAAGATAGAAAAAATTCAGCAACGAGCCTCGAAATTTGTCCTTGGGCTACGCAACCTCCCGTACCCCACCCGCCTACAGAGGATGAACCTTTTTCCCTTAGACTATCGCCGCCGTCGCGGAGACCTCATCTATACCAGGCACATCCTACGAGAAGAACTGGGAAACGAGCTAAGGCAGTTCTTTCAGCTAAGACTTGGCAGCTCGACTAGAGGTCACAGCTGGAAGCTTTTTAAACCGAGGAGGCTCAACGTCCGCTCAGATGTTGCTCTCTCTACTCGAGTGATTAATGATTGGAACCGACTGCCGGACCCGATGGTCAATGCGCAATCAGAAACCAGTTTCAAACGTTTGCTAGACATCTTCCTACTGAGTACTCCAGGATCCTGCAGGGCTGATATTACATCCTGAGCCATGACAGCCAACTCGCCTGCAATTCTTGGAAGATCGGGAAGCAAAGGAGCTGACATGGGACCCCCCTTCTGCTCTCTACCACTCAATGCACTCAATAAGGAACAACTGCCCTATTCAAAATCCCGCGACTGGCGGACTCGACGGTCCCACGGAATGCACATGAGCTATCCAGCATTTTGTCTGAATTGTGAGTGCTACGCGGTAACTCGGCTTTTTGGCGTGCCATACTGATGGAGAATTTTAGTTGAATAAACGTAGAAAACAGTGTTTGAATAAACGCTTGAAACGAAATTTGACTATTGTCAAATTTTTGCTGATCTAAGATATCTTGGATCGATTAAAGCGGTTCTGGTCAAAGCGTCTTTGGCGCTTACTGGTAATTTATCCAGTTTTTCCCAGTTTTAACTCCGTTTTACCCCGTTTTTGCCTTTCTGGACGTCATTTAACTATTGCATACGTGTTATAATCACTCTGTTTTCCACTATGTCGGCCTCGCAATGCACCGAGGCTGTTGTTCCTGATGGCACGGATTCTGAGGTTATCGTACTTTGTGGCAGTTCAAGCTGCAATATACCGGTAACTGGCGATTCCGGCGGTATGCAATACGATGCCTATAACCGATGGTACCATCAGCTTTGTACGAACCTGAATACCGAGCAGTACGAAGTGCTGGCCCCTAGCGAAAATTTGCTTTTCATTTGTGCCAACTGCTGCAGCCGACGGCAAGGCCGCACAGACATTCGTACAAGAGACGAATCCCTTGATACCCGACTGCCAAATGTAGAGCCTTCATTCTCGATGCTCTCAGACTTTGCGTTAAGATGGATCTGTTTATGACGACGCTTCCGGTCTCCAACAAAGCAAATTTGATCGCTTACACTTATGATCAACTTGTGGCACCTATCAGTATGTCACCGGTCCAGATGGCTACCGACCACAAAAATGAAGCTGCTTCGGACGTCGTATCTAAACCTACCCTGATCGACGCCGAATTGCTGGTTCAAGGGTCACTTCGAGTTAAGCGAAGAAGAGCCAGGAAACCTCATAAGCTCTCTGCTGAACAAGAAGTTGTTGTCTCGGCACCGGAAACAAGCCAAATGTCGTTATTTGGCAAACCGTCTGACGGTTGTGCGGCGAAGAGCCCAACACGCAATACTTGTCAGCCGAAGTTGCCGGAAATCTTGGTTCTCACCGAGAAGACATATTCTGAAAGTGTGCTTGATGCTGCTCAAAGCGAAAAAGCCTCACGGGACCCTGCTCCCGTTATCAAGAAGAAAAAGCAGACCAAATCTGCTATAAAGCCTTCCGGTGAAATCGATGTCCCTAACAAAAGTAAGACATCGACAATGGAGCGAAAAACATGCGCCGCCGTTGCTACATCATCGGTGGGGCTAAAGACAGTTCCATCGCCAGTAGTGAAGCCACCTGCTCCGAGTGCCGAATCAAGGACCCGTGGGGTTAATACACCTCGTCGTGGCGATTCTTTCACGGATAGTAGCGTTATATTCCGTAACGCGGCTGAATGTACTGCTTTCCTTCCTGCTGCTCGCATGTTGGACGACTTTCAATGGTTTAAAATGTGCGTAACGAAGCTTCTTTCGCCTAGTTTTCCAGGCGTTACTGTCAGCAAGCTGATTAGACTGGGGGACGTCCCAGTTAAAGTACCAAACCCGCGACCGCGGCTACTACGTTTGCTACTCCCTACCACGGAGGAATGCAATGCTTTCATGCGGTTTGCGTTTAAGCTGAAAGGTACAAATATTAGCGTTCAGCCGGACCTCCGCTAGCCGATAGGCTGAAGCTAAGGGTAGCCATCAAGGACCTCAAAAGCGGGCCAGTGGTCGGTATACAAGGTCACCGGTTGGTGGGTTTTCGTGTGGTCAGCCGGCGGTCCTTTTCCGCCCTACCATTGCTCATTCTGGTAGCGCACAACCAGGTCTGGATCTAACGAAAACCTTCAGATAGTGCTAGGTAATGTCCGCAGCCTAAGGAACAAGGTGTACGAGTTAGGTCTGCTTGTAGATGGGTCTCATCCGATATACTCGCATTCACTAAAACGTGGCTATCTCAGGACATCACGGATGGTGAAGTACATCTATCTGGCTACGCACTAGTTAGA
>OX104064.1:147614927-147671720 GCA_944474145.2 Dicrocoelium dendriticum
TTGCCACTTTGAAATATTGCATGGTACAGCACAGTGGCAAGATTTTTGAAGTTCCTGACCTCATTATAAACACCATTCGCAACAAAGTACCCCATTAATACCCATACATTTAGAGAACCCAGGAACTAGTTGTCCTGATGAGCAATGGACCGTTTGATTGCACTATTAGGAAAATCTGATGCTCGAGGAAGCTCCGTGGTACAAGTGGTACATAGCAACGGTGTAACCTAGCAAGGTTGTCAAGGGGGAGGAGTGCGCAATAGCTGGAAAGTGTTGAGGAAATTGGTTAGTGTAATGAATTGTGATGCAATATAAAGGGTTAAGGACAGGGGTGCATATGTATGCTGTTGGTTTTATTATTTCAGTGGCAATAGTTGGCTGTGCTGCTACTGCTATAGTGCTTGATGGCGGAGAATTGTTCAGAGGTTTTCCGAGTGACATCGGTGTCCGCGGCAGCATACAAGCGTGAATGTGAAATGCACTTGTCAGATGCAGGTGGCTACGGTTACATCCTGTACCGTTGCATGCATTGTAAACGTTATGGATCTGGTGGCAAACGGTAAGTTAATAGTGATTCATTACCTTAACTTATGCATGTTGATACAACTCTTATGATTGCAAGGTCCGGTTCTCGGTGCTTCTGAAGGAGAGAAGATATGTCGTTGGAAGTTACTGCATGATATGCAGTCATGATTTTCATCTGGGGAACCGCTGGTTATATGCAAGTAACGGTCGGCTGTCATCGTGACAAGAGTTGGAAGTGCCACGGTTGATGGACAGTTTCCACAGCACACCTGATTTGAGACGGTTTATCTTTCACGAATACGGAAAGCATGTCATTCGCATAGACCTCAGTAATTTGCGGATCCGTCCACGGAGTAGTACGGCATGTGAGGTGGCGGACGTGGCAGCGATGTTGGAACGTCACGGAGTTTGCCTGTTGGTTTCAGAGGGGGAACAGCTTCGGTACGTTTTCTCCACTCCATCTGTGATCCGTATCCTCCTGAAACGGTATGGCGAGGTGTTATTATGCGTTGTCACGCCCCAGTTAAATTATGGTGGATACGTACTGTGGCGTTGCATGTTTGTTGACGTGATTGGTCTGGGAATGTCTTTTTTCTACACTTTTTTACCGGACAAAGCGTCGTACAGCTATAGACTAGCGGTAGAGGCGATGCTGGAAATGGTGAAAAGCACCAGACATTACCCCACTGTAGTGATGGATAAATGTGCAGCGCAGCTGAAAGCGTTTCATCGTTGGTATCCGAACTCAAATATTGTGTTTTGCCGCTATCATGTGAAATGTGACATGACTCGACGTTGCAGTCACTTACGTGGCATATCAGATGCTTGACGAATGCATTTAAGTGCATGGTTGCATAACCTAATCTACGCTCGTGATGCGTGCCAATTTGATAAGTTATTAAACGAGGTGCGGTTGTGTGATAATGAAGGCTACCGGCATTTTTGCGGCACAGGGCAGCAATACGCAGACTGTTGGGCCACTCACAGACAGAGTGATGCAGTGCTTCTCGGTTGCCCTACGACAAACAGCGTAGAGAAAGAAAACAAACACCTAAAGGAGTACCTGTCCGAGAGATCCTCCCTGCTGACTCTATCCACCTGTGTAGTTGATCGTGTCAGTAGCTGCGTGCATGAAAGGAACAGTATCATAGGGAGGCGTAACGAGCGCGGCATCCATTCCATCGGAAGTGCCCTCTGTGGTCTTGCTTTACAAGCACCTGAGTGATTTTGCGGCGAATGTGTTTTTAGCCCATTTCCTCGTACCCCCGGTTCTCCGTTGTCGGTCTAATTGACCGTATTGGTTGGTGTCCTCTCCTCGGTCCAAGGTTCGGCTTGTCTACATTACCCGTGGAAGCGAATGTGATTGCGCGTTCAGTCGCCACTGGCGGCTACCATGTAGTCACATTTGTTACGTTGCTTGCCTTCACCACCATTCCGCGGATGACCTACTGCGTGGTTGTCGATGGATTGTGCCTCGGCAAGCTCCCGCAGCCAGTCCCGACGGTGTGGAGGAGGATAGTGTTTTGGAGATGCGAGATCGTCAGCCCACAGATAATACCGTCGTTGTCAGCCGTGCCTGAAAACTGCGCAAATCGCAAGAAGTTTTGTCGGACATTCACACTCAGTTAAGTGGTTACGGTTCCGATAGCTTTTCTGCCGCATTTAACGCGTTAAAAATGCTGGCCTCAGTGATGTCCAAAGACGGCAGTTTTTAATCGCATGGTCGCACATTCAAGTGGCCTGTACCCCTTCCACTGGATACGGAGGCAAGCGTAAGCATGTTATAAATAAATAAATAAATATGTGGTTTACCACCGCCGCGAAGCTCGCATGATCAGTCAACCGTCCCGGTATCCACTGCGTCTGGAGGTGGCGTTCTGCAGCCCATGCAAGTAACTGAGGTAAATGAGGTCCGCCGCATAACTTCAACGCAACCAACCTTTCCCTCTACTTCTGCAACCGGGTCCAGGAAGCGTAAATTGCCACTCAGATGCTGTGTGACGGAGGTGAGCCTAAGTAAAAGTGTTCTTAGGGGAGCAGAATTTCGGAAACTGCATACTACCACATCTTTTTCCTACCAGGTGCCCGTTAAAATGAAGCGGTTTACTCATGGAAGCGGAACGGAAGACGTCGGCGGTGTTCGTCAGCGGGAGGATGACATCCCAAGTCATGGTGACACTGTGGAATGGGTTACGTGTGTTGTGTTCGCATTTGTATCACGCAACTTGTGTTTGCTACGCCGGTGGTCTGGATTCCGTATGCTTCTCTTGCTCCTCGTAGTGCGTGCACAATTTGCGTAAACACTGCTGTTGTGACTGCTGGTGCGACTGATGGTGTAAAATACCTCTTCCGCACATCGGCGAACCATTTTATGGCGGTACTTCCGATGTGACGTAAATGGACACCCCACCATGTCCGGAGCCCACCTCCAAACACGGTAAGTGATAATGCCAGACCTAAAGGTTGATAATTGTTGTTGTTATTGTCGTTGTTGTTGTTGTTGACAATTGTATGCGCGCACAGCGGCGTCGTGGGCAACAGCCTGGGAAGTGCTGCTTGTTGAACGATCTGTAGTGATGTGCGTACATCGGGACATGGCAAGCTGAACGAGGTTCGAAAGGGTCCTCAAGGCGTCTCCTCTCGTCCGTCGCTGTGAGCCATGCTTCTCCGGTAGCAATCAGGTTAGCGAAGTCCGATCGTGCAATGCGGAATGCATCCTGCGCGTGGCACATTGCGCAATCTCTCTCCCGATTACGTGTAGAGAACCCTTGCTTATTCCCCCTAGGAGGTCGCAAATATAACCCTCACGCTTGTCCGGTAGTCACACGGAAGGTTACAATGCACATTGCAGCAAAACATTTGACCGCAGTGAACGATTGCGAAAGCTAGCAGCTATGAGGGCCAACACATAAGGCGAACAACGTGCCCTCACCTCCTTAACATGCCATACGTACGAGGTTCCCATGTACACAGGTTATGTAGTAAGTTACTACAAGAAGTATAAGACAACTTCACACCGCAGATGCGCAGCAGGACACTAGTCAGAGGGAAATCTTCTCACGGAGGACTTATTTTGTCTCAGGGCACCCTTCCACCCCGATGCCAAGGTAACCGGCATTCGCCTTTGTCTACAGCCTCAGAGGACAACCTTAGTCACCGACCTCCGTGCCGCTTGCCCCTACTCACACTGCACAGGCGGCAGTCACTTAATGCAACTGCGCTTGGTTCCTCATTCTTAGCGGGATGCTATCGAATAATGGCGCGGGACAAGGAGTTAGGATGAAAAGGTGACCCGCTTTGTACGCAAACTTCCGCATCCACTGACCCCCCATTTGTATCCGCACGCCGTTCGGAATACGTTTCAGCAACTTCACACGGTCAGTTCCCCTACGCCATCAAGGTTCACACGTAAGTGGGTGATATGCACGCTCTTTACTCCCGATTCCATACCTCAACCGGTTTATGTGCCGCGCACGTGTCCCTTGCTATTCGTGATGTCCGGTTGGTGTTGTAAAGCATGTTAATTTCTCGTATCCATATATGCCTACAATCAATTAGCAATTACACATTGTGCATCAATCCATTGCACGTACCTTGTGAGGCTGTTTCACTGAAATGCATTGCCACGTAACTGCAGGATCCGGAAACCATTTCCCAGTGTTTCCGCCTCTTGGGTAACGAGCCGTTAACCAACTCACCCGCGAGGTCGGGAATATGTGTGAATGGTTTCAACATCACATACGGCCGGTGCATCACCCATTCGTGGTTCCGTTTAAAATACCAGTGCATTATCCCTGTTATGAAGGATAACGTTACCGTTTACTTATGATGCAGTGAAGCTTGCGGTGCACGCCTGCCGGAGTAACATTACCATTTACCAGAGTGCGGCCAGCAACCTCAATGAAACGCCTTGCAATACCACAGCTTAGTAACTTCCTGTGAACAGCGCATTCCTATTTGTCGCGTGCATTTGTTCCACTGTGCACTGTCCCTCTTCAACCACCATTATACATTGACAGCCAGAAGCTTTCTTCCACCGAATCATTTCAGTGTACATATCTCTTTGTATTGTACGTCAGGTTTCCTGGTACATGCCTCTGCGTAACCCTTACATCTACCATGTCACTGTGCGCATCGTTGCGGTAGGCATGACGCCATATATGTCAACCGCCATTCATTGCCACAAGTATTGCGTTAGTCTGCATATGCACATGCACCGTTCCTAAGCGCTGGGTGCAAGGGGCTCACACTTCACTCAGACGGCGTGCATATTTCCTGTTCCTTATGCACGCCCGCTGCAATGCATTGCCATTCACCGTTCGCATACCTACCTGTTAGCGCTATGGAAACGCCCACGGTTGCTTTCTTCAGCATGGAACCGATGTCCTTCATTACAGCCTTCGTCATCATGCCATCTACGCAAGGTGGGGTACTTTTACTGCCATCAATCCATCTCATGTTCCTTTTCTTACTTGCTTCCGCAGTACACTTAGTCATCCAGAGCACATGGAGGTGGGCTTCCTGGTATAGGAGTACCAACCCGTTCCCAATTCCCATGTTAAACGCATGCATAAGCATAACGGTCCTGCTGAGTTACAGGCCTTGGGCATTCCCCACAAACGCTTAGAGCCCCTAGAGCGGCCGGAGAGGGCCGCTCAAACAACAACAGGCAACCTGCTTGCAAGCGGTTTCCTAAACGGATAGCATCACACGGAAATGACTGCTAGCAAGTTACACATGTCTTTGCACATGGTGTACTAGTACTTGAAGCAATGGTCACCCATATAATATACACCATGTATAGGTGCACATTTGCATGGGTTTGGGAGATGGGGACGAGTTGCACAGCCCTCATGTCCCTAGTTGGCCGCAAGGTTGGTCCCATGCACTCAGCGTGGAGCGGACAAGGGCTCAATCTCCGCATTGCGTGCGCCTTCATCCACTAATACAGCGGCCTAATAAGGCATATACATGAGGGGAATGTGCAGCACACATGCATGGACAGATATCACTACACTTTTTTCTGTGCCATTTGCGCAGCATTCCATCTGTTCACCGTATCGGGGGTATTTCCTTCCATGTCACTGCTGCTGCTTCTACCTATTGCTGATGATCACACTTAGGTGGATATATATGGCCACCATTTCAGTGGACGGTCATATGTTAACTAACCAACGGCAAGGGTGGTGCTTCGTTCCATTTGTACGTGAGATCTACAGCAACGCTGGAGTATGGCTGTCCTTCTTACATAACATCAACATTCCACCACGTTCGCACTGTTAGTCCTCATGAAAGCATACCATTCCTGTAAACAGTTTGTGGCCGTCCAAACACAAGGTTGCATGCGTATGACCATATCATCATGACTCCACTACGGGGACAGTATGGGTTAACGATTCCGGGACGCCTGGAATCTAATGCGCTAACCATTACATACGTACTGTAAGACAGCACGACAGGGAAGCCCAGGAATCCAATGCGCGTAGTTTCCTCTGAAGACTACCGAATACTTGCTCCATAGATTGCGCTTCCGTTGTGCGGCTTGGTATAGCACTCCGGTGATAGGTAACTGAAAGCACGAAAGAACTTTCGTGTCACAGCGTGCATTCCGTGAATTTCTGTGGACCGCAACTTATTATTAAGGGTCATGGTATAAAATTTATTGTCCAACGAAACACTAATTGTCTAACCATATGGCCTCTGCATACTGACCATTTGACAGGACTTCCATTCCCTCATAGTGAACCCGCCCAGCAAAGAAACAATTCAACGTCGCCTAAGTCTGTGGCGACTCAGTTGCAAAATCTGTGGGATTTAAGTGCGCTTGATAAGCATACACGCCGTATCCACAACTACCCAGTAAGCCACTCACAGAATTTACAAACACAGCAGTATAACCTAATCTCAATTCCGTATGTATACCTGCGCCTGTGTTTCATTTGAAATGCAGCCGATATATCAACCAGCGTATTGGTCTGAAATTCCTGACATATTGCCATAAATGAACCTATCCGTTTAGAGAACCTTCATCCCGTCCTTCCATAATGTTTCCGAATACTTGGTGAACTATATATGAATACTTTTGCATGACACCGGAGATAAATATTGATATACATATGGTTGGCGGCATCCGGTTTCGGATTTGCCTGTCACTGTGTCAAGCCACAGGACGCCTGCGCCTACAGAGGGACAATGGGTGGCTTGCGCTGCACCACCCACAGCTCCATCCACACACCCCATATCCAGTGTAAACCCGAAGGAATAAGACCGGGAGGCATGTGGATGGGAGCCACGTTTCATCAACGGAGCCGGCCCACACCCCTTCACAGCAAAAACATGCACGCTTTATTTGGGAATCAAGCGCACACAAGGCGGTGGCTGGACCGTAGTCCGCTCCACACTGAGTGCATGGAACCGCTCTTTGATCCTAACACGGCCACAAGGACCGTGCACCCCGTCCCCTCCAGCAACGACCAACTGTCTCCTAGAGCCAGTATGGACGAGGTAGTGGGTAATAGACAGGTAGGCACCTTGTCAACATGCACATCAAGCGCAGCCACACCGGGGATATCAAGCAACAGCCAATCACTTGAGAGAAAGCTAACAAAGAAAAGAAATCGAGTAATGCATAAGGAAACGTGACAAAAATCTTAAATTAATGAGCATATGAAATAAGTTGTTAACAAAGGATCCGAGATAAGTTCAGGTGGTCAGAAAGTATATTTTACGGAAATGACACAACGCGAAAATGTTATCGAAATTAACTACAATTGGCTTAAGCGAGTTGTGCAGGTTTATAGAAGAGCGTACAGGTAGACATTTATTTGAGAAAGAAAAGCATTAGGACAAATTGAAAACCCACCACCTGAAATAAAGAGACTTAGCATGCAAGCACGCGGTTAGTAAATCGAATGCAGCGTACCTACAAACGCTGCGCTGGTTCTGCCTACGTTCTCTGCAGGACCCGTCGTCGCTTCGGTAGTGGTCCCGAGTGGCCTCGCTCATGGCTCACTAAGTCTGCCTGACTCAGGCACTCGCGACCGCATGTGCTACAGCACCATGCGCTCGATGTCGATGGAGAACAACCCATCGGTGCTTGCCGCTTCCGCACTTGCCGCTTCTTCTCTGCATGCATGAGGGCTTTCTCCTGCACCTCGGCAACTGCCTTCGTGATCAGATCGCGCCATGCACGCCGATCAACCGCCTTCGATTCCCATGATCTGCAATCAAGATTAGAACGTGAGAGGCTCACTTTAATCATGTCCTGGTAACGTAACTTTGGTTTCCCCACGTGCCGCTTCCCTATACTCAGCTGACCATATAAGAGTTGCTTCGGTATCCGCGTTGAATCCATACGGCTCACATGACCGATCCATCTCAGGTGTCTCAGCAAAAGTATGCAGTCCACTGCATACATTCCACTACGGCGCAACACTTCCGTGTCTGCAACTCTGTCGCCCCAACCGATGCGCAAAATCCGTCGCAAGCACTGCTGATGGAACCGCTCGAGATATCGCACATCCCGACGGTACATCGTCCACGTTTCACTGCCGTATAGAAGAACGGACAGCACCATGGATTTGTACACCATCAGCTTCGTGCCAATGGTAAGCTGATGGTTGTTCCACACTCGGTACTCAAGCTTCCCGAATGCCGCCGCTGCCTTCGACACGCGGATACGCAAGCTCACTGTGTATCTGCTGATCAGTCGACATCACACTCCCAAGGTAGCAGAAGCGGGAGGTGGTTTCCAATACTTCAGCACCAATGCTGATTCGCGGCAATATTGAAGATTGCACCTCCGATGAAGGCTGAAAGAGACAGACAGTTTTACTTGTGTTGATGGTGAGCCCGAGTTTGGCCGCTGTCGAAGCCAGAGCGCTAGTCATATGCTGCAAATCATCCGCGCTGTTTGAAATCAACGCACAGCCGTCGGCAAACAGCAACATACGGATAGTTGTCTCACAGGCTAGAATTCTCGCACCGAAACGACGGATGTTCAGCAACCCACCATCAATACGGTGCTCCACACAAACACCGTAAGCACAAGCGACATCAAAAGCACAAGACATCATTGCATGAAGATATATATTAAACAGGGCAGGAGCTAAGACACAGCCTTGCTTCACAGCAGAGACAACTGCATAGTCATCCGAGATCTCTCCACTCAGCTGCATTCTCGCTCAAATGCTACTGTGCAGACATACAATTACACTTACAAATCCACGCGGGCAACCAAACTTACCCAACACCAGGCAAAATGCGTCGCTGTTCACAGTATCAAATGCCTTGATGAAACCAACACAAAACGAGTACAATGGCTGGTGTCGTTCTTTGCACTTCTCCTGCAACCCATGAGCCGCAAACACCATATCTATTGTGCTGCGACCCGAAAGGAATCCACATTGCTCTTCCGCCACGTTAGGTTCCACAACCTGACCGACGAGGCGGTTGAGCAGGATTCGGGCAATCATCTTGCCTACACAACTTAGCAACTTGAGGCCACGATAATTTGTGCAACCTTGCTTACTACCTTTGCCCTTGTACAGTGGTAGCACAACGGCAGCCTTCAGCTCAGGAGGCACCTCCTCCTCAATCCATACACGTTGCACCAAGTGGTGCAGCGCAGTCAACAACGCGGGTCCGCCGTGTTTCAATACTTAAGGCGGGATCTCGTCGGCCCTAGCACACTTGCCGTTTCGCAGCTGGGCAAGTGCTCTCTGCGTCTCATCCAGTGTCGGCGTGTCTGCCAGCCTCGTCTTCACATCGTGCTGCTTGAGGCCTTTCAATCTAGGTCGAACGCTCTCGGCACGGTTGTTAAAATGACAGTCAAAGTCTTTCCGCCAGATTTGCATTATGTCTGCAGTCTGTGTGCAGGTAGCGCCTGAATGACCATCGATCAGCGTCCTCAGCAGCTTCAATCTCGGTTCATACACCGCTTACAAGGAGTCAAAGAATTCCTAGTGTTGGCGGCGTTCGGCGTAGCACTCTATCTACTTTGCCCTCTCCGTCCACCATGAACTTTTTATGTGACGGAGCTCTCGGGTCATTCGTCGTCGAAGTTTGCGAAACTGACTACGCTTCCCCAACTCACTTAGGTCTGCGACATGTGCAGCCAACGTTGCATTCTTCTCCGACACCAATGCGCCAATCGTCGCATTGTTGTCATCAAACCAATCAGGCCGCTTACAGTTTGTGCGCCTAATGGTCTCCTCGGCAGCATCTGTCATCTTGTTGCGAATGTGATGCCACAGGTCGCCCACTGCGGCTATTCCTTCCACCTCACACAGGCGTGTAGCAATCGTCTTCTCCAGCTCAGTACGTTTCGCCATAGTACCGTGAGAGATATTGTTAACATTACGCCGATCCACGGCGGGGGCGCAATACATAGAGTTACGAAAATATATGTACAGTTTGGTCCGCACCAA
This sequence comes from Dicrocoelium dendriticum, assembly GCA_944474145.2. Taxonomy (NCBI): domain Eukaryota; kingdom Metazoa; phylum Platyhelminthes; class Trematoda; order Plagiorchiida; family Dicrocoeliidae; genus Dicrocoelium; species Dicrocoelium dendriticum. Next base: position 147,624,881 of record OX104064.1, read on the forward strand.
TCTGTGGTCAGTGCCACACTCAGCTCCAAGCAGTAAACGTGTCATGCGCAATTCACGCAAATCACGCTGACGTACGATGACATAGTCGAGCAGGTGAGTGTGACCAATCCGTGGGTGTATCCAAGTTGCTATATCACTAGCACACAGTGCAAACCGAGAGTACGAGATCCTCAGGCCGTGAGTGCCCCACAGTGGGTGCAACCTGTCACCGTTCGCATTCGCTGAAGCAATGTCAGGCCAAACGATAACATCCGTCTACACCGATGCGTCACGCCCAACGGGTGCGTTGACATCACCCAGCAGAAATAGCCGATCGCTTCTCGGCACAAACCGTATCACGGAGGATAGCTGAGCGTAGAATTGATCACGCGTGTCATCAGGACAACACATGGTCGGACCGTAAGTGCTTATTAAAGTGGCAACTTACCTCTTCCGAGTCATAGTCGAACGGTCATCAGTAGCGGGCTGATGCCTGTTGGTTCCCCCAACAGCAGGCTATGGAGGCGATCGGATATTGCAAATCCGACCCCATGATCACGTGGTGCTAGGGCAGCGTTGCCCACCCAGTAGAATGCAAAACCAGCACCTGCTTCATGCAACTTACCTTGCTAATCGAGCCGAGTTTCACTGAGCGCCGCAATATCGATGTGGCAGCGCGCCAGTTTCATCGCGACCAGTGCAGTGCGTCGCTCCGGGCACTCGCAGGAGTTCCGGTCCAGTAGCGTGCGCACGTTTTAGCACTCGATGCTGAGTGCTTTGCGCGCAGGCATACGATTGCATTGGTGGGCCATCGCACGCGAGGGGGTCGTTGTGCTTCGGAGGTTTGCTTGAGGGACTCCGCCCGAGGCCTTTGGCTCAATAGCCTGACCTACAAGGCAGTGGGTGGTTTGGAGGTTTTCTTGAGGGACTCCGCCCGGAGCGTTTAACTTAATAGCCTGACCCACAAGGCAGTGGGGAACAGATCCTGCTCGGGAATGTGATTGCTGAGGCAGATTGGGATCTGCTTGACGGCTGTCACGCGCAACCTTTGAGGTACTGGAATGCTTTATATAGGTTGTGCGACCGTAGTAGAATACAACCGTGACCACGGCCAGACGCAGATGGGTTTCGGCGGTTTTGCACCAATTTGACAACGGGCTGCCTGGCTTGAGGTGGGAAGCAGCAAACCATTGAACACCCGGAGGTGTCCTCTTACCGTCAGAGACAATGCGTGGTGCCCGTGCTCTACGCCAGTCGAGCTGTGAGCTTAAAACCCGTAGACCTGTTGTCGCCCACTGCCTAGGTTTTAGAGGAAGAGAGCCATCGACTACTTCCTAACCTCCGAAGAGGTTGGACTAGGATACTGGCAGAACTCCAACACCTGACGGGAGAACGACTCGGGTCCACATGCAAAGCCTTCGCTTATATGTACACCCGAAGGCAGTTGGGCTATCACATGGTCAATTCACTTGCTCATGAGGATAAGTGGCCTGGATCTTAGCATGGAGAAGAGAGAAACCCAACTCCCACCCAGTGATAGCCACGAGTAGGCGTTCAGGACATGAGCAAATGGCGCAACAGTAGCAGCAGTGGGTAGGTCATCTGTCAGGATTTAGCCACCACCCGCCGCAGTGCGCCATAGGCTCTCCCATCATTGATATACATACATGCACATATGTATATATATATATATATCACTGCATACATATATAAGTATGCATATATAGACTTCATTATCAAGTAGTCCTATGTTTCCTTTAAACAATTGGAAAGTAATCGCTTGTATGTACGCATGTCTTGCCGATGAGTGACAGATGCGTACTGCATGTATGACGCATGTTGCACATGCACAGTCATCACATGGAGCCTTTCACTTCCTTCTTAACCCACTTATGTATGCATTATCCGTACCATCGATTATCCGCCGCGGCCATGATTCCTTTTCTTTTACAACTAAATATACATTCATCCATATATATTTATAGATATGTACATACACAAACATATACATATATACATATCTAGTATATTACGACGTACGATTATGTATATATATATATTTGTAGTAAGTTCAGCCATAAAATTACGCATTTTATATGTACTTACCCTATGCACCTGCACATTTGAAGACGTCATATTATTCGTAGTTGCGTAGCACTTCTCAACAACCTAGACACAGCCGCACACTTTACGCACTTATAAATATTCCCGTGCAATAACACCAAGGACAAATGAAAATCAATGCCTGCGAATTTACCATTACGCATTCAAATACACAGCAATACGGTGCTATAAAATACCCGTCATTCGTATTCTGTTAATCATTTTGAACATCTTCCTCTGTACTCCATCAACCAGGTACATGGCGATAGCCTTGACATAGCAGTTATTGCTTTCTTATTTCCGCAGATTTATCAAATTGCCTTTACGTCCAGTTTCCCGACAAATCATAAGCAGTAAGTTTTATACTGCTTCATTACGTAGTTCCGCTCATTGGGAATACTCTAGGTACCTACCTTCCTTAAAAACTTCCATTTAATGCCTCCGTGTGGATTATTTGTGCAAAATTATGCCGTGTAGATTTCTCGACTTTTACCTGCGGCATTGATAACAATAAATGCGTATTATAATGGATCGTCAGTTTCAGCCTAAACGGATTCCACATTTCAATGCATTTCCTGAAATAAATTAATGCTACATTGTTGAACGCATTTCTACACATTCGTATCTGTTGAATTTTTGCAAGCCTATTGGCCTTCGTTATTTCAGCACCTTTGCCTCAATAAAATGCTGATGATTCACATCACATGTAACACCATTAAACAGTTCCTAATCATTTATGCTAGCCAGTGATATAACTCAGATGGCAAATTATTATACCCTAAAACGGATGTACTGGATGGCACCAAAGAACTTCAAATTTAACAGTCAAAGTGCAATCAAGCGATCCCGATGAGCAACAGCTTTACTCAAAATCCCACGACTGGCGGTCGCGACGGTCCCTGCGAATATATCTTTTAGTGTGAGTCAACACAAATGCAAAATTGTGACGGAAAATAGAACAGGGTTAAAAGATATGAAGTTCAAGTTTAAGTTAAAGCGGGACTGAACGATAGGATTCTCTCGTGAGTGTTCCTTCTTCGGCGCGTCGTTGAACCAGGAGTTGGCCAACCCTGTTGTACAAATGGAGCTAAAACAAAGCCCGCAACCCACCCAGTCCAACCAACTAGTGCCTACGTATCCTGTCCTAGCAGCCCCCGCTGGGCCGGTTACGTGGAGTAAGAAAGAGAAAAGTAAGCTTAGAAGTCTAAGAAGTGGAAAGAGCTGAGCAAGTGGTATACCAAGCTAGTAGAGTCACTAAAAAAGAACTGAAAAGTGAAAGTGGGTTAACTAGGAAAAAGGAAAGGTTTGGTGTTGCCACCCAAGCGCATCGAGCTAGCGCAAAATCCTTAACCGTAGGTTCCCTAACCACGTGATCTGGAAGCGAATCCCAGCGATCTATAACTCAGCGTGACAGACGAATTTCCGTCCTAATCCTATCAGACCGTGGTTTATGCAGTTTCAGTGGGTGACCGCGGAGATTACGTAACGTAGCGGGAGTAAATAGCCCTGACAAGAGCGGGCCAATCACACCCGTCAAAATGCGAGAGGTGAGAATCAGGTCCTTTCTTATCCTTCGATAGTGCACGGAGTACATCCCAAAACTGAGCAAGCGTTCAGGATATGTCTGTCCCCGTAGACCCTGCACTAACCGAGTACCCACTCGTAACACCCTCCCCAAGTTCATTTTCTCTCGGATAAGACATGGTGGACAAGCCTGGATACAGTATTCCAGGTGGGATCGGACGAATGCCGAGAATAGCTTCACAAACAAATTGGCCGCTACGATTCCGAAAGGGCGGCGGATAAACCACATCATACGTAAACCTCTACAGGCAGCCTTCTTTCAATTGTCGCTAGCATGAAGTGCTGAGCGACGACCGGTTTTCACCACCGCCTACAACATATCGGGTGGGAAGACTAGCAGCTCCGATTCGGAGAACAGAGCACTGGGCCCTATATATGGGCATCAACCATAAGGCAGACCATTCCCAGAGCCTATCCAAAGCAAGCTGAATTGCCTCAGGACTCCCCTGAATACGCCCAGTATTCCAGAACTTAAGGTCGTCAGCAATGTTAGTGATGACACCCTTAGCTCTCCCGGCAAGTCATTTACCTAGATCGCGAACAAAAATGGCCCAAATACCGAGCCCTGCGGGACGCCACTAAGGACAGCTTGCCTGAGCAAAAGGCTACGCCCCACCAGTACGCACTGTTCCCTTCCTTCAGGGAAGGCAGACACCCATTTAAGAGGGCCACCAGCTATCCCGTAAGATGTCAGCTTTAGTGAGAGCCGACGAATAGGAAGAGTGTCAAAGCTTTCGAAAAGGCCATGAATAGCACGTCTAAAGCGTGGCCACTATCTACCGCTTCGGCCCAGATTTCACAAGCTACAAGTAGATTAGTCTGACATGAAAATCCCTCGCGAAATTCACGTTGCGCAACACTGAGAAGGTTGAATCTATTCAGGTGGTTCTACACTGAATCCCATAGCAGCCTTTCAAACAACTTGACTACTATGCTTGTCAAACTGAAAGGCCGGTAGTTCGCGGGCAGGGCGCTGTTACTTTCCTTACAAATCGGACAGAAGTTTGCCTCCTTCCGTTCCAAAGGTTGGATGCAGCCGTCCAGCGATATTAAAAACACGCATGTGAGCGTACCACTTAGCTCAGTGGCCAATTCATGCAACAGCTTCGGATGAATTAATTCAGGACCGGAACCATTAGTGGAATTAAGGTCTGGCGGTAGCTCCAAGGTCGGAGTCTTCGTTAGGTTAAACTCAGCTAAGCAAAATACTTCTGGAACATTTGAAACCAATTCAACCTTTGGTAAAGAGGTCTCCCGAGCAAAGACCCCAGTATACTTTATGAATGGAAGGATTTTGGTGAGTATTTTTGTTCGTCGCAATCAGCCGGCAATTCAGATATGACGACCAGCTAACCGGGACATCCTGACGCTGGAAGGCCGACCGCTGTCATCTGCATGGCAGGTGCCTGCATGGCAGTGGAGGATGCGTCGGGCTATATCGCATTTAGCTAACAATTCATGATAGTCAGATACGGTCCTCCATGGCGCAGTTGCATAAGCAGCGGGCTAGTTGGCAAGAGCCACTAGCAGTCATGGGTTCGGTCCTCCGCAGAGGACTGAAGGATGCGTACCACTGATGAGCCCCAATAGGGAGAAACGGCCGTCTGGTGCTTTACCCGATAGCTGGTCGACATATCTGAATTGCCGGCTGATTGGGATGAACAAAAGTACCCCAGTATACCGATTACTAAGTATACAAGCTTGTCATAGTTAGTTTGCGCAGGGTCCCGTCTACACGCAATAACGCTGGTATAGCCAGTTTTGCCCCGCTGCGTCTTTTAACGTAAGCAAAAATCATCTTTGGATTAGCTGCGGCCGAGTTCGCTGAACCCTACACGTACTGGAGACGAACAGTCCTGTGAACTTGCTTACATTTATTTCTAACCTCCCGAAAACTATCATAGGTCCTGGTTGACGGAGCTGCTTGGTAGGTTCGCCAGCATCTAGACCGTCTCTCAAGTAGGCATTTGCCTGTGGTACCTATCCATGAAGGCTGTGTCCTTAACCATCTTTTCCTCATGAGTAGAATATAGAGACTGGAAACGTCCGTAAGGTATGCCTTAAACTTATCCCAGGCTAACTGGACAGAGTAGGTTATCGAGATCTCACGGCTCAGAACTGGAACCTTAGCTAGCATTGCACTAAAGTCCGCCCGCCGAGTATTCGGAAGTAATTCAACAGCGGTCTGTTGTTGCCTAAAAAGAGCACATTGAAAGGATATGCATGCGTGATCGCTGGACCTTAGAGTAGCACTGTACGAAACATCGGTCACGAACTCCAGGGACTTAACGAAAACCAGATCTAAAGTAGATGGTATTTGGTTGTCCATATGCCTAGTGGGGAAGTCCACGAACTGGTGCAAATGCACTTGGAGAGTCAGCTCAAGAACGTCTACAACGCTTGTTTCAGATGCCAAATTGCAAGAAAGATCGGCCCAACAGACTTCCGGGAGGTTGAAATCCCCTGGGACTAAAGACTTATTCGCTGACTGAGTGCGAATAAAGTTAATTAACCCCCTGGAAAATCTTCCAGAATTCTTGTATGTCACTACAACTGTAAAGTGGGTAGCGAAAGTGCACAAAATAGCCGTCATGGCTTCAACAGCCTGATCTGACGACTGGAAGGCGCTGGTCATCAACACACCTGAGTTACATCTCATATACGGTGCGCCTCCGCCTTGGCGACCAACGGAGTGACCAATTCTAAGCAGCGCGTAGCCAGGTAAACATATTACACCGCCCGTGAATACCGGAGACAACCACGTTTCAGTGAAAGCAAGTATGTCGGGACGAGTTTTGTCTACAAGTGGACCCGACTCGTTCCTTAGGTTACGTACGTTGCTAGGTAATACCTCGAGGAAGTCGGCACGACCATCCCTGGGTCGCGCGCCATCAGGATGGGTTCTGATTGGGCGGAACATAACTTCCGGCTGACCACAGAAAACCCACCAGACGGAGGCCTTGCTCACCATCCGCCCGTCTGGTTTTGAGGTCGTTGACAGCCTCCCTTAATTTTAATCTATCTGCCAGTGGTAGGACCGCCTGAACGCTGACACCACTACCCTTAGTTTTAAATGCAAACAGCAGTACTGATTTGCGTTCCTCCCGGGTACTCAGAACCACACGAACTAGTTGGGGTCGGGGGTTTGGTGTAGCGACACGGACGTTCCTCAATCTATTCAGCGTTCTGACAGTGACACCAGGGAAGCCAGTGGAAGCAGCTCCCTGACACAGTTTGTGCCACTGAATGGCATCCAAGATAAATAAATAAATAAATAATTACTTTATTCTCGACTATTCGAGGCACGCCCATGGAGGCATGATCAGATACGTACAACTGTACAAACATTTTTTGTGGCAACTGTAACAGTAACAGTAGAAAATTGGTCATATGTCCATGATAAAATAAATAAATAAATAGTTTATTCTCAGTTTCATAGAGACGCACCAACTTAGGAATGATCAAGGTTTAAAAACAGTTATGTATTACGACGATACATCGGGTTCAATCGTGTTTAGTTGAAACGGTGTCGGGAAGAGTTGATGTGTGAGTCTAGTCGACTTGCCAGTATGTAGTTGTGGGCAGTGACTTTATTCAGTGGCGAGTCACATCCGCCACATCGCAGTGTTGTTAAACAGACATTTGTGGCTTTTTATAGGGAGAAGGCTTGCCAGGCGAAAACCCACCACGTCCTGCAACACTGCCGTAAAGCATTTTGAACATTAATGTTGAACTGGCAAAGCTCGCTTGACGACTGGTTTTACGTTCGGTTTTTCGCAGAGTAATGGCTTCTAATTTTCTCTGTTAGTTGGACAGGTAATTTGATCGGGGTCGCCATGATTTTTGAGGTCGGTGGAGGAGAGGGACATCGCTATTTTTCATCTTATTTTATGTTCAGGTGAGTAAAAGGTTTAGTTTTTCCGCTGTCCAGATTTTTCAGATGTATACTGTATGGGAGTATGAGGATATGTCCAGTTCTCCATACTGGACAAGGGTTATGGTGATTGTAGGTCGGTCCTTTCGGGGTTCTACCTCGGGAGAGCATCCGCAGATTCAGTAAAGTTCCGGAAGATAACGCTGCTAGCTTTAAAAGACTCGACACGACGGGGTGTTTATCCCACATGCCCTTGATTCTACACCTATACCAGCTGCTTTCACCACTGGCGGTGGGACTGTCCTTGTCTCCACAAACGACTTCGATGCAACGGTAGCGTAGGTTTTTCGCTCCATTGCTGGCGTCTTACTAGTTCCTGGGTCTGCAAGCCCCATCGAAGTTTTACGGGATGGTGTAGTTCGTTTCTTCTTTTGGCTCACTGGAGCATGGACCGTGGACGTTGTGTCGCATTGAGCAGTTACCAGAACTTCGTCAGAACGGGCTGGTTCAGTAACAGCCGCGACGGGCAGCCTCTTCGGAATGTTCACCTGTACACAACCGTCAGACGACTTGACGGCTGTCAGAAACAGCATCTTTTTCGACGCCGTGGCAACTAATTAACTGCGTTTAGCAGAGCGCTTCTGGTATTTCCGCACCCTAGTCTTCTTCACTTTGACCGGCTCATGAGGATAGTCAGCAATGTTACCTGGATGGTCCGGTAGGGTGTGCGACTTCTATATAAACACTATAATGTTACCTTCCGCAACGTGTCCTGGGATGCTCTTAGGTCTGGAGAAATATACACCCAAATCCTTTTCACCAATCCTATTCTTCAGCAGAAAACCACCAATGTGGTATGCACCAAATGGTTATTGAGCATCGATCGGGAGCACACAGCAGTTATCCCGATTGATAGGCATTAGACACTTGACAGACCAATCGTGCACCAGCTGGAGCTTCAGTTGCAAGTTGGCAGCATCTTCAATCCTGGATACTTCCGACCACAGTTTAAGATCACCCGCATGCATCAAGCAGTCGATTTGCAGCACATCCGGGAGGTCGTTGCGAAAGGTTTTGTACAGTTCGGGACCAAGAACGACGCCTTGTGGAACCCCAGTGGTCATAAGGACAGAAAGAGGATCAAATTCGTTAAGATTCACCCTCACACAACGGTCAGCTACGAAATACTCGATCCAGGCAAGCAACTTACCAGCGATGCCAACCTGCCGCAGTTTGCTAAGGCGTTTCTTGGGTGGTACCCAATCAAACGCTTTGCTAAAATCCACAAAAACTACATCGAGGCGATGACCGGCATCCACTGACTTTGTAGTGTACCGGAAGACAAGCTATTTCAGTATTTTGCAACATTGGCTTTTACGGCTGTTTTAACCTTCAAAATATCCACTTGTTTTACTGACTGCACATCCGTTGATACAAAGTGTTTTAGTGAGTACCTTGCTGCACCGCTTCTTGCTCTGGTTGATTCGCTTCCTATTTTTGTAGCCCGCACAATATACGTTGGGTTCAGTCGCCTCTAGCTTCTATACTGTCCCGTATTCAACACGTCTCCTACGGTATCGGGGGATTGTTCAACCGCGCGACGTTAACATAGCCCGCGGTAGACCTGGAGATGGCAGGTATTCCAAAGTGTAAAATTAGTCTAGTAGCAGTAATCTCAGCTGTCTATCAGCTAGACACAGAGCAAACATAAAACCTTGGAGATCAGCGGATAAGGGACTGCCATCGCGTCATAATCACCGTGGCATGGTAGCTGAAAGTGAGTAAAACACTTCAGATAATTTATCGCAGGAAGAATGGGATATTTTGACAAAAAGTAGTACAAAACATTTTTTGTTTGTTTGCACACGCCGATTTTTCTCTTTGTCATTTTCAATGTTTGCAGTAGTAAACATGCGAATCACTGCCATACTGTACACAATTCTTCCGCTGATTCTGGTTGCAGGCCATGTCTTCGAGAGTGCTAAGCCATTGGCACTCCTCCTCTTTGGGTCCCCATCCTGGAAGGCGTACGGATCTAACAATAGCTAGACACGACGTCAGCGATCTAATTTGCTGCCGAAAAGTGGAAGGCTGACCACCACGCGGTCACCTCCAGCCAGGTCCTTGACGAGCGAATAGAGCGCGACGCGGTAGACGTTCAGATGCCATGCGTAGGACGTGACCGAGCCACCTTAATTGGCGCAACAAAATCCAGTCTGTTGAAGGAACTACCCGCATTACCCAAGGTGCAACGTCGAACGTCATTACTAGTAACGCGATGTTGCCACCAAACAAGCGCGCTCCTCCTTAAGCAACCGTATCGAAGGCTGTAGGGTGCCGCATGTCTTCCATACGAACCGGCCAGGACTCGCACTCCTACAGCACTACTGGGTGAACTCATACCTCGTAAACGCGGCGCTTTAGTGAGAATGAAGCGTCGCAACGACGCTACAGGTACCGCAGGTTGACAACCGCTGATCGAGCTTTAGCACTGCAAAGAAACTTCTTTTTTGATAGTGCCGTCATCAGAAACACAGCTCCTAAGATAGACGAAACTATCTACCATTTCAAGTTGCGTACCTTCGATAGTGAGCACGGAAGCAGGTGAAAGCCAATCCTTGAGCAGTACTTCACACTTCGATGGAACGAAGTTCATGCCATACTTAGATGCTTCAACCGCCAAACGATCCAGAATGAGTTGCATACTATGAGGATCGTCACCATTAAGGTGATATCATCAGCATAATCTAAGTCGGTCGTGCGCTCACCCGGTAGAAGCTCTAGGCTAAAATGTTGGAAACCTTCTAGAGCACTCGACAGAACATCTTCGATTGCCAAGTTGAAGAGGAATGGTTACATAGGGCAGCCCTGTCGCACACCCATATTGACAGCGAATTGCGAGGAAAGCTTACCATAGACCCTCACTTTGTCGGATGTATGAAGGTAATGTGCTCGTAAGATGGCGGTGCATTTCTCTGGCACCCCGTGTTTTAGCAAGCACCGCTATAAAGCAGATCGATCAACGGAGTAAAAAGCGGCACGTATGTCTAGGAATGCATCGATAGTGGGCCTGTGGTAAATGTGCCGATGTTCGAGGAGCAGGTGGAGCGTGAACATTTTATCCACGCATCCGCGGCCGGGACGGAAACTAGCTTGTTCTTAAGGGTACTGGGTTCTCCACGTACTGGGGATAGTCTGCGAAGCAGAATGGATGCCAATAGCATAGAGGCAACCGAACTAAGAGTAATCCAGCGATGATTTGCACATGAAGTGGGAGCACCTTTCTTGAAAATCGGGAAAATAACTGATTCGCCCCAAGAGGAAGGCCCGTTCTCTTCATGCCAGATTTTTACGGACAGAGCGGTCAACCGGTTAATGATTGCCACACCGCCGTACTTGAATAGCTCCAGGGGAAGTTCGTCTAAGCCGGCAGCCTTGAAGCGCTTCAAGCGTCGAATCTTGAGGTAGACTTCCGCTTTGCTGGGAAAACTCAGGGGAGGATTTAGGGTTGACAACAAGGTGTACTGCACGTGCTGCTGGATGTTGGAGGCCATTGAAATTGCGAGTGAAACTGCTCGGCCCAGTGCTCCATACGCCTCTGTTGGTTGGCGATCGCAGACTCATCCACCCCGCCAATGACCTCACTGCCAGCAGGCTTACTGAGGCCAGTGGACCGAATGAGTTGGGAAAGTCTGCGATTGTTGCCAGCGAGGGCAGCGGTCTTCATTTCTAATGCAAGCTCAGACCACCAAGTCTCGCGATCTTTGCGTAGGCTTTGCTTGAGCAGCCGGTCGGCAGAACCGCGCCGCTTGTTGCAATCTGCTTCCGCCGGGATATCTTTGCGGATGTCGAACAGCTCCAGAGGACGAGCAGAGATCCAAGCCTTCAAGGGGCTTCGACATAGGCTGCAGCATGACTGTCCGGAAACGGTCAACGCTTTCCGTATACAAGTCCAGTGGAGTTACACTTCTTGCGGTGGATTGCAACGGAGTGCATCTACCAGTAAAGACTGATAGCTCGCCTGGACAGAGGAACCAGTTAATCCGTTTACATCAAGCTTGCGGTGCTTCGTGCTTCGGGACCCCTAAAACATGTGCAGTTTTCGCGCAGCCCAGAGCATGATCTGAGTCAACGAAGGTGAACCAAAAGTACCTGCAGTCCAGTACGCTGCCGCGCCATCTGAAGTTAAGTGCAAGGTGATCAATTTGAAACCACGGCCGTGTTGGCGCAAGGGGATGCCAATTGGCGGAACGCTACATCGTACGTCCGAAGTTAGTGCTAGAAAAAACAGACAGTTGTCTTCGCCGTTCACCGTTATCAGAGAGGTTCTCATTGAGCGCATGATGTTCACCAAGGTGGCGTTCGTATGGTAACAGGCGGACAAACCGTGCATTAAAATCCCCAGCAAGGATAACGACATCCGAATTTTAGCATTAGTGATGAGCTGTTGTATATCCCTGTGGGAGTTGTCATTGATCGATTCGCCACTGCAGTCAGTTGGAGCGCACACCGAGATCACAAACAAGTTGCTTCTCTCTTGGCGGTGCTTGTTGATTCTACATGAACCTCGAAGCCGAACTGCACAAATTGGCTGTTTATCGGGGACCAGTCCAGTAATGCCGCTTCGGCCTTGCCACAGTGCTATACCTACACCAGCCAAACCCGCTGAGGCTACTTCTGGCTTTCCAGAAAGAAACAGGTGACATCTGGCTTCGTGTTCAGTGGGGGATATCAATGTATGCACAGTGCTGGAATCTTGTAATCGGGTTTCTGAAAGGCAGCAGACATCAGTGTCTAGGAAATCTAGTGTGCGCGCTATACCGGCTTGCTCTCCAATCTACATGATAATCCGAACTTTGAAACACCCCAGACGGAACGAGGATCGGGGACGAAGCAGAGCCACAGGCTAAACTCCTTGGTCTGCGGCGCAACCGGAATCGCAACCAGATTGCTGTTCACACGCAATAAGCGTGCCTCCTTGTATCGAGAATAAAATATTTATTTATTTATTTATTTATTTACATGAATCGGGTAACAGAAAGTGAGGATTGTTAGCAAACCAACACTTAACGTGTAAGGAGGTCTCGTGAAAGTGACTAGCAGAAACAGTAGCTGGTGAGCGCGTTGTAATACAGTCCAGGGACTGTGAAGTTAGTTTACCCTCGGTTGTAGATTAAAGGGAAAACTAGGGGCGATTGGTTGCCTTAGTTGGAAAGCTTTTACCCCAAGAAACGTTACGTACCTGAAGATGCGCTCGTCCACTTGATACTTAAGTTCAAGTTCAAGCTGGACTAGAAGGATAGGATTATCCCGTAAGTGTGTAGTGTACCAGAAAACTCGCCCTTTCAGTATTTTGCAACATTGGATTTTACGGTTGTTTTAACCTTCAAAACGTCCACTTGTTTTCATGACTGTACATCCGTTGACACAAAGTGTTTTGGTAAGCACCTCGCTGTGCCGTTTCCCGCTCTGGTTGAGTCGCTTCCTAATTTTGTAGCCCGCACAATATACGTTGGGTTCAGTCGCCTCCGACCTCTATACTCTCTCGTATTTGACATGTCTTACGCGTCATTGCTTACCTACTAGTATCCCAAGCTCCACCCAACAATTGGTGACAAAGCTGCAGAACAGGCCTACTGCCACGGTGAATTTTCATTCTGGTGAGCTCGTTCCAGTCATTTTGTGAATCATTACTAGTGAGCATATTGATTTTCTCACCTACCACCTTCTTTATTCGCCCTTTGCAGTAGATTAGGTAGAGGACCAGCCATCTCCATACGCGGTTAGCGCCGTTGAGCCTGTCATGGTCAATTTCTTTGCGTCAGCCCCTCCACCTTTTTAGGAGAATGATCTTCGTTATGGTTTTTGCACCTAGAATCCGTTTATAACATTTGTAAGATTGCTTCCGATTTCGCCATGTATAATCAGCTACTATCTCGCCTTCCTCAGAGCATATCCTCGCAGGTGAGAGACATCATATTTTGCCCCTCTAGTAATGAACTGCGAGATTCTTAAACAGGCTATTCTTCAGCGAAGCACGCCTTTTGACAAGGTTCGTCTGCAGCAACTATTCAGTGATCTGCAAGTAAAAGATAGGATGCCCTCAACCTTGTTGTGCGAAATGCAACTGCTCATCGGCAAGTACAACATGGAGGTAGGAATTCTCCGCGAGGTGTGGATGCAACGCCTTCCTGAAAGCACTCAGGCTATCCTTGCAGTAGGAAGTGACTTGCCAGTCACAGCAATTGCAGATCTGGCAGACCGTATCCACTGACGGCACCAGCCAGCGACTGAAACCAAAGCACGTAAGCAGCTTTGTGCTTGCGCAATTACAGTGACACCCGCTACTAGCCAGCCGACGGCCATAGACGCATTATCATCGCAGGTAGCGTCGCTTCAGCGCCAGACTGAGGGGCTCATTTTAATCCGTAAGCACAGCAACCGCATTGGAGCATCGCCCTGTCGCACGAAACTTGACGCCTCAGGTTACTGCTTTTACCACTCGCATATGATAACAAAGCCCGTAAATGTGTACAGCTGTGTAGCTACGCCCTATAGATTATCCGTCACGCCGGTCTGTAATTGTCACCTACGATCATCGGTCGCTTACCCTGGACTTACGCCTTCGGCGCACGTTCTGCTGGGTGTTCACCGTCGCTGCAGTCCACTTTGCCATTATCGGCATTGACTTTCTCATGCATTTCGACCCCTTGGTCGATGCAAAACGCTAGGTGATAGTGGACACTGCAAAGAAACTCAGTGTACTTGGCAGCACCGCCGATATGGCATCTATAACACCAGTCTGCGTCTTTCCTAAGACTTCGCCAGATTACGCCAAGCAATTTTCTCAGTATTACAAGCTCATACAGCCAATGAGCACAGCTTTGCCCGTGGCATCACAAGTCACGCACCACATACGGCGAATGGCCCACCTGTGTCAGGCCGTCCACGCAGCCTATCGCGAGAGAAACTAAATTAAACTAGGGCGGAGTTTGAGCACATGTTTGAAATTGGAATACTCCGCCCTTCCGACAGCCCTTGGTCCTCTCCCCTGCAAATGGACCCCAAGAAATCTGGTGACGGGCGCCCTTGCGGCGATTACCGAGCACGTAATTAGCTGACCGTCCCGGATAGGTATCGCGTCCCACACATGTTGGACCTTACCGCATGCTTCGCAGGTAAAACGATCTTCATCAAGATCGATCTGGTTCGAGCCTATTACCATATACCTGTAGAAACAAATGAAATTCCTAAAACAGACGTTACCACTCCTTTCGGCTTGTTTGAATTTTTAAGAATGCCATTTGGACAGTGCAACGACGCACAAACATTCCAACGCTTCATCCATGATGTCACTCTTGGGGTAGACTTTGCTTATTCTTGCCTCGATGATATTTTAGTCGCCAGTTCACCGGAACAAGAGCACTTCGTGCATCCTCGAACTCTCTTCCAACGCTTGACCCAACATGGAGTCACAGTCAAGCAGACTAAGTGCGAACCCAGCAAATCAACGGTAGGATTTCTAGGCCACATCGTTCCATCGTCTGGTATCGAAGTCCTTCCTGATAAGATCCAGGCAATCAAGGACTTCCCAGCTCCGACTTCGTTCATGCACCTCCGTCGAGGTTGTAGTTTAGTCAACCACTATCGATGCTTCATTTCACTTTGCGCTCAGCTTACGCCGCCTCTGACCAACCTACTCAGAGGGAATGAACGTAAGTTCGCTTTCCCTGACGCAGCATAGGCAGCTTTTGTTTAGCTCAAGCAGGCTATCTACAACATAGCCCTCCTTTCCTATTCCGAATCAAATGCGCTCCTTTCTATTACGACTGATGCTTCAGACGTCGCGGTAGGAGCGGTCCTCCATAAGCATTTTGGTGGGCAATGGCAATCCCTTTGGTTCTTCTCTAAGCACCTGCAGCCAGCGGAATCCCGCTACAGTACGTTTGGCGGAGAAGTGTTCGCTTTTTACCTAGCCATTCGTCTCTTCCGGCACACACCCACAGGCCGCGCTTTCACGAGCTACGCTGACCACATGCCATCGCCTTCGCCTTCAGTTACGCTTACGACAAATACTCACCACGGGAAACAAGACACCTAGACATTGTCACGCCTTTCACTGTTGACATACGTCATGTCTCAGGGGTTGACAAGCCCGTCGCCGACATTCCCTCACGCGTCAACCCCGCTCTCCAGGCTTTGCCTACCGTCGACCTTGCCGCCATGGTATCGGCTCAGTCTGAAGACGAAGACATGCAGCGCACTCTGCAGTCCACTTCGCTGCATGTGCAGCATGTTTCTCTCCAAACCATGGAAAGAACCATTCTCTGTGACACTTCCATAGGTGTCCTAGCCCACAGTGTTTGTCTCATGCTTTGACGCTTTGCACTCATTAGCACATCCTGATATTCCTGTATCTTTGAAACTGATCACCGAACGTTTTCTTTTGGCCCAGCGTAAAGAAAGATGTTCGTATCTGGGCTCGCACTTGCTATTAAAGCTAGCTCTCCAAAATAGATCGTCCAGCCCGCCGACTTCTTGGTACATTTCTTGCCCTGGACTCTCGGTTCTCGCATGTACACGTAGACCCGCTTGGTCCATAGCCTCTTTCATGCGGGTGCGTGTATATTCTTACATGTGTCGACCGCTTCACCAGATGGCCAGCAGCCATTCCCGTAACAGGCTGCACTGCTAAGACTGTTATCTGGGCTTTCGCGGACCGGTGGGTCTTGCACTACGGATGCCCATCCACCATTACAACTGATCGAGGAACGCATTTCGGATCTTTACAATCCGATACGTTTTGCAGCTTTTTAGGCTGACGCTGCATTCATACCACAGGGTATCACCCAGCAACCCATGGGTTAGTTGAACGCCTCCATAGAGAGCTTAAAGCGTGGCTCTGCGCCTCCTCCTGCCCTAGCTGGAGCAGCATCGAAGCTGAGTTGCGATGTGCACCAGCAGAGCTAGTTTATTGCAGAACGCTAAGGTTGCCAGAAGAATTCGGTTCACCTCCCGCATCGTCAGCTATGCCTCCGCCTAACCTTGCGTCCTCCCTAGCTCAACGCATGCCTTCACTACGCCCGACTCTGCCCCGTGAACAGACTAGAGATGTGCAAGTGCACAGAGGACTCTCTACCTGTACTCACGTCTTCCTCCGCACCAACTCAGTGCGACGCCCTCTCCAGCCTCCCTGCATTGGCCCTTTCAGAGGCCTGCAACGGACACCGAAACATTTCACTTTAGACCAGAATGGTCACCGAACTATGGTGTCCATCGACCTCACCAAAGTGGCTTTCTTTGAAAGCCACTTGCAACCTAGCTTGATGCTAGCACACAAGCACAAGAACCTGCGCTGACTTCCCAAGGACTGGGTATCACGAAACCCTCCGTTCCCCTTGACCCTCAACCTACCATTTCTCAACCCCAGGTAATTGCTCTACGCGGTATATAGGTCAAACGTCCGGCCCGTTTTTCAGATTTTGTAAACGGTTGCTATTTCCATTAACACTTCAAAGTCGTCCTTAGTGATTCTCGTGCGTCTTGTTTACAAACGTTTTGTAAAATAAACAAAAGAACCTAAAATATTTTACAAACTTAAAAAGTGTATTTGCCCTTATCATGCATGCCATGTACCCTCACTGGTGTCAAGCCACTTCAACCGAACCTCTCCCACCCCCGCTGAGGTCTACCTTCCAGAACCTTAGCCACCGGAACTGCCAAGGCGACCCTCGATTGACTCGCCAGCCAACCCAAGGCCCCCTTCCTGACCCAAGAAACTGGCATTCTCCCTCGGCCGCAGACAGCCACGACCTGGTTGGTCCCCAAAAGCCAAGCTAGACGTTGCCCACCAGGGCACCGGATTGCTTTTTGGACGTGAGTGCATGGATTTCTTTGTGGGACAAGGACGTTGATTTTTTCGTGGGATGGGGACCGTTGACTGGAGTGCGGTGGGGATGAAAGCAACCTAGAGCACTGTCAGGTCTGCAGCAAAGGGAAGGTCCCGTCAGTCTCTTTCTGGACTAGTCAGGTTTTTGCAGTCCGACCAGTACGTCCCGATGACCTACCGATGATGCCCCTGGTCCACACGATCATCAGAACTAATAACTAACCAAAGCCTGGACCCAGCGACCTAGGCTACACATCCCGATTTGGAAGCTCCTGCTCAAGCCCATGCAACCATTCGCACCCATCTTCACCTTTCCTTTTCCACCACTAACAGCGCCATTGAAGGCTTCCATCATTCAGCCTTCTAGGAAGAGGCCCCTGTAATTTACCGGAAACCACGCTCTTTCAGTATTTTGCAACATTGGATTTTACTGTTGGTTTAACCTTCAATACATCCACTTGTTTTGCTGAATGCACATCCGTTAATCCAAATTGTTTTGTTGATTACCTTGCTGCACCGTTTCTCCCTCTGGTTGATGCGCTTCCTACTTTTGTAGCCCGCGTAATATAAGTTGGGTTCAGTCGCCTCCAACTTCTATACGGTCCCGTATTTGACACGTCACTTACGTGTCATTGACTACAGCTTAGTATCCCAGGCTCCACTCAACGAATTCGCTCGCTTTTCTCGGGCAACGAGCAGATTGGTAATGCAAGAGCGTGCCCTCCGAACTCCGTGCTGGGCAGGAGAGATGATGTCCAATTTCTCAAATTTAAGATGAAATGCCTGTTTCAAATATTTTTCCATAATTTTGCAGAGGATTTATTGGTTCGGTAGCTATTCTAGGCCAACTGGAGAGGTTTCCATTAGGTGGCGGTTTATATATATATATATATATATATATATATATATATAAACCTTGATCATGCCTAAGTTGGTGCGTCTCTATGAAACTGAGAATAAACTATCTATTTATTTATATTATCATGGACATACGACCAATTTTCTACTGTTACTGTCACAGTTGCCATAAAATGTTTGTACAGTTGTACATATTGATCATGCCTCCATGGGCGTGCCTCGCATAGTCGAAAATAAAGTATTTATTTATTTATTTATATAAATCGGTGTGTTTTCTATTTAAGAAGGTTAATGTGGTTATCAGAGTTACTTGTTGTGGTAAACTGCAGGAGTGTTTGACAGCACTTGGCGCCACATTTGTAACCGTCATCATGGTGGCTGTTTCTGATAGATTCTGTCTGTTGGTGCGTACGTATTCTCCGAAATTTGAGGAATTTGCATCCGCTTTAAAGAAATTTTTATGTGCAACTGCCACAGAATTTTACCAGCATACGGCTGTGACTCGACAGCATTAAGAACGGCAGACGTGGAAGCGGTAGTCGAAGGAGTAGGCCTACCAGTACCTGCAGTATTACTGTGCTCGTGGCAGGCGTAGCAACATCCGTGGGAAACGGTAAACTGCTTTTCTTACTGTATAAAAATGCTACACGGTTACACGATGCTGCATTGCAAGTCGCATTTATCTTTCGATTTGGAAAGTGAATTTTACGAACGAGGGGTAAGGCGTTTGTGTTATTGCCAAGATTTCCATGTTGTGAAGCCATTGCTATATCTCTTAAACAGGCGGTTGTTTGAGGCGCAGGAGATAGAGGTGTTTTCCCTGATGTCCGTGCTCAAAAGTGGTAGGGAAATACGTGAGTATGTATCAATGACACATGGGCGGACGTTGAACGCGGATGATCTATGGAGGCTTAGAAGGCGACACAAGAAGCACAAAACAGGGGAAGTGGGCGAGGTGACAGAATTGTTGGAGCGGCACATCGCTTGTCGGGCGGTGAAAGAGGACAAGCTAGTGAGATATTTGTTCTTCGTGCCATCGGTTATGGAGGCCAATGCGGAACGATACTGCGAAGTAATTTTGGCGGACGCGGCTCACCGAGTGAAGTATGCATGATATACTTTGTGGCACTGTATGCTGGTTAATGTAACTGTTGTGGCGCATTCTTTTTTCTGTGCGTTGCTGCCGAATGAGAAGTGCCACAGCTACCGGCAAGCTGTGGAACCAATGAAAGAGATGTTACCTTGCACGGAATCTACGTATTCTTGTAATGGATAAATGCATGGCCCAGGTGCGGGCGATGACCATGGCTTATCCTAACGCGTTGGTGGTGTATTGCCGTTTTCACATGCTGTGGGATATGTCTTGGCGGGTTACTGGTCTTTTGGGAATGAGTTAAACAGACAGAAGCCTTCTGCGGCACTGCCTAAATAACTTGCTCTATACACGTGATGCGTAGCAATTCGACAGACTGCTGAAGGCGATAGCGGCGAGGAATGCGGAATGCTATGGTTACTTACAGCGAATGTGACTGCCATGTACGTCGTCCTGGGCTGCTCACAGGTTGCGGGAGGTGTGCTTATTCATTTGCGCTACAAGCACCCGAGTTAAGAACGAGGACAAGCACCTGAAGGGGCAGCTTACCGAACGGTCTTCTCTGCACACCCTGTTTACGGTGGTGCATAATCGTCTGAACATGTTGCTTCGGAAGAGGCTACAAACTCTTGGGTGGCATAGCGCGTCCCCTTACATGCCACTCCCAGAATTGTCCATAGCAGCACAGCTTTTGGCGCGTTTTCTTCTGTTCGCTCGCAAGGAAGGTATGAGGCATTATAGGAGCGAATCTATCACGGCTTTCCGAGATGTTGCTCCGCACTGGTTGGTTCATTGTGCTCGTGGTAAGACTATCCGTTTCTAAGCTGTGACCGTGGAGTCCTGCGACTGCGAGTTTCATCAGCAGTGGTGTATGCCGTGTGCTCATATGTGTCACGTAACCGCTAGGTTAGGTACCGGTATGTGAACACTTTAGGTTAATTGCCGATGAAATATTCAGCCATAGGATGCAGCGGACACAGCGTCGGATGCTTCATTGTTGCGCAAAACAACCATTCCTGAGACGAACCAGGTTCTGGAATTCAGACCTGTAGGACAGGCTACGAAACCGCGGCATGAAGAGAAGTTTCTTTCGGGGTTGAAACCACACAGGTACAGCTTAGGCACATCGCGATTTCAAGAGATGTCGCGGAACTTGAAAAGGCCGTTGGAGGGTTTGGGTAGTCAAAGTAATATGAAGCTGTATTGCACCACTCAACTATGCACGGATCCGGTGCGGCTGGACAGTGCTGATGAATATCAGCGGTCGTTTAGCAACTGTGAGCACACTGTCGTGGGAAGTGTTCTTCCCATAGTTGCAACTTGCTTGTCCAGTACCAGTGGTGTACCCGTGCCAAAGGCTGACGGAATTGCTAATCATGACGGTCTTTTGAAGGGAAGGATGCAGGACGTCGGAGGCGCGCTGTCCTTAGGTTCCCGTAAAAGCAAGCCTCCCAGTACGTCACGCTTTACGACCTTGCGTCACCTGAGCACCACACTGCGGCGGCTCATCACCCTTGCGTTAACTAGTGTAGGCTTCGGAATCCCTCCGTCAAACATCCTGATATTGGCGTTTGGGCGGTGTGTCTGATGGAGGAGGATAATGCTTCGGACACTTGTGATGTTCAATAGGTTTGTTGTGGCGGTGGTGAAGGCTGGTTCTACCAATCCTGCGTGGGGTATTCGGGTGCAGGAGGCTTCACGTGTTTCCTGTGCGACAAATAAGTGCATTGCTTGAAAGTTACATTTGCTTTCAACGGACGTTCCTCGGATGGTAAGCGTACGAAGCGGTATTACGGTGACGTCCTCACTGGTAGAACATGGTACACCACGCAAGCGCTTCTGTGAGTTAAAGGAGCCCGGTGCTTTCAACAGGACACCGCGACTGATGCTCGTTAGTGTCATATGTACCTCCTCCAAATTTAGTGGTATTGCATGTCGCTCAGTTTGCAACATTTCCTAAGGTCATACAGCTTACACCTATCAGTGTATTAACGGCAAAGTACCGTGTTACTTGATCCTCCCAGTTGCGGCAAGGCATCCCTGTGCTGAGCAGGTACGTTTAATTTGAAGTGCATAAGGTATGTTTTAATTCTGGCTCCGCAGTATGAATGACTACCAGCGTGTACTAAAGGTATCCCCACAGGTATATTACAAGTCACGGTAAGAATGTGTATCTGCTCTCCTTCAATCACCGTACGTCGGATTAGATATTTCTGTCCCTGGGTTAGCGAAATCGTCAGAGATTTCTGGCCTTCATTTTCCAGCAGGCATACGGCATCGTAAATATTAGGGAGTTTCCGTAAGTATCCTGCCTAACGGGCAGTTGTGAGGTTGTTTTCAATTTATTGTTGGTTCGCTGGTTGCTATATGCAGTGCCATAGCTATGCCAGCAACTTAATCATTGCGACCAACTGTACTATGGAGATTGCATGAATAGCACTACGTAGTATTCGCGCACGCAGATCATGGTACTGGAAACCCCGGTGCCATCGGACACCAATAAGGCATCGCGGGCAACGTTGATCAAACACTTGAAGGGGCTTCAGATCTTCAGACGGAATGATCCAAGCGCCACTATGATACAGCTTAAGTGCCGTCGCTGTGGCCATGCACACACGCCTTCTCAAAGGGATGGAAAATGCTTTCTGTCACCAAGGCTGCCGCAAGGTTTAAGAAGTTAATTCCAGCTTGTGCAGTGCTTGAACTGACTGCACTTGCCGTGCGGCCACCCTTGCCTCCTCTATCTCCTTAGCCGTACTGCCCTGACAGACCTTTTTGCTCTTTGGCTCCGCTTTACCTTGGTCCTAATATCCCGTGTGGACACATTGCGCTAAGACCCGACAGAGCGCTTTCCTCCGAATTGCAACGGGTTCACCAAGCTCTCGGGTATAGAGTGACCGGTGCAGTGACGAGGATGATGCACGGTGGCAGAGATACCATTCTGGGCTGCAGTTGGTTAGGCCGCAGGCGGAGATGACAAACAAGGCATGATTAACTTCTCCACGCCAGCTTACAATACATGAACCTCGGAGTCTGACTGCATATAGCCGACTGTTGACTGGGATCGAGTCAACCGAAGCTGATTCCGTACTGGCACTCATTGCAGCTGCTAGACCAGCTTGGCCAGAGGCGGCAGCTTCTGGGTTTCCGAAAAGCCGCAGGTGGTATTTCCCGTTAGGATTTTCCTAGAGTGGCCCTTATGACGACGTCGCTAGGACCTTGTAATCTGGTCTGCCAACAGGGTTTCATGAGTACGGGCCAAACATGCTTGCCGTCCGACGAGCATCAACGTTCGAACATTAAACGCTGAGAGGCTGAATAGAGAGCCAGGTAAAAACCCACCACCATCTGGAACACAGCCGTCAAACCATTTGCTGGAACGGGAAAACCCCAGCAACCAGCCTCGCACCATGAGGAGGTTGTTGGGCAAGACCGCGCAGTTGTAAGGTACTACTGTGTAACCCTTTTCATAAGGTGCATAAATATGCTACTGCGCGGTACAATTACGTTTATCTACATTTCTTAAGGATATCGGGTCAGTGAACACGTCAACACGGTTTTACTGGTTGGGCGACATTTCCCTGTTACCTTATTCTTGTCTGCGTAGGATTAAAGAGTCACTTCGCAATACCACGTGCCTTCTTTCCCATGCGTGCACATGAAATCGGACGACTCTTACGGTTTGGCGGTCGTTTTCTTCCGATTACAGCCCACGCAACACGCTCACCACGTGCTCCACCATGCAGCCGTGTTGCGTATCATCCTCCTTCTACACCGTCACCAGCCGTAACGTGCAGCAGTATGATAACTTGTAAGTAGGTTTCTTTCGTGCACCCATCCTTCAACAGAAATGATGACAATGCTCAGCTTCCAAGTCGCAGCAGCTTTACCCAACGTCCGCTGTCACACTGAAGCCACGGACGTTCACAGGTACGTGCGGTAAATGTATACACTCTGATGTCAGCCAAGGTTACACACTCGCCACTTCCTCCCTCTTATCGCCGTGTTGGTAGCATCCTCTGCCTGCATCGCCACCAGCCGTAAGGGGCCGCAGCATGATAACGTGTAAGTGTGCTTCTTGCATTTGCTTATCCCTTAACAGAAATGATGACAATTCACAGTTTCCACGCTTTCTGCAGCCTTACCCAGCGTCCGAAGTAACACTGAAGCCACAGCTCCTCACAGGCAAATGCACTAAATGTATAGACTCCGCTATTAGCCCACTTAACACACTTGCCACGCCCTCCAGCGTGCCGCAGTATAGTGTAGCATCCTCCGCCGACATCGACACCAGCCGTAACGTGTGCCATCTTGATAACACGTGTATATCTGTCATTCACCAACCCATTAACATAAATGGTAACAATCCCCGGAATCGTTTAATGCCGCTGTATTACACAGCTTCCGCAGTAACACTGCAACCTCCGAGTTACGCAGGCAAGGGACTTAAATGTGTATACTCCGATTTCAGAGCACCTGTCACTTGTGGCATCGCTACGTAAAAGGAGTTTCCTCGGCTTCCTGCTAGTAAGCCGCTATTGCATGTGAAGTTCCGAAAGCTAACGGGTTGCCATTATCCATGCCTTTGTGAACCACCCCATGGCCCTGCTCAGGGCCGCTCTCTGTCCTATAGCCTTGCGGTTCCCCTCTGCAAACACCATGTAAACACCGGACGGCATGCAAAGTTTGGAGCATTGAGATATAGGTGCAGTGGGTGGGTCCGTAATCGTCCACCGAACAACGTACTTGTCAGTCCACTTGGATGCTGTGTGTAATTGCTGTCCTAAACATCCTCCGGATTTTCAGGCAACATAGGAGCTGCAATACCACATTTTCCGCTTCATTAACAAGCTCTTTAGTTACGGCTTAGCACTCATGGCGCCATGTCTTAGTCATTAAAATATACATTTGCACGGAAAACACTACACCGGGGAGAAATGATGCATTAACCAGTAAGTTACTTTTAACTACTCCGCAGAGACTCAATACTGCAACTGTAGACCAAATTTCCTTCTTATTGACGTCTATCATTGCATATTAACCTTGATCTACGATACAAAATGTATGCAGTGCCCATCTCAAAACAGTCGGTAAGCACGTTGTTTACAGCTGTCAGTTTTGTATGCAGTCCGCAGCTTCTAGTGTGAAATCCCTCATCTGCCTCTAAGCAGACCACTGCAGTGCAGTGGTTCCGAGGTGGCAGTAATGGACACCACACCATTACCGAAACCAACGTCTAGACAAAGTAGGTGACAATGCCAGTCCCAACTTTGCTAACTGTGGTATTAGTAGCTTAGATGGTGAAGTCATCCGTATGCACCCTCGTCTTCGGTTGCTAAGTGGTACCGCAATGAAGGGTTATCATAAGTTTATCACTAAACTACGGGAGTTTTTTATTTCCAGGTCATTCTGTCTACGATATGGTTGACGTGAACGATATGCTCAACTTCCTGGAGGTGTGCTACATCGCTTCCGTGTGATTAAGTAAGTCAACCCTGCGTTACGTCTATGCATATTGCTTTCACGTGTGTCTACGGAACTCATTTCCATGAGCCATTCCTCAGTCTTCGCGCGCTGTGGGTAAAGAGCGCCTCACACGCTCCCCATAATGACGTGAATATTCGGATTCGGTACAGACGTCAGCGTTCCATTTGTGTCACTCTTTCAGTAACATTTCAATATTGCCATGATTACTCAGCATAATGCATTCAACGCAGTTGCATACAATGATGGAAACAAGTGATGAGCCATGTGACACCGTTCAACTTGTATCAGTAGAGTTAACCAAGCCAATTCCTTGCGTTCCGTTTGTCGCATTGCCTAAGGCTAACTCTGTAGCTTCCATCGCAGCCAGTACGATGCCTGCTATGCGACCTAAATACATTTCAAAACCACTGGTTATGAAGGCGTACGATGCCTATAGCGGAGCCCTCCGCGTGCCGCTTATGATGCCACGGCCGTGAGACCTACCTAGATTTATATGGTAGAAGTCGTGAAGGCGTGTGAGAATAACCGTCGCAAATTCTCTACTGGCAAGACTGATGCCGCAGCCATGGGCAAAATAAAACTAAGCAAAGCTAAACTAAGGGCAGAAGATGTAATTCCTGGAGTTGAACCCGTTGTGACTAGAGTACCACTTGAAAAGACTGAGGACATCCGTGCCCAATTAGCAAACATAATTATATTTTAACAGCCGGTAGAATCGAATCTTGCTCCGGCTGAACATATAGCGTTAAAGAGCCTAAAAGAGGATACCAGTATTGTCATTACAAGAGCGGATAAAGGAAAAGTAACGGTGGTAATGAATAAAACAGCTTATTTAGAGAACTTGAAGGAGCAATTGACTACGGGACCATACTGTGAGGTTGAACAGAAGTCCATTACATTGGTATTAAATAAAAAGAAATCAGATGTTGCTAGTTACCTAAGGACCGTGAAAGTGAGTTTAGGTAAGAGCAAATGGTACAGCATTTATCCGAAGTCGGTTATTCCACCTAGAATTTACGGTCTTCCAAAGAAAAACAAGCCTAATGCCCCCTTGCGACCTATAGTGGATGGCATAGGCTCTCCCACACATGAATCCGCGAGATATCTGGCGAGCCTGCTGCAACCCCCCACAGGGAGAACGAACACATTTGTAAAGAACTCTTATGAGTTTGCAGGAATGGTGCGAAGGGTGAGCATCGAACAAAAGGAATTGATGGTCAGCTTCGATGTTACCTCCTTGTTCACGAATGTACCCAAGGAGGAAGGGTTACGATTAGCGAAAAGCTGCTTGGTAGGGGACAACAGCTTAGAAGACAGAATAAAGCTGACAGTGAACCAACTGGTCGATGGGATAGCTTTGTGTCTCTACATAACTTATTTCACATTCTAGTCTAGAATGTACACTCAAGAAAAGGGTCTGGCCATGGGATCTCCAATATCCCACATATTAGCCAATACGTACATGGAAGAGTTTGAATAGAAAGCATTACCAAATTTCCGTGGTGCCCTGAAAGTATGGTGGCGCTACGTGGATGACAATTTGCGATTATAAGAAGAGATAAAAAGAGGAATATTTAAACTATTTGAAATCCATTGACGATGCGATAAAGTTCAACATGGAACTTGAGTCGCAGTGCGGTACACTTCCGTTTCTTAATTGTCTGGTACATAGGAAGGAAGGAACGTTAAAAACGACAATGTATCGCAAACCAATGGACACAGATGGGGTACTTAGATATAGGTCAAGCCATCCGAAGCACGTGTACGCGGGCATCGCCTCATCACTATTTCACAGAGCAAGTGCTCTGTGCACGGAGGAAGAAGATAAGAAAGCAGCGCAGGGGAGGCGATGAAAAACTTAATAGCGAACGGATATACGAAGCGATTGGTCAAACGACAGCTACAGAAACCTCTACACCCACGCGCAACACCAACCACAGAGTAGATAGCGACAGTGTGTATTCCGTATAAAGAAGGAACTTTGGAAGCGATTCGGAGAGTACTGAATAGAAAGAAGATAAGGGTAGGTTACCAGAACAGTCGAACGCTACGGTCCACGCTTGTGCATCTAAAAGATTCACCACCCTTAGATATAACTACTAACTGGATTTACAAGATTCCTTGTAAAGATTGTACGCAAGTGTAAATAGGCCAAACAGCGAGGGAATTATGTACAATGATTTCAGAACATAGGCGACAAATATCATGACCTCAGCGAAACGACTTAGAGTATGGAGCTCTACTCAGAGATTTAGCAATAGCAATGCATGCGCTAGACACGGGGCACAAAATTGACTTCGAAAATTTGGAGGTTATCAGGAAGGGATTACGATCAGCCAAACAAAGGCTGATTGTTGAAGCTATAGATATAACCAAGGCTAACAACTGCGTGAATCGAATAGACCGAGTAGGGCTGTCCAGTGCCTGGCGTCCAGTCTTACTCCGGCCAGCTTGATAAGCTTCGGTGGATGGATCCCAAATCGGAATGAACTATCTACCCACCCTCCACCGAATTCCAGAGTACAAAAAGCCGTTCCCTCAGTGTCCAAGTTCCTTAAAACGGTTCAGTTAAGATTGCTAGCCACACATGTAACTCTCCGCGGAACGGCAATTTCCTTTCCCCACTTGATCCTGACTGAAACAAACTACAAAGTACCCACGAACATAGTGACTTTTGACCGCTGTAAACATTCATTGACGGACTGCAAATTGATTCATCCCTGCATGTAGCTTAGCCATGATTGCTATAAAATGCCAATGTTAAGATAATTCACTTCACCTGATGAAGCTTTTGTGTCAAAAGCGAAACATTGTCTATTACCATAAATACATTAGCCGGTCGTCTACCAAGTTTTCTGAAATCATGACTTCCCGAACTGTTACAAATATGTTCCAATATATTGAAAGTAAAAACTAGTCATGGGGATGTGCAGTTACATGCCTATTTGTTTCGTTGGCAACGCCTAATATGCCACCGCTGGGGGACCAGTATGGTCTTAATAACCGCCTGTAATTATGGATTACGGTTCCAACAATTGCGGACATGCCAATGCCGATTACGACACCAAGGCCCTGCAACCAATGTAAAATTAATAAAACCAAGCCTTCAAGGCATACGCAGCAAGTACGTGAGGCTTCCCTAGTGCCTGTATTGATGAAATGTCATGGGACTGACTAAGACTAAGTAAATTTCATTCTTCTAGGCTCGTGGAGCCCATAACAGAAGTGTCGCTGTAGGCTATAATTAGGTTTCCCTGTGGAACATACATAGGCTTACTAAGCGCCATTCCTTTACCGCAGTGAAGCCAAAAATGGACGCCTGTTTACTGACCTTTATGATACTGATGCTATGGAACTTATGATACTTTTCCATGCATCGCTCATGCAAAAACCGCCGGCAAACAATGGAGTCCGGTTAAGTGCATAAACAACTACCACCTGCGTGGCAATGGTATGGCCTTAACTAGAACCCGTCACGTTTGTATGAACATTAATCTACATATAGTCCTGCGTATACATATGAGATACTTGTATGAAAAGATATCAACCATATTAATTGATTTCCTTCCTTATTCATTTAATATTCTATTTGTCGTTTTGCTTCATATAACCTGCATACACCGCACCTGGTAAATTTTCCTTAGTATTAGGCATAATAACCGTATTAGGCCTGCGCTCCACCCGTTCGCTGTCCTTTCTTCATAAAATCCGTCTTAGCTCTCCTCTGCAGATCAAACATAACTCATGTGGTCTGCCCAAAGCTGTTCCTTAGCCTCTCTATTCTAGACGTTCATTTATTCATTACTCGTTCCTTGCTTGAGGCCCAGCCGTCATTTATTACTTGTAGTTCAGCCCTCTCACCGGCTTATCCCTGCTCAGGCTTTCCTACTTTTATTACATTAGCACCACGGCATGATTTCATCATCTGCGCGTCGCCGCGTTTTCGCCTTTTATGCTCTAAACTATTAAACAACCATATTGTATGCTTCATCCGTTCGCTGTCCTCTCTTCATAAAACCTTTCTTAACTCTCTTCTGTGAAGCAAACATAATGCATGTGGCTTACGCACAGTTGCTCCATTGCCTCTCCCTTACAAACGTCTATTTATCCATTGCTTGCTGCAACGTCTGTGACGCCTGCTCATACAGGATTCCAGAGCTTTCACTGGCATTTTCCAGCCCAGTCTACTTTAGTAATAAAATCTTAGCACCATAACAGGACTCAGTATCTGCTCTCCTCTGACTCAAATGCTGCCATGTCCTCAGCAGACTAAATTTATACATGCACTCCGACTATTTGATGTCCTTCCATATAAACTTTTCAGCTTTCTATAGCACTCCTTCCAATTCTTCAAGTCCGTGCTCAGCGGCTCCTTAGCCGCTATTCTGGACGTTCTCATATCTCTTAATCGTTGTAACGTCTTCGACTTGTTCAACTGTAAGCGTCCAGCCATTGGACTAGCTATCCCAGGCTCTTTCCAAAGTAGTAATATCCTAGCTCCATAGCATGAATTGTGAAGTTATACACCGCCGGGGTTCAGCAATATATGATATGACTCCCTCAATCAACTCACTGTACGCTTGCATTCTTCTTGTCTGTTGTCCTCTCTTTACTCAACCTTTTAGCTCTCGCCTGGCGACCTTCTTAACCTCATCCGGTCAGTGCACAGCTGCTCCTTGCTAGCTGCACAGCTGTCACTCGTTTATGACACATAATTAGTAGTAGTTCAGCATTCTCAATGGCCTCTCCTGGCTCAGTGTTCCCTAGCTTTATTCCTTTAGCACCACAGCATGATCTTATTATATGCGCATCGCCGCGTCTTCGCCTCTTTTTGCTGTAAAATATTTAAGAGCCTTAACGTATGCCTGCGATTCATCCGTTCGTTGTGCTTTCTTCATGAAGCCTTTGTTTGCTCTCTTCTCTCTTGCATGCATATCCATATATTCAGCGAAAACCGCTGTTCTGCCTCACCCTTCTTACTGTCCACTTTTACCTTACTTGATGTATTGTCTTATCCCTTATTACCTGCAATCATCCAACTCTCGGGCTAGCATTCTCTGATACTATCCAGCTTGGTACTATTATCTTAGCACCCTAGCTGCTGCGGTTAGGCCGCACTCCTCTGATACTCTAAGCAACCTTACTCTACGCTTGCATTTCGGCTGTTCCTTGCCCTTCCGTTAATTAATGTTGCTTAGCCTCTAGGTTCTTTACTCCTCTCACTTGGTAGCACACAGACGCCAGTTAGCTTCACGTTTCTAGGTGTTCGTTTCTCACCATTTTCTCAGCACCCTAGTATGACTTGTTTCTCTGCAAGACGCTACATATACATTTGTTTCGCACGCTTGCTTTCCTTTAACTAAACGTTAACACTTCACTTCTATCGATCAATCATTTCTCACCTAGTAGTCTGGGTCCGCTTTTGCAGCAAAGGTTTCGACACTTACCTTTGTAGGAGGTTAGCTCTCATGGTATTTTCCTATTTCAATATACCATAGCACTATACTGCTAGTACCCTCGTGTCGTCTTTCTGTCTTGATCACCCGATAATTTGTACTCAGCGCTTGAGTCCTATCTATCCGCTGACTAACCACCAATTGACCTTTGAATCTCTTGATGTGGGCTGGCCAACATCCGTACATCCACCAGGCAAACGCCGCTGGTCCTTGAACTCTGCTTGCTGTATTTGCACGCAATAGTCGCATCATAGTAAACTGATACTGCGTTCCTGCTTAATGGCGCAACGCTCTGTATTCCATGTAGATAGTAGCAACCAACTTATAGGGCCACTGCTTTCAAAAACATTCAAAAGACACTTTCAGCACAATCATTGCTGCACATTGTACATCAATTGTCTCCACTCTAAATGTTATAACATAGGAGTTTAACAATGCTTGTTTCCACGCCTGTTCGCTGCGGCCTTGGTTGTCTCTCACCTTCCCTTTTCTCCGAGGTCCGAAACTTCTTTGGGGATCTGGTATTGGACCGAGAAACCCCTTTTTTCCGGGACAGGACAACCAATAATGACCTATGAAGTACGTGGCTGCACAACAAACGGATACAACAGCACTCATTACCATGAGCGTTGTCCAAGGATGAAAGCTGGACTCGAGAAATTCACACTCCTGAAAAGAACACATGCTCCTGAAAAATCCAGACGCAAGAAACTGACGTTTCGCCCACCTGGATACCCACAAAGTCGATTCCTCGGGAAGCCCCCATCCTCGCTTCGCCTCAGGCATTATGGCGGCCTTGCCCAAGCTACCTGCTCAAATAACAGAGGAAATTGAAGGTCATTTGACTGCGAATATCTGAGTGTGAAATCAGTCGACAACCTGGTCTGCCAGTTGTATATTAGTGCACAAATAAATTTCTGACAGTGTTCCAGGACGGGGTGGGTTTTCGACTGGCAAGCGTTCTCCCCATAAAAAGCCACAACACTGCGAGTTGGCGGATGTGACTCGCCACCGAATAAAGTTACTGCCCAGAACTACGTACTGGCAAGTCGACCAGAAGCATTATTCAATAATAAGTTACACCGTGCCTATATGTATCGTTTTCATTACACATGTAGTGTCCTGACTGTTTACACTACGCACGCTAGAATTCAACGTTTCGTCATTCATTGAAGACCCTATCCCTCATGATTACTTACACAAGTTCCGCAGCCTGTACAACCTTCGGCTTACTGCTGACTACACTCATGGAAACATGTTTGTTGCGAAGCAATATTGCATGTAAATATTGACCATGCTTTGCTTAGTGTGTCCCGACAAATTTGAAAATAAACTATTCATTTATTTATTTATATATTAGGTTATTCATGAAATGCGTAACCTACCTATTCTACCCCAAATACTTTGAGAGGTGCAAGTACGGATACTGTTTAAACTCTATAAAAACTGGCAGGCACATAATTAGTTATTTACTCAATCACATATGGAAGAGGTCAAACATACCGCTAAAATTAAAAGAAAGTATACTTTGTTTCATTGACGCCCAGTTACGGGAAATTACATTATGTAACCTCAGAGGGGACTAATAACGTGTCGCATAATACTGTTTATCAGCGCTACCATAATAGGTATACAAATGTCTGCATACATAAGGATATATGCATGGATGGATTGACGGAGGAGCAATTCCATTTCTTATCTTGTTAAATTTACAATATTAGAAATGCATGTATTTGTAAATAAATATAGGCATTCACCTTCATACAACGTTATGTATATATAAATATACGCATTATTAAACGCAGTGCTATATATATGGCGATAGAGCCTATGGCGCACTGCGGCTGGTGGTGGCCAAATCCTGACAGATGACCTACCCACTGCTGCTACTGTTGCGTCATTTGCTCATGTCCTGGACGTCTCCTCGTGGTGACCGCGCGGTGGGAGTTGGGTTTCGCTTTTCTCATGGCTGACATCCAGGCCACCAATCCTCATGAGTCAGTGAATTGACCATGTGATAGACCAACTGCCTTTCGGGTGTACATTTAAGCGAAGGCTTTGCATGTGGACCCGAGTCGTTCTCCCGTCAGGTGTTGGAGTTCTGCCAGTATCCTAGTCCAACCTCTTCGGAGATTAGGAAGTGGTCGATGGCTCTCTTCCCGTAAAACCTAGGCAGTGGGAGACAATAGGTCTACGGGTTATAAGCGCATAGCTCGATTGGCGTAGAACACGGGCACCACGCATTGTCTCTGACGGTAGGAGGACACCTCCGGGTGTTCAATGGTTTGCTACTGCTCGCGTCAAGCCAACTAGCAACTGGGCAAATTGGTGCAAACCCGCAAAACCCACCTGCGTCTGGCCGTGGTCACAGTTGTATCCTACTACGGTCGCACAACCTATATAAAGCATTCCAGTACCTCAAAGGTTGCGCGTGACAGCCGTCAAGCAGATCCCAATCTGTCTCCGCAATCACATTCCCGAGCAGGATCTGCTCCCACTGCCTTGTGGGTAAGGCTTTTGCGCCAAAGACCTCGGGCGGAGTCCCTCAAGCAAACCACCAAAGCATAACGACCACCGCGCGTGCGATGGCCTACCAATGCAATCGTGTGCCTGCGCGCAAAGCACTCAGCATCGAGTGCTTTAACGTGCGCACGCTACTGGACCGAAACTCCGGCGAGTGCCCGGAGCGACGCACTGCAGTTGTCGCGATGAAACTGGCGCGCTGCCGCATCGATATTGCGGCGCTCAGTGAAACTCGGCTCGATTAGCAAGGTAAGTTGCATGAAGCAGGTGCTGGCTATGCATTTTACTGGGTGGGCAACGCCGCCCCAGCACCACGTGATCATGGGGTCGGATTTGCAATATCCGATCGCCTCCATGGCCTGCTGTTGGGTGAACCAACAGGCATCAGCGCGCTACTGATGACCGTTCGACTATGACTCGGAAGAGGTAAGTTTGCCACTTTAATAAGCACGTACGGTTCGACCATGTGTTTTCCTGATGACACGCGTGATCAATTCTACACTCAGCTATCCTCCGTGATACGGTTTGTGCCGAGAAGCGATCGGCTATTTCTGCTGGGTGACGTCAACGCACGCGTTGGGCGTGAGGCATCGGTGTGGACAGATGTTATCCTTTCGCATGGCGTTGCTTCAGCGTATGCGAACGGTGACAGACTGCTCGTACTTCGGGGCACTCACGGCCTGAGGATCACGAACACTCGGTTTGCACTGAGGGTTAGCGATATAGCAACTTGGACGCACCCACGGATTGGTCACGCTCACCTGCTGGACTCTCATCTTAGTTTAGCGTAAATTGCGTATGACACGTGTACTGCGTGGGGCTGAGTGTGACACTGATCACAAATTGGCACGCACCAAACTGTACATATATTTTCGTATATCTATGTTTTGCCAACCTGCCGTGAATCGACGTAACTTTAACATTTTCTTCCTCGGTACAATAGCGAAACGCATTGATCTGGAGAAGGTGATGGCTGCACGTTTGTGTGAAGTGGACTCCTTGAAGGCGGTGTAGGCGGAAGAGCAGTGTGGATTCCGTTCGAGTCGCGGCACTATACATATGGTGTTTGCGGCTCATGAGTTGCAGGAGAAATGCAGCGAACGACACCAGCCATTGTACTCGTTTTGTGTTGCTTTCACCAAGGCATTTGGTACGGAGAACCGCGAGGCACTGTGGTCGGTGTTGGGTAAGTTTGGTTGCCCGCGTAAGCTTGTAAGTTTAATTGTATGTCTGAACAGTGGTATGCGAGCGAGAGTGCAGCTGAGTGGAGAGTCCTAGGTGACTTTGCAGTTGTCTCTGATGCGATGCAAGGCTCTACCTTAGCTCCTGCCCTGTTTAATATATACCCGAAACTTTCCATCACCACTTTTCTTATCTTGGCCGTCCGTGTGCTTCTTTTAGCTGTCTGTGCATCTACACATGAGGCATAACATTAAGTATGAGCAAGTAGCCCAACCAATGAGACCAAAACGGAGCCAAATGCAATTACAATCCTAAGCTTTTAGCGAAAAAAATGGCTATTCAGACCATAATCTGCGAATAACTCGAACTTGCCGACTTAGAAGCTTTTCATTGAGAATAACTCAGATTGAAATTTTGCGCCGGAGAGAAATATCAGCGTAAGAAAAGTAGGACTGTATTTTTTTGTTAATTAGTATTTTTCTACTGAAGCACGCAGCTTTATTTTCTCTCTTAACAAATTGTTTCTATTTTTGTCCGCATTTGTTGGAATTGTTTTCAACTTTTCGTATGCCTCACAAGCCCTTCACTCATTTCTTCCATGTGCGCACAATTGGGGCAACCGAGTGGCCAATTAATGTGCGATCAGTTTAAAGTGCACTTTCGGCGAATTGGATTCTGTTCCGAGGAGAAAAGGCACAATTATACCGCGAAGTTTTCACAAAAGAACAAGGATTTCAATATCGCCCGCAGGAACCAGAAACATGTCAAGGTGGGCGCCTGCGACCCAGTAGCTGTATATCAAACAATGACAATGCATTTGTAATTGCTGACGATGAACATATACTTATATTTTACCTACTTCTATGCAAGAGCATCGGATTTATGTAAGCATTGATCTGAACCTTTTAGGGTGCAGCCTCTAGCAGGTCTAGAAATATACCTATTTATTTATTTATTTATTTATTTATCATGCCATGAGTTCTTATGCTTTTGTATCGGCTTTTGCTTACGGTGTTTGTGTGGAGCACCGTATTGCTGGTGGGTTGCTGAACATCCGTCGTTTCGGTGCGAGTACCCACTCTGGGAGACAACTACCAGTATGTTGCCGGTTGCTGACGATTGTGCGTTGCTTTCACACAGCGCGGATGAGTTGCAGCATATGACTAGTCCTCTGGCTTCCACAGCGGCCAAATTCGGGCTCACCAGCAGCATAAGTAAAACTGTCTGCCTCTTTCAACCTTCACCGGAGGTGCAATCTTCAGTATTGCCGCAACTCAGCATTGGTGCTAATTATTGGAAACCACCTCCCGCTTCCGCTATCTGGGGAGTGTGATGTCGACTGATCAGCAGTTACACAGTGAGCTATGCATTCGCGTGCAGAAGGCAGCGGCATTCGGGAAGCCTCAGCACCGAGTGTGGAACAACCATCAACTTACCGTTGGCACGAAGCTGATGGTGCACAGATTTATGGTGTTATCTGTTCTTCTATACGGCAGCGCAACGTGGACAATGTACCGGCGGGATGTGCGATACCTCGAGAGGTTCCCTCAACAGTGCTTGCGACGGTTCTTGCACATCGGTTAAGGCGACGGATTTGCTGATACCAAAGTGTTGCGACAGTGGAATGTATGCAGTGGACTGCATACTTTTGCTGAGACACCTGAGATGGATCGGTCATGTGAGCCGTACGGATTCGACGCGGATACGGAAGCAACTATTATATGGTCAGCCGAGTATTGAGAAACGGCATGTGGGGAAACCAAAGTTACCTCACCAGGACATGATCAAAGTGAGCCTCTCAGGTTCTAACCTTGCTTGCAGGCCATGGGAATCAAAGACGGTTGATCGACGTGCATAGCGCGATCTAATCACGAAGGCAGTTGCCGAAGTGCGGGAGAAAGTCCTCATGCATGCAGGGAAGAAGCGGCAAGCGCGGATGCGGTAAGCACCGATAAATTTTACTCCATCGATATCGAGCGCATGGTATTGTAGCACATGCGGTCGCGAGTACCTGAGTCAGGCAAGCCTGGTGTGCCATGAGCGAGGCCACTCGGGACCACTACCGAAGCGACGACGGGTCCTGCAGAGAACATGGGCAGAACCGGCGCAGCTTTTGTAGGCAAGCTGCATTCGATATACTAACCACGTGCTTGCATTTCAGGTGGTTAGTTTTCAAGTTTGTCCTGATGCTTTTCTTTCTCATATAAATGTCTACCCGTACACTCTTCTATAAACATGCACACCCCGCTTAGTCCAATGGTAGTTAATTTCGATAAAATTTTCGTGTTTGTGGCATTTCCGTAAATATTCCTTCTGATATCGTGAACTTATCTCGAGTTCTTTTGTAAACAACTTATTTCATGTGCTCGTTAATTTAAGAGTTATGTCACCGTTTCCTTGTGCATAACTCGATTTATTTTCTTTGTTATTTTCTCTAGTCTTTGGCTGTTGTTTGATATCCCTGGTGTGGCTACGCTTGTTGTGCAAATTGACAAGGTGCCTACCTGTCTATTACCCACTACCTCGTCCATACTGGCTCCAGGAGGCCGTTGGTCTTAAGTGGAGGGGCCGGGTATCACTGTCCTTGCGGTCAGGTTACGATCAAATAGCGGTACCATGCATGCAGTGTGTAGCAGACTACGGTCCAGCCACCTCCTCGTGTGTACTTGATTCTCCAAATACAACATGCTTGTTCTTGCCTGTAAAGGAGTGTGGGCCGTCTCCGTTGATGATACGTGGTTACCATCCACATGCCCCCGGTCTTATTCCTTCGGGTTTACACTGCATATGGGGTGTTTGGTTGTAGCTGTGTGTGGTGCAGCGCAAGCCAACCATGGTCCATCTGTAGGCACAGGCGTCCTGTGGCTGGCCACAGTGACAGGCAAATCCGGAAACGGATGCCACCAAATTATATATAGCAGGTTTCATCAAGTATCTATGCACTCTATGAAATCTCTTTCCACACATTCCACACACTGACCAAAGCCCGACATGCCTTTTGACTTCCCATTCTAAATAAATAAATGAATACGTATATTTCTAGACTGACTAGAGGCTGCACCCTTAAAGGTTCCGATCCGTCATTACAGTAATTCTATGCTTTGGCATGGAAGTAGGCAACATACGAGTATATGTTCCTAGTTGGCAATTACAAATGCATTGGCATTGTTTGGCGTGCAGCTGATGTGGTCGTAGGCACCCACCTTGAAATGCTTCTGGTTCTTTCGGGCGATTTTGTGCTCCATGTTCTTTTGTTGTGAAAGTTGCGCACAGCTGTACTTGCGTCGTTTTTCTTTGGAACAGGATCCAATTCACTACAACTTCACTTTAATTTCATTGGACTTTTTGGGCCGCTCAGTAGCCACATTTATTGGTGCGCACATGAAAGAAATGAGAGTGGCGGAATTATAAGGGATGCGAAAAGTTAAAAACTAGTTTCGAGAAATGAATATGAAAATAAATCGCAGAAATAACCTGTGCTTACGCTAAAATACTGTAAAAAGCAGCACGACTATAGGCTGCTCAGGACCAGCTTTACACCGCTGATTACGTTGAAAGTAAAAGCAATGCAATACGTTCAGTATTTGGTGAGTTATTCGCAATTGAATGGTGGCCTACGAATAACGCAATTACGCTTTGCGCTAAAAGTTGCTTTCGCTTTGCAAGCAGCTAGTAGCAAAAGAAAGATGTAAAAAGTATCGGAGCTGTATACGTTCTAAATAGGCATAGCTATCTAGAAATGCGCTATATAGCCTCTAAGACACTGCAACAACTAGGGACTTTGTAGGTGGCCTAAAAGCACACTTTGCAGGCATACATAGCAAATGTAGGCAAATAAACTTTAATTTTACAC
Source organism: Dicrocoelium dendriticum (assembly GCA_944474145.2). NCBI lineage: Eukaryota > Metazoa > Platyhelminthes > Trematoda > Plagiorchiida > Dicrocoeliidae > Dicrocoelium > Dicrocoelium dendriticum. Next base: position 147,662,762 of record OX104064.1, read on the forward strand.
GAAAACACTATAAATCCAGTAAGGAATATTATGCGTGCATGGGAATCCAAGGGAGCTTGTAATTAACCCACGATCAAAAGACCTGAGTGTGCAATTTGTAGTGGATACTTAGTCACACAAACCACTATGGATATAGAGTTTAGTATTTTTAAGCCTCTAAGTGGTTATATAAAGTCTGCATGAGTCAGGTTTACCTGTATAACACAGGAGACCTTACGGATCAGTTTACACATTTTGGCCTGGAAACCACACACATTGCTTAGCTAAACATCGCAAGTTTTATCTCAGCGCCGGTTTTCTATATTCATGAGGCTATGTCTCCAATACCAGTGAGCTAGGAGAGCCTGTCAATAATAATAAATGAGTATGGGAAAATTTGGTACAATTTAGCAAAATGCTTAGGAGCTTGAAATCCATTTGGGTCTGCGTTGGTGGGGCATTAGCAACTCTGCTTCTGGGGATCAAGCTTGCTCGAACATGGGGGATTGTTATGCCACATGTGTTGGTGCACACTATTGTGCAGCTCTTTGATTAATTTTGAGCTATTTCTCTCCAATTTTAAGTTCCGAATTGCCGGCGGTGTTCATCCAAGTGGCATCGTTAACTGATAATATAAGGTCGCACCGGCTATTTTCTTTGTGGTTTACCTGGCAAGCGCTGTTCTAGCACCCCAAGAAAGGGTGATAAGGTAAATCAAGAGTAGGAGAGTAACGAAAAATAGTGGGAGCTAGTCTTTCACCCGACGTTACGCATAACGCATGGTAGGCTTTGGAGCCAGCTATAAGATAAATAATACGCTGGCGGCCAAGATAAGAAAAATGGCCGTCGAAAGTTGCTGGTGCTTCAGCCAGCCAGTGCGACAGGGGCCTCTCTGTCGTTGGTTAGCTTTCGTGCCAGTGAAAAGGAATCTGGAAATGCGAGTGTTTTACTAGCAAAGGCGGTTAAAGAAGAAGATCTGCTTTTCATTATGTCTGTCTGCTAGTGTTGCCAAAAGTGAAAGGCATATGTGTACCAGAAAAAGCCAAGTATTTGGTTCCAAGAGCGGATAAGTGAAGTGCAAAATGTCTTATTCTTGGGCCTAGAACTGTTAAAGTGCTCTCTTTGTCGACAATATGAAAGCTATATATTTGTTTGCTGGTTACATGCTGATAGTAGTTGGAAACGGGGGAGTAAAGTAGCTAGAGCTCAGGCTTAGTGAAAACGCATCAATTAAGGCCAGCTAGCAACCGACATCTACGAAGGCACATAAAGGTTTATCTAAAGCCTGTAGTTAGACGGTTTTAGAAATGCTGCTGCAAATCTTAGGTATATAAGCAGCTTTAAACGCTTTAAACGCCTTATGCAAGGCTTAGGTCTGGTAGGATGCCTTTACTAGGCGTACCCCGAAGGTCATAAGCCTAACCTTTTTCCACGGACCCAGTGGTCTAAGAAGTTGGAAAGTGATATATGAAAAGCTTAAGACAAGGCATAAAGATGTAGATAAGGTATAAGGATTGAAATTCGCCTGCTCGGATGGCTTCATCATTGCCCTGCAATATCCTACGGGTGGAATAACTACGGGTTTGCAAACCTGCCTGTCAGTAGGCTAGGCTGCACTATTTGTTGAAATTTTTAAAAATTTTCCAAGTGGCCATTGTAAAAGAGAAGCTGGAGGGTTGCAGATACCAATTAGTTCATGCAACCTTTGGATTAATATGGCAGTGAGGAGACCGAAGCACGTCAGCAACTAAGCAGTAATGGCTAACTAGCACTTGAATTCAGAATCCTAGCGTTAGCACCTGTGCACTGTGTGTGATTGATCCGAGTGAGACCCCTGGGTATTGTGGTTACGGTAGTAGATGTTAAAACTCAAGGGTCATCGTTGGAGACAATTCATGGGGGTTATCCCATATTATCCCTTACAGAATGCGTTTGTGCTGGCGCCTACTCTTTCCATTGTGCAGTCATAAGGCGGAATTTTCCGTAGGAGAACCCAAGTAGGTCAGGAAGAGAGCATTAAAGGCTACAGTCATCTTGTACTCGGAGTGCTATTCATAAACCCTAGAAAATGTGTGCGACGGATATCGCTAAAGTCTCTTAGGTGCTGACGTTAACGACAATGAATGTGGATGAGTTGTGAGCTCAATGTACTTAGACGTCATGCACTACATCGTGGGCGTCCTCAAATTACATCAGGGCCAGTTTCGAAGAAGTGGAAGATGCTTTGTATATTGTCAAAACGCAGGAATTTTTGTATCTCCTTCCTGAATGCCTGCGAGTTTTGGATTTCACTTACTCTGGTAGGCAACCTGTTCCATACGTTCACGTACACAACTGAGAAGAAAAGAGATCGCAGCCACTTATTTGCCCTTAGCGGGGTAATGGAATGGCCCTTGTTTCGGAGTTAAGATTCAGAGGCGCTCCTTAGTTTAAGGCAAGTGATATTACTGTGCAGCTTACTATGAGGTAGCTTATGTAAGAAGCACAGTTGAGGATAATGCGCCCTTGCCATAGGGGCTGAATTTTAAGGTGTTCGCACCTTGGTCGGTAACTCAGCGCTTACAGTGATGGAATCAAATTCTTCGTAAAGCGCCGCTGAGCTTTTCAAGCAGAACACGGTCAGTCTTCCGTAGGTTGCTGCGTATACAAGAGCAATATTCCAGAGGTGGCCTGACGTGGCTCTTCTATAGTTCTATCCGTGCAGCTGCGGTTTTTATGTAACGGCGTATCTGGAACGATAATCCCCTTACTCTTGTCAATTGATACTGAACTTTCTCTGCACAGTTGAGGCACATGGAGTAGCCAAGCCCAGGGCTGTTGTCTTGGAATTCTGTTTGATAGTGATGCCGTTTATGGTTAGGGACCCAGCAGTTATAGAAATATTGTGGTTCATGGCATTACGTTTACGGGCAGAGAATGTCCTTTGCCAGGGTTCACACCACTTCGCAAGGGCTTCAAGGATCCTCACAGATACTATTAGTTGCGGATATTTCATTACTAGGAGAAAGGTGTATTCAACTTTTACGTCGTCAGCAAAGATAAACGAATGCTCGTGCTGTAAACTCCTGTAGAGGTCATTGATATAAATCAAATATAGGGTAGGACCAAGAACGCTCCCCTTCACCACGCCATTGGGGACGGATGTCGAGTTGGATATAGTTTACTCAACCTTAACAGATTGCGTATGACTTAGTAGATAGGAACCCAACCAGTCTAATAGAGGACGGTCTACATTGTAAGACTTTACCTTATCCGTTAGGCGCATGTGTGCGGTACCCTGTCAAACGCTGTTTGCATATAAAGGTAAAGAGGGACAACTGAAAGCTTAGAGTCAATGGCCTCGGTGACTGAATTAACAATGTCCAGCTGTTAGGTTGCACCTGACCTAGCACTTAGAAATCTGTTCTTATATTCATTTGTGTGCTCGCCTGCATAAAGATGAGTCACGAGGGCTTTTTCAATCAACTTCTCCATCACTCGCGACGCAATAGCAGTGTGTTTAATAGAGCGATATTTACCAACCTCCTGTAGGCTTCCGCCCTTATGTCTTGGCATAGTGATGGAATGTTTCCAAGCGGTCGGGATTTAACTATTCTGCATTGATAACGTAAATAGCCTCAAAAGAATAATAGGAATATCTGCACCACCGTACTTAAGTAGACTGGACGGCATTCCGTCTGGACAAGGGTTCTAAGATGACTTGGTAGTTGAAATGGCAGAACGGACACTATTTATGTCAAACTGTCCAGAGGACAGGGACTGGCTACCCGTTACTTGCAGGGCCTGAAATGTTGAACATATTTCTAAACACTGCGATTCTTTAAAATGTGAGCTGAAGACTTCACATAAAATGCTTGCGTCACTATAAGTGTCCTTTAGACTACTCTTTAGGGTAGAGATTAGTCGTCCATAGTTAGGGGTCCGAGAGCGCAGCTGCCAGCTGAGATTCTTAGCTTTGTTCGCACTATTTAGTGCGGCTATTTCTTGCTTGGTTTGCTGCTGCTTAGATCTGGCGGAAAGCTGACTGCAACCTTATTCGCTCTCATGATGTGAGCAAAATTGAAGCTTTGTTATAGGATCGCATCCTGGTTTGGGTCACACATTTTGATGATTGCCTTATTAAATGTGACACAGGAGCTACAGCGTCGAGACATTGAAGTATCTCCTCATAAAACAGCTCAGCCAAGAGATCCACGGAATCAGACATAAAGAATTCATCCCATTTTCTTGATCGGACGAGTACAGCAAAGGTTGTCCAGTTAACGAGTTGCCTCGGGCGGTATACTACGACTGTGTCTGTTTCTGTTGGGTAGGCTTTATGTTCCTTTTAGTAAACAGCGCAATGCACTAATCCGTGATCACTAACTGGAAACTCCCAGCCAACTGACACTCGTTTTGATGGGAGGCGGAGAAAAAATATTAGGTCAAGAAAATGTTTCGTCTTGGTTGGAGCAGATACATGTTGCGTCCAGCCGCCTAACTTGATGTATGCTAGTAGGCCTGCGTTCTACTTTTCTGAAGCAGGTGGGAACCAGTTTAACTCAGGCACATTGAAAGCTCCTGCAACCAGTTTGTATTCGCAGGAAAAATTATACGCTTGGGCAAAAGTAAACGTAAGTACGTTGTCACTATTAACTGAGATAGCAGGTGGTCTATAAACACACCCAAATAATACCGTTGATCCCAGGATATCAGCCGTTATCCATACTGAATCCATCACCTCAGCCGCGTTCATGATTTCGGTCATATTTGCTAGGTAAGTGTTTTTAACCTGAATGGCGCTCTTGCCCATCGTTTATGCACACGACATGGCATAAACAGCTGATAGTCAGGGACTGAGTAGTCCTCCGCTAAAGCATTAAGGGAAAACCAGGTTTGCATGACAAATATTGCATCAGGGTCGATGAGGACAGACAGAGGACGCAGGATATGCATTTTATTGTTTAAGGATCTGGCATTTATAAGTAGAAGTGCGCAAGAACACTTGGGGTCTACTAGCCTTACGGACGACGAGATGAAGCCGTTGATAGTTACTTCGCTATCTGCAGTAGATGTAGGAAGTGAGTGAGAAGACATGGCAGTTGGTAGTTGGGCGACGATGTGTTTGGTGCCGGGATGAAACTGTCGCGGCTCATCTCCACCTGGTCTAAAAATTGTGCAAGTTGCGGGTTAGGAAGCAGTGGAGCATTTGGCTTATTATCTGGACCGGGGGCATAAGTCCGAGGGATGTAGCAGGTGCTCAACAACCTGGGTACGCATGAAGTTGAGCAGAGCTTTGTAGATTGCCAAACGTAGTGCTCACCGTAGGTGCATTGGTTGTGGTGGTGGTACGCAGCGCCGCCTCACAAGTATCTGGGGTATGATTCGGTAGAGTCCGTCTTGGTGGGCCGACATACAGTTGCTTAACTTGGTATCATTACGGAGTAGTTCACAATTCAATGTTGTAATGCGCATGCGTCTACTATCGTCTGTTCTCAGCTTGCTTGGGGCTGGGAAGTTGCTCATCCTTTTGGCCATCCTCCCAATTTGTATCGAATATTCCGCAATGCCGTTAACTTTAACGATTGTGCTCCTAACCTCACCCGTCGATATATCATCCGGAACTTTAAATGCAGGTACGCTGAATTCCACCTTGTCCCAACCAGGCTGCGGCGACCGCTTTTCTACGGATCTTGATGTAGTTAAGGCATGTGTAGGTGTCATAACCACCGTAGGTGGGGGACTAGGTGTGTTTCCTCTGCATGCGCGTTTGGCACTAGGCGACTTTGTAGTGTTAGACCCAATGCTGTCTAAGCGGTTAAATGTTGCTCGTTGGTACTTGCTGGATGTGCTGGGCTCTCGTTAACTAAAGACTGTTTTGACGTTAGGATTCGTCGCAGCCCAACTAAAGCTTATTTTCAGCGGCCCGAACGTCAACTGACTTAGCACTATTGCACTGCGAAGTTGTTCATGGTTAGCTATGAGAGTAGGCAATACCGCCTCATCCTTTGCATTTAGTTTGCTGGGAGCCGCAAAGTTGGTTACACGCTTAGTCAGTCTTTGAACCTGTAGTGCATCCTCTGTAATGTCATTAACCTCAATGATTGAACGCCTAATAGCGTGCACTGATAAATTGATTGGAACACTGAACACTAGTGCGCTACACAATCAATTCCCGCAAGCAGCATTATATTGTGCTAGTGTCTCCGCTTTTCTTATTTCCAAGGTTTGTGTCATTGAGCCCAGCGGCTCAGGTGAACTCGGTTGTGTGGCCCGTATATGGGTCTTTTGGCTCGAGGCGCTGGCGGCTCTGCTCTCTGAGTGTAGGTTATGCTGGAGTCGCGTCGATTGTCTTAGAATTTTCCTAACACGTCCGATCTGACTAAGCTGTCTAACGGAGGCCCTAGAGTTTCGGCAACCACTGACCCTTCCGGTACAGTTGATCGAGTTCCATCAGTAGCTGAGCACTTAGTATTAACTGAGGGGTTTCCTATATTGTTCTCGGGTTGGCTGATTTAATCTATGTATGATGTGGCTTTATAGATAGTCCTGGGCCCAAAGTTTGCAGGTTCTTCCAAGGAATCAAGCGATCCAGTATCCATATTAGACGAAATGTCAAGATTCACAGTACGTGAGCCACTTAGATTCAAAGGCGTGGACAATTGTCCCCATTCGCTTGAACTCGTCTACTCTGTGCGGAACGCTCTCTTAGACCTTGGTGACGGCGTTGAAAAGCCGTTCTTGCTGGTACTAACGTTAAGTCAAGGAACGTCGTACGGGTTCTAAATTCCCTTTGTTAGAAGAGAAACTTGAGAGCCCTGCCCTCATTATCCAACTGGACTAAGCTGGGCATTAGATTTTCCTAACCGTATAGTACCTAACAAGATGGAGGGACTTGGGCAGCACTAGCCGGACTGGCAAGCACTGACATAGTGCACAGGGTGTGGGGTAACAAAGGCGCGGAGTTGTGTGCATGTGGTACCTGGCCGGTAATTGGATGCAAGGCAGAAGCTGAAGCAGGAGTGCAAGTGCGGTGTGAATAGACAGCTTCAGGACGCGAATAAGTTGAGGAAGTGTTGGTTACTTCTGCAGGGACCGTCCAAATGCGACGTGGAGCTAGCGAGTAGAGACAGTACATCGTTTCCGTAAAGCACAATGCAGCTGACTCATACACAGGACCAGGTATAAAGAACCAATCCCCATTTCTCGATTTCACAAGTACGACAAGGTTTGTCCAGTTAACGGTGTGAAGCAGGCGGTTGACTACGACTGCATCTGCTGTTTTGGAACAGGCAGTTGATCGCTTTAAATAAACCGAGCAATGCACTAATCTAATGTCACTACCATAGAAACCATGGCCAACTGATACTCGGTTTGATGGAATGTCCAGAGTAAATAAGCTGGCAAGAATATACTACCCCTGGTTTGAGCGGTTACATCTTGCGTCCAGCCTCCAAAATTTATACGTGCTAATGGACTTGCATGCGTCGTCGTTGCAACCGGTGGGATTTACTTTAACTCAGACAGGGTGAAAGCTGCTGCAACCAGTTTGTATTCCAACAAAATATTTGACGACTGCTCACAAGTAACCATACGTTTGTTGTTACTAGTAGCTGAGATATCGGGTGGTCGGTAATCACACCAAAAGGTATCCGTCAATCCAAGGATATCAGCCATTATCCATACTCAGTGCTTGATTACAGACAAATTTACTTGGTTTGTATTTTAAATATAAACGGCGGAACACCCCTCGGTTATGCCCACCAGATTGCATGCAAAGCTGGTAGTCAGGAGGTGAGCGTACCTTCTCTGTAGCATAAGGGGAAAAACATGCTTTCATAACAAATATTGCGTCCTGGTCAGCGAGGTAGGACCATAGACGCGGGATGTGAATTTTATTGTTAAGGGACCTAGCACTTATGAGCGTAATTGAGGAAGAACAGTTACAGTATGCTAGCTTAACGGATGGGGCAGTAAAGCCATTTCTAGCTACTTTGTCATCTGAAGAATTTGTAGAAAGTGAGTGAGAATGCATTGCCTTATGTAGTTGCGCGTTGAGGTGTTTGGTGCTGAGGCGAACCTGTAGTGGCTCATCCCCACCTGGTTTAAAAAAGGCGCAAGTTTCGGGGCAGGAAGTAGTGGATCGATTGCCCTAGGTACTTGAACTGGCAGCATAAGTTTGAAGAACGTTGCCGTGCGTAACAACCCTGGTGCGCGTGACGCTGAAAGGATCTGTGTATACTGCCAAAGGAAACCCTAATGCACGTGTTACCCAAGATGTGTGAGGGGTGTTAGGTTGTAAGCGAGCGGGAGCAGGAAAACCATAAGTAATCGGAGGCTAGTGGGAAACATGCACACAGATTAAAGGCCAAATACAGGGTTTCCGTAAACGATGATCAATAACGTGAATCAATTAACGAAATAATAATACCCTGCGCCGCACAAGGTTATTAAGTGTTGCTACGTTGCTATCAAGTGGGAGCAGCAGCACGATACCTATTGCAGTGGTTGTGGAAATGCAATGCTTTGATGCCGCGTCATACTGCCTCTTTACTATGCCCAGCTTGCTTCAGGTTGGACGCGTTACCTACCTTTCTTCCCGATGTTGTCTAACTAAGAGTGGTCGCACTCCTGTAAGCACCACTGATGTACCGGGGTGTAACTATTGAGAGACAGCGTGCCGGGCGCCGAGATTATTACTGTCAATGGTAATCGGTTCCAATCGAACGCATGCGTGCATAGGAAAATGTTACCTCGTGTATTGCATTTTCACATTTGTCAGAATGCAGGAGTATGGTTTACTGGGCAGGGAATATCGTTGCTCAATGGTCGTTTGAGTTGTTACTGCTTACCAATTGGATTCAGCAAGTAGAGATCACGCTGTGTAGCTGCACCTTATGTCATTTGGGTACAATGCCCCTTTTCGTTGGCGTGCGCTCTATATATGTTATGTCTGCAACCTGTTAGTTCAGCAATTTCTCAAATTCCATGGTTATCAGCT
>OX104064.1:147672214-147688008 GCA_944474145.2 Dicrocoelium dendriticum
ATGCCCTCAATCATTTCCGTGCCGCTGGCCCGGATTCCCTCCCACCTGCACCACTTAAGGATGGAAGTGAGGTCCTCTGCAAAGCACTGACCTCCCTATTCGAACGTATTTGGAAGGAATTGTCCCGGCTTATTGGAGCGAATCGATTATAGTGGCAATATACAAGAAGGGCAGTCGCACAGACTGTGCGAACCACAGTGGTATTAGCCTAACGCCAGTTTTGACAAAACTCTTGACCTCGATTATCGTTCGTCGCCTCACTGTGGAACGAGAAGCTCGGATTAGGGAAAAGCAGGCAGGTACCCGCCCAGGACGTGGCTGTATAGACCATATATTCACTTTGCGGCAGGTGCTAGAGCAGCGCCACGCATACCGCAGACCGACAATAGCTGTGTTCCTCGATTTCAAGAGTGCCTTCGATTCAGTCGATCGATCGATTCTGTTCGAAATACCTGCGCGGAAAGGTGTTCCCACGAAATATGTGAAAATCCTTTGTGCTCTGTACTCGAACACCACAGGCCGCGTCAGGGTCTACGGTATCCTATCGGATAGCTTTCCGACCGCAAAAGGCGTTCGTTAGGGTTGTCCGATTTCCCTATTTTTGTTCAATGTCGTCGTGTATTCTATCATGGAGTGTTCTCTTGCAGAATCTAACGATGTACGCGTTGAAGTGCTGCCTGGTGAAAGGTTAGTTGATTTAGATTATGCGGACGATATCGTCTTGCTTTTCGACAATGTTGGGACGGCCCAATCCACCATGAATAACCTGTCAAGAGCGGTCCCATTATTGCGTATGCACTTCGCACCTTCAAAGTGTTGCTACAGGACCACCAGCCACTTGATGATCCCTTGACGCTTGCTAACGAAGAACTCGATGTGGTTGCTCATTTCACTTATCTTGGCCGCTGCATCAGCAATGATGGGTGCATAAAAACTGATGTCAGCTCGCGAATTGCAAAATCCAGAGGTACCTTCTTGAACCTGCGGAATTTTTGGCGACAGAAGGGAGTTTCCCTTCGTCTGAAAGGCCGGGTATACAAGGCCACAGTGAGAGACGTTCTGCTCTATGGTAGTGAGACTTGTCCCCTTCGGTCTGAAGATCTGAGGCGCCTTCAAGTCTTTGATCATCGTTGTTTGCGAAGCATTTCTGGTGTCGGATGGCACCAGCGTATCCCCAACGATGATGTGCATAGACGAGTACTAGGTAGTGATAATCATGCTTGCTCCATAGAACAACAGATAGCACTGAATAAGTTGCGTGGGCTCGGGCACGTGCTACGTATGCCTGGTCACCACTTACCTAGGAGGGCCTCGTTCAGTCTACCAGGTGTAGGGTTGCGCAAGGCTCGAGGTGGGCAGAAGTCGACTTGGCAGCGGAAATGAAGTCACTGACGACCAAACTGGGTGCCGTTGGTCCGTCTGGCCTTCCGGGGCGAAGTCCACGTGACTCGCCTTGTGCTTGGCTCGAGACTCCACAGGACATGGCTCGCAGTAGACACCAGTGGCGCGTCTACCGCCGTCTCCTAATCGGATTGCCTGCTTAAAGTGAGTTTGCTGCTGAGTTATCTGCGGGGTAATGGCTGATTATGACGCGTGGCAGTGAAAGCCGCAAGGTAGCTATCTCGCCGATGTCGCCTTATCTTTGCACGATAGCCAGCTGTTTGCGACGGTATGTTGTTAACACAAGGTGTAGGCGCCTTGACCCTGAATGTTTGCTTAGGGCATTAAGGTTTTCAGGTAAGTCCCCCTTCTCTCCCTCTTCTTATTCTTTATTTCATAGGTCCTCATGGTTGTATGGCAGCGAAGCATCAGTTCAAATAGCTGATGTACTGCTGCTGATGACATGACATGATGATCTCAGTGTTGCCACTACACACGAACGATCCTCTTCAAACAACCGTTGTCGAAGGCCAGAAGATGGCGCATGTGCTCCACCCGAATTGGCTAGGACCCGCTCCCATACAACCCTAGACTGGCAGAAGCATTGTAAACGCGGCCCCTTGCCGAGATGGATAAGTACCAACGACGCCACAAGTGCCCCAAATTGACATATGTTGTCCGAGATTTAAAAAAGCAGAGGAAGACTTCCTTGCTGATAGTGCCACCAGCAGAAAACAGCTCCCAAGGTAGATGAAACACACTGCAGCTATTTCGTCGCAATATATATATATGAAAAGTCGGGATACCAAACACTATAGAATGTAGCAGATAACATTGTTTCAAGAAGGGAATCGTAGTAGGGGGGAGGAGATAAGTGGGATTGGGACAAAGAAAAAATATAAACGGCATTTAGGCCGGCTCTCCGCCATGTCAACCAAACCAGTCCATCGTCCGTCGGTCCCCAGTCTGGCAGTCAGGAGACACTAACCGACACTAAGTTGGAAGTGATGGACTTCATTATACCTTGGTCTCGCCTCCTCTTCTTTCATCCGCACCGCCGGCGTGCAACGGCATGTCGGGAGAGTCGGTGTGTTGGCATGCGAAACACGTGACCCAGCAATTAGAGCCTGGTGAGTGCTGAGCGGTTCACTCGTTATTCCTGCACCAAAGGTACGACGCCGATCACGTTCATTGCTCACGCGGCGCTCCCACCAGACATGAGCTAAGCTGCGAAGGCAGCGTTGATCAAATGTTACTGGCCCTTTTGTATTTGTTGACTTGATGGGCCAGATTTCCCAACTGTACATGAGGATTGGACGAACGGGTGCATTTTAAACTCTGTCATCAAGGGCGAAAGTTATGTCCTGATTGCGCCACAGGAGGCGGAGAGTGGTAAAAATGCCTCGCGCTTTTGATATACGGCTCGCAATCTCATTTTCCATTGCATTGGAGCTTATATCGCTGCTTAGATATTTGTATTTCTCGAGAACTTCTAGCTGATCACAGCCAAGAGTCAGCGTAGTGGTCAGCCCCTGCCAATCTAACACACACACACACACACACACATATATATATATATATATATATATATATATAATCAGCAGTCTATGAGATAGACATAAAGCCAGCGAAAACCATGAAACGGAAGTAATAAATACAGAGACTACAGACAAAAGAATGTAAGTTGCAAATACTTTTATAATTTTGGCATCTTGTTTGTTCGCTTTTTGTTTGTCTTTTCACATGCCGTTTTATCTTTTTTGCCTGTTTTATGTTTGCGATGTAAATCAGGGAAATAAAGATAATCATTTGTACACATTTTGCATGGGGCCCGGTTCTGTGCCATCTTCGAAAGGGTTTCCAGCCAGCGGCGCTCTTGATCGTTGATCCTCCAACCCGGAAGAAGCACGGGACCAACGACAGCTAAACTGGAAGTCAGCGCTTTAATCGTTTGTCGTTAAGTGATAAGCTGACCATCGCGCGATTTCTTTCAGCCTGGTCTTGTGCGAGCGAAGAGAACGTGTCGGAGCAGCTGTCCGCCTGGCATGTGTAAAACGTAGCCCAACGATCCCAGTTGGAGCAGCGGGACCAGTCTGTCAAGTGGAAGTCCCGTGTTACCCAAGACGCGACGTCTAACATCATTGTTGCGCATATGGTTCATCCACCACACTCGAGCTATTCTCCGCAGGCATCCATTGTCAAAGGCCGAAATCCGACGCAAGTCGTTCAGACGAATCTGCAAGGACTAACTCCCATACAGCAGCACCGCGCGAACACAGACGCTGTAGTCCCTGGTCTTTACCAATAGTGAAACCTCACGGCGTCGTCACAGATGCCTCAGGTTGACGCACGTCGAACGGGATTTGGCAATGCGGAGTGAACTCTCTTTTCCAATGCTACCATCAGCAGAGACACAGCTTCCCAGGTAAACAAAGTTGTCCACTTGTTCGAGCTCTGTACCTTGAAGAGTGAGCACTGGGGCAGGTGGATGCCAATCCAGGACCAGGAGTTTGCATTTGGTAGGGGCAAAAGTCATGCCGTATTTTGATGCTTTAATCGCCAAGCGGTTTAGAACGGCCTCTGTGCTCTGTGCGTCATCATGAAGCAAGGTAATATCATCAGCACTATCTAAATCGGTCAGGCGGTTGACAGGAAGAAGCTCTACACCAGAACCCTGAAAGCCCTCGAGAGCGTTTAAAAGCACATCCTCGATCGCAAAAGTGAAGAGAAATGGAGACATGGGGCAACGCTGTCGTACATCGCTAGTGACCGCAAAAGGTGAAGAGAGCTTACAATAAGCCCTCACTCAACCTGAGACATCGCAATATAATGCTCGAAGGATGGCGATATACTTTGCGGGTACTCCATTCCTTTGTAAGCAACTCCATAAAGATGGCAGATCGGCGGAGTCGAAAGCGGCTCGGATGTGCAGAAAAACAACTATAGTGGGCTGGCGATAAAGATGTGTTTCAAGAAGTTTGCGAAGTGTAAACAAGTGGTCTACACACCCTTAACCGAAGCGGGAACCAGCTTGTTCTTCACAGGAGCGCAATTCTCGAATCGGGGTTAGTCTGCGGAGTAGAATGGATGTTAACAGCTTGGAGGCATCGGACATTAGAGACTGACCCTTCGGTGGTTAGCGCATAGGTTACGGACAACTTTCTTGAAGACCGGGACGATAATTGACTCGCCGCAAGCGGATGGAACTGTTTCTTTACACCAGAACTTAGAGAAAACAGCCGTTAGCTGGTTAAAAATTGCTTCGCCACCGAAATCGAACAGCTCCGGAGGAAGTCCGTCTGGGCCAGCAGACTTGAATCGCTTCAAATGTCAGAGCTCGAAACAGACCTCAGCTTCAGTGGGTGGTTCCAGTAAGACATTCCAAGGCGCGCAAATAGATATACTCATTAGGCTCGTCAGGGGAGGAAGTCAGCTGAATTGGGTGCGGAATTGTTTAGAACAGCGGTCCATGCGCCTGGCGTTGCGGTAACGTCGCAAATAACCTCACTGACACCTGGTCTTTTGTGACCAGTGGCCCGAATGACCTGAAAGACCTTGCGAAATTTTCCAGAGAGGGCTGCCGTTTCCATCACTGAGGCGCTGGGACCACCAAGTTTCGCGAGCAGCTCGCAGGCTTTGTTCAAGCTGTTGGCTGAGAATGTGACGCAATGCACTGCAATTTGATTAGACCGAGATAGCTCTACGACGATCAAACAATTCCAGTGAGTGTGCGAAAATCTAGCCCCTCAGAAGGCGCCTTGCGATTCCCCAGATTGATTGACTGGAAGATTGCATGGCTTCACGCAGGAAACTCCAATGATTTTTGATGTCTTGAGGTGGAGCACTAATCAATGCATGCGATAAGGAAACTTGATAACTTGATCGAGTAGAGGTCAGCTAACTTGACAGTGTCGAGCATATGATGCTTCCGTTTTGAGGAGCCGCCGAAGCGCACGCAAATGACCGCACAGACCAAAGTATGATCTGAATCGAGGTACGTAGACCAAACCGATCTACAACGCAGGACGCTGCCTCGCCATATAAAGCTGGTTGCAATGTGGTCTATTTTTGACCACGCTTGCGTTGGTGAAGGACGCCAGGTGGATGCGCGTCTTCTGGTATGCCAAAGGTTAGTACTTGAGGGCAAGAGACGGTGGTCTTCGCATAACGTAAGAAGTCTATCACCGTTGTCAGAACGGCTCTCATCCAGCACGTGACTGTCACCAAGATGACGTTCGCACGGAAGCAGGTGACCTACTCGAACATTGAGATTCCGGCAAGGACGATGACATCTGACTTTTCGGCCTGGTTCAAAAGGTTGCGGAGATCACGATAAAAGTAATCCTTAACCGATGCACAGCTGCAGTCGGATGGAGCGTAGGCGGAAACGACAAACAAGGTACGCCTCTCTTCACGATGTCTGTTGATTCTACATGAGCCTTGAAGCCGAACCGCACACAGCCGGTTGTCGATTGGAAACCAGTTGAGTAATGCAACCTGCGATTTGTCACTCCAGGCGATACCGGCACCAGCTAAGTCGGCTGCTTCTGCCTTCATGTCACTAGACGGACATGTGGTCTCAAGAGCTGCTGGGGGCGACAACTAAACCACGGTGCTGGGATCATGTAATCGAGTCTCTGAAAAACAACAAGTATTGATGGAGATGGACTCTAGAGTGGGTGACAGGCCCGCCTATTGTTCAATCTGTAGGAGGGCCCGAACACTGAACGCTGCCAGACGGAATGAAGTACTGGGTCGAAGGATAGCTGATGGCCGGATGATTCGGATATCAGCAAGACGGGCACTGGAGGTAGATTCAACAGGTTATAGATTATCAACAAGAGAAATTTTAGCGTGTGATGGAGAAACACAAGTAGCAGTGAAAATAGCAACAGAAGCAAGCGACGTAGTAGTAATTGAAAAATTCATGGTTTTCACAGAGAGCACGATTCTACCCGGCTGCCCAAGCTGAAGTAGGAAGTTGTCTTAGGGGACTCCACCCCGAGCCTTTGGATCAACAGACTACCCGCAGTGCAGCGGAGGGAAATCAGGGATTCGCACCCATTGGGAGCCGATGACTGACTGCTCAGTTCGTACGCCTTTCATTTGGTGAGTAGCCAAACAGAGGCCCAATCTTCCCCACGATTTCAGCAGCAAGGTGCTGGAATACAATGCCTCACCAAGGAGAAACAAGGGGCAGTGAGTATTTAGTGGGGAGTCACATCCGCCACGTCGCAGTGTTGTTAAACGGACACGTGGCTTTTTATGCGGAAAAGGTTTGCCAGGCAAAAAGGCACCACGTTCTGGAACATTGCCGCCGAAGCATTCGCTGGACAGAGAAAATCCCGGACTATCCAGCTGGCACCACGAGGTTGTTTGGCAGGCCAGCCTGTAAATCTTGGAGCACCTCGCAGATCGACGATACAAAGCATAGCGATGAATGACTGACAATCAATGTTAATCTATACAGTGCTACTTGGCACGTTTGGTAGCTGTCAGAAATAAGGACAATGTCACAGGCTTGCACCAAATCAAGAAGTCGATCACCTGGGAGCAGCTGCACATGTTATGGTCGTGTCCAGTGAATGCCATTCATGATTTCGTCCGTGGAGAGGTCAAAGAAGAAATATGACAGCTGCTGGAGATACCGAAAGGCGGCGACAGTTTGCCATAAACCATCACTTTACCCGAACTGTGCGTGCAGACCTCAGATAATGTTTACGTTCCTTTCGGGCATACCTTTCCTGAGTACACAGTCCCAAAGGGTACATCGAACAACCGATTCGAAGGCACATTTGATGCCGCGGAAGAAGACTACGGTGGTTCACCGATAAATATGGCTCTGCTCCAACAACTGACGTAAAGATGTGATCAATGCAGTCGCAACTTCGACGAAACCCGGATTGCTTCTCACGAATCTAGCTTCCATGGGTGCCAGTAAGTCTATCAAGAACGACAAAAGCGATTATCAAAGGCAATTGAGATTTCCCGACGATTGCCGCATTCGAAACGTTAGCCCTTTTCGAACACTGAGACTATAACAAAGCGAATCCAGTCTAATTGAACAGTTTCCTGCTCTCACGACATTACAAGTTATGTAGATCACCTAAAGTATTATCCGGGGTAATATGCCTGCCAGGGTAGCAATTAGTAGTGGTAACAAAGATTCGCACACAAATGACAGTTTTGACTGCCCATTCCGGAAGTGGATTTGCTTGAAATGCGGTACTAATAGCCAGATCCGCAAGGCACAAGCGCAGAGGCATGTTTTGTTGAGCAGCCTCACTTCGAGCCGATGACTCAATAGCCTACTCCATAATGCAATGCAAAAAACGTCTCGGAGTGCTACCTAAGAGTCCTATCAAGACCCACTTGAGGTATGCCAAAAGTATACCTAGAAAGTCCAGAACAATTCACGCATGCTTTTCGATTGCAGTAAATTACAGAAATGCGACTTCGGCTAACCACAAGTGGGGGTCAGCACGTTTGGCCCTTTTAGTTAGTAGTTACTACGTGTTCCTCCTCGACCGTCCGGCTCGTGCTCTACCCCAATCGAAGTGAGCGTAAAATCTTTATCTGTCTGTCTCAAAGCGTTGGCGGGTTTCCATTACGTAAAAGCACCTTAAACGCGATCTCATTATGATGAGTGGACATAAGGCGTTTGGTGACATGATTACAGTTCAGTTCAGTTGAACAAACATGATCCGAGCACCGAAGTGCGATAGATCCAGTTGGTATGACTTAAATCGCAAGAAAAACAATTAACAACAGCGGCCAGGTAGAGGAGGTAAAGACAAATAGAATGTAAGGTAGATGGAAGCAAGGAGGAAGTGCGTTAAACTAATCAGAATGGAATGAAAATTAACAACCAGATGCAAGAAACTGAATGCAGGAACGCCACTGACCGCATGAACGCGCCATGTTTGATGTGGTCTCCAACCATTGGTGTGGACCATTTCGAGGCCTCCAACCACGAAGACAGCCTGACTAAGGCACGCAATTTCGTCACTCATCTATGCCAGGTTATGGACCGGCCACCCTGCGGTTTCGCATAAGTTGGTGAAGCTACGGAGTACAATGCACCCCGGTCAACGGGCATACAGAGGATATGGCCTAGCCAACGTAAGCGACTAAGATTCAGTTAACACTCAAGTGAGGTACCAGGAAGTTTCTTGCCAAAAACCAACTAACGGACCTCAGCTTTGCTTACCCGGTAATCCCGCCAAACGTGAGCACCAGTACGCGAGCACCGGTGATCAAACACGGCCAAGTGTTTAATGTCTGCGCCGCGAACTGGTCAGGTCTCTGATCCACGCAATAAGACCGGCCTTACTACAGCGTTAAACACCCGACATTTTCACTGACAGGCTGGTTTCCCACCGTCTGCATAGATGTTTGAGTCTCTGGAAAGCCACACGGCCCATGCTGATACGCGAAGCAACTTGTTCAATGATGTGACCACCAGAAGTGACACAGCTGCCGCCACAGCCACTTCCAGTGACTAATCGGTGATAACCAGAACCGGTGTATCTGTCCAGTACTGTAGCAGTACTTTACACTTTGAAGGTGCAAAGCACATGCCGAAAGGTGCAACACAACAGTCTGTCCAGTAGTGTTTGCATAGCCACTGCGTTAGATCCAAGAAGAGCTGTCATCCGCATACTCCAAGTTTGTCTGTCAGTCACCTGACATGACTTCCACACCCGCAGTTTGAAAGAACCGAGTCACTCATGATCAGTTCGATAACAGTTGAAGAGGGAAGGAGATATGGGACAACCTTGGCGAACCGCACTTGTCGTGAGAAGCCCGGAGGAAAAACTCCCGTAGACACGGCCTCGAGAGTCACGGTAGAGAGACTGCATAATGGAAATGAATTTAGCTGGCACGCGCTTTATGGATAGGCAGTGCACAAGCTGGAGGGATCAACAGAGTCGAAGGCGGCTTTCAAGTTAAGAAAAATTACCATGGTCGTCTGTATATATCTACAGTAAAACTTGGTGAAGAGTAAATATGTGGTCGAGACAACCACGATCATGGTGAAAGCCAGCCTGGCTCTGTGATGCGGTCCTCACAGGGATAAGCAAATCGTCGGATAATGAAACACGTAAGAAGTCTGGATGCAACGAAAACAAGGCTGACCCTTCTTAAAGATGGGCAAAACAGCTGACAGTCGCAAATCTGAAGGCACCCATTCACTGTCCCAAATCGTGTTGAATAGAGAAGTGAATCTAGTCAACAAGGAGTCACCAACATATTTCAGAAAAGATGCAAAGGTCAACGGATCCAGGAGCCCTGTTCAGTTGCAACACGGAAACCTCGTGTCGAGCTTTCTCCAAAGTTGGAGGTGTGACATCGAGCTCCCACGTCGGCTCAGACAATTCGGCAAGCGGTAGTGTTGCAGCAAGCCTGCTGAACTGTTCTGCAAAAGGTTCGGTCCAACGGGTTATTCGATGCGGCTGTGAATGGATCAACTGTCCGTCTTTCTCAGCTATTGTCTCGCTAACTGATAGCTTTCGCGAACCCATGTTCCGGATAAACTGGAATCGCACTAGGCTGTTCTAAAGAGCAGTTATTGTCCATCTCACGGGTCTTTACCGTCAACCGAAGTTAACGGTCGATCCGAAGATTCCTTATCAGACGGACACGCTGAAAATCAGTGTCAATATATATGTACAATACAGCCAACAGTACAATTGGCAAAGCGCCACAAAGTATGGAAAATACAATAAACGTACGAAGATAGAGCGCGGAAAGGATGTTCATGGGAATAGTGAGTCACAAAAAGTCCGCAATGTGCGCGATTTCTTCCCAATTACAAGACCGTTTTCAGCCATGTGCGATCTGGATCCTTCACACTCCAGACAGGGAGCCGAGAGAGTAAGACCACGCCTAATTTGACGTTAGCCTCTTCATGCGCCCGGCCCAAATCATACGTGTTGGATCAGAATGCATTCGTGAATAGCGTCGAGAAAGTCAGCCCTGAAGGAATCTTGGGAAAGATCACATTAGAAAAGGTGATCGAAGACAGACAGCTGCTGAACATCGCTTTTGCGAACGGACCAAGTCTCACAGCCGCACAGCAGAATTGCTCGTACGGTAACATTATAGACTCGTCCCTTGAGAGATCACGACGAAGTCACAGGTGACGAAGGTTAGCGAAAGCGACTCTAGCTTTGGAGACACGCAGAGAGATCTCATCTGTCAAACCGCCAGTACTAAGACAACTCCCAAGATAAAGGAATTTGTAGACCAATTCCAACGGATGCCCCGAAAGGGTGAGAGGACATGCGTTTGGTCAGTAATGTAATAGGACTTTACATTGGAAGGGGCAAAGCTCAACCCAAATTGGGCGGCGGACATCTCCAGTCTGAGCAGCACATGCTGGGCGGCTTGGGAGGACTCGTAAATCACAGCAATGTCATCGGCGTACTCAAAGTCCCGAAGGCGGTCACCAGGGAGCAGTTCAACGCCGCAGGACTCAGAGATATCCAGGATCTCGTCCATGGCGAAGTTGAACAAGAATGGAGTGGCTGTGCAACCCTGTCAAACACTGTTAGTGATACTGAAAAGGAGCGAAATTTCCCCATATGCTCGCACGCGGTCCGAAGTTTGATGGTAAATAGCGCGGAGAATGCTGATGTACTTCTCAGGTACTCCCCTCTTCAGTAAGCAGTCCCAAAGAGCCACTCTGTCAACAGAGTTAAAAGCAGCTCGAATATCCAATATGACTATAGTTGATCGACTGAACGTATGGCGATGTTCAAGTATCTGGCAGATCGTAAAGATATGATCGAGGCAACCGCGACCCGGGCAAAATCCAGCTTGTTGTTGACGCAGGTGTTGTTCGCGTACGCAAATGAGCCTCCGTAAGAGTAGGGTCGCGAACAGTTTGGATGCGACACAAATGAGACTGGTGCCACGATGGTTGGAGCAAATGGTCCGGTCTCCTTTTTTATAAACAGGTACAACATGCTAAATTCCAGTCGGATAAAGTAGTTTAAGTAGTCAAAATCTGATGGAATAGAGATGTTAGTTCGAGAGTGAGAGCAAGACCTCCATATATGAAAAGGGAAGCAGAAAGTTCATCTGGGCTAGGCGAGTTGTGGCGCTTTAGTAGGCGAAGCTCATTGAGGGCTGTAATCGTGTTTCGGACTTCGGCCTCCGACAGAAGCTCTAATCCAACCGTCCATGGTTCGTCCTGTATCATCTGAGTAGAAAGACGTCCGAAAGTAGGAGGCCAGCTGAACTGATCTTGAAACTGTTCCGCCCAACGAGCCATACGGAGCTCCTTATTGTGTATCAGTGCACACGCGCTGCCTCTGATTGTCTCACTGACACCAGGTATCCAGTGACCAGTGGTGCGGATCAGCTGGAATAGCTTGCGGTAATTGCCTACCGCTATGGCATGCTCGATTTCTTGAGCCCTACTGGTCCACCAGGCTTCCTTTTCAGCACGTAGACTCCGCTTTAGTTCGTGCCTAATAGCCCGTCTGGTCACATTGTGCTCAGAGCCAGCCGGGAGGTCTTTTCTAGATTCCAACAGGTTCACCGACCTCTCCGATATCCAATGACTGCTTCGGTGACGAATGATAGTGCCACAAGCAGATGCTCCTGCGTCGTGCATGGCGGCCGAGATCCTATTCCGCTGAAGCTCAGGGTCATTAGAACAATACAGCGAAAGTTTCGTATGCAGTGCGTCTTGATAGGCTTGCCTGACCGAGGGCTGAGACAACTTCACAGTTGCCAATCGGAGAAGATGCTTAGTGCGCCTCATGGAGAAACGACAGCGTACCAAGGCATGATCAGAGTCGACGCAGGTACGCCAGTACGAGCGGCAAACCAGGATGGAACCACGCCACCTGTAACTTATGGATATGTGGTCAATTTGGGTCGATCGCTGGCCAGCTACAGGGAGACGCCATGTGGCACTTCGGCGCCCAGTGTGTCTAAAAGCAGTGCTACTACGAAAGAACTGGCGCCCCGCACACAGTTGCAGCAGACGCTGGCCGTTGTCAGTCCGTTCGGAGTTAAGCCCATAATTACCACCCAGTTGAGCTACTGAAGAACTCAGACGCCCTGCTTGTGCATTCTTATCTCCTGCAAGTACTATAATATCTGAACTAGTAGCACTGTGTAGTAACGCGTTCAGTTCGTGATAGAATGTCCTTGACAGTATCTGAACTGCAGTCGGTGGGAGCATAAGCGGAAATCACAAACAAACAGCGTTTTGTACTACTTCATGAATCAAGCTTAACTGTTGTCGTTAAACGGGCTGCACATAAATGACTGTTCACCGGAAGCCAATCAACTAACGATGGCTGAGCCTTGGAGCTTAGAGTGATACCTACACGAGCTTGACCCGTAAGTGCCGCATCGGGATCTCCGGATGCGTGCAACCAATAACCAGAGGATAAGCCGGGTGCAGTTAATTCAACAACCCCATTAGGGTCATTAATCCTAGCTTCGAACACACAACACCCATCAATATCCAGTGTGTCAAAGGTGCATGCGAGTGCAGCCTGTTGACCTATTTGTTTTGGAGTGCGAACGCTGAATGCCACCAAGGAAACGGGTCAGTGTGGCTTTATAAGAGTCTTGCCGATAGGCGTCCGGTTCGTGTCGCGAAAAGGTGGCTGCAGATGTTGCTCCAGTGGCACTTCGGTTGCTGTCAATTAGGCTGGGAATTATAGAAGGTTAGTAATGGGGGTCGGGATGAAGGTCAACGAAAAAGGTGGAGGAGGCACCAGCCAAGTTAATAAGACCCTATGGGTACGTTTGCCCCCTCGACCAATTTGGTACCTAGTTTCAAAACCCTTGCGAGCTCCATTGTATCTTGAAGAAAGGCAGGGCGGATCAGCCTGAACACAGTATTCCAGATGAGGCCGAACGAAATCTGAGAACAGCTTCACAAATGTCGATAGTTAAGACCCCGAAAGAACGGCGTATTAAGCATAACATTCTGAAACCCCTACTTGCGGAATAAAGCAAGTAAATTGCAGAGGCGAGCTAAATATCGCCATGAGTTCTTGTACAACTTCCACTTGTGGCCTCGTGTCGAGCTGTCCACGTTGAGCCGAAGGTACTTCTGTACCTCACTCCTAAGTTCTCTTAGGATTCGTCTAGTGTAGATAAGGTCACCACGGCGCCGACGATAATCCATGGGGGATATGTTCAGCTTTAGGAGTCAAAGAGGGTAAGCAAGATCTCGAAGCTCCATGACGGATTTCAAGTCACATCTCTGAACTTCTAGAAAGTCGCATTCAGATTTTAAGAGGATAAGTAGCTGGAAGCCCATACTCCAATATCAGGCGGATATGTGATGTGAACAGAGTTCTGAAAATTGTCGGAGTGATACGGGAGAACGACCTGTGTAGAGCTCCCAGCATCCTTTTTGCCGCCGCGACCTTTCTCAGGGAGCGTTGGGAAGTTCTAAAGTCATGTAACACGATAACCCCCAGGTCCTTTTCGTGCATGACATTCTTGAGAAGACAACTGCCAATGTGGTATACACCGAATGACGTCGGGTTACCTATCGGAAGAACAGTACTTTTGTGGTAGCTAAAGGGTAGTTGCCACTTCACGGACCAATCGTGCAGCCAGTACGGTGCCGTTTGGAGTCTGTCCGCGTCCTTAAGACTAGCTACTTCTGACCATAGCTTGAGATAATCATCAAAAGCAGTACATCAGCCAATTGAACTAATGTTTCGCTGCCATACAAGCATGATGACCTATGAAATAAGGAATAATAAGAGAGAAAAAAGTATTAGATGAGGACCTTAAAGCCCTAAGCAAACATTCAGCGCCAACGTGCTTACACCTTGTGTCAACAACATAACGTCACAAACAGCTGGCTATGGTGTAAAAACAATGCGGTTTCAGCGAGAAAGCTTCCTTGCGGCTAGCATTGCCCCGCGTCATAATCAGCCATTACCCCGCAGATAACTCAGCACCAAACACATTGTAAACAGGCAATTCGATTAGGAGAAAGCAGCAGACGCGCCACTGGTGTCGGTTGCGAGCCGTCCTGTACAGTCTCGAGCCAGGCACAAGGCGAGTCACGTGGACTCCAGCCCGGAAAGTGAGACGAACCAACGGCACCCAGTTTGATCGTCAGTGACTTCATTTCGCGCTGCCACGTCAACTTCTGTCAACTTCTGCCTTTTGGGATTCTGCTAGTCATAGACAAAGGACCAGACAGAGGTTGGTTCACCTACTTCTCAAGAAGTCCGCAACCCATGCAATGACGTTTCCAGTGACGCCAATTCCCTGAAGTTTGAGCAGAAGTCGTTTGTGTGGGACTTTATCAAAGGCCTTGCTGAAATCAATGTAGATAACATCTAGGTTTCCGGTCGTCTACTGTTTTGACCATGTTTCTCTGGCAACAAGCAGGTTAGAGATGCAGGATCGAACCCTGTGAAATCGTGACTGAGCGAGAGAGATGACACAAAGGCTTTCGCAGTGGGTGTGGATGGCGCGCTTGACGATCCGTTCCACGATCTTGCAGATCACAGACGTCACGCATATCGGTCGATATTTTGCAGGATCGTGCCGGTTCCCTCCTTTGTACTTGGGCATTACAAGTCCTACATTCCAGCCAGGTGGTAGGCGCCCGTCTGCAAGAGGCCGGTAAAACTGATGCATCGGATCAGCAATGTCCTCTGCTATTATCCTGAAGAATAGCGGATGAAGTCCATCAGAGCCCGGTGCGGAGTTAGAGTTCAGTTCGAGGGAGCCTCTTGAGTATCTCGGGAATGATTTTAACTTGCTCGAGAGGAGGATAATGCTTTGTCAAATCGTCAGTGTGTAGTGAAGGTTTCACGGAGTAGACCGAGGAGTACTTGGAGGCTACTAGTTGAGCCGTCTCGTCATCTTCATAGACCTGTGTCCTGGCAGGATAATGCAGGGACACCAATGCTAGCCTTGGTGTTTCGCTTCAGGTATGAGAACAGCTTCTTCGGGCACGTTCGTGATCGCATGACTAGGCTGTGTTCGTATTGTGATCGCTTTTGGCGCTTGCTTAGAGTGCACAGATTTCTGATCAATTTGTACTTGAGTAATCTGACGTTACCTGTTGACTTGGATAGGTCCCACAGTTGGCATCGTCTGTTCATCAGGGATCTCACCTCTCGGTCGGACCTTTGGGGAAAGGTCTGCCCTTGGTGATAGCGACAACTTTTTCGATGCCCAACATCACCTTCGAGTGTGGTAAGTTCCACGCCTCACCAAGGTTCGAGGATTGTGAGATGGTCAAGTCTGTGATGCATGCAACTTCTTGTAATCTGGATAGTACAACACGCCAGAAGTTGCGACGGTGTGTCCCCTGATCGTGGATGGCAAGAGGGCATGCCCAAAAGGTTATAGAGTGGTCACACCGGCCGAGTGGTTGGAGAATCTGCTGGCCATGGACGTCAGAG
>OX104064.1:147688503-148182132 GCA_944474145.2 Dicrocoelium dendriticum
GATAGTGAGTCACTACGAGACGGTATTCCACAAGGGGCCGTAACAGCTACATTGGAAGATGCACGGTCCCAGCTTACTCATCAAGTGAGAATCCAAAAATCGCCTGAAACATTCCTCAGTCTGCGCGTCGACCACATGTTTCGGCAAGTCGTTCCAATCATCTAAAACGCTGGTTGATAGAGCGAGAGTGGGGCGAACTCTGAGTCTTCTAGTTTTACTTAATCTTCAGTTGTGCCCCCGAGGGGAATCACTATTGTTGACTTGAAAGAACGCTTGTATCTCCATCCCCATTTCCACCATCAGAATTGGCCTAGCAAAATTCAGGTCACCTCTCCGCCGACGATATTCCAAGGAGAACATGTGCATCCGCTGTAATCGAAGAGGGTAAGGCAAGTCTCGTGCCTCCAGTATGGATTTCGAAGCACGCCGCTGGACCTCCTCAATCATGTTACACTATAACCTGGTAAGAGTACAGATGGCGGGTAGTCCGTATGCAAGGATCCAGCGCACATAAGAAGTAAGCAGGATTCGGAAGATATCCGCAGTCAGTCGCGGGAACGCTCTCCGTATGGCGTGGAACATCCTGTTGGCAGCGGCAACTCTCCGTAGGGTGTCTTTTGCGGTCCGTAAATCATGTAAGACAAGCACGCCGTGATCTTTATCAAGAATGGGGTTCTGAGTAACACCCTACCACTATGGTATATCCCGAACGGTTCGGGGGCGCCTAGGGGAGAACTGAGCATCTTTCATAATTTATGGGCAATTGTCAGTTGACTGAGCAGTCGTGTAGAATGTCCAATGATGCCTGCAGTCTGTCAGCATCCTCAAGACAGGATACTTTTATCCAGAGCTTCATGTCGTCTGCGTAACTCAGGCAATCCATCTGAAGTTCCGATAGGAGGTCACTGGTGCATATCTTGAACAGTTCTGGACCAAGTACTGACCCTTGTGGAACGCCGATAGTCATCAGCACCTTGACTCGCATGGTCCGGCCAGTCAAAAAATCAGCGATCCAAGAAAGGACATTCCCAGAGACACCGGTACCTCGGAGTTTAAGAGGCATCCTTTCATGGGAGACCGTGTCATACGCCTTGCTGAAGTCTACAAAAGCCACATCCAAGCGTTTCCCAGCGCCTTGCGACTTCGCCTAGCTTTCCCTAGCAGCAAGTAGGTTCGAGGTACGTAAGCGTGCCTGCCGGAAGCCATGCTGGGCACAGGAGATGATGTAAAGGTTCTCGAAGTGAAGCTGCAGGGCGCGCTTGAGCATCCTTTCTATTAACTTGCGCAGTACGGACGTTATGCAGATAGGTCGATAGTTTGCAGGAACTTAACGATCCCCTCTCTTGTATATAGATTTAACGGTCCCCAAATTCCAAACAACCGGGGGTCGTCCAGCTTCCAGCGAGTGACGAAATATCTGAGAGACGGGTGCGGAAACGTAATCCGCCACGGCCTTGAGGAACGGCGGGTGCAGTCCATCGGGACCCGGCGAGGAGTTCGGATCTAATTCACGAAGGCCTTTGGCAACGTCAGCCACACTCATTTCTATGTGCTGCAACGAAGAGAGGTGGATTGGCGCAGTGTCATCGGGGAACGGCGTCTCGATTGAGTAAACAGATGAATATTGCAGGCCAGTAAACCGGCTTTCGTCCCATCGACATCAAGTAAATCACCCTGCACTGCAGAAAATAGAGCAGGTATGTCACTTCCAGCTTTGGTACTTCTTATCAAGTAGGAGTAGATTGCCTTCGGTGTCGTTCTGGATTGCACAACAAAACTGCGTTTTTACTGATGACGTTTCTGACCTTTTATAGGACGCAGTCGTTTCTGATCAAGTTGTACGCCGAATGGTCAAACGCAATGTGAGTAAGCTTGAATCGGTTCCATACTTTACGTCTTTGGGACATTAAGCACCTCAATTCTTGGTCTATCCATGGAGGGCCTCTGGTAAACGTTCGCCTTTTGCAAATAGGAACAATCTGCCTAACAAGTGAAATCAGCTTGGAGTACAAAAGATTCCACTCTACATCTGTTCCGGAGGATAGTGGGATATTCCAGTCCATAGCGCTAGCGGCCGTTTGCAGGCGGAGTGGATCGGCAAGCCAGAAACTCCTGCAGAAACTATCTTGGCTGTGAAGATTGAGGCGTCGAGTTCAGAGGAATGAAACCATACGGTGATCACTATTACCAATAGGCGGAAGAATATTAATGTCTGCGACGTCTGGTTGCGCCCGAGGAAAGCACAAGGCCGAGAATATGGGGGTTTGTCCGCCAAATATACGGGTAGGCACAGTAACATGCTGAAATAGGTTACACCCAAGAACAGGTTCCAAAAAGTCCGCAGCGAAAATGCCTGAAAAAGTAGCACAGTGCAGCAAATCCCAGTCGATACTTGAGGTATTGAAGTCCCCCGATAGTGCACAGTCCTTTCCCCCACCACGCATTATAGTTGAATCCAGCGGCCGAGCTCCGGAACCCAATGGAGCTCTGTGGATAATTCAGACCATCACGAATCTTCTTCCATCATGAACCCGGCACCACAGGGCTTCGAAACCACCAGTACCAGCACAGTTAGCTTCAGCTAGATGAGCCTTGAGGTCTGCATTTTAGTACAGGATCACACCGCCACAAGCCCTCCCTACTTTGCGGTCAGACCGACAGATGATACCCGAGGATCTGCACCACGGAGGCTAGGATATCCGGGGACAAAGAGTCTCGGTGAAAGCCATTATGTCAGGTTGATTCGCTGAGGTAAAAATTGAATTTCATTGAGTGTTTCGAATACTGCGCATATTTGCGGAAATTACGTTCAATCCGTTTTTCATCTCTAACGTCGGTGTATGACAAGAAATGGTTTCCAGCGAATTTTGGTGGCTTTTCGGATTACGCGAAAATCCACAATATGTAAAGCTGTCTCACCATTGTCTCCACGGGATCTGAGTTCGTCAAACGCTTGTTTCATTCTCACGCGATCCTCAGGGGAAAGATCTCGCAATAGATAAAATGATTCACCTTTATGTCGCGTAGCTCGTTGAAGAATGCAACAGGCCTCGTCATCAGTTTGATGTGCAATTTTAAGTAGACAAACATTTGAGGAATCCTCCTGTTGCTTGCCGAGGTGGAAAGCTGAAACAAGGTTGATTCCTTGGTTTCCTTCATCGAACAGTAAAGAGATCATCCGTTGTAAGAACTCCTGGTCATCTACAATCCTTTCAGCTGCGGTAGCCATGCTGGGCTCGGCTGCATTCACGATGATAAAACAGCGGTCACAAGATGGCGATGTGGCATTCTCATGGAGTTTCGGCTTCAGAACAGCTGGGAAGTCCTTAAGCAGTTTCTCCAGGTTAGTTAAGAGTGTGCGATTAAGCTGTTGACGATTTGTATTTAGCCTAACTCCTGTCTTGCTTTTACGTTCAACATTGCGTACGTTTTCCTTTACCACCTCTACGTACGCCTTGATCTTATGCTCTTAGCTCTGGTCAACAACCGCCGGCGTCTATGTAGATGCGTCGGACGGTACTTGACTACGCTTAACCGCTGGAGTAGCTGCGCCAGAAGCACATGTGCGAAAATACAATCCAGCAGACTGCATATACAAGCTAAAGTTGGACCAATTTACCCTGTTAAGGTAAGGTAGGTTAGGTTTAGATGCCCTCTAAGCCTTCGGTAGTGCACTAACTGCAATTCAGATCGAAGTACACGTTCGGGAACCATTCCCCCGCAATCTCTGAATTAACCTGGAGCCCACCCGTAAAACCCACTCTAGCTCCATTTTGTCCCGGAGGAGACAGGTTGGACAAGCTTGGGCGCAGTATTCCAAATATGACTGAAGGAAAGCGGAAAAGAGCCTCGCAAAGATGCCGCCCTTCAAGATTCCGAAAGAACGTCGTTTTCACCACAACAAGCGAAAGCCTCCGCTTGCGGCCTTCCACTGGTTACCAGATTGTAAAGTCGAAGAGTATACCACAACTAGTTCAACCTGGCTAGATACGCGGAGGAGTTCGACACTACCGACCAAGTACTTAGCAGGAGGACAACCTCTTTCATTGCGAAGAACGGACTACTTTGTCTGATTTAGTGGTGGTAACCAGAAAGTAGACCAGAGCAAAACTTATCCAAGACTCGCTGAATAGTGTCGGAACCCCAAGGAACGTCGACAATATTCCACTGCTTCAAGTCATCAGCAAATAGCGTCGATGATACCTCAACCTCAGCCGGTAGGTCATTCACAAATGTAGCAAACAGCAGCGAGCCATGGACCGAGCCTTGCGTCACGTTGCTAAGGACAGACTGTCTAAACGATGGACCACAGCTTACCCGTACTCCCAGGTCTCTACCCTCCAACTAGTCAGTCACTTAATGAAGGGCGCAGCTAGGTACCCAGTAGGAGGTCAGCTATTGCCCGAGCCACAAATAGGGTACCTAGTCAAGTACCTTGAAAAGTCGACGAACATCAAGTCCAGTGCGTGACCGTCACCCACTGCATTTGCCCAACTTTCGCTAGCTACCAATAGACTCGTCAGACAAGAAAATCTCTTCCGGAATCCGTGTTGTACATGGCTGTAGATCAAAGCTACTCGGCTAACTCTCCAATGAATCACTCACCAGTGTCTCTAGCAGTTTGAACACTACGCTCGGCAGCCTAACTGGCTTGCAATTTGTAGAGAGATTCCCGTCCCATTTTTGAAGATGGGAGAGTTGACAGCTTCTTTCCATTCGGATAGTAATGCACAGCTGTCAAGCGATTTCTGAAGCACTATAGTCAGTGGTCCACTCAGTTCCGCAGTCAACTCATGCAACAGTTTCAGGTGAATTAAATCAGGCACAGATGCCTTAGAAGGGTTCAGCCTTTGTAATGTTGTACGAACTTCCGTCTTTGCTACAATACATACAGATAGTCCTGAACCCTCTGGGATCCTGCAAACCAGCTCAACGCCTGTCAAACAGGCTTCCCTTATAAACGCTGCTGCGTGTTGCCCATTAAGTACGCAGGCTTTGTCATAGTCCGTATGCGCGTGAGCAACGTCATCAGGCATCAATAACGGAATTGACATGTTCAAACCGCCGCGCATTTTGACGTATGCGAAGAAGCTTGTTGGATTCTCTGAAGCTTGGTCTGTTAACCCATTCTCGAAATTGAGCCGAGCATTCCTTAAGTGTTGCTTACGCCTATTTCTAGCATTGCGGCACATGTCATAAGTATCGTTTGTTTATTTTTACATTAATGTGTTCCCTTTATTTAACCTTGACGTTTTAGTTAACTATGTATTTCATTTATTTAGTTACATAATACTTGATCCATGTTTGTATTTAAATTTGCCTATAGCTATGACCAGCTACTTTTATTGAATTGTTTATCCGATGTTAACTTTTATACCGTTATAAGATTTTAGCTTATCACTACAGTAGTAAGCTTTCCTTATTTTACTAACATTCTCAGTTAAATTTATGTATATTTATTTAGGTCGTTTTTGATACATGTTTGCACCTTGACTCATATGGCCCTCGGTTACAAGTGTAATGTTCTTTCAACATTGAATCTAAGTTGGTTCAATGAACTATAAAAATTGCTTCATCACTGGTAAAAGAGCAAGCGCTTGAGAAGTACCATAAGATAATTGGAGTAAAAGTTAAATTTTGCGGGATCAAGGATCGAATAAGTAGTAGAGCTTTTCTTCGGGGCTCAACTTGACACAGTGGTTTCCTTGAGTTGTGTAAGCTCCTAGGTCAGGTTACTTCAACAGGCTTTGTAAGCGCGCCGGGCTGAATCCCTTAAGGCCATGCATTTTCTAGTACAGCTTCTCAGGAACGAATTCACTTTCTTCGAGCCGTGGACTTTGCCTTCTGCCGCATTTGCTACTAGCTTAGTGAATTTGGTGAAGACCAACATCCAGACGACATTGGGCGGCTTCTCGGCCAGGAAGCACCAGTAGATTGCTTAAACGAGGGTAGACAACTTGTCGTAATGTGCAACGACATAGGTTTCCAAGTTGTTCTCACTGATTACTCCGAGTAACAGATGTGACGTAGGTTCAACCTCGCGTGATCACTACTGTCAAGTGGTGGATCTATGGTCACGATGTCGGCCATTAGTTCCTCGTTGGAGCGCACAAGGTCCAAAACAGCGGGTGCCACGTCCGCGGAATTGTGTGAAAGTGGTGAAATCCTTGAACAGAGGTACATCGGCGATCACCCCTTACGACTCCGCCTTGAAGTCTTCGCAGTGCGATGTTGGAACTTCGATTGCATACAGCCTGAAGTCCTTCACAAGGTGGACGTGACTGTATGATCGGGCCAGGAGTAAATTCATCGCAGGAGCTAGACACTGATCTATTCTCTAGGTGGACATTGGCGGGCAATAAACTATTGCTGGTAGACCCACTTCACCGTTTAAGTGCATACTACACTAAAGAGTGTCAGCGACCTGCGTTTCTGTGTCCTCTAGGACATCAAGGGGCAGGTCGGATCGATAATACATGAGCACTCCCCCTCCTCTGCTAAGTCGATCGATTCGCATGCAGTTCATGACGCGTAGTGCAAGCTCAGCATCCAGGATTTCCGTGTTCAGCCAGGTTTCGGTGCCCGTAACCAGGTCCCTAAATGTGGAAACCTGACGAATACGAATTGCTGAGAAGCTCTTGTATATTTGTATGCAAGCAGGTGAGGGCATCGTTGGTCAGAAGAGCGTATGTGATGCTGGTTTCCTGTAAGGGTCTATGCCGACGATTAAGAGGTCTGCTGTCGGTGATTTTTCTAGGACCGTTGACGCAGACTCTAAGGCCAATTCAGGTCGTGTATGGAGCTCTCAGTGCCAACAAGCGACTGACCCTCCTATCTTCTTTCAAGTGGCTGTGTGTTTCGGCATTGTTTCCTTTCAACGCGACACAGTGACAGAATTGCACTGGCAAGTTACTGGCTTAGCCTTACCTGGTCTACCTGTGGTCCAGTGCCTTGTGTCTTCATAAGTTTTTCCGTTGGCAGCATTACGCTTTTTGTGCCACATTTTGATCACATGTTCTACCATTACTTCGGAGTGCAATCATAATTTCATCACGTTGGGGATCACACCACTTGTTGTTAAGTGATAGCGATAACCTTCATGTCGGCTTAGTGATAACATTTTCGTTTAAGAGTACTTCACGAATAAAATGTCATTCCTCGCAGTCATGCACTTTCGTCTCTAGTTAGTTTCGTGAGTGTAGCTCGGAGACACTGTGAACAAGGATAGATTGTGTGTCTTGTGGTTTACGGATATCATCCGGGGTTTGTTTGCCTTTCTGGAGTCCGCTGCGAGGTACATCTGGAAATAGTCTAACAGAACATGTGGTTGTACGGTGGCGAGGGGCCGACAAGAGAACTGCCACTGCATCGTTACCTGACTGAAATGTTACCTTGGGTAACTGCGGCGCACCTTAACTTGCGGAGCTTGGGTGACGGACGAGACGCCTCATGCTGAATGACAGCTTGAACCCATACTAGTTGACACAGGGAGCCCACGGTTTTTGTCGTCTAGTAGCTTATCTTATATGCAGTTCGCCCCGAAATCAGTCACAGCCTATCGTACTTCTGCGCCAACACAGTTATACATCTGCCGAGAGGAAAAGACGTACGCTCATTGCAGGACCTGAGAGACTCAGTCGTACTATTAAGCTTGGGTATCTGGCTGCGACAAAGCCGAGCATCTCGAGAATGAACGTATGTTCGGCAGTTGCTGCATTCTCTTCCAAATCGTACAAGTTTTACACAGCTGTCTACGGAGCAACTAAGGTTTATTTCGGAAGCTTCGGGCTTAGCTATCCGTGGATGAACAGTGCGTGCCGTTGTGACTGCCAGTCCTGCGGAAGCTGTAGGTTGCAACGTCTGCACTGGTATGCTAAATCCAAGCGCCGTCGTTCAAGCTGGTGGTCTGGCACACACCTATTCGACTGCTGTAGAACAAATCCAAGATGGTGGACACAGAGGGCATTTGGGCCAATCAGCGAGCTTTTTGACATCAGCCTGTGCATATTCGCCAAATTCGCACAGATAGAAAACCACCCCGAAAGCGAAGTCTTGATGCAACATTCACCAGGGCAAACAACTATAACACAGTGTTTCCTAAGCAAAAGTAGAAGCTAGCACAGGAAAGCAAAAGCCGCCGTGTCCGTGGATACAGGCACTTAATTCGAGCATTATTTTAGTTCATCTTTCCGTGGAATGGTATTTCCTTTATTTTAACCAGTTTATTTACTTTCTTAGTACCTCCATGCCTGCACTATATAAATTAACGAACCCTTAGCGGATGTTCAGAAAGATTACTTCAAACTGTTTCCTGCCACTCTGTTAGTTACTGTTTGCCTTAGTCCGCCTGAGACAATTTTCAGGGGCGCGCCTCTACAGTGTACAAAATGCAAACCACTTCAGGACGAAGTGAAAGTACAGTCCGTTTCCTTGGTGGGGTAGGTGGATACATATGTAGAAACGTCTAGAACTCTAGGCTATAATAGGTAGGTAGTTGCTGAACTAAACGCAAATAGTTTTTACTCACGCTGTTGGTTGCACATATCCGAAGGCGTTGATGAGGCAAGCCCGGAATCAAATTCATTTCCCATACAAATAAAAACTAGGTGCTGGCCTCCCGAAAACACTGAACTACCATGACCCGTGTTGTTTTTAGTACCTCGTATCAGATAGAGTTAGCAGGCATGGAACCCAGGACCATCGGGACATTAATTGTGACCGCTGCACCTAAGTCACCGGGTCACGTCAGGAAACTGTTGGCACAACAGGTTAATGAACGAACTTGAGGGCCATTTTGAAGTACACGTTGTGTGGATGGGTCGCGACGCGCCATCTCAAGGAGGATGGCGATTCCCATTGAAGTGAAGGTTGGTCTTACAATCACGATGACCGTAGCTGGTGCAAATAGCAACTGCGTGTTGCCCGCCCGAAAGCACTGCACCACTATGACGCGTGTCGATGTGGTTATGTCTCCTAAGGTTGCTCGGCAGGCACCGAACCTCAGACCACTGTGAAGTTAATGGGAACCGCCAACCTTAAGTCACATGGTCAGAAAGGGCTACGAGTTGCACAACTGTAAATTAACTATTTTGAGGGGCACCTTGAACAAGCATTTGGTGCATGGATTGCAACGAGTAATCATAACGGCCATTGCGAGTTCCAATGAAGTCAAACTTGGTCTCTAGATCACGACGACTGTCGCTATTGAAAAAAGGAAATATTTGTCGCCCGCCAGAAGCCACCGCTACAATCTGACGCGTTTTCATGGTATTATATCACATCAGATAGTTTTAGCAGGCATTGAACCATTGAGCAATAAGACGTAAATTTTAACCGCTACACCAAAGCCACATGGTCACAAAGGACAAGGCCCGGCACAATTATTAATGAACGATGTTGCAGGTCATTTCGTTGGATTGCAACGTCAAAGCTCAAGGTTGACCGCGATTCCCGTGATAGATAATCATGGTACTTTGATCACGAAGACCGTAACTATTGTAAACAGAAATAACTTATTCTTGTCCAGAAAGCACTGCGTTTTCCGACCTGTTCGACGTTATCAGTTCTCACAGATAAGAGTCAGCAGGCAACTAACCTTGGACCACTGGGAGGTTAGTTGTGCCCGCTAAACTTATGCAAGCATCAAATTTTTCCTGCGAATACAAACTGGTTGCAGGGGATTTCAATCTGTTTGGGTTAAACTGGTTCTTACCTGCTACAACAACGAAGTATGCTGGCCTACTAGCATGTAACAACTTAGGCGGCTGGACACAACATGTATCTGCTTCAACCAGGGCGGAACATATTCTTGACCTAATATTTACTCTAGGCACCCCATCAACGCGGGTGGCAGTCGGCCGGGAGTTTCCGGGTAGTGAGCACAGATAAGTGCGTTGCTCGGTTTTCTTAATGCAACATAATGCCTACTCAACCGAAACAGATGCAGTCGTAGTATACCGCCCGGTGCAACTCGTTGACTGGTCAACCCTTGATGTACTCGTCCGATCAATAAATTAGGATGAATTCTTTTTGTCTGATTTCGTGAATCGCTCGATTGAACTGTTTTATGGGAAATACTTCACTGTCTTCACTCTCTAGCTCCCATGTTACATTTAATAAGGCACTCATCTAAAAGTGTGACCCAAACCAGAATACATAACAGAATGCGTCAGCTTAGACGATCCTATAACAAAACCTTCAACTTTGCCCACATCATGATAGCGAACGAGATGGTACAGAAGCTTTCTGCCAGAGCTAGGCAGCAGAAAACCAATCAAGAAATAGCCGCACTAAATAGTGCGCACAAGGCTAAGAATCTCAGCTGGCTGCTGCGCTCTCGGACCCATAACTGGACGACAAATCTCTACCCAAAAGTTTAGTCCCAACGACACTTCTATTGACGCAAGTATTTTATGTGAAGTCTTCAGCTCACATTTTAAAGAATCGCAGTGTTTAGAAATAGGTACAAACTTTCAAGATCTGCAAGCATTCGGTAGCCAGTTCCTGTTCTCTGTACAGTTTGACCTAAATAGTGTCCGTTCTGCGATTTCAACTACCAAGCCATCCTGGAATCCTGGTCCAGACTGAATGCCGCCCAATCTACTTAAGAATGGTGGTGAAGATATCCCTATCCTTCTTTTGAAACGCTTTAGGTTCTCAATACAAAAAGGTCAATGCCCGACCGCTTGAAAACATTTTATCATTATTCCAAGGCATAAGGGCGGAAGCCTACAGGAAGTTGGTAACTATCGCCCTATTAAACACACTTCTATTGTCTCGCGCATGATGGAGAAGTTGATTAAAATAGCCCTCATGATTCACCTTTATTCAGGCGAGCACATAGATGAATCTCAGCAAGGGTTTCCAAGTTCTCGGTCTTGTGCAACCTGTCAGCTGGACTTCCTTAATTTAGTCACCGAGGCCATTGACTCTAATCTTTCAGTGGTCATTCTTTACGTTGATATGCAAAATGTGTTTGACAGGCGTACCACACATGCGCCTACTGCATAAGGTAAAAGCGTAAGCCTTTTGACGTGTCTTTATGTGCCTTCTTAAATGTCGGTTGCTAGCTGGCCCATATTGACGCTTTTTCATTAAGCCTGAGCACTATTCACTGTACTCCGCCGTTCCCAACAACTATAATTTTGTAAACAGCAAAATAATATATATAGCTTTTATACTGTTAACAAAGAGAGCACTTTAAAAGTTCTAGGTCCAAGAATCAGACATTTTGCTCTACACTTATCCTCTCTTGGCCCCATTTCCTTATCTTTATCTGGTATACATATGCTTTTCACAACTGGCTGCACTAGTAGATAGGCGTAGTAAAACACAGCTCCTCTTCTTTAACTGCTTTTGCTAGTAAAACACTCGCATTTCGAGGTTCCATTTTACTGGCACGAAGGCTAACCAACAACAGAGAGGCCCCTGTCAGACTGGCTGGCTGGACCACCAGAAGCTTTCCATCACCACTTTTCTTATCTTGGCCGCCTGGGTGTTATTTATCTTATAGCTGGCTTCAAAGCCTAATATGCGTTATGCGAAATGGCGGGTGAACGACCAGCTCCCACTGGTTTGTGTTACTATGCTACGCCTGCTTTACCTTATCCCTCTTTGCTTAGGGTGCTAGAACAGCTCTTTCCAGGAAAACCACAAAAGAAATAGCCGGTGTGACGGTATAGTACTAGTTAACACTGCCACCTGGATGAACACCGCTGGCACTTGCTTCGGAACTTAAAGTTGGAGAGAAATGACTCGAAATTCATAAAACAGCTGCATAATAGTGTGCATCGACACATGAGGCGTAACAATCCCTCAGGGTTGAGCAAGCTCAATCCCCAGAAGTAGAGTTGGTAATGTCCTACCAACGCAGACCAAAAGAGATTTCACGCTCCAAAGCAATTTGCTGGCTAGCCGAACAACCTCGTGGTGTCAGCTGGGTGGTTCGGGTTTAACCCGTTCCAGCAAATAGTTCGGCGGCAGTGTTCCAGGACGTGGTGGGTTTCGCCTGGCAAACGTTCTCCCTATAAAAAGCCACAAATGTCTGCTTAACAACACTGTGACGTGGCGGTCGTGACTCGCCAAAAAATAAAGTCACTGCCCCGTGGATATCCGGATAATTCTATCCAACCCACGGACACCAACCTTCTACTCGCATATTGATGACGATACCAAACATTGAAGATTGGAGAAGCGCAACTAAAAGCACAAAATACACAGCTACATACAAGTACACACACAATGACATATATACATACCCTTTACACAAACACAAACTGCTATGGCAAACATATCGGATTTTTGCACATTCTTGATCATGCATTGTTATGTTAAAATGATCATGCCTTTAAAGGCGTGCCTCAGCTTGTTGAGAATAAAAGATTTATTCATTTATTATTAGTGACAGTCTCCTCTAGCTCACTGAGGTTGGAGACATAGCCTCATGAATATAGAAAAGCGGCTCTAAGGGATAAAACTTGCGATGTTTAGCTAAGAAATGTGTGTATTTTCCAGGCTAGAATTTGTCAACTGATCCGAAAGGTCTCCTGTGTTACTTAGGTAGACCTGGCTCATGCGATCTGGATATAAGCTTCGGAAACACTCTGAGGTGTAAAAATAGTAAACTCTATATTCCCAGTTGTTTATGTGGCTCAGTATCCACTGAAAATTGTATGCTGAGTTCTTCTAACCGCGGGTTAATTATAAGCTCTCCTGAATTCCCATACAGACAAAATATTCCTTACTGGATTTCCAGCGTTCTTGCGCAAAATCATACTTTATTTGTGTACATTTGTCATGTATGCCTGCAAAGTGTACTTTTTGGCCACCTACGCAGGCCCTACTTGTTGCAGTATTACGGGCTAATTCGAGCATTTCTGGATAGCTATGCTTATTTAGTACATATACCGCTTCGCTACCTTTTACATTTTCTTTTCTTTTTTCTGCTATCTGCTTGCAAAGCAGCTAGCCATTTGTAGCGAAACAGAATAATGGCCTTATTCGTAGGCCACCAATCAATTACGAATGACTCGCAAAATACTGCACTTATCGCATTGTTTTTACTTTCAACGTAATCAGCGGCTAAAAGTTGTCTGCAAACAAATCCTTTAATTTTCATCCGTATTTCGCGAAATTATTTTTCAACTTTCCGTATCCCTTATAATCCTGCCACTCTCATTTCTTCCATGTGCGCACCAACAATTGTGGCGATTGAGTGGGACAAATAGTCCAATGAAGTTAAAGTGAACTTGTGGTGAATTGGATCCTGCTCCAAGGAAAAAGGCACAACTACATCTCTGCGCAGCTTTCACACCAAAATCACAAGGAGCACGATGTCGCCCAAAGGAACCAGTAACATTTCAAGGTGGGCGACTATGATCCCATCAGCTGTATACCAAACAATACCAATGCATTTGTAATTGCCAACGAGGATCATATTCTGGTATTTTGTCTACTTCCATGCAAGAGCATCGGATTAATGTAAAGAGTGATCTGAACCCTTAAGGGTGCAGCCTCTAGCCGGTCTAGAAATATACCAATTTATTTATTTATACTTCGAGCAACGTTTAGCATAAGTATTAAGAAACTATGTTGTGTGTCACTTTAAATAGTGATTTTAAGGATGGATTACGCCCTGCAATTTCAATGTTGAGAACGTTACCCATTGTAGCGCTCCCAGTCTTTCTTTAGGTAGGCAGTGGCTGATGCAGATAGAAACGGCAGGCACCCCGCCTAAAAACACTGCAATGATATGACGCGTTCTGCGGATATTATATTACATCAGCGAGAGTTAGTAAACTTCGGCAATCGGACCATTCGTGATGTCAGTTTTAGTCGTTATTACTAAGTCACCGAGTCAAGATTGGCAAGGACGTGCAGGAAGGTTGACGAACGACTTAGATGACTCAGCAGAAGTTCACGATGTGTGGATGAACTACGATGCACAATCTTAATGTTAACAGCGATTCCCGTGGAAGTGAACCTTCATTTTTAGCTCACGAGGACCGTAGCTATTGCACAAGGAAATTAGGTAATACCCTCCCAGAGACACGGCGTTTCTTTTACCTGTTTTAACGTTATTAATTCTTATCGGATAGAGTTAGCAGGCGTCAAAACCGGAATCATTGGGCTGTTAGATATTGCCGCTACCACATTAGCCAATGATTCATGGGGCAATGCTTTGCTTAACGGTTATTAAATGACGTTAATGGCCAGCTTGAAGCTAAGTTTGAGTGGACGGACTGCGAATGCAACCTTGAGGTTGGATGCAATTCCTAGTAAAGTCAACCATGGTCCTTCAAAAACAAGGACTGCAGCTGCTACAACTAGAAATGGAGGTTGTTCGCCTGATAAAACCACAACTACGAAGCGTACGGATATTATTACATCGCAACAGATAGAGTAAGAAGAAGTCAAACCCTAGACCATTAAATAAATAAATAAATATTTTATTCTCGACAAAGTGAGACGCGCTTTTTGGCAACAGGTTACATGCTAGCATGATTATCATGCCGCAGAGCGGAAGTAGTGCAGATACGGTGAATAGTGTGGACCCACATGGCCTTTAACTTGAACGAAGTGTATCCTCCCTGAATGCGAGGGTTAGAGGTAAGAAGTTGACACTGTACATAAAGTACGTTGGTGAGGAAGTTGTCCTATAAGCTTGTATATACCGTGCTGCTCAGGTGAGTGAAGCATGAGGAAAAAGCCGTAAAAGTATTGTATGCATAGTTTTGTGTCGCTGCGCAAATATATAAACGTATTCCTTCGTGAGCAGATGTATGCACATAATTTGTGAAATGTGGTTTCGGTAAACTTACAAATGTGTGGCTGAGGGGTTATTTTAAGGCCTGGCGAGTCACATCAGCCCCATCGCAGTATTGTTTAACCGATACCAGTGGCTTTTTGTAGGGAGAACGCTTGCCAGGGGAAACACCACCACGCATGACTGCCACTCCTAAGCTATCGAATAACGGCAGGCAACGTATGGTTCAACGGAAATTGGACGCGCTTAAGAATCATTTTGAAGAATCATGTTTGTGGAAGAATCGCAAAACGCAATAGCGATGATGACCGCGATTCCTATTAACGTGAACCTTAGCATTTTGCTCAAGCTGACCGTGGCTAACGAACTATAAATTGGCTGTCGCCCGCCCTAAATTACTGCACCAATCTGACGCCTTTCGAGCATAATCGTTCTCATCAGATGGCGTTAGCAAGCATTGAATTCGTGACAATGGGGACGTCAGTTTTGACCGCTATGCCTTAGTCACTGAGACACGAAGAGTGACGTTTGGCACAACGGATATAAACGATGTTGTTGATCTTCTTATGGTACATTTCGTGTGGATGGATTGCGAAGTCAACCCTGAGGTTGACCGCGGTTTCCATTGAAGTGCATTTCGTTATTTTGATCAGGACGCCAACAACTAATGCAAACGGTAATTAGCTGTATCCCCTCAAAAAATGCACTGATATGACGCGTTTCAAGATAATTATGTCTTACCTCCGAGAGTTAGCAGGCATCGAAACCGGGACCAGTAGTATGTTCGCTGTGACTGCTTCCCCTAAATCACGGGTGGCGAAGTGCAACGCTTGGCATAACAGTTACGTAATCAAATGAGGGTCATATTAAAGCACCCTTACTAAATAAGTAAATAAATAGTTTATTCCCGAATTTGTCGAGACATATTAAAGCAGGCATGCTCAACATTTACGTGCAATTATTTTTCGCAAAAACACGTTGCTATGTATGTAATTGCAATCGTAAATTACGCTTGCTGTGGGAGTCACATATATCATGCTGAAGCACGGCGGCGCGCAGATACACAATTCATGCTAGGGTGCTGCGCTAATACTACTTTGAATGAAGCTATGGAAAGCTAGTCCGAGAGCTGGTCGTTTGCCGGTACAAAAGTCGGAGACGTTACAACAATTAAGAGGTATGAGAACGTCTAGAATAGAGAGGCTAAGGAGCGGCTGTGCCCTGACTTGAGGAGGTGAGAAGGAGTGCAAGGAGCAAACT
The DNA here is from genome assembly GCA_944474145.2 of Dicrocoelium dendriticum. Classification (NCBI taxonomy): domain Eukaryota; kingdom Metazoa; phylum Platyhelminthes; class Trematoda; order Plagiorchiida; family Dicrocoeliidae; genus Dicrocoelium; species Dicrocoelium dendriticum. The sequence goes on from OX104064.1 coordinate 147,704,528, forward strand.
GTAAAGGTTACATGAAAGAAGGACATTAAACCGGCAGAATGCATGCATACATTGAGTCTACTGAGGACGTCGCAGCATATGTGGCAGAGGCGCCCAGATACTAAGTCCTGTTAGGGTGCTAAGGTTTTAGTGCTAAGGTAGACTGAGCCGGAAAGTGCCAGTGGAAGATCTGTGGAGGGTCTGCAACACAAAGTCTTAATGTTGGCTGCAACGTCCATTGAAGCGTACTTTGGTCTACCGTGCAAGGGGAGTGTAGATGACGTAAGTAGAATTTGGATAGTGCCAGCCCAAAAGCATTGCACAGCCATGGCGCGTTTCGATGTTATTACATCTGTTCAACTAAGTTTGCAGGCAACAAACTCTTGAGCATTGTGCTGTCACGTTTAACCGCTTTCCATAGCAACCGCGTCAAGTCAGGCAACGCTTGGCACAACCGTTAATAAATGATGTTGACGGTCTGATTGAGGTAGTGGTTGTGTGAATTAATTGCGACCTGAACTCACAATTTTGACCACGACTTCCAATGGTGAACCTTGGTTTCTCGAGCATGATTACCGTGGCTGATGCGAAAAGAAATCGGGTGCTTCTCGCCCGTGACCTCGAAGCGTTGCGTTGATATTTCGAAGTGCTAAACTTTAAGGTTCTTAGGTCATATGTACAACAAAACTGTGTTCCTGGAACATGAAGTATGAAGCTGTGTTATTCCGTACTGACTAGCAAAAATGGAATAAAAGTTAAAGAAGCCCGAGCCAAAATCCGGGGCAAACGTAGGAGTAATCATTCGAATACCGCAGTTTCTATCGAGCACAGCTCTGCCTCATGCACCGCAAATGCTGTTAAGGCAACCAATTGGTCTGTTGTTAAAAAGAACCTGAATAAACTGCGCCCCTGCAGTGTACTTCTTATAGACCCACTGAAAGACGCACTTAACAAAATCAGTGCACGCTCAACTGAAGTAGTTACTCTTAAGAAGGAAATGGCCTTACCAAAGCATACCTAGCAAAACTTATGCCATTGGTCCAAACTGCAGAATTAAAAAACAATGGCAACGCTGATGAGCTCAACGATGCCGGTGCACATCTTAGTACCAGCACTAAAGAGATAAACGAGCGCGCCCGTCGTTCCCGAAAAGCGATCATTTTCAACATTCCTGACAAACTTCCTTTGGCAAAAGTCATCCGCTTACTTACGTCCATGTGTAACATCCCTCCTGATACGTGCATGAGCAAGCGGCTCAGCAAATGGAAAATAAATCGTAAGTACCCTATTCTTTTCGCCTTCAAAACTCGAGAACTGGCTACACGCTGCACAGCAAAGAGATTTACCTTACGAGCAAACGCAAACTTTAGGCTTGTACTTATCCATCCTGATCTAACGCCGCTGCAACGAGCATTCCTACCGCATACTAATACCAAAGAAAGAAAACCGCCAACTGATTCTTTGCCGATTGCCAGCGTTACTGCTTTCTCTACGACAGGCACTAACATAGATCTGGACCCAATCCCCTGCGTCGCGCGTCCACGACAGCATTACATACCGACTCAAGCTCTACGGCCCTAATAGATAAAACGACAACCAACGTTCCGGGTTCGCCCCATTTAACGATACCAGAAACTGAGCCAAGGAACAGTTTACTGCATACCGTCTCCGACTTGAGTGACACAGGTTCCAAACCGATCCATATAGACTTCCAGCTAATCAATTTGCTTCCTTCCTCTCGTGCAAAGCCGAAAGTGCCCTCGCAACACAACAGAATTTGAGCAAAGGTCAAGAGCCGCAACGCGGCAAGCCTCGTATTACGATACACCTCGCTGATGCATCAACTTAACAATGATAATCCTACCCAAGCCGTCCTCGTGGCATAAGCGGATGGCTGATAGGCACTAATCAACATCTGTACCAATGGATTGCATGAAACCGAAATCATTCTGATCAGCAACCTCGCCATCCATGCAGGTTTTGACCCAGCCCGCTAGACCACTGCGCACGCCATACATACTCGAGTAGCCCAACAGCGCTAGCAACCCGCAGAACTATTACAAGAGCCGAGGTTTTCACAAACTGAAGACTTTCTACCAGTCACCACAAGAAAATAAAACTAGGAGCAGCCCGCGCAGCGTCAACGCAGTGCTTCCCCTAATAACTAACAAGGCTAGCTAACCGCCTGGTACGCTGTCAACCAGTCGGCCCTACAAAAAGCGCTATCCCCTCCAGACGTCAAGTGCACAACCGCGCTACCAATCCCCAAAGCCTTTCGGAACACCGGGGAACAAAGCACCCTCCCCAGGGCGACGCTCTTCTGAAATTCTCTACCGCCCCATTAACACTACTCCGCGCTCCCTGACAATACACTCTCCTGAAGGAAAACTATATCCGGATGCCAAGCACTACAACCGGGCCGTGCCCTCCACGGCTCCTTTTCCATGAGCTGCAGCAGGACACCACCTACTTCGCGCACTCCACCAAGAGTTCCCACCAGCCCCTGTTACCTCTAACAACTCCTTTGCTCATTGCAACTAACCTACCACGACTGGTTTCAGCCTTCCGGACCGGTTCTACAGTCAACAATGCTACCAAAGCCTCCTTATCGGCCGACTACCATCAGCTACCTACTCAACTACTTCCTGCTCAAATTCCTATAACCCCACTCCACCTTTTCTTACCACCTTCATGTACCCTGCGCCAGTGGCATCCTACTGTGCGACGTACCCCACACAACCTAACTCCTTTAACTCTGCTTGCGTCGAACCACACAGCATGCTGCTTATCAACGCGCGATCTATTACACACAAGTTGCACCACATTGGCCCATTTATTCTACTCTCATATCCACAGCTGGTTCTCATTACAGAAACGTCGCACCCCTTAACTGCCTCTGACAACCTACTAGGCATCCCTGGCTACACCACATTCGGTACTGGAAGAAACAAACATCGGGGTGGCGGTTGCCTTATCTATGTCCGGGACGACTTTGGTGCTCCCGATTTCGAACTGCTATCTATAGGTGACCCTGAAGACTCCATCTGGATCCAGGCGACAGGAAGTCAACTTGACCTTCGTATCGGTTGCGTATACAACCCTCCACACACAGCTAGCAAAAGATTAACGAACTCATTGAGCTTTTCATCAAAATCTCTTTTATGCCTTTACGTCCCAGGATAGTGGGTGGCGATTTCAATAGGCCACTTAGTTCCTGGAACGACCAGGTTGCCCCACTCAGACACGGAAGTTTCGTTGACACCTTCCAAGCAAATAACTGGAGCCAACAAGTTCACGGTCACACCAGGCTTTCTAACACCCTAGACTTACATTTTACACAGGTTGTCTCTGGTGCAGTCGCTGGTATATTAGACGTAATACGTGGCTGTTACCACAAGGTGGTCAAACTCATATTTACACTTTCTACTGCATACTGCGCCACTTCTTTTTCTGCCAAACAGTTTCGAATGTTCAACCATATTAACTGGGACAGCCTTGTGATATTAGTGCGATCTGCGGACTGAGACAATTTATTTCTAGCCACTGATGCGGACGCAGCCGCATACGTCCTACATCTAAATTTCTTTAGCTTCCTAGATATGATCACCCTACTCATTTGCAGAAGCAGCTTAAAGATGACAGCCAAGGCCAACAGTGTACTTAGAAAGAACAAAAATGCGCCACGGAAACGCAAAACTTAGGAAATTTCACCTACTTGTTCACACGAACGAAATCCTAACCTACTAAAAAACTGCGAAGGGATCAGCCAAGTTTGCCGGAGATGCTGCCCTTAAATTTAAAAATAAAACCAATTCACTCACTCAGCTACTCTGACAAAGAAGCAATCAAAAATCCATGCCTGTCGCCTCACTGAGACTTTTGAACACAGCCATAAATATCGATCCGTCGAATATATGTTAGACCCTCAACGGATACTTCTGTAATTCTTTCACTGACGCTAAAGGAACCACACCAGTGGTGCCACTTAAGCGCATCAATTACTTTTTCTCCCGAGTCTGTCACAGGTACGGCGACACGCACCCAAGGAATTGTTCTCCGTTTCGACAACAATACAAGGCACACAGTTCCTTTACCTGGACATGAGCAGAAAATTATCAACTTTTTTACAACACTAACTGGACAAATCATTCAATGTCTTGCACTGATACAATTCTTCCGCGGCATGAACCACTGAATTCAATTTACCTAACAATACCTCTTCCACATATCTCTTGACTAGAGGACTGTCGACTACGGAAGGCACATTCGCTCGCCAATACAAAGCTTGAACAGTCGGTCATTCTAAGCTCTTCAATCCGCTTTGACCGCTAAAATGGCCGTGGTTTCCCCTATTTCTAATCAATTTCACTACATACCCTGAAGGATCTGCGATTCTTTCTTCGGAACCTATCCTATCCTTCAACTTATTTCAACGTATATTCTTCGAGACTTCACGTGGTTCTGCAGATGATCAACACATCATATCCAGAAAGCATGTTTGGTTCCTGACCTACCGATCTGGCACAGGAGAGGACCAGGCACGCAATGGCCACTCGCATAACGCATCAGTCTGCAGAAAATTGGGACCCAACTTGACTGCGACTAACGGAGCAAAAAAACGTTCAATAAGAAACATAGCCAATTACAACTTGCCATTCAATGGATTGGCGGCAGTGTTTCAGGACGTGGTGGGTTTTCGCCTGGCAAGCGTTCTCCCTATAAAAAGCCACAAATGTCCGTTTAACAACACTTCAACGTGGCGAATGTGACTCGCCACCGAATAAAGTCACAGCCCATAACTTCACACTGGCAGCTCAATCAGAATCATCATGCTGGATAGCTTGCTCTTTAATTATCTTCCAATGGATCACTCAGGATTCTCAATCTATTGTTAGCCTAGGTATGACTGCGATATATGGCAGAGCGATTGTGTCCAAACATATGGATCCCGATCCCACTACAACCAAATCGTTGTTTCGTATGTTCACTATTACACAGTTCCAAGCGTGGACATATGAACAATTTTCTACTGTCGCTACAGTTCCCATAAAATGTCTGTACAGCTGTACATACCTGATCATGCCTTAATGGGCGTGCCTCGCATAGTCGAGCATAAAATATTTATTTATTTATTGATTAAGCTTGACCTAAGTTCTATCACTCGAGTAAGCCGCTCACTCAAACGGTCCTCACACCCTGATCCCGATTTTCTCTCCTCTACACTGCGGATACTCGGTGACCAGGACATCCCAGTTCTACTTCTAAACAAATACACGCTTTCCATGACAATCGGGATTTATCCAGCCACATGGAAACCTGCCACTGTCATCTTCAAACACAAAAATGCAGTCGGCAGAACATGAAAAGCTATCGCCCCATCAGCCACAAGCCTAAAGCTACAAGAGTAATGGAACGAATATTCAAAGAAACCACGCTCACCTTCCTGCTTACTCGTAACCTCGTCAATCGACAACAACATGAATTTCTGCCGTCTAAACCCTGTCAGACCTACCAATTTGAGTTCCTCAACCACGTAACTCAACAGATTGACAACAAGCAAGCACTAACCATCATCTTCCTAGACATGCCAAAAGCCTTTGACAGCGTACCGCATGCAGAACCCTTGATGAAGCTGGAATCATGTGGTATCTCCGGCAAAATGCAAACTTGGTTTTCATCATATCCTACATCTCGCTCAAAGTCAATAGTGGTTGGGGACTTTATGTCACTCCCAAAAGCAGGTAAAAGTGGTGTAATTCATGGAAGCGTTTTAGGCCCACTACTACTCTTGCTCTATATCCATGACGTGTTCCAGGTTTTTAAACATAGGACACCCTATCTCTTTGCCTACGACATCAAAATTTTCTTCACATTCCGTCCGTTAAACTTCCACACCGCCCTCTACCATATACAGTATGACTTAAGAGACCTAGCTGTATGGTGCGGGACATGGAAGCTGGCATTCACACCAGCAAAATGCAAGACGCTTACCTACAGATGTACCATGCCAACCAATACCTTAACGCTACAAGGCACGCCATTAGGGAACTGCCTAACAGTGCGGCACTTAGACGTTCACTACTCCTGTTTGCTCAACTTCGCGGAACAAGTAGTTTGCTCCGCAGCAAAAGCGCTCTCTCTCATCGGATACATCCTCAAAACCATAAAAATACAATAATCTAGCACTGCGCTCTACAAAACTTGTGCCCGGCCTCTGCTAGCGTTCTGCTCTATAATATTCACCAACCCTAGAACATGGAACAGAATAGCCCTTTGAAAAGGTTCAGCGTATCTTCATAAAACGCCACCTAAGGCAGTCAAGTCTCAGCTACCCTGATCGATGCAACACACTTAAGCTCGACCCGTTATGGCGGCGCCGACTGAAAATCAATCTCGCTTTCCTACATTCGCTTATTAACAATCCCAATGTTAGCCCATTAACCCCTGTCTCAGACTCATGCAACACTTCGCACCCCTAAGTGATAGACACCACTCCATTATCCTACCACGAAGGCGCAGTAGTATTCGCTACAACTGCCACATCTACAGATAAGCACACGTGTGGAATATGTTATCTCTCACACTGTCATCTATGATTATAAACCGGTTCTGCTTCTCTATTAGCAAAAATACTTCTGTCACACAAGTTTCCAAACTACTGAATATAAATTGTCCAGAAGACGAGTTTTTGAAACTGGACCAGACCACTTATAATCGCCTTTCCTTACCTTATCACACTATCGCCTTCCGGACTACTAATATTTCTATCTGCCTGCTTCCTACAACAACCCTTTATGTCTTCCTTTGCCTAGGTCTCAACCATCGGATACGAATGCCTCCAAGTTCCCTCAAATCTCCCACATCTGGTTGGATCAAGACATCCGCCTCTGGCCAATCGCAGCAACATAACTGGCTACCATCTAGACGGTGAAGTCGGCCTGCTTTGGACCTGAAGCACCAGGTGACGCTGCCCAATTATATCCTTAGCTCCAAGCTGACATCGTTCTCTTATAATTGTTACCATATGAATCACGTCAGCATAGAATATTCTCTTTTAATCCCGCTTCAATTTACCTTATATCCCTGATACTTCTCTTACCAGTTTGGCTCTGGATTTCCTCTCCCGTTACGGACCACCTACCCACGAAGCTCCACCGATTCACTTTTCACGCTGCAGCTCCGCGCTTCAGCGCGTAATACCACAAGTATCTCGCCATGCTGCCTAACTACCCCTTGCCTCGTCCTACTCCTTAACTTATCTCCCTTGCTCCGGCTCATTCCGTCTTACGAACCACCAAGCGCCGATGCCACACCGACTTACCTTTCACACTATAGCGCTGCATTCTCGTGCGTAGAACCTCAAGTAACAGGCTAGGTTATGCAAGTATATACCTATCGCTAAGCTGACGTCGTTCTTTCATATAATTGTTACCCTATGAACCAAAACGCAGTTGAATATTCTCTTAATCCTGCTTCCAACCATCGCATATTCCTACCAATTCTCTTACAGGTTTGGCTCTGGATTTCCTCTCCTACTAGGCAACTCCTATCTACGCTCGTCCAACGACAGCTTTCACATTGTAACTCCGCAATTGTGTTCGAAATACCTGAAGTATCTGACTATGATGCCAACCTACAAACTTATGTCGTCCTACTTCATCACATATCGCTTTTGCCCTGACTTTCCTCACCATGTTTGTACCATCTTTCAATGGATCATTCAGGATTCTCAATCTCTTATTAGCTGAGGTCCCGTATCTCATGACAGCCAACTTATTGTTTCGCATTTTCAACAGTGTACAGTTGCAATCATGGATATATGAACACTTTTCTGTGTTACTGTTACAATTGCATTAAAAGGTTTGTACCGTTGTACATATCTGATCATGCCTCCACGAGCGTGCCTCGCACAGTCGAGAATAAAATATTTATTTATTTATTTATTTATCTACCTCCGGTGCTCTACCGACTAATCTTGTACACTCTAGATCCGCACTTTGGCGCCCAGGGCGTCAAGCATCATAATATTTTTTCCACATATATTCTTATCGAAAGCTGACACAATAGGTTCTTCTTCATAATCAGCCTCACTCCCAGGATCGTCTTTCTCTGCCGTCTATTTGACTTGTTTGCCGCATTGTAAAAGTCCCTGTCTTTTTCCGATATTCCTGGTCCCTTAGGAGTGGCTTTGCAACCGTTCTTCTTATCCTTCTCCTTATCTTCATCACTTTTCTGCAGTGAGTCATTGTAGGCTCCATACATCTTTGCGCATATCCGGAGCTACTAGGAGACACTCCTTGTTTCTCCAGCCTGCAGTCTTTTAGTATGTCTGTATCACTTACCTTCACCGGCTTGTTGATGTGTTCTGTGACACTGTATGAATCCAATATTTACTAATCTGCTTAATGGAACGGTTACACCTGGCCACCTAGAGCTTTTTATTGCGCCATTATCCGTCGATCCTTTTAACTTCAGCACCTCTACTTAGTAGCAACTATTGGTCGTAGGCTCCACGCATCGTTGCGCATATTCGGAGCTTGCTAATAGCTATCCTCTTTTATGTTTAACCTTCACTCTTTGTGACTGCGTTACATACATTTCCTGTCTGTCAACTTATTCTGGGACACTTTAGGTATGCACTAGCTACTAGAAGGCTCCACCCCAACGCCAGTGCTAGCCGTCGATACTCTATCTTTCTCCTAGTATCATTATCAGTTCTTCGTATTACTTACCTCACCACTTTTCAGCTGCAGCGAGTCATTGTAGGTAGCATACCTCTTTGCGCTGGGAGCCACTCCTTATCTCTCCAACTCTTACTCTCTTTAACTGTTTACATCACATACCTTCGCTGGTTTGTTGACTTCTTCTGTCACTGTAGGTATCCGAATGCGCTTGCTAGCCACTGATACTCTCTCTCCTAGCTTCACTATCTATCGCTCTTATTTTCTTCCTCGCTATTTTGCAGAGATTCGTCGTAGGCTCCGTGTCCCTTCTGCGCCGATCCTGAGCTTGCTAGAATACAGCCCTTTTCTCTCCATCATATATTCCCCTGGAATGTCTAGCACTTACCGTTGCTGCATTGTTGATGCCTCCTGTGACCCTGTAAGCATACACTAGGGATCAAGCAAATTATTTGAATGTCCACATCTGGCCATTGGTAACCTTTCCTAGCGCTACCATCTGCCGATCATCTTAAATTCGGCACCGCGGCTTAGTAAGCAGCAATGGTCATTGGCCCCATGCAGCTGCGATTACCTGAGCTTGTTAGGAGCCACCCCGTATCTCAATAAGCTTTATACCTTTAGACTATCGGCATCCAACCTTTCCGCTTCCTTACCGCTAACTGAACTTAGATCTCTCACGCGGCAACCTATTTATCTCATTAGCACCCTAGCATAATTTGATTATCTGCGCGTCGCTGTGTCATAGCCTCTACGCTCTAAACCATCTAACAGCCATATTGTATGCTTGCGCATCATCGGTTTGCTGTCCTCTCTTCGTAAAACCTGTCTTAGCTCTTTTCTGTGGGGCAAACATAACTCAAGTAGTCAGCGCACAGAGCTCCTTTCAAGACGTTCATCTATCTATTACTCGCTACGTCTATGACCCCTATTTATACTGAAGTCCAGCTATCTCACCGGCTTTTCCCAGCACATGCTTCCTTGCTAGAGGTACAGCTGTCACCAACTCATCTGCGACACCTTATTGATTGTAGTTCAGATCTCTCACTGGCTTCTCCCGGCTCAGGCTTATTTTGTTAATTTCTATTAGCAACCTAGCATGGTTTGATTAGCTGCACGTCGATGAGTCTTAGACTATTTTGCTCTGAACTATTTAACGACTTCATTTTACGCCTGCGCTTCCCTCGTCAGCTCTCATTCTATCAAGAAAACTCTCTTAGCTTCCTTCTGTCGTGCAAGCATGTCCATGTACACAGCGTAGGCCGCTATTCTCCCTCACATTTCTAGATCATCATTTAGCCCTCAGTCGCTGAATTGTCTCAGGAATTTTTGCCTGCAATCCTCCACCCCTCGGGCTAGCACTCCCTGGCTCTATACAGCTTGGCATTATTATCTTAGCACCTTAGCTGCTGCGGGTAGGCCTCACGTTCTGATATCCTCAGCAGCGTTAATTTACGCTTGCATTCCGGCTAATCGCTGCTCTTCCGGCAATCAGCTCTCCTTAACATTTTCGTTCATCACATCTCTCAGCTGGTCAGTACACAGACGCTCGTTAGCTTCTCATTTCTAGGTGTTCAGTTATCACCCATTCCCTGCTATGTTTGCGACACTTACTCATGTATGAGTCCAACAGACTCACTGGCTTTCCCTGGGTCAGCATACCGTAATACTATTTGCTTAGCACCCTAGAATAACTCATTTCTCTGCGCGACGCTGCGTATACCTTTGTTCCGCACGTTCGCTTTCCTTTAACTGATCTTTATTACCTAACTTCTATCGATCATTCCTTTCTCACTTAGTGTTCTGTGTCCGTTTTTGCAGCAAAGGTTTCGACACTTACATGTGTAGAAAGTAAGACCTCTCACAGAATTTTCCTATCTCAGTCGGTCATAACACTATATTCTTAATACCATTGTGTCGTCATTCTGGCTTGATCCCTAGAAGCTTTGTACTCAGCTTTTGAATCCTCTCTATCCACTGAAATGGCACCAATTTAGCTTTAAATTTATTTCATCGTAAGCCATTTATACCTTCACTTACTTATTCTGCGCTCCCTATAGAAGCAGGTTGGCTACCTGCTGGTCATTAAATCCTGCCTTCTTTTTTCCCACGCAATAGTTGCATCATGGCAAACCAATACTGCGTTTTCCGCTCAATGGCGCAACGCTTGTTATCCCATGTAGATGGTAGCAACCAATCTATACCGCCATTGCATTCGTTGAACAGTTCAAAGACACTTTCAGCACAATCATCGTTGCACGTTGCCCATTAATTGTTTCCACCAAATCTTATACCATAGGACTTAAACAATAGTTGTACCCACGCCTGTTATTTGTGGCCTTGTTTGTCTCTCAGCTTCCCTTTCTCCAAAGTCGGGAACTTCTTTGGGACCTGGGTTTGTACCGAGAAACCGATTTTACCCGGCACAAGAAATAGCTCCCAATGACCCACAAAAATTGGCGGTACATCAAATGGATACGACTGCACTCACTACCACGACCGTTGTCCAGTAACGATAGCTGGACACGAGGCCTTCATACTCCTGTAAAATATACACAAACCTGAAAAATCCAGACGCAAGAAAATGACATTATGCTCACCTGGACACTCACAAAGATAACTCTTCGTGAAGGTCTCACCCTCCGTGTGCCACAGCCATTATGGCTGCTCCGACCAAAGATACCTGTGTGGCCTTCAGAGGAAATTGGGAGTCAATTGACTACGGATAACCGAGTGTGAAATCAGTCGGCAATCTACTCTGCCAGTTTTACATAGTGTAAAAACGGATTTCTGACAGTGTCCCAGGACGTGGTGGGCTTCAGACTGGCAAGTGTTCTCCCCATAAAAAGCTACAAATGTGCGCTTGACAACACTGCGACGTGGCGGATGTAACTCGTTACTGAATAAAGTCATTGCCCAAAACTACATACTGGCAAGTCGACTAGAATCATAATTTAATACTTTCCTGACACGTTCAAGTAAGAGATATTTTTGCTTACATGTATCGTTTTCGCTACGCATGTACTGCCCAGACTGTTTAGACTACGACAGCTAGAACCCAACGTGTCGTCACGCATTGACGGCTTTATTCCTCATGATTAATTTTAAAATTTCACAAGCCTGTATAACTTTCGGCTTACAGCTGATTACATACATAGCAACGTGTTTGCTGCGAAACATAACTGCATGTCAGTGTTGATCACGCCTGATTTGGTGTGTCGCGACCAATTCGAGGATATACTATTTAACGTACGTTTGATAAGAGACTATCGATTTTGCTCAGTCTCCGTAGATCAGCCGCGCAGGTCAGGGTGAGATTGGAGCGCACTAATTTGCCGACCCACCAATGGCATGTAAGTCTACTGTATTTACTCACCCACGCATGTCTGGGGGTGTGAATACGACGTGAGGACGCATCGTGGTGCATGTGTACTTGAAATATGTTAATTACCCTCAGCGATTTCGCCACCGGTCAGTTCAGATTGGGTCGATGCCGACGTTTTCGGCTGGTGGTTTGCAACATCTCGACAGCAGTGCATAATGCACTGGCTATCGTGTCCAAATGTTGGTGGCGCATCGACAGTTGCTTAATGTTATCCCAGCAAATGATAAAAGGGTTAGTGTCAATGCTGTTGTAGACTGAATGTTACCTTCACATAAACCACCTTAGCGAGATAAGAATTCGTAACAATTGGACGGTGAAAACATGAGATGCTACTTCTGCATAAATGCGTCCGGAAAAGCTGTCGTTGCCAGACTACTCCCGTCACAGTCTTGATAGCAGTTTCAGGAACCAAGTGGGTTGCACGCTGTCTAATTTGTTTAACAGTGACCGTGATGGTGTAACGTGAAAGGCTGACAGTGTCGCTCAGTCTCTCAGGAAAACGTAGGTGTATATCAAACGAAATGATGGTTACATGCTGCCGTGTATGCCAATTCAGAGACTACTCGCCGCACGTGTTTGTGGAGGACTGCCGATGAATTCGTTGGCTGTGTTATGCGTCTCTTGTGTTACACTATCCTTGTGCTTAGCTCTCTCGCGGTTTGGCCGATGTACACATGTGCGCAGCAGTCCTTGCAACCAATTTTTTAGACGCAATTTGTTGTCCTATCTGCGAGTAGTGGGTCTTTCAAGCGCACTATTGTAGAGCGGAGCATTTGGCCTTTCTGGAAAATTAAGCTTGTGTTTTCTTTATTTAAGACACTCTGGATGGCATCTGAAGTTCCATCTTTATAAGGAATATCTACCGTCCCAATCCACTCGGTAGTACACCGTGGTTGAGGATTTAAAATCCGCTGCAAAGGGGATCCGCCTAGGGTATCCACTACCAAGCAATTAGTTCATTGCTTCTTTCCGCGCGGCCTTCCTATCTTCTGCCTTTGTGCACAGAGTCTGGGCTCTGTGAAACAGTGATGAGACGATTCCAGATTACACATGCTTTGTGCGACCTGAAGTATAGTAGAATACACCATCTGTCTCCGTCGGCTTACGATATATCTTTGTTTTTGGACTACCCCCATTCCTGTGAACTAAGCAGTCAAGGAATGGCAATGTTCCACTGCCAGATTCCAATTCCATAGTGAAATGTCTGGTCTCCGCAAAAGTGTTCAAACGGTTTAGAAACTCGTCTTTCTTATCCCGTTTTATGCAAACCAAGGTGTCATCTACGCAACGGAGTGACGCTCCACGTTAGCATGTGACTTGAAGCTAAAAGATAAACGCCTAGCAAAGCATGTTGGGAATGGCCAAGAATCGGGGGGTTGAAACTGGGGGATAAAAGTGAAGTTGGAACGGGACCATAGGGGGGAAAAAGCGCAAGAGGGGAATAAGAAGACAAGAAGGCTTAAGCAGTAGCATCCAAACCTCTATGCACCCTGCTCGATGCAGCAGATGGGGCACCGTTGATTATCCTCTGCGGTGGCCAGAGCGACAGGTACTTGTTTAAAGAGTGATTTCGTATTTTGCGTATGCAGGATACTGTCAGGTTGCCCAGGCCTAGACAGGAGAACGATTAGGGTTCTCAATCAAAGCCTTTGGTTCAAATACCTGACCGCAAGACAGCGGGTTTGGCACTGGACTACAAGGAGTCCGTTTTAAGGAATAAGAAGCCACCCTCATTCCAACCCCCAACCTGGAGGACCAGGACGCTGAGTTTGTCTGGCGTCTAACCATTGACCAGTCTGGTATGAGTGACTCTGGAGGTGCCAAAGTGCACCACCCAGTATAGCTCAATGGATCACTGAGGCACACAAACCATCGCACCACGGTAAGGTCCAGACTCATTGCGACATAGTCTCTCCTAGGATGAGGACAAGTTCAGAGGAGCCATGAATCATGGTATGAGGTGGCCTCATGAGCTTAACACGAGTGTAAAACTGCGGTGGGAAAAGGACAAACGTAACCATAAAGCCAAGGGACACTGCAGGGCTGTTAGGGTGGATACATATGAGGATGGACACCAGGAAGGAGGGCAACTAAGGCGTGGGAATTGGAGTGTTCGAGGAAAGACAGTACGTAACATCAAATACGAGCTAAACCTGGGGAGGAGAATGGGGAAGTTGGGGTAGTAAACTTGGATCAGGCAAAGACGGTTGTCAGCGAACAAATGTACGTTACACATACCACCCCGCAAATGCTGTCCGGATGCAGAATAAGCCACAACACAGCTTTGTCTCAGGAGGTGGAATGGCTCAATGTTACAGCGAAAGGGCCGTGTTACGACAAAGGATGGATCATAACTTTTGCTTAAATTCTTCCTGGTATCTGCAGATGTTGTGCCCATGCTGGGCCTTGATTCCATTGAGACTTTGGGTTTCGTCTCCTTTATTCATGACCGTTCTGTTTATTCGTGTGACAATAACACAGATGGTGGACAATTATCTTAGTGTGTTTGCCGATGTCGCGGTGAAATTTCAGAGGGAAGCTCACCTGACGTAAAACGAATAAGTGAGACCAGTATTATTGCCATCTAGGAAAGTGCCTATCGTTTTGCGTGAGAAGTTCTTAGACGAGTTGCAGCGCTTGCTCCGTTTGGGTGTTAGCCAAGGTTAATGAATCAATAGGTTGGGCCAGTCAGGTTGCGGTAGTCACTAAACAGTCAAGTGGTTTACGCTTGTGCATCGATCCTAAGATGCTAAACTCCGCGCTCAGAAGGGAACATTTCACGATGCCAAAGCCAGATGACGTCCAACCGGTATTGCTCAAGGCCAAGTTATTCACAAAATTTGACCTCACTTCCGCTTTCGGGCACATTAAGCTTGTCGAAGAGTCCGGCTAGTTAACCACGCATGGAACGTTATTTGGACGCTGCCAATGGTTGCACCTACCATTGGTTTGAAAGTATCCAGTGAAATATTTTGGAAACGCTTTATGCAAACACTAGACGACCTGCCGAGGGCATTATGTGTAAAACAGAAGACGTGCTAGTTTTCGGAGTTACTGGAGAAGAGCATGACCGCAATGTATACAGATTGCTACAGTGCTGTGCAATCAGGAAAAGTAAACTGAAACGTGAGAAGCTTGAGTTGTGTAAAACGAAGAGGTTTTTTACGGACACGTTTTAAGTTCGAAAAGGGGGGCTGAAGGCAGATCCAAAGAAAGTCAGAGCCATAAAAGAGATGTCACCCCGACAGCTGTGTGAAGGCCATGAGCAGGCTGAACGGGAGGGTGAACTAGCTCAGTCGTCTTTTACTCGGACTAGCTGAAGTAATGATTCCTATGCGGAAACTGACACATACAGGGGGAAGTTGGCAGTGGACCGTAGAGCAAGAGAAAGCTTTCCGAAAGGTTAAACAGCTGATCACAAGCGTCCCCATCCTAACGTACCATGATCCATTACTTTCCTTGAAATCCAGTGTGACAGTAGCCGGTTCGGCATCGGTGCCGTGCCAATGCAAAACGGAAAACCCCTTGATTTCCGCAGCCGAACGCTAACGGAGTCCCAAAGTCGTTATAGTCAAATTGAAAAGGAAAGTATCGCGCTGATGTATGCCGTGAAGCGTGTTACTGAATAAACATTCGACCGCCGAACTGTCTACCGAATTTACTGACCACAAACTGTTGGTATCCATAACCAACAAAACACTCCACGCCGTTCCGCGTCGCCTGCGGCAGACGATCATTAGTCTCCAGAAGTACTACCCGGAAATCATCTATCAACCAGAATCAAAGATTCCCATTTGAGCCACGCTATCAAGAGCATATCTTCTGGATGTGATTATAACGCAAGAAGATCAAGACCTTGTTCATGCTACGCAGGTGGTTTCTGTCACAGAGGAGCATTTCCAGCAACTACCACGCCACACGGGAGCAGACAAACATCGGCAGTCATTCTCCACAAACACGTGCAGCGAGTAGTCTCTGAATTGGCATACACGGCAGCATGTAACCATCATTTCGTTCGATATACATCTACGTTTTCCTGAGAGACTGAGCGACACTGTCAGCCTTTCATGTTACACCGTCACGGTCACTGTTAAACAAATTAGACAGCGTGCAACCCACTTGGTTCCTGAAATTGTTATCAAGACTGTGACGGGAGTAGTCTGGCAACGACAGCTTTTCCGGACGCATTTATGCAGAAGTAGCATCTCATGTTTTCACCGTCCAATTGTTACGAATTCTTATCTCGCTAAGGTGGTTTATGTGAAGGTAACATTCAGTCTACAACAGCGTTGACACTAACCCTTTTATCATTTGCTGGGATAACATTAAGCAACTGTCGATGCGCCACCAACATTTGGACACGATAGCCAGTGCATTATGCACTGCTGTCGAGATGTCGCAAACCACCAGCCAAAAACGTCGGCATCGACCCAATCTGAACTGACCGGTGGCGAAATCGCTGAGGGTAATTAACATATTTCAAGTACACATGCACCACGATGCGTCCTCACGTCGTATTCACACCCCCAGACATGCGTGGGTGAGTAAATACAGTAGACTTACATGCCATTGGTGGGTCGGCAAATTAGTGCGCTCCAATCTCACCCTGACCTGCGCGGCTGATCTACGGAGACTGAGCAAAATCGATAGTCTCTTATCAAACGTACGGTAATTTATTCTCGCTAGAGTTTTAGTATATAAAGCATATTCTGTTCACATCTTTGACACTCTGTTTTACTCTTTCACAAAGCTGCTTCTCTGGCAGCCAGTTACTGAACATTTTATGTTATTAGTTTCATAGGTCATCAACCTAGCGCATTAACTCCACTTGCTCCCATACCTTGCAAAGGATTGGCTCTATCACTGTCAACAGATCGCTCAAAATTAGGCGCACATTAAACCATAATGTGTTCTTCTATTCCCTAAATCAATTACGGGTTAACAACGTCTGATACTCACGGTTCCCACACAAGGCAGCATTTGCGTACGTTAGTTTACTTTGGACAGCATTTGTCTCTCACATTCAGCAAATACCGGGGCTCGTGCGTACACACGAAACTACGGATATGATATAAAACATATTCGGTCATACCATTGCTTTTAACCGGCACAACAGTACCATAAATTAATTATGTTTATACATTAACACAGTCCTTCTCAATTTCCTCGGCGCTTTGCTCGGTCCGTTTTTCTTTTCTACCTTGTTCTAAAGAAAAAACATTACCTGCACGGAACACCTTAGAGGACATACCTACGATGCTCACCTAAACACGGCATAAAAGCAGAACAAAGAAATCACTCGCAACCCGCAATCCTGATACACTAAAGGAACCCAGAAAACAAATCAAGTCAATACAAGTCGCCTGAGTCATCTGACTTTAACAGCTCCAACCAACTGCGGTCGAATCCGAAGGAGACTACACAACCATGGGAAACAAATAGGCAATACATGACTGCGTATATCCGCGAGGGTAATCGACCAGATGCAATCTTGACAATGTCATATCACTAGTCGGCAGTGTTCCAGGACGTGGTGGGTTTTCGTCTGGCAAGCGTTTTCCCTACAATGGGCCACAAAATGTCGGCTTAACAACACTGCGAAGCGGAGGATGTGACTCGCCACGCAATAAATTCCCTGCCCCAATCACACGTTGGCACTTTGCCCGATACCGCATGTGCAAATTCTGGGCATAAATCTGCTCCTGTACAAACAGTCTAAATATTTGATCAGTTACATGCCACTATTCTTAAATATTTTTGCAGCTTCTCCCTCCTGCTTTGCTCACCTGACTCGCCCTGTGTACAAAACCTCCTCGGACTAGTTCCACACCAACATACTCCACATTAGTGATCTGATTATTATCTCTACGACTAGCATCCTGTAGACCTAGACTTCTTACAACCTTTGGGTCATGTAGGCTCACAATACAAACTCCGTCTGTACTACATCCGCCCTTGCTGCTGTTAATCATGCTATCAGGTACTATATTACAATTCGCTAACCATGTCTAAAAGTCATGCCTCGCTTTATTGAGAATAAAATACGTATTTATTTAAAGACACTACGCTATTGTGTCGCAATTTGCAGGTATTACCTCTTCAGTTAGAGCTAGCAAACATCGAGCCCGAGGCCAGTAGTACTTAGATGTTCACAGGAAAACTTAAGCCACCGTGTAAGCGCGGGCAACGCTTGGCACGGCATCTGTTGAACAAGGTCTGGTGTCATTTAGTATTACACGTCTTTTGTATATATTGGAACGCACGATAGTATGGTAGACCGACATTCCCCTTTAAGGTGAACCTTAGTTTTTTGATCATGAGGACCGTAGCTGATGCAAACAGCATTTGCGTGCCGCTCGCCTGAACCCGTTGCACTACTATGAAGCGTTTCGATGCTATCAGATCATGTCAGAGGTATTTAGCGGACAGCGACTCCTGGACAATTTGGATGCAAGTTCTGACCGCCATTCCTAAGCCAGCGGATCGTAATGGGAAATGCTTCGCACAACGGTTAATGAAAGATGCAGCCCGTCAGTTTGAAGTACATGCTGTGTGAATGGATTGTGACGCGCAAACCCAAAGTTGAACGCAATTATTATGGTATGAATCCCGGTCTTTTACTATCGAGGACCGAAGCTGAAGTAAACAGAAGTTGAGTGTCGCTCGTCCACCCACATTGCACTAACCTAGGGCGTTTCGTTGTTAGCACCCCTTTTGTGAAGTAGTTAGCAGGCAGCAAACCCGGGACCAATGGTATGTACGTTTTGACTGCTACCATAAAGTCACCGTGTCCCAATGGTCAACGCTTGGCATTTAAGTAAGGAAAGTAGCTGGGGGTCATTTTGAAATACACGTTGCATGGATGGATTTTGAAGCGCAATTTCAATATTCCCCGCAGTGTCCATTTAAGTAAACAATGCCCTTTCGATTCCGAGGACCGTTGCTGCTGCAGCTATAAGTTTGGTTTTTCCTGCTCAAAGACGCTGAAGTAATATGACTCGTTCTGATGTTATTACTTCTCATCGGATAAAGCTAACGAGCATCAAACCTTGGAGCACTTAACTGCAATTTTGGACTGGGCCCTTGTGCCACGTTGTCACCACAGGCAGCGCCACCACAACCGTCAATGTACGATGTTGTATGTTATTTTATTGTACACATTGTGTGGTTGGATTGAGACACGCAACCTTGTTGATTATCGTGATTCCCATCGCAGTGAAGCTTGTTCTTTTGAGCAGGAGGAACGTAGCATCTAAAAGCGAAGCTGTGGGTTGCCTGCCAGAAAGCACTGTATCAATTTAAATCGTTTCAAGGTTATTACGCTTCATCAGGTGGAGCTAGCAAGCCTCGAAGCCGATACCACTGAGACGTTGGTTGTGATCACTAAGCCTAAGCCACTTGGTCCTAACGAGCAACGCTTGGCACAAAGTTTAACGAACGTAGCTGAGGGTTATTTTGAAGTACCCGTTGCAAGGATGTACTGCAACGCGCAACCTCAATGTCCACAGCGGTTTCCATTAAAGTAAATGTTGGTCTTTCGTGCATGGAGCCGTTACTGCTGCAAATAGAATTTAAGTGCTGCCTGCGCAAAAACACTGTAGTAATATGACGCAATTGGATGTAATTCATGCTCGTAAGTTACCGTTAGCAAAGCATCGAACCCGAGATATTATTGGGATGTTAGTTTTGACAGTTACCGCTGTACAACGAGGGCACTACGGCAACGCAGGGCACAAAAGTTGACGTACGAGGTTGTGGGGTATTTTGAACCTCACTTCTGAGGATGAACAGCGACGCTCAACCTCAACGTTAACGCTGATTCCCATTGCTGTGAACCATGTGCTTTTGAGCATGAGCAACGTAGCAACTAATAACGAATTCAGGGGTTGCCTGCCTGAAAACACTGCATCACTGCATATTGTTTTTAGGTTACTACATTGCAACAAATAGAGTTATCAGGCATCAAACCCTAGACCGTTAGGACATTATTAGTGACCGCTAATCCTAAGCCACCGGATTACACCGGGCAAAGCTTAGCACGACGTTCATTAAACATAGCTGAGTGTCCTTTCAAAATACACGTTGTATGGATGGATTCCGACGTGCAGCCTTGAAATTGACTGCGATTCCTATCAAAGTGAACGTCGGATTTCTGATCACCATTACCGCAGCTGCTGCAAAAATTGTTGGAATGACACTTGTTCGATAATGCTGCACTACTGTGACGCGTTTCGCTGTTATTACTTCCCATCCAATAGCATTAACAGTTATCGCTCCCGGAACCAGTCGGATGCCAGGTTTGACCGTTACACGCAAGCCCAAGGGTCACGACAGGCAGCGCTTGCATAACAGTTAAATAACGATGTTGTGAGTTATTTTCAAACTACGTATTTGCGGATTGATTCTAATGCGTAAAAACAACTTTGAATGCGGTTCGTATTGAGATGTACCTTGTTCCTTCCTCCACGAAGACTGTAGATTCTACAAATAGGACTTAGGTTTTGCCTGCCTGAAAACACGCACAACGATGAAATGCTTCGAAGGTTATCGCCTCTCATTAGGTAATGTTAGCAGACATCGAACCCTGGGCCATTAAGATGGGGGTTGTGACCGCAGCAGCGGAGGTTGAGGACCTGTCGGCTCTTTTCTGGGCTAGCCAGTATTTTGGTTGTCCGACAAGCACGCTCCAACGGATCGTCGAAATGCACCCTGCCCTGCAACCAATAAATGACAAATTACAAACGGCACCGCGGGCTCCGACTTCCGGCGAACCATCATTTACACAAACCCTCGCTCATTTTTACTCGGCACGATTTTGCCTTACAAACCTTGATACAGCAGTTCTTTCCGAAATCCAATGCTTTCTATGTTCAGCCTTCTAGAGTGGGAGCTCTGTAGCGACCAAAAACATAACTTATCTTTCATGTACAATTTATTTGTTGGCCGTTTGTACATTATTCTTTCTTGTTTTCATTGTCCTTACAATCGTCTCGACACTCGACAGCCTTGTAAGTTCCCGCGCTCACGTGTTCGCTCTCTTCTCGCTTCATCCGTCCGCTTCTTATTGCAGCCCAACGAATACAGTCCGCTCTGTCTGACTCCGATTGCCTTCTGATATCCGCGCTTAATTTCGCGCACTGTGTCTTACTAGTATCAACTAGCCCTACACTAAAACCCGGCGACGCGCAGATAATGAACTCATGTGGTGGTGCATATGGAATAAAACTAAGGAAGCGTGAGCAGAGAGAAGCCGGTGAGAGAACTGAACTTTACTTTATTCGGTGTCGCAAACGAGTAAGTGACAGATGGGCATTTAGCGAGAAGCGAGTAATGGATGATTGAACATCTAAAAAGGAGAAGAAAGAAGCTGCACTACACAGACCACACGAGTTATATTTGCTTAACAGAAGAGAGCTAAGAAAGGTTTCATGATTGAAGGACAGTGAACGGCACGAGCGCAAGCATACTATACGACTGTTGAATAATTCAGAGCTTAAGAGGATAAGTCGCAGCGACGCGCAGATAATCTTACCACGCTGAGGTGCTAATGGTATATAACTAAGGAAGCCTGAGCCGGGAGCAGCCAGTGAGAGAGCTTAACTACAATTAATTAAGTGTCGCAGATGAGTAAGTGACAGCTGAGCATCCAGCAAGGAAGCCTATGCCGGGAAAAGCCGGTGAGATAGCTGGACTTTGGTGTAACTAGGTGACGGAGACGTAGCGAGTAATAGAAATCTGTACGTCTAGTAAGGAGGGGCTGTACGCGGACTACTTGAGTTAGGTTTGCTGGACACAAAGAGCTAAGTAAGTGGTGGCTGCTAGCGACCTTCGGGTGTGGGCAGAGAAGCATAGAGCTTAGAACGGCTAGCTGTAGCAGCTACTTAGCTTAGGGCTGCATGGCACTGGGATGAGTGCTAAAGCACGCTGCGTAGGAGAAAGCTTGTGTAAAAGGTCCATAGCTCTACACCAAAAGCGCATGGAGTATTCATGAAAAAGATTGTAAACGCGATGCATGCTATCGATGCAAGTGAGCTGCCTCACGCCTAACAACCAGGCTTAATTAACCCCGTGCACCTGTCATGTATTCGTGCACCAAGGTCGAATAAATAAACATTTTATTCTTGCCTATGTGTGGCATGTCTATTGAAGCACGATCAAATGGGTGCAACTGTACAGACAGATTGTTGCAATGCTAGAAGTGCTAGTAGAAAAGTGTATAATCGTGCATGATTGGAACTGTACAATGGTGAATGTGAAATTATACGGGCTGTCATGAGATAGGGGCCGTTTGTACAAACATACACGGTCTGCAATATGTTGCAGTTTTACATCAGCTGCTAATAGAGCAAGGATACTGAACGAAAGCTTACCAGATAAGTGCAAAGCTACGTAGTGCCAAGTTTGACAATCTACTGAATTCTTGCTTACGTAGAGCAAAGCTCAAAATTTGTATCCTAGAAAGAAAAGAGACTACCGTATATGCTTGAAAGTGTAGAAGGAAGAGCCGACTGTACGTGCAGCTCTAGGAGTGCCAGTGCAACGAACTTATCCAAAAAGGTGAAACGTGACACCTCTTGACCAGCCAGTGTGGTTAAATTTTATGGTTTTATTTGGTGGCGGGTCACATTTGCTACGTTTTAGGATTGTTAAGCGGACCCCTAGGATTTTCTATAGGGAGAACGCTTTCCGGGCAATAAATAAATAAATAACTAAATATTTGTTCTCGACAAAGCGAGACACTCCCTTTGGGCATGCTCAGCATATTGCAGCATTGTACATGATAGCAGAATAAGCAGCACCAACAGCGGGAGTAGTACAGTTGGAGTCAGTAGTGTAGGCCCATATGGCCCAAAGGTTGTATGAAGTCTATGTACACAGAATGCGAGAGATAGAGATAATAATCAGATCACTAATATGGTATGTTGATGAGGAACTGGTCCGATGAGGTCTCGTACGCAGGGTGGGTCAGGTGAGTGAAGTGTGAGGAAACGGCTGAAAATTACTTAAGAATAGTGGCATGTAACTGATCAAATATGTAGGCGCGTTCGTGCGAGAGCAGGTATATGCGCAGAATTTGTAAATGTGCTATCGGTCAAATTGCCAATGTGTGTTAAGGGCGGTGACTTTATTGAGTGGCCAGTCACAGCCGCCACGTAGCAGTGTTGTTAAACAAACCTTTGTGGCTTTTTGTATGGAAAACGCTTGTCAGCCGAAGACCCGCCACGTCCTAGACACTGACATCGATCTACTGAATGGCATCTTGTTGAGCGGATATGTGCTCGGTTATGCGCCGTCTATTTGCTTCCCGCCGTTTTGTTTGCGGGTGCGTTAGGTTAGTGTTTAGGCCATTTTTGGGTCCTGTTCTGTCCTGACCGAATGGCTGGGGTTAATTGGTAGGTCATGAATTGAATATATTTAAACCCGGTATGTTGCTTATCTGCAAAACTACGTGAAGTCTCCGGGGGTTATCCAATGAAATAATTTAAAGCCTTGAAGGATAGGACCTCGTCCAGTAAATGATATCGGTGGTCCTTCCGGGGTAAGTTGTAATATGGATTAAGAACATTGGCATACACGGTAAATTTAACTGGCAAAGAGGAATGAAGAGCTCTAGGGAAGTGGCACGCAACTAAATTATCAGTAGCAAAAGATGGCCGAACCCAATTGTTCTGGCCTTGTCTCGGCAGGAGAATGTACTTACCAAAGTCAACAAGAGAGCTCCATATAAAAAGTATGTGTTAATAAATAAATAAATAAATAAATAAATACTTTATTCTCATATTTGTCGAGACACGCCAAAACAGATATGATCATCCTTGACATGCAATTATGTTTCACTACAAGCACGTTGCTAGTATTTACTCGACAGTAAGCCGAAAGTTGTACAGGCTGCAGAAATTGTAAAAGTAATCATGTGGAATAAAGTCGTCAATGCATGACCACACTATGGGTTATAGCGTTGCTACTGTAAACAGCCAGGGCACTGTGTGTAGTGAACAAGATATATGTGGGCAAGGAGTATCTTATGCTTGATGATGTCAGGGAAATATTGAATTGTGATTCTAGTCGACCTGCCAGTAGGTTGTTGTGGGCAGTGACTATATTCAATGGCCAGTCACTCCAGCCACATAGCAGTGTTGTTAAGCGGACGTTTGTGGTTTTTTATAGGGAGAACGCTTGCCAGGCGGAAGCCCACCACTTCCTGGAACACTGGCAGAAATCGGTTTGTACACTATGTACAAATAGCAGCGCAGCTCGCCGACTGATTTCATACTCGGTTATCCGTAGTCAATTGACTTCCAATTTCCTCACTTGTTTGCTCAGGTGTCCTTAGTCGGGGCCGCCATAATGGCTGAGGCCATTCGCGGATGAAGGCTTCAAAGAGCAGGGTCTTTGTGAGTGTACAGGCGGACGAAACGTCAGATTCTTGCATCCGGATTGCTTAGATGTATGTATAATTTTCAGGAGTGTGAAGACCTCGTGTCCAGCTATCATTACTGGAGGACGTTCGTGGTAGTGAGTGCAGTTGTATCCATTTGTTGTACAGTCATTTGTAGGTCCTCGTAGTTTACTATGTCTTGTGCCGGGTAAAATCGGTTTCTCGGTCCAATTCCAGGTCCCCAAGAAGTTCCGGACTTTGGAGAAAAGGGAAGGTGAGAGAAAACCAAGGCCGCGAATAACAGGCATGGAAAATACATTGTTCAATTTCTATGTTATAACATTGAGTGGAGACAATGTGACGTACAATATGCAACAATCATTTTGCTAAAAGTGGTTTTGAATGTTCTACGAAAGCAATGGCCGTATAGGTTGGTTGTTACCACCTACATGAAATACAGAGCGTTGCGTCCCTAAGCTAACCACGCGGTATCGTTTTGCTATGATGCAACTATTGCGTGGGAAGACAGAAAGCAGAATTCAAAGGCCAGCGGCGTTTAAATAGTGAATGAACAGCTGGTAGCCAGCCTACTTCGAGAAGGAGCGCAGGATAAGTACGTGAAGGTATAACTGGCTTGCGACGAATGTGATACAATGGTCAATTTGTGGTAAAGCAGCGAATAGATAAGACTCAAGCGCGGAGTAAAATTCTTCGGGGGTTCAACGCAGAAAGAAGACACGAGGGTACTTAGAGAATAGCGCTGTGGCCGACTGAGATGGGGAAGCCTGTGAGAGGGCCTACCTCCTGCATAATAAGTGAGAAAACAGTTGCTGCGTAAATGGAAACAGAACACCTACAAAGGATTGGTTAAATAGCGGTTTTACTGACTAGGTGAAACAAGAGTGCTCGGTAGAAGTGAAGTAATAAAATTCAGTTAAAGAAAAGCGAACGTGCGGAACAAAGGTATACGCAGCGTCGCGCAGAGAAATGAGTTATTCTAGGGTGCTAAGAAAATAGTATTACGGTATGCTGACCCAGGGCAAGCCAGTGAGTCTGTTGGACTCATACATGAGTAAGTGTCGCAAACATAGCAGGGAATAGGTGATAACTGAACACCTAGAAATGAGAAGCTAACGAGCGTCTGTGTACTGACCAGCTGAGAGATGTGATGAACTAAAATGTTAAGGAGAGCTGATTGACGAAAGTGCTGCAGATAGCCGGAATGCAAGCGTACATTAAGGTTGCTGAGGATATCAGAACATGAGGCCTAACCGCAGCAGCTCAGGTGCTAAGATAATAGTGCTAAGCTGTATAGAGCCAGGGAGTGCTAGCCCGAGGGGTGGAGGATTGCAGGTAAAAATATCTAAGCCAATACAGCGAGTAAGGGATAAATGAACGTCTTGACATATGAGGCCAAATATGGGCTTGCGCTGCATACATTGATAAGCTTGCACAACGGAAACAAGCTAAGAGAAGTTTCATGAAGAAAAGGTGGCGAGCGGAAGAAGCACAAGCATACAATGAAGTTATTAAATACTTCAGAGCAAAACAGGCTAATGGGCATCGAAGTGCAGATAATCAAAGTTTTCCGGGGTGCTAATAGAATAAAACTAAGGAAGCCATAGCCTGGAGGAGCCAGTGAGAGAGCTGAAATACAAGTAATAACTTTTCGTAGACGAGTAAGTGATAGATGAGCGTCTAGCAAGAATCAGTCGTGCACTGACCGGATTAAATAAGGAAGGTCGCCAGATGAGTGTTAAGGAGGTTGAATGAAGAAAGGGCAGATGGCAGGAAGAATGTAAGCATAAATCACGTGCACGGTGGGGGCACATTATATAAGACTGCAGCACGGCGGCGCGCAGATACACAATTCATGCTGGGGTGCTGCGCTAATACTACTTTGAATAAAGCTATGGAAAGCTAGTCCGAGAGCTGGTCGTTTGCCTTTACAAAAGTCGGAGACGTTAAAACAATTAAGAGGTATGAGAACGTCTAGAATAGAGAGGCTAAGGAGCGGCTGTGCCCTAACTTGAGGAGGTGAGAGGAGTGCAAGGAGAAAACTGAAAAGGTTATATGAAAGAAGGACATTAAACCGGCAGAATGCATGCATACATTGAGTCTACTGAGGACGTCGCAGCATATGTGTCAGTGGCACTCAGATACTAAGTCCTGTTAGGGTGCTAAGATTTTAGTGCTAAGGTAGACTGAGCCGGAAAGTGCCAGTGAAATATCTGGAATCCTACATGAGCGGGGGTCATAGACGTTGCAGCGAGCAACGGATAAATTAACGTTTAGCAACAAGAAGCTAAGGAACAACTGTGCGCCAACCACATGAGTTTTGTTTGCTCCACAGAAGAGAGCTGATAAAGGTTCATTGAAGAAAGGACAGCGAACGTATGAAGCGCAAGCACACAATACGGCTATTAAATAGTTTATAGCATAAGCGGATAACACGCAGGGACGTGCAGATAATCCAACCAAGCTGGGTTGCACATAGTATAAACTAGGGAGCCTGAGCAAAGAGAAGCCAGTTAGAGAGCTGCACTGCAATCAGTTAGTTGTCACATAATTGTAATACAAGGTCAGCATTTAGAGATAAACGAGTAATGAATAATTGATCTCTTAGAAACGAGTGTTTAAGAGCTGCTCTACACAGACCACACGAGTTATATTTGCTTAACAGAAGAGCGCTAAGAAAGGTTTCACGATTGAAGGACAGTGAACGGCACGAGCGCAAGCATACAATACGACTGTTGAATAATTTAGAGCATAAGAGGATAAGTCGCAGCGACGCGCAGATAATCTTACCACGCTGAGGTGCTAATGGTATATAACTAAGGAAGCCTGAGCCGGGAGCAGCCAGTGAGAGAGCTTAACTACAATTAATTAAGTGTCGCAGATGAGTAAGTGACAGCTGAGCATCCAGCAAGGAAGCCTGTGCCGGGAGAAGCCGGTGAGGTAACTCAACTGCAGTATCTGTAGGTGTCATAGACGTAGGGAGTACTAGGTAAATGAACGTCCAGAAAGGAGGGGCCGTACGCGGACTACTTGAGTTAGGTTTGCTTGACAGAAGAGAGCTAAGAAAGGTTTCATGATGTAGGGGCAGTGAATGGGAAAAGCGCAGAGATTTAATATAGTTGCTAACTCGTCCAAAGCAAAGATGCTAAGAAGCAGCGACAAGAAGATAAAATACTTATGCTAGGGTGCTAATAGGATATTACAAAGGTAGCTGGAGTTGGGAAGAGCCGGTGCGATAGCTGAACTACAATTAATTGGGTGTTACAGACAAGTAAGTGACAGCTGAGCATCTAGCAAGTAGCGGCGGTGCGCTGACCTGATGAGACTAGGAAGTTCGCCAGGTTAGAGCTAAACAGGGTTTAATGAAGAAAGGAAAGCAGACAGGAAGAAAGCAAGCATACAGTAAGCTGACTGAGGGTGTCACATCACCATAAGTATTCTAAAAGGATTGAATGAATAATGGGCAAAAAACGTAGAGAACGCATACTATGGTAGATTGAGCCGGAAAAAGCAGATGAGAGAAGTAGACTACAATATGAGTAGGTGTCAGTCGTTGCAGCAAATAATGGTTAAATGAAGGTCTAAAAAAGAGGGGGCTGTGGAGTGGCTGAGCGCAGACATCATAAAATGTGAATGATTGCCATAAGTGAGCTAGACATGTTAGATGAAAGGACTATGTACGGGCGGAGCCCAAGCGCACATTAAGGTTGTTAAATACGTCATAACCTCAGACGCTAAAGCTCAGCGCCGCGCAGATACTCAAATCATTCTTGTGTGCTTAGATAGACTGAGGCAGGAACAGCTAGGGAGCTGAGTTATACATGGGATGATATCACAAATGTTGCAGAAACTAATGACTAGATGAAGGCCTAAAAGAAACCACTAAGCAATAGCTGTGCGCAGGTGCTGAAATGAGAATGATGGCCAGAAGAGAGCTAAAAACGTTAGCTGAAAGGACGTCTAACAGACGGAACCTAAGCATACATTAAGTTTGGTAACTACTGCACAGAGGCCAGCATTTCCGCAAAATGTTAAAATGTCTAGTCATGATAAATTATATGACTGGCGAGCTGCTACGAGATGCAGATAGGTTGGCGTATGGTCTCAGTTGCCTGCTGGCAGTCATGAGGTGATATGGAGAGATCCGGGTGAATTGTATTGCAACGGCAGAGAAATCGTTGAGCAAATTTCACCCAAATGTCTAGGCCTTGGGATAATTGCATCCATGCAAGCTAAGGATTAATTTATTCGGTTAATAAGTTCCTAACCGGGCATATAGTCTTCCACTCACTCCCAGATAAAAAGAATGTTTGACTCTATTGCTTTATTGTCGTAGCTTTGGCAAAATAATTGGGTGCTTGATGCCCACTTTTGACAATCTCCGAAATAAAGGACACGGAAAAAGTCAGCCACACAGAGAGACGAAAGTAATACATCCGAAACCCAGTCGATAACTGCAACGATGACTGAACTCTACCTGTACTATTTTTCGTACCATGTAATTTTTATCACTAGCGTATGCACGTGTATCAATAAAATGAGAAGCAAGCAGATCCCGGAGCAATCGAGAATGCAAGGTGGCTCAAGATTAGGAATGATGAAGGGTCAAAGATAGTTTGAGGGGTCCCAAAGGGCAGATGCTAAATCTGTGGGACACTAAATGTAGGCGGGCAAAGTGTGCTGAATATGGAAAAGTGATATCGCTTATAAGGAGTGACAGGGACAAATCGCCTCAGTTCTAGATTGGTAAGAGTGCAATAGGTTAGAGCATACAAATGCACGTGCGTTATGGTCACTTGAGAAAGGAAAGAAGACGCCGTGGCCGGGAAGCAAAGAAAAAGGTTTGTAAAAATGGTTCTATTAAGGAGTAGTGGAAAAGCCAACTACGTTCTCCAGGTGATGATTCATCCTCCATAATAATAAGATATATAATGCCCAGCAAAGTATTTGAGTTGAGGGTTACAGAGCGTTACGCCAGCACAGCACTCAGTATGTGTGGCACAAAATGTTGAGATTGCAGAGCCTAGAGCGTTTATGTCTGGGCTGTATGGCAGTAGTCAGAAAGCAGGAGGTGTTCAGAAGCGGACAGATTACAGGCATGCCCGAACTCTTATCCGCCCAATTGAAAAAGGAATGCAAACAAAGAGCACGAAAAAGAAAGCACGGGTCGCGAAAAGAACTACTGTATTTAAGAGAGGGTGGATAAGCCTACAAAAATCTCGAGATGTTGTGAACAGACTTTTGGATCTGTTGATAATTCAACGGAAAGGTCTAATTAGTCGAACAGAAGGAGACTATTGAAGCAAGACTAGAAAACCGTATTAACTAAACGAATAAATTCTTTATTCTTGGGCAATGCGGAACAGGAACAGGTGGGCATGATAATGTTAAATGTACAATTAAATGTCGGTGTAGCTATAAAACGGCATAAATTAGCTATAAACATTGTAGCTGTAAGTTTAAACATGTATGTGGGAGTACATGTGTCTATCCGTTATTTGGGTTTGGATATGAGCCTCTGCAATTGTGCTTTCTCAAGTGGATATGATGGAAAGGTTTTAGTGATGTCAATATTGGGTGTGTAGTTCGTTGGGTATTCATTATTAAACCTATGTATTATCGGTATGCTAACAGAAAGCGTCGGCAGAAGTAGGCAGGTTACAGATGAAGGGGAGGTAATCCTAAGGCTGAATAATGACCAGCATTGCTCTTGAGGAGAGGGTTACATAGCCTAGCCCCTGCCCAGACTTGATCCTTTTAGGTCTCAATAGTCTGAGTGAAAGCGGGAAGCAGGAGACCGTTCAGCCAAAACCGGATAGATCAACATCCTGATGATGGGACGCAAATAAGGGTAAGAATTGGAGTAAGGAGTGTCATCAGAAAAGGAACAGGCTGAGACAAAAGTGGCTATAAGTATAACTGGGTAGCAATCCGTACTCGCTCCCAACCCTGAACTCCGGCTACTATTACCCTAATGCTTTGGATAGCCAGCCGTGTGTCCAGGCAAACCAGACCGTATTGACTTTCCGGATAACCAGCATTGCACCTTGGGCATCAACCCTAGATTTTGCACTATTTTCCAAATATAGTGTTTGGCTGACACCTTCCCCAATGGAAAGTTAAATAGTTTAAGCTCTCAAGTACCGAGCGCATACGTGCAGCTCTAAGTCCTCGCCGGCCCTCTTCTCTTTTTTGCTTTCATTCCAACGGAGCTCACACGGGACTAAAATAACCTTACTATAATTCTGCTAATTGCATACCAGCCCCCTGAATCAAATATTAGCCCCTGCCTGTGTTTAGCGCACTGTCCCTTAATCACTTGGTTCAGTAACCCTAGAGAAGCAGTAACGCCAACTGCCTTGTAAACTAGTAGCACACGTGCAATTGGTTGGCTTTGACCCTCATCCGAAACATAGCGCTTTCTACTTTAATCTATCTACAGGACCGCAGTAGGCCAATATTGAGTACATAGCCTGCGCCTTAACTTTATTACAGTTTATCTACATCATTACTTTAATTGGCGCTCCGAAATAGTTTTAAGCCTGCGGCCACAAAGTTTGTTACTACCCATAACCTTTTAGTCTGAATTCTAGGGTTGTTGCAAGGCTTTAGACGACGTTGCCTACGTCAAAATCATGAGCGTATTGTTACTGCATGCATAAATCGATCCAAGAGAAGCTATCAGTAAAACGGAGCCACCTGTTTTGAGAAGAAGCCTCTGTATTGAAAACATATTCATGTTCATTCACAGGCCGCAACCGACAGCTATTTCACATAGCTACTATGTCTACTGTCTGTTGCACCGTCGTTATGTTCCTAACAACATTGTGTACTCTCCAGAAACGTAGTCCACTGGGCCGAGTAAACGAACACTGTCAGCGCCCTAATCTTTAGATGCAGGCATCGTACAGTCCATTCCTACTGCATTTAACCAAATATTCTTCAGCTTTAATATGTGATGAAAATCCAAGAAGCAATATGGAACACACCGGTTTCCAAACAGCCAAAGGGACCAGTTCAGTTTCTATAGCCGTTTATGCCATCTTAATATTTGCCAAAGCATACCAGCAGAGTGGGAGCAAAGCTGGCCAAGCCGCATAGTGGCCCGTCACCTCGGCCAGCTGAACATCTAAACCTTTAGACTACCACTACATTTTGCCTTTTTCAGCTATGCGCAATTAATCGTTTATCAGGCTCCAAAGACACCAGGTGCCAGGAATCAAGGTTGCTTAGACAGCCAACTCTAATGTTTTGCACATAAGTTACTACCCCTGGCTTGCATTATTATTCACCCACTCCTGAAGCACCGAATAATCTCCGGTCTGCTAAATTGCAAGTGTGATAGCTGCTCTAATGCCAAAGTCACATTTCATACCATCGGTTTAGCCTACATTTGGTACACATGCCTCAAACCTACTTAACCGACAATATAGCCACAAAGAGGTCAATGAAGGTCTGCAGATTTTGCCTTAATATGCAAGGCACGATACTTATTTGCTTTTGAAATCTCTAGCTATCACAACCCCAGTCGTTATTACTGTACACACAAGCTTCCCCGAATTGTACGCTTCGTAGTAATTCGCCTACTCTTCTGATACTTAATGGCTTATTGCTAATGACGAACGGATGTGAGTCGCTATAGCTGGCCCTACGTCTGTGGTTATATAAAAGTTGTATAAAGTCATAAATCTCGCATTATCCATCCATAACACCCGCAGCATTGACGAGCCAATATAAGTTGACTAAAACACGAGCTGCCCTGACTAATGCATACAGGCTTATCCTCTGTAATTCCGCAGCTATTATCGCTACCACCCAGCGTTGTCACAATGTGTGGTTTCCAGCATTACAATGTTTTGCAACTCTGTATCCATGAGAAGGCTCAGGAGGTGGCCTTTCGATCTAGGACTAATTAAGCCAAGTTGAAACGTCCCGATTTTCAATGACCATATTTTAAGGCTTCTTGGCGTTTTAGCGCAAATTTCCCTCACGTTTCGATTTATTATCGCGTAAGCTTAGAAAAGCAGATCTTGGACAAACCAGGTCGCACCTAAGAAGTAATGCCTTTCTTGAGCAACCGTGCAAATATCTAGGTACAACACCCTAGTTAGAAGTGAAACTGTCAATCCATACTCCCTACCATTTTCTTTTACACTATATTTACTGGGGAGACAAATGCGCCATTTTGGCATAGGAATATAATGGCCGACAAATATATTGCAAACCAATACAAATGTTTCAGTTATTTTTTCCTTATCAAGAGCTGCATGTGTACCAATTCTAGCATCTTATATTTCGATTATCGATTATTAAGCTAAAAATACGGCTTTTTCTATTTTATCTGTTAGCTCAGTGTTGTGGTGCTTAGGGTCACTTAGTAATAGGAAACGTTGAAAACATTGTTATTTTACTATTTCTGTCAGCACTTTATGCAGCTCTAGTTAGTCTGTTAGTACAAAAATATTTAATCCTTTAAATTACTGTAGTAGAAAGTTGTTTTTAATCATCTCTTGCTCATTTTGCTTTCATCGCTATCCTTTTTCTTCCAAGAGCGTGTGTTAAACCAAGACGTTTAAACGCGCAGAAATACTCCTTTGAACGAAAATATTTATTGCAGCAAGAAGTTAGCTCGAGAGTTCAGGCCTGCTCTCTCTTGAAACATATTTAAGCGCGCTCTATTTAAGTTTTCAAGAAGTACAACGCAATCGCAAAAGATGGACTGATGAATTATACACAATTATCAACGAGATGTCCGATGATACTATACCGCGGATGCTATCAAACTCTGGTAACCCAAGCCTTAGAATTTAGGAGTATTACTATAAATATTGCTTTCTTGCATGTAAGAGGATGGCACTCTATATATAACAAGATCCTGACCCTCGCCGGCACAGCTTCTATCAGATTTCTAAAAATATGTATCAGTGTTTATTTATAAATGTAGTAGTGACCGCTACCCCTAAGTCTACGGATCACGATAGGCAGCGCTTGGCACAACGGCTCATGAAAGAAGATGCAAGTCATTTTGAAGTACACATTGTGTGAATGGATTCCCAGGCGCAGTCACACTGATAACCGCGCTTTCCATTATAGTGAACCTTCGTGTTGCATTCACGTGCATCGTACCTGATGCAAACTAAAAAATGACCCTAAACATCGCGCATTACCCGTTGTGATAATCCCTGCCCATCGCGACCCGGTGCCCTAACGGTAGCGGTCACATATGTCATCCCAATGGTCTCGGGTTCCATGATGACTAAATCTGTCTGGTGTGGGGTTGTAACATCGAAATGTATCACAAAATGCAGCTTTTCCGCGTGGCGAAGCTCAATTGCAATTTGCAACATTTAAGGAAATCGGGCTTGTCAGACCAAGGTGCACTTTATGGGAATCGTGGTCAGCATTAAGGTTGCGCGTCGCAATCCATCTGCAAAACATTTACTTTAAAACGCTCCTAAAGCTCGTTTATCAACCGCGGTGACAAGCGTTGTTTGCCGTGGCACGGTGGTTTAGGGCTAGCAGTCACAACATATATCCCATTGTTCCCAGGTTCAATGCTCGCTAGCGCTAATTGATGAGATATAATGACATCGAAACGCGTAATAGTAGTGCGGTTTGTTCAGGCGGGCAATAACCGACTTCTACTGGCATCAGCTCGGTCATCGTGATCGAAAGAAAAAGGTGCACTTCCATGGGAATCGTGGTCAACATTGCGGTTGCGCGTCGCAATCGATTTACAAAGGGTGTGCTTCTAAATGACCCGTAACCTAGTTAGTATAGCATAGTCCTAAGCTCGATGTCTGTCACGCTGGTTGACCTGATGCCTGTGCACATCCGTTTGTTTGCAGTTCCTTGGGTTATTTCCTCTTTTGTTTGTCTAAAGTATCGTTACGTAGCGCTGCTTGTGGGTTGCGTTTGCTTATGTTATATCGACTATTTCTTCTAATGCCAAATTTACCTTTATCATGCATTGAATACGCCAACACGCAGGGCTACATTTTTAGACATCGTTCTTGCTGCTAGTATCAGGAATGTGCATGAAAGTCCTCTGAGCTATTTAAACTCTTACCTTGGTTTCAAAATATAAAGATAAAATTATATTAAAGAATGTTTTGTGACACGCCATAGCGGGCATGAGCAAAATTGTACATGCAGCTAATTATCACGGCCAATTATGGATTAGCTGCGAACACGTAAATATGTAAAGCGTACTTCTTTGAAGAATTATGGTACTTACTGTGTTGATACTGATGTATGCTACAAGTTTCTAAAACGTTTGGAAAAGGCCTGCGTGTATGCAGCAGAATTTGTGATTCATGGAGTAGGGTGACTTTCTGGTGTGCTGCGAAGGACAATGACATTATTTGGTTGCGTTGCACATGCACTACGTTGTAGTGTATTTAACTGGACACTAGTAGCCTCTTTAGGATAAACGCTTGCCAGGCAACAACGCACCACGTCCTAGAACACTGCCGGGAATCGTGCTTTTAGCTAAGCCTTAATGCCAAGGCTGCCTTCTGACTGCTTCCTCCTGAGGCTTTTCGCAGTCACACCGCGCTATGTTTTTCGTCGGCTGACTGAGTTGTTTGGTCCCGATACACGGTAGTTTCTTGAAGCCAACAATATTGGTCGTAGGCAAAGTACAGACACGGCAATAGAGCTAGAGCATTGCGCAGAATAGCAACAATCCGGAAGTTATTGCGTTTTTCTGTTGGATTTATCACTTTCAGTTGGATGACCCACTGGCCACCGGGTTTGCAGTCAGGTCTTGCGCGTAGCGAGTCCGCTGTTGTTCCTACCATCCTTTAGCAAAAAAGGAGAGCCGAGCAAAGCTAGCAAGAAGTATGCCTAGCATGATACAAACGCAATAAAGCTTTTGCAACCTATAACTGATGGACAAAATGGTAATAATGTAAAAGAAACTTGTTTTGTATGGGGTGTATTATTTAGCTTTTGGCTCCAATACGAGTTGGGCATAAGCCGAAAGTGCAAAATATTAAGCGGAGATAATAATGTGGCTATTTATCTCTTTAGTAATCACATTTCCTATAGTTGTGTACCACCGGATACACTGACGATATGTCAACGTTTAGGTATGCTGCAAGGAATATGAATTATCGTGTCATTAAATCCACGGAAGAACGTAGATATTAAACGACAGAAAGTTTATGGCTCTGCGTCACACTGTATGCGTAAGCTGTCCAAGTCTGCTAAAGGAAGAGAGCCAGTACACTTAGTGCCAGCCAGCGGTAAGGCTCCAGGACCGTATACGAAATGCATAGGGTGAATCATATTGGTGAGGGTGTGGGTATTAATATACACCAGGCAAATACGCTGCGTCATGCAAGGTGATTCAGTAGCTCCCGTTTATTAGAAAAATAGTAGCTAGGTCTGGCTTAGAAAGCGGAAGGTATAAGTGCGACTGGATGTCCGATGGTAGCAAACCGAATGAAGCTACGATGCTGAGACCCTAAGGCATGCTGGGTGATTAGGTGTACCTAGCTTGTTGGGAAATGATACCTAAAGCAGGCTGAAAAAAGAAACTTCATGCTGCGTCGCTACTATTCATCACCTAGAAGCAAAAAGCAAATGCGTAAAGCAGACTGTAAGAACCCATGGATGCAGAAGTTGAAGTAGCGTAGAGTTGCTCAATGTGCGTCAGTGGTCCTGGTTTAGTAGAATAAACAGCTCTTTAGGGAAAAAATGGTAGGCTGTATTTAGGGCAAAATTTGCGAAGATGGCGAAAAGAGGGTTCATTAGTTGGGACTAAATCCATGAAATCTACATCCCCCAGTCAGACAAAGGCAAGCGTCTGTTGCAGTTGCTCGCCTAGCACCGGGAATTTCTTAGCGGGACAGAATTTAGGCTAAGAATGCTCCGAAGTAGCATTGGTATAACTGCAAATTTAGTCGTCGAATTGCCTGCAGCCAAAACAGTCTGCCCCGGACCCAACATGTAGTGTACCGCTGCAACATGAGCTGGTCTCACAGGCCATGGTTCAAGCGGGAGTAAAGGGTGGACTAAACCACTGAGGGTTTCATCTTGAACGGAGCGTCGAGCAAGGCAACAATTAGGTGCTCTGGGCTTTTGATGGATCTAAAATAAAAAAACCCGAACAACCTCCTATTACACCAATGTTTGCGCACAGTTACTGCATTCACAATCCCCGTTATGCTAGTCACGTGAGGTCAGAAATATCTCGGAAAGTAAAATTAACCCAAAGCATGATGTAGCGCATTTAATAAAAGGATAATACCAAGGAGTGCGAACAGCATGGATAATCAAAATAAGGAGATGGATATAGCCAGGAGGAAGGATTTCTGTTGTCAGCCAAGAGCACATAACGCGCCTCAAAATCCCCAGAGCGCCAGCACACTTATTAAGTTTACTGTACTTGTGTCCCATTTGATAACTCACGCAATGAACATTTTGCTCCCGGATACAGTCATAATGCAGTCTGTGTGGCTTTATGTGATGGCCACGAAGACAACACCATCTAGCCAGGCTAAATAGCCAAGAAAAGTCTCATCCCATTCTCCCGGATAAGATACAGTAAGTGAGAAGTAAGTCTCCATGAAGCCGCCTGTAGTGTGTTAGATACCTTTCCAAGCAAGTAGACGCTCGGGGAACGTCTGCCTCCTTAAACCTAGAAGCGCTTGGTGCCCACTCGCCAACCCTCTAAAGCCACATTTTTGCCAAAGTGGGGTAAGGCGGACAAGCGCGGATACAATATTCCAAATAATGCTGTACGTGTCCAACAGCCGCTTCACAAAAATAGTGGCTGTTAAGACACCAAAAGCACATTTTATTGGCCACTGCCTTGGAAACCACCTACTTGCGGCAACCTTGCAATATGCTTCCGAAAGCCAATTAATTGAAAGGTCGACGCCTCGGACTAATTGGTTAAATAAACAAATAAATAAATAGCTTATTCTCGTCATTGCGAGGCACAACATCAAAAGCGTGATCATGGTATTACAGGTATGTATGATCGGCAATTGCACAAATTGGTACATTTTGACAACTAGCCTAGGAAGTTAGGTGTTGACACGTAAAAGTATGTTTATTTTTGTATTTGCAAGTAGTCCCGTTGTGTGTTGGGTAAAGGTGACTGTTATTTTATTCGTTTAGCTCGCCACCAAAGGAAGAAATTAATGGAAAGCTTCGAATTGGATGACCTTAATGATGTGTGAATGAACACCCGGAAGAGCGAATGGGCACAGTGTCGTTAAACGTATATCTGTGGTATTTTGTATGGTGAACGCTTGCCAGGCGAAATCCCACTACATCCTGGAACACTGCCGCCGAAACATCGCTGGAAAGGGATTTACCCGAACCACCCAGCTGGCACCACGGGGACGTTTGCCGGAGACCATGTGAAGCTCAAACCCACCTACCAGGTACATCACGGACTGAAATTCTGCCCCTACATCCAATGCAACGTTGTGATACAAGTAAAGGTGTTGAATAATGCCGTCAATAACCAATGGCAGGATTTCTTGATTCGTGCATGCATAATTCAACCAATAATGTGTCTTGCTAAATTAATAATTATACTTAATTTATGAAGGATAGGGTTTATACAAGCTTGTCTCGCACTGACCGAGATAACAGAATTAAATAATTTATTAGCAAATGGTATATGCTTGTACGCAAAAGACCGTTCCCGAGTGGGGCATTTTAACTGTACAAGAACAGAAATAAATAAGGTTGCTTCGTATACCTCGTGGCACACTAAACCTCGCATGATCAAGCCTTTACAAGTCATTGTTCACAACATGCATGTTAGTTTGCATGAAATACGTTGTTTGAACAATATCCGGAAGTAACCGAACTGGCGGATTCACTGGTCAGGAACGGATTATTTATTGATGTGGCGAAAGTCTGGGTTCTAGATGTGTAAGAGCGGAACATATAGGGTGGAGAGGGATGGTAAACACAGGGAAGTGACAGTTTAGTGTAGGTGTCCAAAATGTATCAAATTGAGAAAAAATTCGCTATGGTTAACTTGCCAGTATGAGTTTGTGGACAGTGACTGTATTCAGTGGAGAGTCACATCAGCCACGTCCCCATGTTGATGTACGGACGCTTTGTCTTGTTATCGGTAGTACGCTTGCCAGGCAAAACCCACCGCATTCTGAAACACCGCTGTCGATCTGTTTGAGTGGTAATGCATAACTGGCAATGTATCGGGAGGACCGATTTTACACAAGGTTATTCGACATCATATGAGGTATACCACTGCTTTGACTAACCGAATTGCGTAGTCTATGTACCCAGTTAGTCATTGAAACCGGTCAAGAAATGATATGTCAGGGAAAGTCGGATGAAGCATTTCGCAGGCGAGTAAGGATTTTGAATAAATGAACTTTGGCTTGTCCTTGCATAAATACATAAGTAAATAAACTTTCAACATTATAAGTGCTAACGTTACAAACGAGAAATCTTTATATGGAGCAGTCCGATCTAAGCTAGTTTTCGACAATGCGAGGCCCACTCTAACAGGCAAGGTCATGTTAAGCTAACATAGTCCGATCAAAAATGTACAAAAATACATGTTTGGTATGACAGCGAACGAGTGTATGGGTTTATATACGTATGTACTTGTGCATGAATGCAGCCGTGTAGCTTGTGTTGGTGAACGTGCGGCAGCATTTTTGAATGTTGGTAAGTCTCAGGAAGGTTATAATAGGCAATTGATATCCGTGGGTTGGATAGCATTTGCCGGATATGAGCGGCTTGAAGACTTCTTTTCCAGGTACCTTCATTGGACGTGGTAGTTGGAGTGCCATTGCTCCTCGTGGCTAAATTCATCCCAGTTCAGTTAAATATAAGATTCCCCATTCAACTGTGGGATCCGCAGGTAGTGCACATTAATACTTTTTGGACCATTGGCAGAATTATCAGCGTAATAGGGCCAACTCCCGAAGTACAGACAAGCTAACAGCACAGCTGGTCCGCAGAAGGGAAGCACAGCTCCACCGCAGTTAACTTATTGGCAAGAGAAATTGTATTCATCCCCGGAAATGGCCCCAGGATATGTCATCAGAGTAGCTCCAAGCAAGAATAGTGTTATAATGTTCTTGCAGCAATGTAAGGCGCCAAAAATAATAAATATATAACAAGTTTAATCCCGAATTTATGGATGCTAAATAAATCATGCACAATCATAATTTACTGGCAGTTATATTTCGCAACAGGCGTGTTTACCATGGATGTAATCGGCAGTGGCCAAAATCTGTAGAGGTTGCGAAAATTACAGTTATCATAAGGAATAGAGTCGTCCATTAATGACGTTACTTGGGGTTCCAGTGAGCGTAGTGCAAACAGCCAAGGCACTCTAAGTGTAGTGAAAGCGGTAGCTTTAGACGAAGATTATCTTATTCTTGTACGTGTCAATAACAGTGTGTGACAGTGTGTGTGACACTATTAGACTTGCCGGTATGTAGTCATCAGCAGCTACTTTATTCAGTAGTGATTCACATCCTCCACCTTACAGCGTGGGTATACGGACATTCGTGGCTTATTATAGGAAGAATACTTGCCAGGCGAATACACACCACGTCCTGGAACACCGCCGGAATTCCTTTCGAACACCAAATTTCAAATGGCAAAGCAGCTTGCCGGCTGATTTCTTACTCGGTTATTTGCAGTCGAATGACTTCTTATTTTTTCTGTTGGCTGATCAGATAGCTTGGCCAGGGCTGCCCGAACCGCTAAGGCCAGTCGGGGATGGGTGAGGCAAGAAGCGTCGCCTTGTTGAGTGTCCAGGTGAGCTAAGTTTTAAAGGTTCTGATATCCGGATTATTCAGCCCATGCATACTTTTCAGGAGTGTGAAGACAACGTGTCCAGTATACAAACTAGACAACAGTCCTGGTGGTGATTTTAGTTGAGTCTATTTTGTGTACATACATGTTCTATATATGTCCTTGTCTGTTATTGCCTGCGCCTCGAGCGTAAG
Organism: Dicrocoelium dendriticum; assembly: GCA_944474145.2. Lineage (NCBI taxonomy): Eukaryota > Metazoa > Platyhelminthes > Trematoda > Plagiorchiida > Dicrocoeliidae > Dicrocoelium > Dicrocoelium dendriticum. The sequence goes on from OX104064.1 coordinate 147,744,932, forward strand.
CTCCGTTCCTCAGTCCAATCCCAGTTCACTAAGAAGTTCCGGGACTGGGAGAAATGGGAAAATGAGGGACAAACGAGCGTAAACCACAAAGAACAGGCGTGGAAGTAAACACGGTTAAAGTCGTACGTTACAACTTTTAGAGCTGAGGCAATATCACGCACAATGTTCAAACAACGGTAAATGGAAGCAAAGTTGTCCAAGGCAAGTAAAATAATTGTGATAGATGCACTTGTCGTCCTTAGTGAAACAAGCGAACTTTGGAAAAATTATTTGAGTAAGTTGTGGCAGTGTGGGTGCGGGGTTAGCTAAGACCAGTTGTTTAGACCCCGTGCGGGCGGCATCCCTCCAACGTGCCAAGATGATCCATTCGGAAAATACTTGGAATAGTCCGAATGATGATTTGCTTTTGAGGTCCCGAAGAAGAGATCAAGTGCTTCAAATCAACTAGCTGCTGCCCATCGGATCAGCCGCTGTCCGATGATGAAGCGCCAGGCGGCGGCCGCCGTATCTGTAGAAATCTCATGTAAAACAAAAAAACAAACATAAATTAGCCAAGCAAACACACAGACCGGAATGATCGATAAACAATAATAAATGAGTGCCTGCATGCAGTGGTACTAGTTAATCAATACTGTGTCATTTGCCTCAGTGGATGTGGTCTACAGGTGCCTTCTTACGTCCCGTTTTAGGTGCGGCTTAACATACAACAACGGCGCACGAAACAAGTTCTTTATGGCGCAAAATTCAAAGAGAGATAACAATGTTCCCAAAGTTCAACGAAAAGTACGGATGTTGGAAACGTGCATCGGTAAATGGTGAATGGTGAAAGATGGTCACAATAGTCCTTGACGAAAGCCGTCAGGAAGCGAATATCAGCTGTGAAGCTGTGGCCAGCTGGTCTGTGATGCGCAGCAAGGAGCACTCTGTTCATAGAGCGGCGGTTCACAAGAGGAGGCAAATGCAAAGAATCGATGAAGAGCGGATACATGCGACCAAAGTTGCAGTCAGTTGGTACCGGCACTGATGCCGCTGAAGCGCCAATACATAACTAAGCAGAAATCAGTCAGAAATGTGAGTGACTGTACCCAGAACTCAAACGCGGTGGTATGCTTGTTGGTCGTTATGTGGGATATATGCAGATTGATGAGGGAACATGCAACACCATGTCTTGGCATACATAAGCTTATGCAATTGGAACACGAAGTGAACAACAAATATAGGAACGTTCGTAGGTTTAGCCTAATAACAGTGATAATAGAACTAAGAAAAATAAATAACTAGGCATATTTCTACACTAGCTAGCTGCGGTGCCTGTAAGGGAGCAAATCAATGTTTACATTAATCCTATGCTCTGGCCTGGGAGTAGGAAAAGTGCAAGGATATGTTGCTCGTGGACAAATACGAATGCAGTGGCTCTGTTAGGTGTACAACTGCTGGGTTGTAAACGCCCACTTTGAAAATCTGCTGGCTCCTTCGAGCGATATGGAGCTCCTTGATTTTGTTTTTTGTAAAAGTTGCGCAGAGTCGTATTTGTGCAGGCATTCGTTGGAAACAGGATCTTACTCAATAGCAGTTAACTACAAATTTTTGGACTATTTCGGCCCGCTCAGGTATAACATTTATCGGTGCGCACATGGAAAGAATTAAGCAACGAAATTAAAAGGAACATAAAAAGTTTAAAACTACTGCCTAGAAAAGTAAATATAAAGAAAACTCCTTTTAGAAGTGACATACTAAGGCAGCATACTTCACTAGAATAATACAAATTAACAAAACGTTTAATCAGCTGAAAGGATCCTAGATGATGAAGTGTTTTTAATAAGGATGATTTCACTGTTGTTTGATGAAGGTGAACCGGGGATAAATGTTGTTTCTGCCTTTCGCATTGGCAGGAAGCAGGAGGACTCTACAAAGTCTCGTCCTCTCAAGATCGTATGCCAAAACGAGGATGAATGCAGGCGCATCCTCCGACGCACTTCACGTCTCAAAGGAGAATCGTTTTATGTTCTGAGAGATCTGTCCCCTGAAGATCGGATAAAAATGAAGAGTGCGGTTGGTGAACTTCGAACCCGCCGGGCAAATGGTGAGACGGACCTTCACATTGTGGATTTTCGAGTGGTTCCGAAAACTCCGAGAACCCGCTGGAGACCCATCCTTGTCCTACCCGGACAGTGAGGTCGAAGACCGGTTTGAGTGTGTTGTCCGCTAATGTGCGCAGTCTGCGGAACAAACTGGACGAGATTCAACTCCTTGCCATGGATAATCAACCTGATTTGATGGCTTTCTCTGAGACCTGGCTGTCCCCGAACATCCGTGACTCGGAAGTATATATCCCTGGATATCACTTCTCCCGAGCAGATCGCCACGGAGTGAGGTCAGGCGGGGGCGTTATACTCTATTGGAGGACGAACCTCAAGGCACATTTGCTTGATGCTACTTGTGATATAGATGGTGGCTTCGAAGCTCTGTGGTGTCGTATTCATGACGGGTGTAGATCTCTCCTGGTCTGTGTCGCCTATAGATCTCCCTTGGGTTCGGGAGCTCTTTTACTGGATTCAATTAAATCGCACGCCAAAGGTAAGGACTGCTTAATTGTTGGAGACTTCAATGCACCTGGCATTGACTGGGACCTGCTTTATTGTGGTCTTCCTTTTGACTCTTTTGATGCCCTTCTCCTTCAGACCGTTCTCGATTGTAACTTGTCTCAGCATGTATTTTCACCCACTCGGTTTTTCTCAGGCCAAACGCCGCACATTCTTGATCTAGTGTTATCCCCGATGCCGTCAGATGTCACCGACCTGGTTATTATGCAACCTATTGGTAAGAGCGATCACTGTGCTATTTCCTTCCAATGGACACGTCGGTTTTCTGTTCATGACCAAGGTGATTTCCGGCGTAATTTCTGGCGAGCCGATCCACAGCGTCTGCAGGAGGCTGCTTCTAACATGGACTGGACCATTCCTCATTTTTTGTGTGTTGACGATGCTTGGACTCACTTTTACTCCAACATGATGTCGCTAATCAACCAGGTTGTTCCTATTTCTAAAAGTAGAGGTCTAACAAGTGGTCCTCCTTGGATTGACAAACAGTTGAGGTCTCTGATGAATAAAAGACGCAAACTATGGGATCGATTCAAGCGTACACAATCGACGGCCGACTACTTGCAGTACAAAACGCTTAGGAACCTTTGTATCCTGAAGAAGCGGGAGAATCGCCAAAACTACGAATTACAGTTAGCTGTGCAGTCCAGGTGCTCCCCCAAAATGTTCTTCTCATATCTGAAAAGGGGTACCAAAGGTGGTAATGGCATTCCATCTCTGTATTCCAGTGAACACGCTGCCTTACTTCAGGAGGATGCTGCGAAAGCGGATCTCTTAGCTCAACAGTATTCATCCGTTTTTACCAATGAAACTCCGTTTTCTGACGTAGTACTCCCATGCTCATCTTTGCTGGATCATCTCGAGATCAGTACGGAAACTGTTACTCAATTCCTTCTTCAGTTAGATCCGAACACCTCGCCCGGTCCTGATGGCCTGCACCCACTGTTTCTCAAGACCGTGGCTAAGTACATTGCAGCCCCAGCATGTCATGTGTTTCGTTGCTCTATTGAATCCGGACGCCTTCCATCAGCCTGGAAGCTGGGTATTGTCAAGCCCATATTTAAAGGAGGGAACCGCCAAGACCCAGCAAACTATCGTCCCGTTTGCCTAACATCAGTAATGTGTAAAATTATGGAACGGATTCTCAAGGGAGCTCTCAGCCTTTACTTCGAAGACCGGAATGTGATTTCTACTGCTCAGCATGGCTTTCGTAAGTCACGCTCGTGTACCACCAATTTGTTAGTTGCCAGAGAGAAATGGGCGAACTCTCTGGATGCTGGCAAACGTATGGATGTTATCTACGTAGATTTCAGCAAAGCGTTTGACAAAGTTCCTCACGAGCGGCTTTTGTTCAAACTTCAAGCAATTGGTGTCTCTGGGAGGGTTTTGTCGTGGATTTCGGATTTCCTTTCAGACCGAATTATGCGAGTTAAGGTCAACAATACGTATTCACCCTCCGTCCTTATGAGCAGTGGCGTTCCTCAGGGCTCTGTTCTTGGACCAGAGTTGTTCAAATTCTTCATTAACGACCTGCCTTCAACCCTCCAGACCGAATGCTTGATCTATGCAGATGATTTGAAGTTATGGATGGAGGTAACCAGCGCTGAGAATGCTGACTGCCTCCAAAATACACTGGATCGGCTGCACGATTGGTCTCTTAAATGGCAGTTGCCTATAAATCACGATAAATGTTCTGTACTCCCCATTGGTGCTACTGAACCATTCGGTGTTTACCACCTTGGTGGTTATTTGCTTAATGATGTGAAACAGGAAAGAGACCTTGGTGTTATAGTATGCTGTGATCTAAAAACCACCCAAGATACTTTGAAGAAGGTTGCTGCGGCTAACAGACTACTGTGTTCTATCCGAAGAGCCTTCTCACGATTGACGCCGGAAATCTTCAGACTTATCTTTTCCTCCCATGTGCGTCCAATCCTCGAATATGGATTACCCGCAGTTCATCCACTTTCAAAGCTTGAACATGGCTTGATTGAAAAAGTTCAGCGACGCGGTTCTAAGTATGTCTTTGAGTTCCGACACCTGCCATATCACCTTCGTCTCCAGCATTTGAATATGTTCTCCTTGGAATATCGGCGTCGCCGAGGCGATCTGATCTACGCTCGGCGCATTCTGCGAGGCGAGATAGGAAACGAGCTCCAAGATTTCTTCCAGGTTAACACTGAGTGTTCGACTCGGGGCCACTGCTGGAAACTGTTCAAACCTAGGAGACTCAGACTTCGCTCTGATTTTACACTATCGACTCGTGTGGTGAACGACTGGAACTGCTTGCCTAATTCCGTCGTCAACGCGCATACGGAAGAATGTTTTAAACGATTGTTGGATTTATACCTCTTGAATTTGCAGGGATCTTGTTGTTTCTTATGTAACTGTGACAATTTAACTTGTTAATTGCTGTTGCGCCAACACCTGCTATGATTGGGAGGTGATGGAGCTGACAAAGGTCTTTCCTTCTGCTCTCTATAATACAATGATTACAATGATTACAATGATCAAAAGTTCTTGCGCTATATTTGTTCTCCGGCACAAAATTTCAAACTGACTAAATACCAGTACAAAAAGCTTGCCTAAGGCCACAATATCGCGAAAATACTACAGAAATAAACTACGCAGAGCACGTTTTACCGGCCGATCACAGTAAAGGTCAAAGCAATGCAACAAGTGAATTAGTTCAAGAGGTTATCGTAATTAAATGGCAGTCTACAATTAGAACCGTTATGTTTTGTGCTAAGAATGGGTTTTTGCTTGGCAAGTAGGCATTAGAAAAAAGCAAAACAAAAATAAAATGTGGTGAAGCCACACACGTTCTAAATAGACGTAGCTATCTAACAATGATCTACATTGCCCGTTACCCCTGCGACAACTAGGTACGACGTAGTTGGCGGAAAAGCATAACTTTTCAGGAAAACAGCAAATATAGTCAAATGAGCGGTAATGTTTCGCGAACACACTAGGAATCTAGTACGGAATGTTATAAATGCAATCAAATTCAAAACAAATTATAACTAACCCACGGACAGAAGGTCTAAATGTAAAAATTTCAGTGGAGACTGAGCCACATACACCACTAGGAACATAGAGTTTAGTAATGTTGAAGCCCTTCAGTGATTGCAAATTTTCTATCGAAGCTGCATGTGCTAGGTCTACTTGAATAATGTAAGAGACCTTTAGGATCATTTGACAAGTTCTGGCCTGTAAAATGTACACATTCCTTCGATAAATGTCTCGTTTTATCTCGCAAAGTCGATTTTTATATTCATAAGACTGTGTCTCCAACGCCAGTGAGCTAGAGGAGCTTGTCATCAGTGATCAAGAAAATGCATCTAAAAATTTGCAAAAGTTAGCAACATGCTTTGGGGCTTGCAATCCATTTGAGTCGGCGTGGGTGGGGCATTACTAACTCTATTTCTGGAGATTGAGTCTGCTCGAACATGACGGATTATTATGTGTCATGGGTTGATGCAAACTATTGTGCAGCTCTTTGGTTAATTACAAACTATTGCTCTCCGATTTAAAGTTCTGAAGCAAATGCCAGCGATGTTTATCCAGGTGGCAATGTCAATTAAGACTGTAACTTCACACTATCAATTTCCTTGGTGGTTTTCCTGGTGCGCGTTGTTACAGTAACCTAAGCAAAGTGTGATAAGCTATTTCAATTGTAGGATAGTACCTAACAAAATCTTTGAGCTGGTTGTTTACCTACCATTTTGCTTTGGAGCTAGGTAAGGGATAAATAACGCACGGGCGGCGAGATAAGGCGAAGGGGTGATCCAACATTTCTGGAGGTCCAGCCAGCCAGTGTAACAGAGACCACTCTGTCGCTGGTTAGCTTTCGTACCAATGAAGTGGAATCTGCAAATGGGTAGGTTATACTAGCAAAAGCGGTTGAAGATAAGGATCCGGGTTTCTTGATGTCTGTCCACTAGTGTTGCCATTATTGATAGGCGCATATATACCAGAAAAGCTAAGCACCTGGGGCCAAGCAATTATAAGTAGAGAGCAAGGTGATTGATTCTTTGGTTTATAACTTATGAACTGGTCTCTATTTCAAGAAGATGGAAGATTTACATGTTGCTTTGCGGTAAACATACCGATTGAAGTTGGAACTGACGAAATACAGTAGCTAGCACTCAGGTTTAATGTAAACGCATCAATTAAGGCCATATGGCAACTAAAACCTACGAAGGTACAAAGCCACACATTAAGCTAGTATTTAGGCGATGTTTTGGACAATTCTAATGCTAACCCTAGCTTATCAGCAACAAAATTAGATTTCAACATATTATACATGGATTCGTTTTGGTAGGCTGACTTTACTAGGCTTACCTCAAAGATCATAAGCCTTTAAGACGTTGTAAAGTGCTAATTGGTAAAAATGAAGACAAAGAATGAAGGTCTAACTAAGATCTTATGATTGTACTTCGCCTGCTCGGATGGCTTCGTTATTGCCCTGCAACAACTTATATGAGGAATACCTACGGATTTGCAAACCTGACAGTCAGTGGACTAGGCTGTACACAACGTTGAACATTTTAAATATTGACAAAGTGACCGTTGAAAAACAGAAGCGCATGGGTCGTTGATAACGGTTGGTCCATGCAGTCTTTTGACCAACGTGTTAGTGAGGGATCGGGTGCAGGGCAGGAACTAAGCAGAAATGGCTAAATATCTTTTGCATCCAGATGGCTAAACCTAACCCCTGTGAGCTGTGCGCGACTGATCGCACTGAGACCTGCCGTGGGCTCGGATTGCAGTACTGGATAATGTAAAACATGGGTGTCATTGGTGGAGAGAATTCATCGGGATAGTCTACTGATTATCCATTACAGGGCGCCTTTATAGTGGCTTGTTCTCTTCACATAGTGCTGTCTTAAAGCGGATTTGTCCGTAAAAGCACTTCAGCATGACAAGAAGAGACCGTTGAAGCCTAACATCTTCTTGGACTCGGATTCCATTTCTTAAAACCAAAAAATGAGTAAAGCGGACACCTTTGATGTCACTTATGTGTTAAGACGGTAACGCAAATGTATATGGATACTTTGTGAGCACGAGATGCTTGAAATGTCATGCGTTACATCGGGAGCTACCTTAAGCTACACCAGAGCCCGTTTTGTATAAGTGGTCTTGCGAGTTGCAGATATTGGAGCTGCGTAGTATATTGTCAACACATAGGAATTGTTGTTCCTCATTGCTAAACTTCTGCGGGGTTAAGATTTATTTTAGACATAAAGGCAACCTGTTTTATATATTCTGGTACACAACTAAGAAGCAACAAGATTGTAATCTCCTCTTCTCTCTAAGCCGGGTAATGGAATAACCCCTGGTTCTGAGTTTAGATTTAGATCCGCTCCTTAGTTTCAGACAAGTGTTATTATGTGCAGCTTTTTATGAATTAGCTTATGTATGATTCCCAGGTTAAGGAGAATTCGTCTGTGCTAAATTGCCTAAATTTTAAGGTTTTCACATTTTTGTTATAACGTCAACGCCTGCTGTGATATAGCCAAACTCTCCGTAAAGGGCCGCTGAGCTATTTCAAACTGAACACGCTCTGACTACCTTAGGTTACTGCATATAAAAGAGCTATATTTTAGATGTGGACGGACGTGGCTCTTATAAAGCTTTTGCCTTGCAATTGCAGTATTAATGTAACGGCGTATCTGGAAAGTAAATCACCTTACTCTCTCCACTTGATTATGAAGTCGATCCCCAAGGTTGAAGCTCATGGATTAGCGCAAGCCGAGATCTGTTGTCATGGCCTTCCGTTGGCTATGGATGCCTTTATTGTTAGGGACGCAGCAGATATAGAAAAGGTGTGGTGTGTGACATATCATTTTGAGCCGAGGACGTCATTTGCCAGTGTTCGCGGGCTTTTAAGGGCTTTAAGATCCGCAAAGATAAAATTAGTTTCGGATATTTCATTAACACTGACAAAAACGTATAAAACCTATATGTCGTTATCGAAGTTGAGGGAAGGACTTGCTGCAAACTCCTGCAGAGGTCATAAATAAAAATAGGGTAGGAGCAAGCACACTTCCGTGCACCAAGCCACTAAGGACGGTGGTCCAATGGATACAGCTTGCTTAATCCAAACAGGCTGCGTGCTTCATATTAGCCAAAAGCATATCCACCAACCAAAACAACAACAGCAGTAGGTTAGGCATCCAAACTGATTCGTCGCTGAATTCAATATATTGGAACATATTTGGAACCGATCGGGAAGTCATCATTTCAGAAAACTTGGTAAACGACCGGTTAATGTATTTATGGTGATACACAACGTTTCGCATTTGACACAAATGCTTCATCAGGCGAAGTGAATTATCTAAACATTGGCATTTTATAGCGATCATGGCTAAACTACATACAAAGACAAATCAATTTGCAGTTCATCTATGAATGATTACAACGGTCAAAGGTCAATATGTTCGCGGGTACACTGTAGTTTGTTTCAGTCAGAGTCAAGTGGGGGAACAAAATTGCCGGTCCGTAGATAATTACATTGTGGTTAACAATCTTAATTGAACCGTTGCAGGGAACTTGGACACTGATAGAATTTGGCTTTAGTTCTTTGGAGGGTGGGTCGATACTTCATTCCGACTTGGGATCCATCCACTGATGCTTACAAAGCTGGCCGGAGTAAGACTGATTCGTCGCTGACATACAATCAAGTTGACTTAAGAAATACAGCATAGTAATTAGGAGCTAAGGAACACGGCCAGTCTAATCGAGTACTGTGTATCCGTCTTAGTAGCAGTCAGTCGCTATAGCCTCAATTCATCTCTGCTGATATCGGGAGTTCTCTAGGAGTCGCTCCTTTCTTACAATGTTCATTCTGCTGGATTGTTTGTATCACCGCTCAGCTGGTTTGTTGACCTATTCTGTGCCATCGTAGGATCCACTAGTAACAGAAAGCTTAATCCGAACTCTATTGCTGGCCTCTCATCTCTCTCCCAGCGCGCCGTTATGCGTCGTTTGTCTTACTCGCATAACCCCCTCTTTTGGCAGTAGATAATAGTTGTTGGCTGCATGCATCTTACAAGTAGCCACTCCTTGACTCTCCAGTCTTCATTTTCCTCGGACGTCTGTCATTCTAATCTTAACTCGTCTGTTGATTTATTCATTGAAATGGTAAGCATCCAGTAGTGGACAAACGTCTTAATGATTTGGCTACACCAGCCACTGATACATCCTTTTCTATAGCCTCTATCTCTGCTTAGCAGCAGTTAGTTGCCATAGCTCCCAATTAACTTTGCGGATATCCAGAGCTCTCTAGGAGTCGCTCCTTTCTTACAATGTTCATTCTCTTGGATTGTTTGCGTCACAGCGCAGCTGGTTTGTTGACCTATTCTGTGCCACCGTAGGATCCACTAGTAACAGAAGACTTAATCCGACCTCTGTTGCTGACCTCTCATCGCTCTCCTAGAGTGCCGTTATTCGTCGTTCGTTTTACTCGCGTGAAATCTTCTTGGCAGTAGCTAGTCAGTTTTGGCTCCATGTAGCTTACAAGGTGCTACTCCTTGACTCCAGTCTTTATTTTTTCTGACGGCTGTCTCTCTAACCTTTGCTCGCATGTTGCTTTCTTCATGGAAGCTGTAGGTATCCAATAGTGGTCAAACGTGTTAATGATATAGCTGCACCAGCAACTGATACATCCTTTTCCAGAGCCACTTTCTCTGCTTAGCAGCAGCTAGTCGCCATAGCTCCCATTTAACATTGCGGATATCCGGAGCTCTCTAGGAGTCGCTCCTTTCCTACAATGTTCATTCTCCTGGATTGTTTGCGTTACAGCTCAGCTGGGTGTTGACCTATTCTGTGCCACCGTAGGATCAACTAGTAACTGAAGGCTTAATCCGAACTCTATTGCTGGCCACTCATCTCTACTAGCGCGCAGTTATCCGTCGTTCGTCTTACTCGCGTCAACTCTTCTTGACAGCAGCTAGTCATTGTTGTCCCCATGTAAGGATGGAGTCACTTCTGCTTTCCTACTTTTTCTGGAAGGTTTTTCTCTGTAATCGCTCGCTCTGTCAATTACGCATTGAAACTGTAGGGATCCAGCATTTGAGCAAACCTCTTAATGCTATGGTTACACCAGCCTCTGGGATATCTTTTCCTATAGCCACTATCTCTGCTCAGTAGCAGCTGATCGCTGTAGACTCTATTTGCGAGCACCCGTAGCTCGCTAATGGTCAGTCCTTCCGTAGAATGTTTGTTCTCTTGGTATAGTTCTTCGTAGCTCAGCTGGTTTGCTGTCCTATCCTTTGACACTGTAGTTATTCCATAGTAACTAGAATGATTAACCCAACAGGCACTTTTGGCCACTGAATCCTGGTCCATTATCGCTATCTCTTGATCGTTTTACCTTCAACACTTAGTCTTCCATTCATATCCATTTAATCTTAGCTTGCTTCTGGTATGCTCAGCTTCCTATCTTCATATACCCATGTACATTATAGCTATTGTGTCTTAGGTAATCCTTATCCCGTGGAGCATATATAAATACGGCCACATCATCACTGTATCTTTTGGTTACCGATCACAACCAATCGTGACTACACATCAACCTTCTAGTCCCAGGTAGAATTCGAACATCGTTAGCTTATACCTCATGAATTTCTTACCGGAATCATGCTCTTTATCCTTATGCACCTGAAAGTATGTTACCCATTAGGCTATGCCTTCTGCGTAATGAAAACATCTTTAGCGTAATATCTGTTACACATTGTACACTAGTTGTCTCAAATAAATGTCTTAAAGTAGGATTTTGATCCAATTCTAGGTACATTGACTGTCCTTTTTGGTCTTCTCTCGGCCTTTCCTCTCTCCCTTTTCTCTGAGGTCTTGAATATCGGAAAGATTCGGGATTGAACAGAGGAACTGCGTCCGTCTGGGATGGGACGAAATAATTAACAAGAACTTATTTAGACCATGGCATCACATCCATTCTAACCATCTGCACCCAACCACCGATGTGCAGTGAGGGTAGCTGGACACGAATTCTTCGCTCCTCGGCAAATATATATAATCAGAGAAGACTTCACGTGGTTCTGCAATGGATCAACACCTCATAGTAAAAATGAATGTCTAGTTCCAGACCTACCAATGGACAGGACCCAGGAACGCAATAGGAAACCAGCCAATGCATCAGCCATCAGAAAAATGGGACACAGCCTAACTGCGAATAACCGAGCAAACCAGCGTCCGACAAGGAACATGGCCAGTTACAATTTGCCTTTCAATGGATTGGCGGCAGTGTTCCAGGACGTGGTGGGTTTTCGCCTGGCAAGCGTTCTCCCTATAAAAGCTACAAATGTCCGTTTAACAACACTGCAGCGTGGCGCATGTGATTCGCCACCGAATAAAGTCACAGCCTATAACTTCACACTGGCCGGTCAACTAGCGTCACAATTCTAGATAGGTTCGTTACGCTGGAACTTCTACATCTGCGTATACTGTCGTCTTTTTACTTTCTACGATACGTGGACTTTTACGTTACTTGTGCACCAACTCACTCTATCGGCACATATCTAGAACGTTCTCTTCCATTAACTTCCAATGGATCATTCAGGATTCTCAATCTATTATTAGCTGAGGTCCCGTATCTCATGACAGCCGAATCATTGTTTCACATTTTCATCATTGTACTGTTCCAATCATTGACATATGAACAATTTTCTACTGTCACTGTAACAGTTGCTATAAAATATTTGTACCGTGGTACATATGTGGTCACGCTTTCACGAGCGTGCCTCGCATAGTCAAGAATAAACTATTTATTTATTTATTTATTTATTTAAGTCATAACCCTATGCATCAGGCGCATGTGCGGTACGGTATCAAAAGCCCTTCGTACATTCAGGGAAAGCATGACAACTGAAAGATTGGAGTCAACGGTCTCCGTGACTAAATTGAGGAAATCTAGCCGACAATTTGCACAAGAACGAACACATAGAAATCCGTGGTGTGATTCAGTCATGCGCTCACCTACATAAAGGTAACTCATGAGGGCTCTCTACACAAACTATTAGAAGTGTGGTCAATAGGGCGAGAGTTATCAATTTCTTGTAGGCTTCAACGCTAATGCTGTGGCATAAGGATGAACTGTTGCCAAGCAGTCGGTTATTGACCATCCTGCCTTGATACGGTAAGCAGTTTCAAAAAAACATAGGGATAGCATCGCCACCATTAATTAATTAGACTGGGCGGTATTCCATCTTTACCAGGGTTCGAAGATGACTTGATGGTTCAAATTGCAAAACGGACACACTACTGTACAGAGGAACGAGACTGGCTACCGGACACTAGCAGGACCTGAAAGGTGGAACCTATTTCTAGACAACGATTAGTTTAAGGTGTGAGCTGAAGACATTACATAAAATTCTTGCGTCACTGGAAGCGTCGTTGAGACTAACATTTATGGTAGAGATCTGTCATCCGTGGTTAGAAGCCCGGGAGCGCAGCAGGCCGTTGTGGTGCTTAGTTTTGTTCGCACTATTATTTCGGCCAGTTCTTGATTAGTTTGCTGCCGCTTAGATCTGGCAAAAAGCTCTTTGCATTCTCATTAGCTCCCACGATGTAAGCGACATTAAAGGTTTTGTTGGAGGATCGTCTTAGCTGACGCATTCGGCTGTGCAAATTAGATTGGATTACACTTTTGGATGATTGTCTCATGAAATGTGACATCGGAGCAAACGAGGCAATTCAGTAATTTTCTCATAAAACAGCACAGCCGATCGATCCACAGAATCCGATATATAGAATTTATTCCAATTTCTTGATTTGGCGAGTAAAGCAAAGTTTGCCCAGTTAACAAGGTGCATCGGGCGGTATACTTAGACTGCGCCTGTTATTGTTGGGTGGGCATTATGCCGCTTCAAAATGAAGTCTTTTTATGTTCAACAGAAAGCAAAGCAGACAGGCCTGATTAGGCTAAGGCAATGCTAAGCATTGGGGCTATATGCTGTTACGTTAGAATAAACTGAAATGGAATGCACCCATACAGCAGTATTCCGCATGACAGGTTATATGTGAGCCTAGTAAGCTTGAGACAGCCAAACGTAAGGTTAAGACGCCATAAGTTAGAGCCCTGAGATGTTTGGTAGGCTGGTCAAACTTATTGATGAAACAAACCCTAAGCAACGCCAAAAGTTGTAGAGGTGAGCAATGAAGCTGTGCAGTCATATGAGAGGGTATTCACGGGAAAAATATAGGCAGTACGTTAGGAATAGTGATCTATTCAGCCACTAAGTAACTCCTACATTCAGGAAGGATTCGAAACAGCAGCAGCTTTTTTAAGTAAGTACAACACTCAAAGTAAGGAGGCGGTACTGTTAAGCCTAAGAATTGTGTCGGCAGAGAATTGTGGCTGTTATGCCAGTAAAATCAATTTCCTAATAGGAGGTACAGGTTTACAGCACAGGAAGAAAGATAAGTCGTCCAGACTCATACGATCAGTCACAAGTGTGAAGCAGCTGGGCGGATAGTCAGAAGTGGAGATAAAACATATGTGAGGAGGAACTAGTCGTTGAGGTAATGGAAGGTGGCACTAGCACAAGGTTTGCAGTGGCTCGTCGGAGGCAGCAGCAGGCAGCGTTGTCGCTTTAGCTACAATGTAAGTGAAGGTTGCCAGAAAAGAGGAAAGTAATAAAAAGCTTTGGAAGCCGGACGGAGATGTGAGCGGCGTAAATGACCCCATAATGCGGGCCCGTTATTTTAGAGCCGGCGCATGACCTGGCTGAAATATTTTGGGACACTGTAGGAATCCACTAGCGACCAAACGGCCTAATGGAATGGCTCATCTGGCCACCGAAAGTTTTTCATAGCGCTATTGTCTGTCGATCCTCTTAACCTCAGCACTTCTATTTAGTAGCGACTAATGGTTGTAGGTTCCAATCGTCTCTGCGGATATCCAAAGCTTGCTAAGAGCCACTCTCATTTATCACCAACCTTCATCCTTTGCGACTGCGCCACATACATTTGCTGTCTGTAGACTTATCCTGGGGCACTTTAGGCATCCACTAGAAGGCTTCACCCCAATGCCATTGGCATTGTAGTGGAAGATGAGCTGGGCTATATCATAGTCAACTGTCAAGCACGCAGCTCCGCGGCTGTCACCCATGGAGAAGTGACACTGGCTGCTTGCAACCTGAAGTCCTGGGGTGGAACCCAGCAGGCGTCCACTGAGGAGCGCACCACTGACGAGACACAAAAGGTCGAAACGGCGGCGTTTGGTACGTTTCTAGTCTAGCCTAAGCCTGCTGATTAGGAGTGACAATGATGAATTGGCTGGTTAATTATTTTTGCTACCGTGCTTTAGATTTTTATTAGATTTATTGGTTATGTGTGCTTCGATTTCCATTTTGGCGTAGCTGCAGACCCTTTTAAAATATGTGTGTGAAATATTCATGAGTTCTTCGCTTGGTTTCTATGGTACTGCCGAGATAGTAAAATTAAATTCCTAGTGTCACGTGCGTTTTTCTGTTTGAATAATTGTGGCATTATTTTTCATCTATATTCCCTAGGTACCTGATGCAAATAAGTTTCCATCTGTGTCACAGGTGTGTAGCATGCGTTTCACGGCTTCACCCGTAATAAAGTTTCGTACGTCTTCCTTGAAGCCTATTGGATGCGTTCACTCTCTAGCCATAGTAGGTACTTTATTCCAATGGGTCATATAATAAACCGAAAAGCTTCTTGGCATCTTCCCCGGTCTTCAATGGTATAATCGCGCCATCGTTATTACTTAAGTTGTCTTTTGACTCGGTGCTTAGCTGCGAGTTTGAGTGCACTATATGACTTTGGTAAACGATTTTAAGTAAAGCAAAGGGTAAGATTCATACTGCGCAAGCAATTTGGTTGGGCATTGAGATGAATGCATTGCTCGTTGTAAGTCATACTCTGATTTCCATTCGGGAGAACATTTGTCATATGCCACTGGGTTTTTCTAGTCGGTTCTGGTCGAATTTTCCTAAGTTGCTGCTTATAGACGTGCAATATTCCAGTTGCGGACTACTGCATAGTCTATAGTTTTAATTTTGCTGCAGCAGTGTAAAGGTGCCGGCTTATGTGACCGGCTGACTGTCGTGCTTCAATTACCCAAAAACTTATTTGTCCGGTAAAAGTTAAACTATTGGAAAAATGCCACTCAAGTTCCTTCACTAACGTGCTCGTTTTGATAACGTTAGTAATACTAGTTAAAGCCACGGTTGGTATGGTGCATTTATAAACAATAAATAGACTTTTCGGCGGAGGACATCATCGACCACTTATGGCACAAACACTCTGAAGCTGATATGTCCCCGCGGATTTTGTCTAGTTCGGGTTATAGGTTACGTGGTTGAGATATAGACTAGTTTTACACCACCTGCAACAAGAAAAGGACGACCGTGTATTAACACGTAATATAGGTATTTTACGTACCTTCGGCAAAACAACAGACCTAGGAAGCTGCCTTTACCGTCACCACATGTAACGTCCGTAATAGTTGATTCAACCCTCTTATTTTAACAGATTTCGTACATTGATTAAGATAAGAGCAAAGCAAATTAAGCACAGGCTGTCGTAAGCCATAGGCTCCAATATTACTCATTGAGCGCCGATGAGCAACTCGCTTGAATGCCGTTTGCATATCAGGAAACAAGACTATCGCCGCTTAGTTTGGAATAAACTTCGCTCTATTAGCATGCGAAGCGGTGTAGGAAGCTCAACGTAGTCCAGACAAAGGTTAGATGGCCCTTTTTCCCTAAGTTTCCTGGGCTTCAGTAACTGCCGCTAATCTCATTACTTCATGCAACTGTGTTGTCTGCTTGCATTTTCTTCGGTTTCTTCACTATTATAGAATCCAGATTATTCCATCAAGTAGCCGTGCTGGTGTTCTTTTTCGTATACTGCCATACAAAACGGGACGCTCGTGAAGCGGAAGCCTGTTGAGTCCCTGGATCCTGGCCTTTCCTGTCCTTGTCAGGATTCATGGCCATGGTGATAAGGTTAAAAAATCTAATCGCCAAGTAGCGCTGGCTCGTGCTGTAAGTAACCCATGATGCAACTTGTGGATGACCCTTTCTTTTTATAGATGACCTAAAAGTTCCTTTCTTGCTAGCATTTCTACTACACAAAGTATACTGGTGGTGTGGTTTCTTGGGTGGAAATCGCCAACGTCTTGCATTGATCAACATTTGTGAAGCGGCGTAATAATAGAACGTCTCCGAACCTTCGGGTACTCACCAGGAAACATAAATAAGGGAAAAGTTTTCAAAAGACGGAAATACACTCTATCACTTTTTATTCATATGGGTAGATGTTCATCTGGTCCGAGGTTTATGGAGAGCCTGATTGTTGCTATTATTGACCGTATACACTTAAGTTAGAAATAACCAGTGTTCAGTTTTTCGTTAGTCATTAGTAACTGCTTTTTAGTCACAGGTTCCAGCTCTATATAAATTGACCCCTTGAAATAAGAGTTAAGCAGTTCACACATTATTCGCGGGTCACTGGTAGTACAAGCGCTTTAATTACTTACGCAACCTATCTTAGGAGCCTCCAGCAAGTTTTTACAGCTTACTAGACCACTGAGCGCGCAACATTTACGCCTGCGCGCTAGTGCACTGCGTTTTTGAGGACTCTAATGTGTCAAAATTTGGTTTCATAACTCTAGCTTCAAGACGTTCTCCTTCATTACATAGTGAAGTTTAGATTGCTATAGTATTTCCACGGTGGCTTTCCTATTTTCTTATGTGTTAGACTGTGGATAACTAGGTGCATGAATTACTCACAGGTATCAATTCAAAGCTACACAATTTCCGCAGGTAAGGAGGGGAAACAAACGTAAAGGTACCAACAAATGCAAACGTAAATCATGTGTGCCTCACCGATTGTCGTTTGTGCACGTAGATTGGTTTTTCATTAAGTGTCTCGGTAATATTGGCTAATTCTTGTAGTGAATGTGTTGTAATATTTTAGCAAGTTAAGTTTGTGTTCCCTCAAGGTAGAAACGAAGATGCCAGCACTTGGTAAAACGTTCCAACAATGGGACTCAAAGAAGAATAACCGCCGGCAGAATGTATCCGGCTCTATGTTGCGGCTAACTTTAATTGATGGCTTTGCAGTGAGGTGTTGTGACTTAATTGCTAAAAGTGTCGTCAAGTGTTTCGGGTTCCTTAAGTGATGTAACACCAGCGACAATGTTAACTACCGAAACCTTGTAGAGTCTGAGCCTATGAACAATAAACAATGAACAAGCAATTTATACTGGTTAGGAATTGTTGCTTTACAAGTCCCGTTCGATCGTTGGTACGCGTATCGACATAACAATAATGATAATAATGAAAGTAACACAGATAGCACTTTAAATATGAAAATAAGGACTTATGGTTTGCCCCACCCAAGTCCTGTAATCCGCTTAGATTCCCCCACCCGTAGTTGCCATCAAATAATTTCATGGTAAACTCCAAGTGTAGGATGGGGACCTAGCGTTAGGTGAGATAGTGTAAGTAAATGAGTGCATTATTCAACCGTCTATTAAATACTGCTAGTGTCGGCGCAGAGGCGAGAGATCCTGGGAGAAAATTTCACGGGGGCTAGAGACGAATGAAAAAGAAATTTCTGCGGCACCCCCGGCGGCTATACTGTGCAGAAAGTTACAAGGAGTGGTCCCTTATGTTTGCAATAAGGGCGGTGCATGAGGTGGGTTTTGCAGAAGCAAGTATACCATTATCAGGTGGCCTTGTAGTCTAAGTTAGTTTCATTAAACCATCTTAACGACTGCAGCCTCTCCTGGTATAAAAGAGAAGTGAGGCCCTTATTAATTTTTGTTGCTCTCCTTTTTAGGGTTTTGAGAGCAGCACGTTCACGCTTCCGCTATATGTGCCAGACCTGGATGGCTTGGTCATCATGTGGCCTTACGTAAACGTTGAGCATTTGTGAAACTTTGGGGAGACCAAACCAATCTAACGCCATCCGCGATCTAAGAGCGCTAATTGACTTCCCTGCTGCGTTTTTGGCATGGTTTGAGCAAATGAGCTCTGTAGTAACCAGCATTCAAAGGTCAGTTGTCTTGGAGATGCTTCACAAGTGGTGTTTACCTAGCTGACTAGCGTAAGGTACCTAATGGCTTGTGCTCACATTTTTAAATTCGGCAGAGTTTAACAGCTGGATGTTCTGAATGGCCCCGTAGTAAGCCTCGTCAGCTTCACCCTGTGGGGTCATGTGATCTTTTACCGCGTCGGTCGGTGGCCTAAAGCTCCGCACGCTTGTTGCAACTATAAGGTTACTGGTTCGAAGCCGCGTAGGCGCGGGCGTCCTCGCGCTCTATGCAGCCTACGCTACCCTGGTGTTGGTTGCGCGGCAGCGAAGCGTCGTAACGACGCACTGCTGATGCATTATAATTAAATTTGATTATTGTGCTGGCAGGCTGCCGGATTATTATATAGTATGCAAAAATTAGAAGTTTTAAATAGATTACTTTTACTAGGTTGTTAATGCGTAAGTGGAAGCTCCTTGGTACTAGAGCCGAGCTACTAGGGTTGCCCCATTTTACCTCTATGGTCTTAGATATGGAGCTACGTACGCTCAAATTCAGGCCCGGTTGAAGTAGAAATACACGTATTCAACCCGGGTTTGAGTTGCCGTGTTCACATAGTTAATATTTAAATAGGAGAATGTTGCGAACGCGACGACCAAGCGCTTACACGAAATCTAGGTCAAGAGAATCAACTTCCTTCTCAGCGATGAAGGGGTTCGTCCAGCTTACACAGCTAACCATAGGTTCGTTGTACTGGTGTGCTTTTGGTGGAAGCCTTGCTGAACAGTATTTATTATATTCATTTTTTACTTTTTTATTTTTATTTATTTATTTATTACATTAGCACCACAGCATGATTTCATCATCTGCATGTCGCCGCGTCCTCGTTTTTTATGCTCTTAACTACTTAACAACCAAATCGTATGCTTGCGCACCATCCGTTCACTGCCTTCCCATCATGAAACCCTTCTTAGCTCTCTTCTGCGGATCAAACATAACTCACGTAATCTGCGCAAAGCTGTTCTTTAGCCTCTCTACTCTAGACGCTCATTTATTCATTACTCGCTCCTTGCTTGATGCTCAGCCGTCACTTACTCGACTGTGACACCTAATCAATAGTAGTTCAGTATTCTCACTGGCTTCTCCCGGCTCAGCCTTCCCTAGTTTTATTCCTTTAGCACCACAGCATAAGCTTGTTATGTGCGCGTCGCCGCGTGTTCGCCTATTTTTGCTCTAACCTATTTAATAGCCTTAGCGTGTACCTGTGATTCATCCGTTCCTTGTCTTTCCTTCATGAAACCTTTCTTAGCTCTCTTCTGTCGTGCAGGCATATCCATGTATTCAGCACAAGCCGCTGTTGTGCCTCACCCTTCTTAATGTTCATTTATCCCTTACTCCATGTATTGTCTTAGTCATTATTACCTGCAAATCCTCCAGCTCTCGGGCTAGCATCCTCTAGCACTATCCAGCTTGATACTAGTATCTTAGCTCCCTAGCTCCTGCGGTTAGGCCTCACTGCTCTGATGCTCTAAGCAACCTTACCCTACTATTGCATTCTGGCTATTCCCTACCCGACCGTCAATTAATGTTTCTTAGCCTCTTAGTTCTTCACTCCTCTCACCTGGTCAGCATAGACGCCCGTTAGCTTCACATTTCTAGGTGTTCATTTCTCACCATTTTCTTAGCACCCCAGAATGACTTGTTTCTCTGCGCGACACTACGTAGACATTTGTTCCTCACGTTCCCTTTCTTTTAACTGATCTTTAACACTTCACTTCTATCGAACAATTCCTTCTCACTTAGTAATCTGGGTCCGTTATTGCAACAGTTTTCGACACTTACCTTTGTAGAAGGATAGCTCTCATAGGCTTTTCCTACTTCAGTAGGCCATAGCACTATACTCCTAGTACCCTCGTATCGTCTTTCCGTCTTGATCCCCCGATGAGTTTTACTCAGCGCTTGAGTCCTATCTATCCGCTGACTTACAACAAATTGGCCTTTGTAGCTCCTTCGATGTAGGCTGGCCACCAGCCGTCCATCCACCATTCAACCGCCGCTGGTCCCTGAACTCTGCTTTCTGTCTTCCCACGCAATAGTCGCATCATAGTAAACTGATACTGCGTTTCTGCTTAATGGCTCAACGCTCTTTATTCCAGGTATACAGTAGCAACAAACTTATAGGGCCACTGCTTTCTAAAAACATTCAAAAGACACTTTCAGCACAATCATTGCTGCAAATTGCACATCATTTGTCTCCACTCTAAATGTTATAACATAGGAGTTTAACAATGTTTGTTTCCACGCTTGTTCGTTGCGGCCTTGGTTGTCTCTCACCTTCCCTTTTCTCCGAGGTCCGGAACTTCGTGGGTATCTGGGATTGGACTGAGAAACCGCTTTTGTCCGGGACAGGACAACCCATAAGGACCTATGAAGCACATGGCTGTACAACAAATGGCTACAACAGCACTCACTACCACGATCGTTGTCTAGTGATGGTAGCTGGATTCGAGAACTTCACACTCTTGAAAAGAATACATAATCCTGAAAATTCCGGACGAAAGAAACTAACGTTTCGCCCACCTGGATACCCACAAAGACGATTCTTCTTAAAGCCCCCATCCTCGATTCTTCTCAGCCATTCTGGCGGCCCTGCCCAAGGAATCTGATCAACTAAAAGAGGAAATTGAAGGTCATTTGACTGCGGATATCTGAGTGTGAAATCAGTGGACAACCTGGTCTGCCAGTTGTATATTAGTTCACAAATAAATTTCTGACAGTGTTCCAGGACGTGGTGGGTTTTCGCCTGGC
Organism: Dicrocoelium dendriticum; assembly: GCA_944474145.2. NCBI lineage: Eukaryota > Metazoa > Platyhelminthes > Trematoda > Plagiorchiida > Dicrocoeliidae > Dicrocoelium > Dicrocoelium dendriticum. Next base: position 147,766,373 of record OX104064.1, read on the forward strand.
AAGTATTCTCCCTATAAAAAGCCACAAATATCCGTGTAACAATACTGCGACATGGCGGATGCGACTCGTCACCGAATAAAGCCACTGCCCAGAACTACCTACTGGCAAGTCGAGCAGAATCATAATACTATATTTTGCCGTGACACCTTTAATAATAAGTTACACTGTGCTTATATGTATCGTTTACATAACACATATAATGCCCTGGCTGTTTACAATACGCACGCTAGAACCCAACGTTTCGTCATTCAATGAAAACTATATCCCTCAAGACTACTTACACAGTTTCCGCAGCCTATAAAACCTTCGGCTTACTGCCGACTACACTCATAGCAACATGTTTGTTGCGAAGCAGTGTTGCATGTAAATGTTGATCACGCCTTGCTTGGTGTGTCTCGACAAATTCGAGAATAAACTATTTATTTATTTATTTATTTAAAACCGAGTGTTCGTGATCGTCAGGCAATGAGTGGCACGCACTGAGAACAGCCTGTCACCGTTCGCATTCGCTGAACCAATGCCATGCGAATCAATAACGTCTGCCCACGCCGACGCATCACGCCCAACGCGCGCGTTGAAATCACCCAGCAGAAATAGTCGGTCTCTCTTTGGCACAGACCGTATCACGGAGGATAGCTAAGTGCAGAATTGATCACTCGTGTCATCAGGATAACACATGGTCGGACCGAACGTGCTTATAAAAGTGGCAAACGTACCTCTCTCGAATCGTAGGCAAACAGCCATCAGTCGCGCGCTGATGCTTGTTGTTTCACCCCCGAGCTGGTCATAGAGGCCATCGGATATTGCAAAACCGACCCCAGGATTGCGTGGTGCTGAGGCCGCTTTGACCACCCAGGAGAATGTGAAGTCAGCACATGCTTCCTGCAACTTACCTTGCTCAGTGAGCCGGGTTTAACTGAGTGCCGCAATATCGATGTGGTAACGCTCCAGCCCCATCTCCACCAATGCAGTGCGTCGCTCCGGGCGCTCATTGGAGTTCGGGTACAGTAATGTGCGCACGTTCCAGCACCCGATGCTGAGTGCTTTGCGCGCAGGCATACGATTGCACTGGTTAGCAATCGCACGCGAGATGGTCGCTGTGCTTCGGAGGTTTGCTTGAGGGACTCCGCCCGAAGCATTTGGCTCAATAGCCTGACCCACAAAACAGTAAAGTGCGGATCCAGCTCGGGAATATGATTGTAGATACAGATTGCGATCTGCTTGACGGCCGTCACACGCAGCCTTAGAGGTACTGGAACGATTTATATATGTTTTGCGGCCGTACTAGGATACACCTGCGACCACGGCCAGACGCAGGTGGGCTTTGGCGGGTTTGCAACAATTTGACCAGGGGCTGCCTGGCTTGAGGCGCGCAGTAGCAAACCACTGAACACCCGGAAGGACCCTCCCACCGTCAGGGACAATGCGTGGCGCTCCCGCTCTACGCCAATCGAGCTGTGAGCTTATAACCCGTAGACCTGTTGTCTCTCATGGCTAGGTTTCACGGGAAGAAGGCCATCGACCCCTTCCTAACCTTCGAAGAGGATGGACTAGGATACTGCCATGGCGCCCAAACCTGACAGGAGAACGACTCGGGCTCTCAGCCAAAGACTTCCATAAAATGAACGCCCGAAAGCAGTGGTCCTATCACCTGGTCAGTTTGCTGACTCATGCAGATTGGCGTCCTCTATCTTAGCAGGGTGAAGGACGAAACCCAACTTCCACTTAGCGGCCGCCACGGGGAGGCGCGCAGGACATGAGCAAATAGCACAACAGTGGCAGCAGTGGGTAGACCATCTGTTAGGATCTAACCACCACCAGCCTCAGCGCACCGTAGGCTCTCGCGCCATATATGGTTGGCGGCATCCGGTTTCGGATTTGCCTGTCACTGTGGCAAGACACAGGACGCCTGCGCCTACAAAGGGACCATGGATGGCTTGCGGTGCACCACCCACAGCTCCAACCACACACCCCATATCCAGTGTAAACCCGAAGGAATAAGACCGGGAGGCATGTGGATGGGAGCCACGTTTCATCAACGGAACCGGCCCGCACTCCTTCACAGGCAAACACAAGCACACGGTATTTGAGGAGATCAAGCGCACACAAGGCGGTGGCTGGACCGTAGTCCGCTCCACATTGACTGCATGGAATCACTCTTCGAGCCTAGCACGGCCACAAGGACCGTGCACCCTGTCCCCTCCAGCAACGACCAACTGTCTCCTGGTGCCAGTATGGACGAGGTAGTGGGTAATAGACAGGTAGGCACCTTGTCAACATGCACATCAAGCGCATCCACACCGGGGATAGCAAAGAAAAGCCAAACACTCGAGAGAGAAGGAAAAAGAGAAAAAGTCGATTAATGCATAATGTAACGGTAATATAAACCTTAATTTAATAGCATATGTAATAAGTTGTTTACAAACAAATCCTAGCTATGTGCACGAGGTCAGGAAGTAAAATTCACGGAATGCCACGAACACAAAATGTTATGGAAATCAAATACAATTGGCTCAGGCGATGTGTGCAAGTTAATGGAATAGAGTACAGGGAGATATTTATATGAGAAAGAAAAGCATTAAGGTAAAAACTGTAAACCCACCACCTGAAATAAAAAGACTTAGCATGCAAGCACGCGGTTAATAAATCGAATTCAGGGTGCCTACAAACGCTGCGCCGGCTCGCCGTAATTATCTGCAGGACCCGTCGTCTCTTCTGTGGTGGCCCCAAATGGCATAGCTCATGGCCCACTCATGGCCCGCTATATATACATATATGTACATATATGCACCTATATTTGTGCTGCATTATTATCCCCTGATATTTGTGCATACAAGTAATTGTTGACGTGATGAAGCTGCTACTCGACAGTGGCAGGTTGAGATTCAAGTAGTCCGCGCTTTGAAAACAATGCCCGTGCGAGCTAATCGAACGGCTTATGGTATGAAAACAGTTTCATTAGACTAGCCTTAAGCATTGGCCACAAGGTAACTTATATTTTGAAAGGTTATTATATGCAGAGATGATTTTCGCGATCCTTCCGGTGCCACAACGAAATCAGGATGCATAACAGGTTACATGCGCCGAAAGCGCATCAAGTAAATATGACCGGAGGCGTATGAGGTAAAAATGCTCTTTACTATAGAGTAAAGAAACCAATTATACTACGAAGACTTTTAGTTAGTCTTGTCCGGTACAACACGCAGGAAAATGGGGCAAAATTTCCCCAGTATTAACTTTTCTATCCAACAACAGGATTTCCCACCCTTAATAATCTGGGCTATTGCCAATCAGCTTCTCGCAAAATCAAACGTCCGATAAGTCTTTTAATAAAGGACGACACTTGTGTTAGCGCCTTTAATTTCCTACTGAAATACATAGTACATTGCAAATTATTAGCTACTAAAGTTTTGCAACATACTTCCTAAACCAGGCACAAATGAGCTGCTATACCATTACGTCTCCACAGCAGTTTAACCCATCAAACGTAAGTCCACGTATTAAATAAATAAATGTCCTATTCTGGGCAACGCGAGGCACGCCTTTTGGGCATGATCAGCGTAGTGCAATATTGTACATGATAGCTTCATTAGCAGGACCATGAGTGGGGGTAGTACAGTTGTAGTCAGTAGTGTGGACCTGCGTAGCCCAAAGATTGAATGCAGCCTATCCTCATGGGATGCGAGATGTAGAGACGATTGTCAGATCTTTATTGTGGTGTGTGTGTTGGAGAGAAACCAGCCTGATGAGGTTGCGTAAACAGTACGGTTCAGGTGAATGAAACGTGAAGAAAATACTGCAAAAATACTTTATGAATAGTGACATGTCACTGATCATATGTGCAAGCGTAGTCGTGCGAGAGCAGATATATGTACAGAATTCGTGTAATGTTATGTCGGTCAAACTGCCAATGCGTGGTTGAGGCAGTAATTTTCTTAAGTGGCAAGTCACGTCCGCCACGTCACAGCAGCGTTAAACAAACATTTATGGCTTTCTGTAGGAAAAGTGCTCGCAAGTCGAAACACAACCACGTCCTGTAATATTGCCGACTGGTGCTAGGATATTGACAACTTTGCACCTGACCGATTGGCCTCTTGGATATTTGCGCATGCTTCGCCAATTTGCTTTCTGTGGTTAAGTAGTCGTCTCATTCGGCGTAGACGCAAGTAGTTGGAGCTGATGAAGTCGGACGACTCAGGTGACTTGTATTGATTTGCTTAGTTTTTCCGGTTCTTTTAGTGTGTCAGGATGGCAAACGGCGGATGATTTGTCGTTATTTGTTGATTTCGTAGCCAGGTGAACGACGCAGGTTTGTCCTCAAAGGTGTTCCGTGCAGATAAGGATATCCTTTAGAATAAGGGAACAAGAAAATCGGCTTGAGCAAACTTCCAAGGAAATTAAACCGAATTAGGTTAATGTATAACTAAAAGGTTTTGGTAACGTTGTGGTGGATAAAAGTAATGGAATGACCGAAGATGTTATGCAGAAAAGCTGTTGTTTATCATGTAGGCGCGAAACCCGATATTTGTTAAACATGAGAGACGAGTGCTTTCCGATTTGTCTAGCGTACGTAACAGTTGTCCTATGTTGAAAGCGGGGGTATCATGCATTGCTAATCGGTAAATGAGTTGAGGGAAGCGGAAGCGCATTGTAAGTAGTGGAGTATGCGACTAAGGTTTAGGTTGAGTGGTCGGTCGACAGTAATAGAGTTTATCGTTCGAACCTGTAGTAGAGCTAGTGAAGGTGCTACGCGGGGCTTGAGAGCCATGAGGAAATTAACGGTACTCGTTCAGTAATCAGATGCTAGGGAAATAACTGGGTGCTGGTTTGAGACCGTGGGTCATGGAAGTTGTGAAGCAAATAGAGAGGACTAAATACTACAGCTGAAGCGACCAAAGGGTTTCAAGGACAGCTCTGAAAGGGACACGTCATATTTGAAAAATATAGGCAACTGCGATAAAAGGTACTAAGTGTTTCACACTTAGTTGGGCTTCTACCGTACAGCGCCCAAAGCAAATAGACGGCAGGGATGATTGACACTGGCAGTCGGATTAATCATGAAAAAGAAATTACCCGCTGTCGTATAACGTGGCACGGTCTGATAGGCATTCAACATTAAGAACTAGCAAGAACGGATTACGTACTATGGCTGTAGTGTGTAAAAGGCTGCAAAGCCGGCTCCGAAAGTGACCTGGAACAGCGGAAAAAGATAGGAACCACTACAGTACAGCATAATATTCAACCGGTCGGCAGTGAGGAGCCATACTGGACGTCTGATTAATCGTGAAGAAGAAACTGCCCGCTGTCCTATGAGGAGGCACGGACTGGTAGGCATTAAACGTTAAACTGGAGCGAGAAGAGAAGGAAGAACATACTACCGCTGGAGCGAGAAAACGGTGGCAGGGCCAGCTCTGAAAGAGACCAGTAATATCAGCATAGTGCTTGCAGCAGCGCCAAAAGATACTAGATGTTCCACATTAAGGTGGACATGCACGGTGGCACGTAAAATTCGGATAGACGGCTGGGGAGTGAGTTGCTAGGAGCCTGCTCAATTAATAATCAGGCTCTGCACTCTATTTTTGCTCAGCATGGACTGTTAGCTATACACTGTAGAAAACAAGAGTGAGAAGAGACAGCAATAGTTGCAACAGCTTTAGCGCGAAAAAGATGATAGTGCCTGCTATGTAAGTGGCTATGGGTAATGGTAGAATAAAGCAGCACTACTAAAATATGCTGCGTTTCACTTCAAGGTTTGCTTATATAGTGGACATAAAGCTCTATTAAGTTGGCATAGAAGAGTAAAGGTTAAATAAATAAATAAAAATAAATAAATAAAACTTTTATTCTCGACAAGGCGAGGCACACCTTTACAGGCATGATTATTTTGACAAAACAATGCGTGATCAAGAATTTGCAGAAATCCGAAATGTTTGCCATAACAGTGCTTGTTTGTGCAGAGGGAATGTAAGTATTTATTTGTGTGTGCGTTTATGCAGCTGTGTACTTTGCGCCTGTAACTGTGCTGCTCCATTCTTGAATGTTTGCCATCGTCAGCAATGGGCGAGTAGAGGATTGGTGTCCGTGGGTTGGAAAGGATTATCCAGATATCCACTGGTCAGTGACTTTATTTTGTGGCGAGCCACGACCACCACGTCACAGTGCCGGGTTAGCTGTAATGCATGAGCCGCGCGTTATCTAGGTATATAGCATGTAATAATAGCCGTTCTAGGTAGAAACCAGGCGCGATAATAGACGGGACTACATACTACAGCTATAGCGCGACAACTGTTGCAGTGGCAGCTCTGATAAAGGCCGGGGCAGCGGAACATGTTGAGCAGCAGCATTAAAAATGCCAAGTGGTTCGCCTTGGAGTAGACCTCTACAGTGAAGCATATAAGTCAGATAGACGGTAAAGAAGACTAACGGTGTGTGCCGGGTTACTTGAGAAGCAAGCGTCGCTCGCTAGATGAAGAAGAGCATATATTGAGAGGCATTCAATATTGAAAACTGATGTGAGAGAAGACGGGACTATATCCTATAGCTGTAGCGAAGAAACGTTTGCAGAGGCAGCTCCGTAGCAGAATGGGGTAGCAAAATTATATGGGCTGCATCGTCAAAAGATACTACGTGTTTTCCTCCAGGTGGGCTACAGCTGGAAAAATGCAAGTCAAACAGCCGGCAGAGAATAGTGGAGGCGGAAGCCGGTGTTATTATTAATCATGTGCCATAGGCTATCGTAAGATAAGGCATGGACTAATACGCTATCAAAGTTAAGAACTGGGGCGAGAATGGAAGCGATTGCATACTACCGCCGTAGTGAAAAAGTCCTTGCAGACACAGGTTTAAACGGGACAAGTAGTAGCAGTATAATATGGGCCTCGGCACCAAAATATACTGTTTTCCATCTCAAGGTAGACTTCTAAAGTAGAACTTCCTGGTCAAAGGGATGGCAGGGACAGGGTGGAGGAGCCGGAATCACACTAAAGCAGGAGCCACTAGATATCGTAATGTAAAACACGGGCTAATAGCCTTTCAACGTAAAAACAGTAGCAAGAATAGAACCGACCATATTCTACTGCTGTAAAAAGTTGCAAAACCACCTCTGAAGGTGAATAGGTTGCCGGGTTAAGCTGGACAGCAGCGCCAAATGCCACTAAGTGTTCCAATGTAAGGTGGACTGTTACAATAAAATATACTTGTCAAATAAGTGGTAGAGAAGTGTAATGTTTTTGTCGGGTCAGTTGTGAATTAGATGTCACTCGCTTCCTAAAGATGAGACACTTGCCAATAGGCAATCAATGTTGAAAAATGGAGTGAGAAAGGACAGGACTAGATAATAAAGCAGTAACAAGTAAACGGTTTACGGGACAGCGCTGCAGCGGACTTGGAGTAGCAGATTGATACGGGTTGCAGTGCCAAAATTTACTAAGGTTTCCACTCCAAGGTGAACTACAACAGTGAAAAATACCTCAGGCGGACGGCAGAGAATAGTGGGGTAAGAGCCGGATTAGCTGTGAAGCATGCACTGCTTACTATTTTAATATAAAGCAAGGACAAATAGCAACTCACTGTTGAAAATCGGGGGAGAATAGACGGAAACTTTACTGCAGTTGCAGTGAGAATACGGTGGCAGGGCCAGTGTTGAAAAAGACTGGAGCTAGCGGATTGATAAAGGCTGCAGGGCCAAACCATACTTAGTGCTCCACCCCACAGTGGACTTCTACTGTGTAAACTATAAGACTAGCAGATGGCATAGAAGAGTGTGGTGGAAACCGGTTGTATGGTGAAGCAGGAGCCAAAAGCTACCGTAAGCTGAAGCATGGACTAATAGGCTATCAAGTGAAGCACTGGAGCGAGAATAGATGCGATTACATACTACAGTCGTGGAAAGAAAACGGTTGCAGTCACACCTCTAAGCAGAACCAGACGTAGCAGGATGCGATGGGCAGTATTGCCAAAGGCTAATGAGAGTTAAAATCAAAGGTGGACTTCGACAGTAAAATATTCATGCCAAATAGACGGTGAAGCTGGATAATCGTGCTTGCTGGGGTAGTTTTGAAGCCGGACCTGATCACTATCGTAATATAAGGCCCGGGATGATAGCCCGCTTAATGTTAATGACAGGAGCGAGAAGATATGGGATTGCCTACTACAGCTGTAGTAAGAATGCCGTTGTAGAGCCAGCTCTGAAAGGGACGTGGGGTAGCAGGATGGAATTGGCTACATCACCAAAAGATACTACGTGTTCCACTGTAAGGTTGATTTCTACAGTAAAACACAAATAAAATAGAAGGCAGAGAACAGGAAGGAGGGAGTTGGATTAATTGTGAATCGAGAACACGGCTGCAGCGGCGCCAAAACCTACTGTATTCAACTCTAAACTGGATTGCTACAGTGCAACAGTAGCCTGAAATGGTGAAATGCGAATTCGTCATAGTCTAAATGGCTCTTCGGAGCGAAGCATTGATATTAGTGATAAACAGATAGAGATGAGAAGTAATTGGAAACAGCATGCGCTTTCCAGAAGGAGCTAATAGTAAGAATGCAATGTAGAGGTACAAACAAACATGAGATGGAAAGATGAAAAGGTCAGCAAGCAGGACGTTTTGCCTTATGTGGCATCCCAATGCAAGGGGTGGTCTGTTATGGTTAAAGGGGAGTGGGCCACTGGCTAGGTGGTAGTTCGAAGACCTACAGTCGTACTGAGGTTAGACGGGCTTGTTGGGTACGGACAGACAAATGCACGAGCCGAACTAAAAAGGTCGCTCCGGTAAACCAACTACTGTAACCTGATAATTGTCTAACTACGTAAGTACAATAAGGTGTCACAAGGAGAAGGATAATCAAATAGGGAAGCAGCGAATCAGACACTTTATGTGTATGTCTGGGGTTGTGTGCGCGTGTCTGTTTATACTAGCCGACAAACACGCTGAGACAGTACACAACCTCACCTCTCCGCCTAATCGTGTGATGCGTTGAAAACATATCCATTCGTCAGTCTCTTCTCCGCCCCGTCTAGCGGAGCTGCGTGGTTTGCGTAGTTTGTCGTTGAAGGTTGGTGGCACATGCTCCGTTCGTCTGATACCTGTGTATAATCTCCGGGGGTTGAGTTCCGGCCATCCTTCATCCGGTGTCTAGCCCACATGCACGCGTTATTCTTATCGGATCCGATAACGTGAGCTGTCCTTCTGATGCAGCTTTTGGCGCCACGCGCACAAATGTTCCGGGCTGGAGCTGAGTAGTAGGCTTCTGGTAAGTGGTCTTATATAAATGGCGACGAACTACCACTCTAAATTCTTGGTTTCAGGAATCAGCAGTGCTGCATTAAACTTTGGGCATGTCCAACCACGCGTTCGGTTGGTGTTTTGACTGTGGTTCGGTGGTGTTCGGTTTGGTAGGAAAATAATGTTTTCAGGTCTGCATCCTCCCAACCTGTACCAGTTAAGCGAATAGTTTGCATACTATATTTCAAGGATCGCTTGAACCACTCTACCTTGCCGTTTGCCGCTGGAGTATACGGCGTTGTGCGTGAGTGTCGGATAGCGTGAAGTTTAAGGAACGAAAGAAACCCGTGGCTTGTAAACGGCCGGCCGTTGTCCGTCACTATCTCCTCTGGTAACCCGAAACGGGAACACAGGTAGTTCAGCCATCGATTAATGCTGGCAATAGTCACCTACCCACACAAATGGTGTTCCGGTCATTTGCCGTAAAAGCAAGTCGACAGCAACCCGTTCCTTGGACGCTGAGACGCTGAGCTAACGAGACCCATGATGTCAAGAGCTACCTTGGCACACGGTCGCATAGGATAGCTAATGGATCGCATAGGGGATGAAACTAGCCTTGAACTCTTGTCTGCCGTCTGATATGAAGAGCAGTCACGAAAAAGGTTTTCTATATTGTGTAACATTCTGGGTCACCAGAGGCATGCAACAACATTAAGTTGCGTTCAAACGAAACGAGAGTGGTTTTCCTGAGCGCCTAGAAAGAACTTTTGCATCAAACTCCGAGGGGACACAAACTTCTCACCGCGCATTAAACATCCATCCATAGATGAAAGTTCGTGACGCAACACGCAGTACGGACGAAACTGGCCTGTGATCTTGTTATTTTATGGCCAACCGTTTGGAAGATACCCCTGAAAGTTGTCGAGTGTCCTATCATCCTGAGTCGCCTTCTAGAGCTTTTCCTTAGGCGGGGTTGGGATTGGTTCCTTACTCAGGGAAGAAACCAGTAGTCTCTCATTAACATCCACCTTGTTTTCAGTTCCATTGAGTGGCAATGGGGAGTCCATCCGCTACTTTGTTTTCGCGTTCTGGACGGAATTTATTTTGGAAATCGTATGTTACCTATTGTGCATACCTGCGATGTACCTGAAGTGGCCTGGTGCCATTTTTCCCCGAGTGAGTAAGGTAGTCAGCGTAGCGTGGTCTGTACTAAGGATGTAGGATCTACCGGACAAGAATTAATTTCACTTCTCACAGGCCCAAACGCAAACAAGTGTTAGTTTTGCTCCGGCTGAATAAGGAAGCTCTGTTGCCGACAAATGGCTAGAAGCGTATGCAATAACTCCCATGCCTATTTTGCATTTGGGATGATATTGCACCCAACTCAATATCTGATGCGGCAGTAGAGACAATCTTTGCACACATCACAGCGAAAATGGCCATGATTGGGGTGGAAGGAATGCGGTTGTTCATCTCGGCAACTGGCTTTGGTTAGATATGACCCCAAACCAATACACCTTCATTGTGGATGTTTGTGAGTAGTGTATAGTTTGTAGAAAGTAGAAGTCACGATTAAAATTCAAACACAATAATGTGCCTCGACGGGGAATCGAACCCCGGTCCAAAGAATTTTCGGTCCGCTGCTTTACCACTAGGCTACCGAGGGCTGATGATTAGGTGCGCAAGGTTTACTACATGACTTCTGCTTGGTGCGCGACGTATTGACAGTGAGCTCGTAGTATCTGTCCTGGTGTTGCAGATTGGCTCACTCACTCGTCACTTCCCAGTGGACCGAAGTATCTGCCTTCAGTTGTCCAAAGCGCGATGTTAGATTAATTGTGGATGTTTATCAGTAGTGTATGGTTCTACTTGTAACAAACTATACACTACTGACAAACATCCACAATTAATCTACCATCGCACTTTGGACAACTGAAGGACAGGTACTTTGGTCCAGTGGGAAGTGACGGGTAAGTGAGCCAATCTGCAACACCAAGACAGTTACTATGAGCTCATTGGCAATACGTCGCGCACCAAGCAGAAGTCATGTAGTAAACCTTGCGCACCTAAACGTCAGTCCTTAGTAGCCCAGTGGTAGAGCAGCGGACCGGAAATTCGTTGGACAGGGGTTCGATTCCCTGTCGAGGCACATTATTGTGTTTGAATTTTAATCGGGACTTCCCCTTTCTACGAAGAAATACACTTTCCTCTTTTGTCAGTTCACGCAGTGGTTCAGCAATGTTTACGAAATCCTGTCGGTATGGTAGCTTGTCAGAACACACACCAAGAAAATGTTTTATTTCAGTGGTGTTCTGTGGACAATAAGCCATGGTGATGGCACGCGCGTTGTCAAAACTCGGCTTTATACCGTCAGTTTCTATAACGTGGCCATGGAACTTGATTTCACCAGCACTGAATTTGCATTCTTCGAGGTTTAACCGGAGGTTACGGTCATGTGATCGAGGGAACACAGTATGCAGTCGTAAATCTTGTTCTTTTAGTATCCCTCCGAATACACCTCTGTCGTCAATGTATACTAATTAACCAGCTAAATTGGCAAATGAGTGAACAGTAAACTTTTGCCAAGCTGTTGAGGCTGAACTCAAACCCATTGGCAAGAATTTGTACTAGTAGAGCTTGCAAGAAATGGGGTCAGCGGTCTCGACACACTAATTATAGGCATGTGAAAGAAAGGCTTCATAAAATCCAATTTTAACATAGGTGGGCACCGGCTAGTGTGACTAATAACTCTTGCGCGGTTGGAAGCACAAATTTTTCTACCACGATTTGACGATTTAGGGCCCTAGATCGTTGCATATTCTCACTGTGTCGTCCTTCCTGAGGACTGTACACATAGGGTGTTCCCTTCCAGTACAGTTAATTGGTTAAGTGAGATCAGCTGCAAGCATTTGACGCAATGCTAACGAAACAGCCTCCCTTCTGGTCCAGAGCGTTGAAGGTGGATGAGCAATATCTACCTGTCTAGCATCCTGCTTCAGACATATGTAGTGAAAGGAGGATAGAGCCCGCCTTATTGTTTGTTCAGACAGTTTCGGGTACTGTATCTGTAGGCCTGGTAAGGTACCTGCCATGATATGCACATTAGCTAGGGGCGGTGTGAATCCCAGTGCAAATATAGCGTTGCATCCGAGAAGGGGACGGTTATTTCCACGGGATACGTACACGGCAACTGATGTTTTCATGGCACAAACTTGCAACACAATCACCAAAAATCCACATATTTCTACCGGGGACTTGGTACAACCGTCATATTTATGGGCTGAAGGATGTATAGGCATATCATGTAGGTGCATGTTATAACAACTACTCGGTACTATATGGCTAGGAAAGGCAGAATCGTTCCATGTCATCAAGTGTTGTACTATCGCGTACTTTAACGGTACGATTGTCAGGTATAGGTAGTTTAGGCGCTGGAAAATTGGGGCGATAGTTAAATACAGTACTTGTGTTAACAATGGAACATACATTTTTAAAGGGTATGTAACTGCTGACTAGAAACGAAACCTTAAACTGCAACTGAGAAATACGTACCGAACGACAACTACTGGCAAAATGTCCACGCTCACCGCACTTTTACAATTAATTTCTATGGCAGGACACGTGGTAAAATTAGCTTTATGCTGTAGGCTACCACAGCGGTAGCCTTTCTGTGGAGATTGGAATTCGGTTGGCGAGCGATGGATCTTGGCAAACTATTGTACATCTACGTGGGTGGCGCGACATGGCAATTTATCGGCCGTACATGTTTTGAGGCAAGCTAATTCCACAACCTCACCCCAAGTCAATTTGGAAGAGACCGGAAGGTAGATATACACGAATTCGGTTATTAGTGATTCTATTAATCGAGTGCTTCACTAGCATTACGCCCCAGCTTCTACTTTTCGGTATGGTTGAATATTTGCTGGGTAGTACACCGCTATTAAAACGATCGACAATACTGTCTAGATTTTCCCATGCTTCCTGAGTAAGTCGGCCGAAGTTGAGGCGAGCCATGAAGCGGTTGGTACTCTGGTTCCGTGACTTGTCTAGCACCTCTAGGGCTTTCGTTAAGGTATTTTGTGACTGGAGCTCCAAAGCATCAAAGTGACGTTGTCCCGCAGCGCAGGTTACGTGTCTGAGAACCTTCAGTTTCTGGCCTTCATTGTAGTTAAAAGCCTCAGGTAGTAGGCTGAGGTAGTAGGTAAAGAAGTTGTACAACGACCAAAAAAGTAATTAATGAACGCAGTTGTACTCTTACATGTTTCGAGACTCGCCATGTCAGACAAGAGGAAAAGTTTACAAGCAGTAACGTGTTGCAAGGGCCAGGAAACACTAACAGCAAAAACCTAAAGATGTAAAGCGCACTGGTGGAAAGCAGCCTAACAATGTTTTGATAATGATGGTTAAAATATGGTTAACAAGGCTGACAAATGCGGGGGACCTTACGCGTCAGAATTAACCACTTAAATGTATAGTTGGTTCTTGAATTTTAAATGTGGTTTAGGCAGACTTAGTAGCATGATGCATAGGGCAGCGACTTCCATTACCTTAGAAACTGATCCGCAAGATGAGGACACGTTCAAAATTCGAAAGCAGTAAACGTTACTATCATAGGGCTAAATGTAAGCCCATCATGTAATGAGGAGTTGAGGAGCGTACTGGAATCTATGACGGTGAAAACTGCAGCATTACAAGACGGATGTAAGCCAGTTAGAATGAGACAGAGATTGGTTATTGCCTCTGTTATACGGGCCCAAGTTTTCCATAATGCTCATAAGCTTAAACCACGGAAGGCAATGAACTCAATGCAGAGAAGTGCGCATGAGACATACACGATTCGCTTGACATTTGTACTTCAGGAAACATTCAAGTTTCCGGCAGACTTCAATTCATCCGTTAAGCATTTAACCTTATTTACATAAGCAACATTTATCTTCCACGTCCAGTCTCCGCGTCTACCAACGTTCAATTTCAACACGTACCTTTTGTATATTTGCATAATACAAATACAGTTGCTTTCAAGTATCGATTATGTAAATCATTGATGCCATCTAGGTATAGATGAAATGCTGGACTGCGCTGTTATCGCCTTAAGCATGGCCGGTAAATTTGCCTACGCGGAAGGCCTCTATTTTGTTTTGGTCTCTGGGGTTTGTGTAGCCGCATGTGAAATTGCGTTCGGTCTAGGAGCCCCTTTAACTCGCGCCTAGTAACCGTGTTGCGCTTAAGCTTCTCGGATCATACAACTTCGAATTTTGCCGATTACTCTGTCGGGCGTGAATTGGCTCCAAGCCACATTAGTTGGGTCGACTAGGAGGGTTGCTACCGAATCGTTAGTATGTGGCGTCACCAAGTAACAGTTATAACAAGTAGCGACGGATTTGCTTCGAATCATGGAGGTCGTGTGCGATTAATTTAAGTCTGTTTCAACTGCAGCTTAACTGGATACCTGTGTTAACAGAAATTCTTCCTAGTAACTCCATTCAGACAGGTTCAGCTGGAAACGCAAGTGGTCGAGCATATCGCTGGTAGCATCGTGGAGTTCCTGCACAATACTCGATCTCAAGTCCTCTTCGATTCTTGGTAGAAGCGGTACCAGGGCCTATTCGCTGTTGGCCTTAATTGCAGTGATGACGGGTGGAGGATCCGGCGGCTTTTGCGTAAACGGCGAACGCTCGAGCAAAACCGGTATATCAGGTACATCTTGCCAAATAAGTCTCGCCCACTTAGCTTTGTCGAGGCGGTCCGCAAGTCTTCACAGAATTTTCGCCAACCGTCCCCGCTGTTCAACAATCTGTTCCAACACCTGCAACCTGAGAAGAGGGATGCCGATGACTGCCTCAAGCATGCGGGTATTGTCAACCGTGTACGCGCACTATTCCGACCTAGCTTCTTCACAGAGGAGCGGTCCGACTGCCTGGTTTTCATTTCTGGCTTCCAATCGGGCCACGGTTCTGAAAATCTAACCCACCTTCTGTCTAAGTTGCAGCAGGACAACCCGATCAACCTGGAGCAATTGATCGAGAAGTGACAAATACTGATCAATCTGAAACGACTGCGAGGTGCTCCAAATTTCTCCTGCACTTGGACTGGTCGAAGTAGTCCTAGTACCAATGCCTCAATCTACTAGACAGCCTAGCAGATCCGACAGAGTGAAGTCCTCACCTTATCGGTGCCGATTCTGCGGCGCCTGGCAATTCCACCGAGACCGAAACTTTGCCAGCAATGATGACCGCGCTGTGACAGGGTGAGGCA
Source organism: Dicrocoelium dendriticum (assembly GCA_944474145.2). Taxonomy (NCBI): domain Eukaryota; kingdom Metazoa; phylum Platyhelminthes; class Trematoda; order Plagiorchiida; family Dicrocoeliidae; genus Dicrocoelium; species Dicrocoelium dendriticum. Next base: position 147,781,852 of record OX104064.1, read on the forward strand.
AGGTGATGGCTCCTGCAATCCCGCGACGTATCCTCCCGCCTCATTTACCAACATGCAGCAGAAGAATACACGGTAAGCGCCGCTGTTACCGTCGAGGACGACGCCAGTCATCAACTTCTGACCGCTCTCCAAATTGTCCCCATGACAGACGCAGGAATACGTCGCGCAAATGCCTAATACCCTGTCCGGCAAAAAGCCGTCAACTACATTCAGGCGTGTTGGCCAAACATTGTCATTTCTAGCGAAATTAAACAACTATATCAACGCCGCGCCCCAGTTTCCGTATTCAATTCCTGGCTTATGACTGCAGACTGAGCGATCGTTCCTTCATGCTTCAGGCAAGCTGTATTCCGCCGGCTCCATTCTGCTCACCCCTCCACGCACATAATGCAGGCAATCGACCGCAGTTATGTGTACCGGCTTGGCATTGAAAACAACATTCAAACTTTGGTTCGCCGCTGATAAAGAGGTCAAAACGCATCCAAGGTGCTACCAAACTAATCACCAGTACTTTGGCAACCGCCAGCAATACCATGGTCTTAAGTGCACGTAGAATCTTCTGGTTTGCTAAATGGCATTTCCTACCAGGTAGTGATCGATGACCATTCCAAGTGACTTAAAGCAGACTCAGTCAAGTCACCAACCGCATTTGCTAATTCAGCTTGTCTGTAACGAACCTTCAGTCATCCTGGACTTCCCGAGATTGTGATGTCCAGAAATGGCTCTCAGTTTACGTCCTCTATGTTCGATGACTTTGTCGCCGGCATTGCATCCACCGCCTACGCTCACCACTCTACCGTCCCCAGTTCACTCGACACGCGGAGTTGGTCGACCTATTCATGAAGGCGCTTTCGATTTCACATGGGGAGTGGAGGTTGGATAAAGGCATTCAAGATTTCCTGCTCTCTTCCCGGTCCATAACAATTTTAGCCGCACAAGGATGCCAGCCCTCGACGGAAGCACCAATGAGTTGCAAGCTTCGCACTCGTAATGAAGCACTCATTTCGACCGAAAATGCACTAGTTAATTTACCATCTGCACTTTGCACCAAGTTTCGTCGTTGGAGCCCCGGTATACGCTCTTAACTATCGTGCAGGCCATCCACTCTGGATACAAACGACACTGAAGGTCCATCGCGGTATTAGGCTACATTCTATCGCTGTGGGAGATGACACTCGGGCTCGCCACCAAAACCAACGTCGACCGCGACGCCCACTGCTCAAAGAAAATTCAGGTCGGGTACACGGATACCGCTGCACGTAGTAGTAGATACGTTTGGAATCCCTGATCAAAAACCAAAGCCACGAAATTCGGGATCAAACTGGGAAGCTGCCTCTGTCTGAGATGGGACGAAATAAGAACCAAGGACTTACCTGGACCATGGCTTCACTTCAAAACCAACCCTCTGCACCCAACACCTCAACCAGCGATGCCTAGTGAGAGTAGCTGGACATGAAACCTTCACACCACAGCACATATACGTAATTAGAGAAGGTGCAACCCCATACACTGGAAATTCTACTTATCTTTAAAATCATACTTCTCCTCGACTGACCTCAATGTCCATGTTAGACTCTGACTGTGCCAATTGTCTAGCCAACAGAGGAGTCACTCGACTGCGAATAACTGCATGAACAAATGCTTTATAGGAAGCTTTGCTAGCTGTAGATGACCGTCCATAGCAATCGACGACAGTGTTCCAGGAGGTGGTGGGTTTTCGCCCGGCAAGCGTTCTCCCTATAAAAGCCACCAAAGTCCGTTTATCAACACTTTGACGTGGCGGATGTGACTCGCCACTGAATAAAGTAACTGACCACTGTTACACAATAGAATACCGATAGTTATTACTCAATATTTTATTGTCACGTACAACAAAGGTACTCTCCGCATTCATCTACTGTCTCCACTCCACTAACCGTGCTTTTTTATTTACTTTACGCACACTTGAAACCAGTCTATCGGCACTCCACTGTTGAATTTACTCCTCATGATTGCTTCGGCAGTTTCTGCAAATTGTACAAATTTTGGCCACAGCCAATTTCATGCGTTGTACGTATCTGTTGCGCCACATAATTGCTTGTAAATGGTGATCATACCTGAGGTGGTACGGCTCGAGGAATTCGAGAATAAAATATTTATTTATTTACATTCGACGACAAATGCGACCGCTCCTCACCGCAGATCGGAGCGCCTCCGTCGGAGGACTGAAGGGCTGCAGATGGATCCGCTTCAGATAAGTGTAAGGTGTCGATCAGCCTTCCAACTAGTAAGACGTTCACCCGTCCATTGCACTTTGTACCTCGGGCACCATAACACTTTCCAGCCGACCTCCTTTCATTCATAAAAGATTCAGCCTTTTTTGCCTCTTCCTCGCTTTCCCATTTTTCACTGGTCGAGAAATTTTGGAGATCCGTGAGTGGCCTGAGGAACTGCTTCCGTCTGAGATGGCATGAATTAGCCAACAAGGAGTCACCTAGACCATGGTTTTATACCAACCGGGTGCACCCTACAGAATGACTGATGTTCAGTGAGGATAGCTAGACTCGAATTACTCACACACCAGCAAGTCTAAAATACATAGGAGTGAGAGCCCAAATACACTGGAAATTTAGGCTACCTACACAATTAATTACCCTGGTCGACTGACCTTACTCTCTACGGGGTGCTATGACTAATCTATCTGAACAGCCAACGGAAGGATCATTCGACTACGAATAAAAGGGAACATGTGGTTGAAAGAAGCTTTGTCAGTTGTACAGGACCGTTCAAGACAATCGACGACAGTGTTACAGGACGCTGTGCTTTTTCGCCTGATGCGCCCTCCCAAATAAATAGCCACAAACGTCTGTTTGTTGACACTGCGACACGACGGATGTGCCTCACTACTGAGTTACTTCACTGCCTACCATTACCTTCTGGCATATTAACTACAGAATTTAGTTCACTATTTTATAGACGCGTACAAAAGGATACTCTCAGTCCTTGTTTACGGTCAGCAATGAACCTACTGTGCATTTCCTTTTTACTCTACGTACAACGGAATTCATTTCAATGTAACCAAACGGACGAATTTGCTCTTCGCGAGTACTTCCTCCGTTTCTGCAAATTGTTCAATTTTTGGCTATAGCCGATAAATCATTATAACGTATTTGTTACGCAACATAATTGCTTTTATCTTTTGATGAAGACTGTGTCGGCGTGCTTCGATGAATTCACAAATAAAATATATCGTTATTTATAAGAAACTTTTAGCTTTCCAGTCCAGCCTCCGCAGATGCCAACGTTCAATTTCAACATGTACCTTTAGCGTATTTGCGTAGTACCAATTCAAGTGCTTCCAAGGTTTGACTACGTAAATCATTGGCGTCATCTAGGTATAGATGAAATGCTGGACTGCGCTGTTATCGCCTTAAGCATGGCCGGTAAATTTGCCTACGCGGAAGGCCTCTATTTTGTTTTGGTCTCTGGGGTTTGTGTAGCCGCATGTGAAATAGCGTTCGGTCTAGGAGCCCCTTTAACTCGCGCCTAGTAACCGTGTTGCGCTTAAGCTTCTCGGATCATACAACTTCGAATTTTGCCGATTACTCTGTCGGGCGTGAATTGGCTCCAAGCCACATTAGTTGGGTCGACTAGGAGGGTTGCTACCAGATCATCAGAGTGTGGGATACCCGAGAGACATTTATAACACCCTTGTGTTATGCAACCGCAATCAATCCAAGGAAGGAACGTACCAAGCAGATAACGAGGCTTATACTTAGGAAACCTGATAAACAATATATATTGCCGGAAGACATAAAGCATGCGTTAATAAACGTTGTATGGTGGTTAGTCTGATGGCCGTGAGCACTGTGCAATCACATGCCAAACGGAAGTGCATTGCAATGTGACAGATTTAAGACAGAGGTTAACAGGCGTCTTGAGGATAAACAGTCATCCTAGGCGCAACGGATGGTGGCAACGAGCGAGCAGGCAGCAACAAGATATCCTGGGTAATAAAAATAAATATATGAATAAGCAGATGTCTACATAGACGGTTACGAAATGCTGTCTATGCAACGGATCAGATAAATAACTACACAAACCCCGTGCTTTTGCATTGTGTGTAAAGATAAATAAAAAGCTTGTTCTCGAGTGCATCAAGGTACGCCATGTCAGGCTCAACAACTAAATGTGAACAATATAGACTTATCAGTGTAGGTTTGTAGACTGTGACTTATGCTGTCCTGAGTAACATCTGCCACTTCGCAGTGTTGATAAGCTCCCACTTATGGGGTCGTGTACCGTCTGTCGGCAAATATACTAATTTATTTTAGGTTTATTTTATTTTAACCGGTCATTGGTGACCTTTTATAGGGTAGGTTTGCCAGGCGAATACACATTAAGTCCTGGAACACTGCCACCTATAATGTAGAACCGGCAAAAGCAGGTTGATTAATTGTGCACTCTGTTGCCTGCAGTCGGAGTAAGGCCATATTCTTCCCTTGGCTGGCAGAAGGGCTTAGTCAGTGTCCGCCATTATGTACTGAAGCCTGTAGAATTTGGACACCGGCGTTTGTAGGAAGTCTTTCGAATGTCGGTATCGTACATCCAATGCTTCTGAGCATTAAAAGTATTGTGCAGAGGCAGTTTCAAAGCGAAATTTCTGTCCCGTTTAAGTATGTGGATGCAGTCTTCATTCGCGGATGCCGAAGGAAGAACCTTCCGCTGGCCCATCAGATTAATTCATTCCTTTCTTCTTTGCCGGTCTCGGAAAAGGGGCAAGGGCTAAAATGCGGACGAACAGCGCGCTTTCACACGCAGCAGAAAAGTATAAAGTGCTCGCATAATATTGAAACGAGAACTGTTTATGTGTTTTACCTGAAATGCGTGCTATATACAGATATGGATACTTGGGGCAGTTTTTCTTCAAAAGAGCATACATTAAGTGGTGGAAATCAGTGTTGGTATTTCGGATGTTTACAAGGCTTCCGACCTCACAATGCAAGTGGCAGCCTGCAGGAAATAGGTAGAGGCTAGGTGGAGACTCGAAGCTAAGCAACCTTGCAAAAGTCGGACTTAGGAAGGCAAGAACCAAGAAGACCGCAAACTACAAATTATGAAGGGATAGTAATTAGCATATAGGGCAGAAAGAGTATCTAGCTTGTGTTGATGCGTTGAGAACGATAATGGGTAAAACATCGTGATCGTTGCGGCAGCTCAATCTAAACGAATGCTTGTTGGGGTGAGACGGAGGCAGGGTTTGCCTCAGTACTTGGCAGCAGTGCAAAAGCAACAAAAAAGAAGACAGATCGACCAGACGGCCACGTACAGAATACAGATAGAGGCAGTGACAAAATATAAGGCCGGTAGGAAATCCGCAATGTATTGATAGGCAAATGGAAAGTCGCATGGTCGTGAGCACTAGGCATCAAAAGCGAAATATAAGTCTGCCAACATGAGACCTAGGTAAAACAGAGGCTAGCTGGTGCCTAGAATAAATGTAGTCATACTGGAGTCAAACAGCTGGAGGAAAGACCAAGCAGGCAGCAAGGTCCAAAATACGGAAAATGCTAATGATACTTGCAGGGAGGAAACGTATCAAGCCGGGGGTGCGGAAATGAGTATGAGTGTTGGTCGGGTTGCCGTGGGCCCTACTGCATCACAAGCTAAATGGAGGCTCTTTGCAATTAAGCGGAGATAAGCCAGAGGCTAGGAGGCGCCTCAAAACTGAGCAACCATACCAAAGGCAAACATAGGAATGAAAGAACAAAGCGGTTAGCAACGTTTATAATCAGACCAGATAATAATTAGGAAATAGCGCCGAAAGTTTATCGAGTATGGAGTAAGTTGAGAATGGTGGTGCGTCGGACGGTCATCTGCGCTGCGCGACGAAGTCCAAAAGCAAGCCTATTAGAATAATATCGTGAGGAGCCCGAGGTTAGGTGAACAGTTATCCGGGCTTGCTGGATTGCTTTTTTATAACCCTGGGTATAATTAATATTTAGTTACAGCTTGCATTATCCTATGGTTGCAACGATCATACTAGTAGCACTTGGATGGGATTCGGGTACGGTTTATTTTATGCCCGCCGCTCTTAACTCGGCACCATTATACTGCCTTACGCGGAAAACCGCTTGCCCCGCTAGTCATAGTTTACGCGGTGGAAATAAATGTCGTGGTTGGAAGGATAGGCTAGCTGTTATATCCCGGAGTCACCCGGAGTTAAACCCGTTTAACCTCGGTAGATAGCTTATTCCTTGGAATTCGGCAGGTTGTGGTTGCTCTACAGGTTAGTTCGGAGCGTCTAGGCCAACAAGTTTTTAGGAATGGGTTCATCTTTGATACGCCGCGCTTACTATACCGCAGGAGGTCCTGTCGCAAGTGTCCAGTGCTTTCCGGTGTGGCACTTAGCCCAACCCCTGCTCTATGTAGCATCTGTGCATCGGTTTAAGAAAGCACTTGATGCCAGTGGTTAGTTTGCTTGGCGCTGTTTATCAGCTTTATCAGCGACTAAAGATGGACTTTGTCCTCAAATGTTACAAGCCAAGAAGTTAAATCGTATTACACGAAGTTAAACAGGCTGGTGGCAAACAATTGAGCCTTACCATCATATGAAACTACAACTATCGGAGAGGCACCTGAGTGTTGTTTCCAGCGGATCGTTTACCCTGGAACCAACAACATGCTACCAAGTGTTGAGGCATTTGAAAGGAAGCAGCCTGACGCAACCCTGGTTACCAATATGCTGTCCACACTGAGGATAAGCGTATATAACGCTGTAGTTGTTGGTACATGGATATCCTCGGAAGAAAGGAAAGTTAACTTTGACCTCCCAAGGGTAGTAAGTTAAATACCTCGAACATGTGGCCTTGATGTCTTAAACTAACGGGGACGTAGGTAAGTTGAGCGCTGCAGTTTTGTTAGGCCAACTAACTGCTGTTCAAAATGAAAGCGTAGCCTCATTGACAATACTTTCCGGAAGTGTTTTTCAGCAACCGATAACTAGATCATAACCGTGATCCAGTCTGAACACAGCTCGTGTTCCTTTATGGGTTGACCAGGAAGAAAATACCTCCGTAACCTGGTTAAGTAGCCAGCTCAAGCCTGGTCCAACGCTCCAAGTTCAAATGCGGTGGTTGATGGTCCATAGATTTCCGTAATGCGCAAACAATGGGGATGATACAGCAAGATCCCCTAGGAGCCCATGTAAGATTAATGAGAAGATCATCTTTCCGAGTACGCAGTCCGTCACAGGCTTACCTAGAGCGGAGGGAATTCAAGCACCAGTTCATGTTTGCAGCTAAAGAGCTTGCATAATGAGCGTCATTATGCTCGCGGGATATGTTAACCTTATGCGATGGGATCCCCAGGGATGTCAAAGGTGGAGAACATGGTAAGCCTAATGAGGACTGCGCCTCTGTGGCGTCTTCATTTTACTTTTGTGGTGGCAGCACTGCTGGATTACGGCGTACGTTTCTTTGTAAGGCGGGAGGTTGGAATCATGTGACGTGCTGCTTCCTGTTATACTTGCAGCACGAGGAAACCGGTGAACGCACGCCGCGACTACGCTGACATTTTCAGTTCCTGTTGAGCACTTTGTTGGAGCCTGAGACCATTGCGTATGCGGAAACTAGTTGGCGCAGTCTGAAACATGGTAGTAGTGACAGGGCCGGTGATGCAGACGTAATCACTTATGTAAGTAAAGCAAATGGGCTACACAGTCAATCAGAGGGGGTAGTGCATCAGTAGGCCATACAGTATACATGCACTTATACTAAATACCAGCAAGAGTAAGTACTAAGATAAATGCGTAATCTAGCTGTCGTGGACGTTCAGCCTCATACAAAGTGATCAGTAATAGGTAGCCGACTTGTATGGGACACCAGTCACTCCCAGCTCACTGAAGTATGGGCTATCGTACCTGTGCAGCGTAATCACATTCAAGCAATGGTTAAGCCGTTACTAATGGAATCTACTAAGAGCCTTCATAAAACGAATGCAATTGGGTGGTTACTATATAGCGGGAATCTCACTGTTGATTGCGAAGGATTAGAGAGCACCGTATACGTAAAAGAGCAATACAATAAACATATATGATATGACCCAAAATACTGAACGGATCCATCAAGTGTTGGTTAAGGCGAGATTGGAAAATTATGAAGCGGCTGCACTAGGCTAAAGGAAGCCGGTTGAAACCGTCAACAGAAAATATTAGAGTTAATAATCGTTGACTGCTGTGATGAACGAAATGTAAAGCGGTTTCGTGGGATATTGTGCTTACATGGAGCATCGCCTACAGATTGGATTACAGCAACCAAGCATTGGTTTCTTAGATACAGCAACTAGCAAACGGCTACGTCAGGCTGCGTGATTACATCGGACAACGTAAACCTAGGTGGCTTCGTAAAAGCGTCAGAATCGTGCTGCAAATAGTCGACATAACTTAGATAGAACATTTGCTGAATGTTTGCATTCGGCTAAAGGAAACAAAGGCCCACCGCGTAAAGTTACCAGTAGAGTAACAAATCGATGGCATGGCAGAGATAATCCATTTAAAACACGGGTGCACCGGGCTGTGGGCTTCCAGCCAGCTTCGTCCTCAGATCAATTTGCAGCCACCCAGCGATGGCCTACCTGAGATAGACATTTGCAAAATGTTTGCAACAGGCTAAGTAATACCAGGTAATAGCGTCCACCAATCAGAATCGAGCTACCAAGAATTGGTTTATGTTGGATAGAACATTTGCAAAATGCTTGCAATAGGCTAAATGGAACTAGGAACCATCGCACAAAGTGTAGTATATAACAACCAACCGATGGCTTGGCAGAGATGGAGCATCTATAAGATAGTAGCAGCAGGCGTCTTGAACCTAGGCCTCATCCTCCACAGACCAGCATAGAGCTACCGACCGATAGCTAGGCTGGTAGGGACCGTCTACCAACTGGCAACGGTACACGTCGTGAATTTCGCTAGCATCGTACACAGAGCAGAATAGAGCTACCATGCGGCAGTTTAGCTGCGTAGAATTATCTAAACTTTGATAGCTGCAGGCTCCATGAGGGTATGTATCATCGGATATAGTTCAGAACGGAGCTATCAAGCGACGGCTTGGCTTAGATGGACCATCGATAAAACGGTTGCATCGGGCTACATGAATCCACCTAACATCGTACAAAGGTTATAGAACTTCCAGGCAGTGGCTTGGCTAGGTTAGACCATTTATGAAATGGTAGTGGCAGGCTTCAGAAACCGGGTGGCATCTTCCACAGGTCAGGTTAGAGACACAAATCAATGGCACAAAGGAGGTATACCATTTCAAACATGATTGAATTAGGCTAAGTTAACCTAGAAATTAGCGTCCAAATTGCGGCTTACAGCTAAAACGCGGTAGCTTGGTCGAGATAAGCCATTCGCGAAACGGTTCCAACAACCTAGGTAGTAAGTTGTAGCATCGTCCACAGATCAGAAGTAAGCTACAAAGCTTTGGCTTAAGTTAGATGAAACTTTTGCATAATGGTTGCCATAGGCTTAATGAACTTACGGACCACCGCGTGAAGTTAAGCGTAGAGTTACGAAGCGGTGACTCAACTAAGACGGACAACTTTAAAAATGGTTGCACCGGACTGGGTGCTTCCAGGTAGTCTCGTCCACAGACAGCATATAGCTACCCAGGGTTAGCTTAACTGAGAAAGACCATTTCCAAAATGATGCCAACAGGCTAGGTGATGCTGGGTAGCAGCGTACCCAACTCAAATTTGAGGTACCAAGCCTGAGCTTAATTTAGATGGAACAGCTGCAACATGGTTGCAAGAGGCTGAGTGAAACTAGGAACCATCCTACAACGTTTAGTATAGAGCATACAACCGAGGGCTTGGCAGAGATGGCGCATCTATAACATGCTAGCAGCAGGCTGCTTGAATCTGTGAAGCCTCGTCCACAGATCGAAATAGAGCTAGCAACCGACGGCTTGTCCGAAATGGACCATCTGCCAAATGGTAGTAGCAGGTTTTGTGAATGTAGGTAGCTTGGTCCACCGAGCAATATATCACTACCAAGCAATGGCTTGGCTGCAGTGAACCATCTATAATACGGTATCAGCAGGCTCCATAAGGGTATGTATTATTGAATATTGTTCAAAATGGAGCTACCAAGTGATGGCTTGGCTGAGATGGACCGTCTAGAAGACGGTTTCAACAGCCTAGGTGATACTAGGTAGTGTCGTGCAAGCTCAGAATAGAACTTATAAGCAATGGCTTCACTTAGATAAAACTTTTGCAAATTGGTTGCACTAGGCTAAGTGAATATAGGAACGATCGTAAAATATTTAGATTATACATACTAACCGATGGCTCGGCAGAAATGGGCCATCTAAATAAGGTGGCAGCAGGCTTCGTGAATACGAGTAGCTTCCTCCACAGATAAGTATGTAGCTACCAAGCAAGGACGTAACCGAGATAGCCCACTTATAAAATGTTGCTTCAGGCTATGGAAGCTTGAGTACCGTCGTACAAAGTTTAGAATAGAGCTACCGAGGGATAATCTGGCTGAGATGCACCGTTTATAAAATGGCAGCACCAGACATCGAGCATTCATGCAGCACCGTCCACAAGCCAGAATCAACCTATCAAAATGTGGCTTGAGTGATGTGGTCAAACCACACAACGCGTGCGCAAAGCTTCCTAATTCCATCTCTTTCTGTGCAGCAGCCTGATTCCGACCGAAGCTACTTAAATAATTGGACATCCTAGTTGGTACAACCACGTGTGCTGATGAGGGATTGGTCTCCTTTACGTTGCCCAATTATAAAACACGTTTGCAAGCCTTTCGCATTCCCCTGTAACACGCTGTGTTCCATCTATTTTCATGCCTCTTAAGTGATATATAACGGTTAGAAACCATTACAACAACTGTAACCAGCGGGGACTCATTCATTAACTGTAGAAACCAGTAATGCGGCGCCTGCGGTGACGAATAACATCAACCCAGCGGTTATAAATGGCTTCGCGAAGCACGGTACATCCGTCCGTGGTCCACACTGCATCCTTAATCCACTTTAGGATTTTAACGTCAATGCAGGGATTTCCTTGTTTTCTGGAGCATATATGTGGGTCTTGATAACCCGGTTCATATATCAGGGCAATTCGCTTGCGTATACGAGCTTACGTTCGCCAGTAACCACATGCTTTATACGGAAAATACAGCTCCGTATGAGCCGACGGTTAAAAATGGTACGAAGACAAAAAAACCCTTCCGTAAAATTGCTTTACACGCTGCATTAATCGAGGTTGTCACATTCTTTCGCTTTGGTAACTTCCCAATAAGAGACAATAATGGCAACGTAGACCCCGTTGATCTTGGAGGCTAATCCAGAGTAGGTATCTTTGAAAGTGCTTAGGGATAGCGTGATCCATTGGGTACATATGGTTTCTAAGAGTAGAACATTGCCAGTTAAGGACGCAAACTGCCCTCCTGATTTCCGTTCATCTAAAAAGAATGGTAGACTAATTTTACCGTTTTAAATAAGCGCCATCTTCAGATATACCGCGGGCTACATAAAGTTCATGCAGTAGAAGTGTGGGAAGGTGGAATCGGTATGACGCGCGAAATTAAGTTTCTGGCCGAGGAACTAGCGTACATCAATCTGCAAAAGATGTAAAGGTAAACGACAGTTACGGCGTATTGTGAACAAGGTATGAAAAAGGAATGCTTACTTATTGCCATCTTTTGTTTTTGGCGTGGCATTAGTTTCGGTTTTAATGAGTAGTTATGTAAGGGCACATAGTGAGCGTCAATACGAAATGTGTAGCCTGTAATCGGCGTTGTTTAGCAAGTGTTAATGGCAGACTCAATGGTTAGGACATTTGCAAGCAATTTGCGTACGGTAAAAGATGATGTGCTAATGCGGTAGCGTCCTTCTGTGTAAAAAAAAGACGTGATTATGCAAGGTTAATGCGAAAGTTGGATAATCAGTCTATATATAGATTCGCCTAGTGGCATTTTATGCGGTAAAAGAATGAGTTTAGCTACAGGCTATTTTATGGGGAAAGGCGCTTTAAAAATAATTAGGTAGATAAATAACCGGTAGATTGTAAATATTTTTGAATGTCTGCAAAGGGTTTTGGAATTGTTACCGTCGGACTACAAATGAAAAACGAGGCGACTATGTGCTTTAGTATACGCATTACATAAAACTAGCTATTGAAAGATCTTAGTAGGCTGTAATTGAGATACGTTGGTTGCTTCATATAATGTCTAACTGTAATGCTGCAATGCGCAGTAGAGGTAACTGCCCTGCTAGCACGTGACGAAGAAAAATCTACGTCAGTCTGAGCAAAAACTTCGTTTTGCTTCGTCATTGGCGAGGCGCTGACGAACCCTTACGAAGAATTTTCTTCGTTTTGCTTTGTCACTGACGAACCCTTACAGAGATTTTCCTTCGTGTACCTCCGTCAGTGACGAACCTTTACGAATGTTGGTCTTCGTTTTGCTTCGTCATTTACGAACCAATAGAAAGGCAGTCGGTCGACTTTCTATGTAGATGCATGATTGGTCCAAAATTAATACAAAGGTAGTTGTTCGATCTGTGTGTTCGATCTGTAGTCTGTGGTTGGCTGTGTTGCCCGCGTACCCGCTTTTGCGGGGGCGTCCGGGAGTGGAAAGCTCACGGTAATCACGCAGGTCATGGCTTCTACAGATATGCCGCTGTGGCATTTCTGCGTGGTCAGTTACACACACGACGGTGTGTCCCAGGTGAGCACAACTAGCAGCAGGTGACTGTTGGTAGACGGGCAGCATGGTATTTTGCCCAACCTTCCCCTCTTTGATTACCATCAGGCGGTGCGCGAGCACAAATACCCCATTGCGGATTGCAAAATGTTTCCAGTGACGGTGCTTCATCGTACAGGTAAGCACATTCAGTTAATCAATTGCAATGCATTTAGATGACGCACGCCGAGTGGAGAGGACGGTCGCGGATCAACCTCATGGGACGGACACGGATTGCACCATCCCCATGCAAACATCACGGAAACGAGTTATGCAATGCGCTACACAAGTGATAACGCAATGCATTGCAGACGCCCGCCAGCGAGACTACGTGATTCTGGGGATGATAATCCACTAACAAGGAAAAGACGCAGCAACGCTCCCGCAGCTGCAAGCTATGGGAGGTACCCTGTTTTCTCGTTAGAGGAGTTGGCGCGGCCTAGCACGCCTACTCAGAATGTTGATGACATCCAGGAGGATGCCGACATCCGTAAGTTTTTGTTATATATGAAACCGTTACTGTGATGTCCCTTTTCCGCAGCAGGTCCCTGTAATGTGGTAGCCGTTCAAACGGAGGGTATCACATGCTGTAATTCTTCACGTTCTGCGCTTTAAATACACGCCCTGGCAGGCAGGTGCCATGAAACAGACAAAAGGGTTATGCACACATTGCACTCTGTGGTCGGTATGGTTGAGCTTCTTACTTGCGACGAATTATCAGATTCACTTAGGCGCGTGGGAGAGACCCTTCACGTTTTGAAGGAGAGCCACGCGGCCATGAGCCAAGCCATGTGGACTGTAAGACCGATGCAACCAACGGAGTTATCCTCACCTACCTCCACCATTGCTCAATGGTGGAGAAGAAAAATCTTCGTAAAGGTTCGTCAGCGCCTCGCCATTGACGAAGCAAAACGAAGTTTTGCTCAGTCTGACGGAGATTTTTTTCGTCGCGTGCTAGCAGGGGAGGAATTCCTGGAGTTGGAGGGGAAATTGGTGGACCCCGAACTCCGTCGAGAACTGGTAAGTCACCTAGGGGGATTTGCATTCGATACATGCTGTACAGGGTAATGAAAAGAGATGTCTTGCGGCAGCAAAACTTCGCCGGGGCCAACAAAGCCATATCATTCAAGAAGACACACACATTCATTGCGCTTCAGGGAAACTCAGGTAACCTTTTCCACATTACCTTCCTTCACAGAAGTTATCGTTAACCGCTTTGGGTGCACGGGCAACGCCGTTGCGAACGGCGTTTGCAAATAGCTACAGACTACCAGGAGCAACATGCACCGACTTACATCTGCCACATCCAGTAGTCAGGATTCCCAGGTACTGTGCACTTTTAATGCCGTACGTAACCGTTTCCTTTACCGGCTTTGGAAGTTATAGATTTGGACGATCAATGCATCCGGGAACCACCGACAAACACGTAATTATTTCCCTGCATAGTAATATACATTTGTAACCCTTACCTGGTGTGCTCCAATTGTTGTCCGGGATTTCCGCCTATAGTATACCATGTCACCGTCACGGCGCGTATTGTGACTATGGCTTCGGACTACTGTGTGACTGGAAGGAAGGCACTTCAGGCCATGCTCTTTTATTTATCAAAAGCCAAGGAAAACTACGTTGCGCTGTTTCATATTTCGCAGTAGCTGAAAACCTACGCTCGTTCCCACTGCTATTAATATGTCTGCCAGCGTTGGCAATGGTGTGGGATTGAATGCCTCACCAAATCGGTATTTGCACCCTGGTCATTTCGTTACCTAGTCGGACGGGGAGAAGGGAAATCCGGCTGCAAATACGCAATGGGTAAGTGGACACTGTACTCTTCACAGCAGTCTGCTTATGTATTGTTATCAATTACTGTGCGTCGCCATTTTTTATAACGTTCACTGGGCAGTGCACGGCAAACGTACGACCGTTCCCGGTAGATTATGAATGGGAACCGTTAGACACTAACAGCTTCATAGCGATTAGTTACAAGCATTTCGCCCAGGCCATACGGAGAAACCTCTTCCTGTAGGCTTCGCGAAAGCCTTCGTATTTACTAAGGAAAACCTTCGTATTGGTTCGTCAATACGGGGAACGACGTTCGTACATACTAAGAAAAATCTCCGTATTGCTTCGTAATTACGGAGCGCAGCCTTCGTATTTACTAAGAAAAACCTTCGTATATACTAAGAAAAACCTCCGTATTGCTTCGTATTTACTAAGAAAAACGGTCGTATTGCTCCGTCAATACGGGGAAACGCCTTCGTATTTACTAAGAAAAACCTTCGTATTGACTAAGGAAAACCTTCGTATTCGCTTCGTCATTACGAAGGCTGCGCTTCGTATTGACGGAGAAAAATCTTCGTTTACCTCCGTAAGTGCGGTCCGTCTGTCATGTGATTGGTTGCGTATGCTGTACGCAATCACGTGCGCACCATAAACTGTACAAGCCATTGGCGGACAACCACCTTCGTATTCCTTGTGTCACTCAGCGGCAAACACTAAGCTTTTACGAAGCAAAATCTCAGTTTACCTTCGTAAACCTTCGTATACCTTCGTACTGTGTCCGGACACGTATGACTAAGAAAAAACTTCGTATACCTCCGTATTTGCTAGCAGGGTGTCAACTGCGATATGCTGACTGCTGTGAAGTATTATATTATATTATATTATATTATTATTATATATATTATTATATTACATTATATATATAATATAATATAATAATATATATAATTATAATATAATATAATATAATACTTCACAGCGGTCAGCATATTGCAGTTGCCAGTTAACGCTATTGCACATTGCAGCATTATATATTGCAGCATATATATATATATATATTATTACTTCACAGAAGGTGTCACAGCAATGCTAACATATGCAATGGATCTGACTGACTGCTCATATAAGCTGTGTGCCTGTAAGTGCTAACAGGCACCACTGCACGTAATATTTCTAAGGGAAGGTATTTATGAATTTATGTATATGCAAGGGCTGATGCATAAGCTGGTGGCGGTTATTTATCGGAGGATCTCGACTACAGTTAAGTTGTCACAGCAATGCTAGCATATGCAATAGAGCTGATTGACTAGTCATATAGTCTGCGGGCCGTAAGTATGAGATCATCGCCACGGCACTTAATATTTGAAAGGGAATATATATATTTTTATTTATATGCAATATAGCTAAAGGAATGCTTATGTAACCGGATGGCGGGTAATTATCTGAGGATCGTAACTCTACTGAAGTTGTCGCAACGATGATAACATATGCAGTATAGCTTCCTGACTGCTCATTTAGTCTGGGGGCCATAAGTATGAGATCATCGGCACCGCACTTATTATTTAAAATGGAATATAATTATATATACAAATTTATTTATACGCAATACAGCTTAAGGAATCCTGATGTAACCTGATGACCGGTAATTATCAGAGGATCGCAACTCTAATTAAGTTGTAGCAGCGATGCTAACATATGCAGTAGAGCTGACTGACTGCTCAGTTACTCTGGGGGTCATAAGTATGGCACCATCTCCACCACACCTAATAGTTAAAAGGGAATGTATATTTTTTTAATTTATATCGAAGGGAGGTAAATGGCTGCTAACATAAGCTGGTGGCCGGTAATTATTGCACGATTCCAACTCTACTGAGGATGTCTCAGCGATGCTAAGATATGCGAAAGAGGTCACTGACTAATCACATAAGCGGGCCGCTCGTAAGTGTTAGTGGTTGCAGGCTGCACAGAAGATGGCACAGCAATGCCTCCATACGCGACGGTACTGATTGTCTACTCTAATAAGCTGGCGGGTGGCAAGTACTAGATGTTCCCGACCTCACTGAGGGTATAAAATACGTCCTATCGTAGGCGATGGAGGTAAATGACAGCTCATAAGAGCTGGACGCCCGTAATTGTTACATGTTGCCGGCTGCACAGAATGTGTCACAGCATAGCCTTTGGTCCACTTAACCCTCAATGTTTCCTCAAATCCTTAACGCCTACAGTGCATTTGTATGTTTATTACTCCAACGTCTCCGCTATTGTACTGAAGTCTGTGGAGAGGCCAACAAAACGGTTCTCACGTTGTCATGCAATTCATTTTTCGCAATAATTTTTCTCCCACGGGGCTTCCGTATCCATGTAATACTAGTTTGTAGTCAACCGTTGTTCCATAAGGAATAGAGCTACCGGACTGCTCGCATGCACTGGTCGCCAGTAATTATGAGATGTCGGCCGCAAGATATAATGTGTCACGGCAATGCTTCCGTATGCAATGGAGCTAAAGGACTGTATACATAAGCATGCCGCCGTTAAGCAATGGATGTTCCCGGTTCTGAATAAGAAGTTACAGCGATGCTACCATATGCAGTCAACTTAAAGGACTGCTCCGTTTTGTTCGCCGCTGTTAAGTATCGTACGCTGCTGGCTCAATGGAAAATGTGACAGCAATGCCTCTATGTGGGATGGAGCTAAGTAGTCAATGATATAAGCTTGCGGCGGGTTGGTAATACGTAATCCGGACGGCACTTAAGACGTCCCAGGCATGCTACGATATGCTATAGAGGTAACTATCAACTCATATAAAGTGGACGCCAGTAATTTATCGATGTTCCCGATTGCACTTAGAATATCACAGCGATGCTGACATATGCAATGCATGTCACTGACTACTCACATGAGCTCGCCACTCTTAAGTGTGAAGGTTCCTGTGCGCACGAAAGAATGTACTGTACTGACTGCCTACTCTAATAACCTGGCGGTCGGTACATATTATGAGTTCCGGTTATGAGTACCCATAAAAAAACTTTCGCACTTACCGACTGCCACCGTCTCCTTTCCGGGTGCAATGGACACAACGATATTGTACCCATTTGTACCGCATCCCATCGGGTAGCTCTTGACCGGACCTCTTCTTATACGACGCAGCGGTCAAAACGTCATATTTGTAAAAACTGGTCGCCGTCTGAAGTTGAAACCGCTTCAAATGTTCCTCGAATTCACCAAATGCCTTATAATATTGGAGAAAAGCAGCGCGGAAAGCAAGAGTATCATCCACAGCCATTGCAGCGAAACCGAAACAACACCTGCGCACTAAAACAAACACCATCACATACATCGTAGAATAATGCACCACCATTTTCAGTTCCCCTAAATCAATATACCTCTATTAAACCCTTATCAGGCCTTAACAACGTACTTCATATCATTCATCCCCATCAGCCAGTACAGCAAACAGTACCGATCCCAAACTATGATCAGCTGTTTTCGATTAATCCGACGCTCTCGTAGAAGTGTGTGGCTAGTGTAGAAGCAGTACAGCAATGAAAAATTTGCACTAAAATTCAGCCAGGATTAAAACGAATGCACTTACCAACAAGTCGGTATAAATAAAAAATAAAATTTTTTACAATGTGTATAAATAACTTAGTTTCAGTGTAAACAGTAAAAGCTATGTTAACTTCCTCCACTAATGGGTGACATTGACGCCTTTATAGGTCCTAGATTCTATGTTTAGTAACCCTAATTAACGGACTGGCGGGAAAAATTATCAGAATCAGTTGTACGTTCAATGTGGTGTAGAAGAAATGAATGCACTGAAAAATTTAGAAGATACTTGTTAAATTAAGGAAACACACTGTGTACTGTGAGTTCTACGCGGTAACTCGATTTTTTGGCGTGCCATACTGATCGAGTTTTCTAGCTGAAGTATTGTGGAAAACAGTGTTTGAATAAACACGTGAAGCGAAATTTGACTATTGTCAAATTTTCTCTGATCCAAGATATCTTGGATCGATTCAAGTGCTACTGGACATAGCGTCTCCTTGACGCTTACTGGTAATTTTTGAGGTTGTTCCCCTTTTTAATCCCGTTTCACACCCTGTTTTGCCTTTTTGTGGTCGTTTTACGGTTGTATACGTGTTTTTCAATTCTGCTCAGTTTTCCACTTTAAACATGGTCGTCTTAATAAAAACCGAGGCGGATGAAATCTTTGGGTCCTCGATTGATGAGTCCACTGCAGTTTGCGGCAATTCTGCCTGCTCGAGACCAGTTACGGATTCATCTGGTGGTATGCAGTGGGATGTTTGCTTCCGCTGGTATCACAAAGGTTGCACCGGCCTCCGAGCGAACCAGTACGCTATGCTATCATCCAGTGAAAACCTCCTGTTTAGATGTGCTGATTGCTGCACTCAGAAAGCGAAGTGCCCGGCTATCATCTGTGCCGAATTTAAGGCACTGGCGTGCAGGTTCACATTGGTTGAGGAGGCGTTAGTCGGGCTTGCCTCGCTCAACTCTAAAGTGGACTTGATTATGAATCACCTGAGTATTGCAAAGGAGGACTCTGTAGCGAACTGTCCCCCTGCTGACAGTCCATCCCTTGATGGGTCGTTCATCTTACCGGACGCTCCAGTACACATTGAGATAGATGACTCATATGCCTCGGATGGCATTGTTGACCCTCCACAAACGGAGGGCGAGTCACGGGCTCCTGGGCCGGAAAAGAATGGGCGAAAGAGGACAAGAAAAGTGCGCAAACCCTCCGCACCCAAACCGAGAGGTGTGAAGACGCTCAAGGTGCAACCACCTGAGCGGGAAACACCACCTGGTGATGCGAATCCCTCAGTTTCACCTAAGATTGTGCAGGCAGGGGGTAAAAAACCCCAGATGTCTACATCGAGTGCTACTCAAACTGCGGCGCCTACTCCAAACACACCTTGTCTTCCAGGGGTACAGGTCGTGGAGGCAGGCATGGACGTTGAGCCACGGGCTTTTTCGCCTGCAGGACGAAAGAGAAATCGGAACAGAACTGCCCGTACTCTTCAGGCAGGTTCGAAAAGCGTCAAGAATGACGGGACAAACAAGCTGGAGCCTAAGTCGTACGCTACAGTTGCTTCAACCTCGTCTGATAACTTGCGCCCAGTCTCGTTTCCCGCGGCTAAGCCGGTTGCGGTTCATGTAAATTCCAAAACCCGTGGGGTAAATACACCCCGTCGAGGTGATGCTTTCATGGATAGCAGCGTGATATTCCGTAACGCAGTGGAATCCACTGCTGCACTTCCTGCCGAACGTACATTAGACGACCTACAGTGGTTTAAGATGTGCGTAACCAAACTTCGTCCGCCTGGGTTTCTCGGTGTTACTGTCAGGAAACTGACTAGATTGGGTAACGTCCCAGTTAACGCCCCAAACCCTCGACCGCGCTTACTTCGGGTAGTCCTATCTACCCCGGAGGAACGCAACGCGCTGTTGCGGTTTGCCTTCAAATTGAAGGGTACTAATGTTAGTGTTCAGCCAGACCTCCAATTAGCGGATAGGCTGAAGCTAAAAGAGGCCATTAAGGACCTCAAAATCAGGCGAGCGGCCGGTGAACAAGGTCTCCGGTTGGTGGGTTTTCGGGTGGTCAGCCGGCGGTCTGTTTCCGCCCTACCAGTGCCAGTACTGGTAGCGCACGACCCAGGGCTGGACATTACGAGTACCTTCAAATAGTGCTAAGCAATGTGCGGAGCCTAAGGAATAAGATGTGCGAGATAGGTCTGCTTGTAGATGGGTCTCATCCCGATATACTTGCATTCACTGAAACGTGGCTGTCTCAAGACATCACGGACGGTGAAGTACATCTGCCTGGCTACGCACTATTTAGATGTGATCGCTTCGTTGGCCGACAAGGCGGGGGCCTTGCACTTTACGCTAGGTGTGAACTTGACGTTTCACGCACCTACATGTTTCAGACGGCAGATAAAACTGTCGAAGCGCTGTCGGTAGTGATTAACACTTCCTCAGCTCAACTTACAGTCGTACTTGTGTATAGAAGCCCTGGAAGTGCGTCCAAAGAGGTGCTTGACTTTATTCGCTCCCAATCCGCAAACAGGTGTTTGATACTGGGGGATTTCAACCTACCAGAAGTTTGCTGGGCGGATCTTTCTTGCAACTCGGCAGAAGGTACTTTCGGGGCAGATCTACTTGAGCTTACGCTACACGTACCATTGTATCAGTTCGTGGACCTCCCTACTAGGTACATGGACGCCCAACTCCCGTCTATTTTGGATCTAGTGTTTGCCAAGTAACTAGACTTCGTAGGGGACATCACTTACGGCTCTCCCTTAGGTGCTAGTGATCATGTTTGTTTATCGTTCAGGTGTAGTCTGACCAGGCGTCACCAGAGCATTGCTAAGCCATTTACAAACATATGGCGTGCTAACTATCAGGCAATGCGTACCAAGGCTGCTGGGATGCGTTGCGAAATCTCGGTGGTTGATACGGTTCAGGCGGCCTGGGATAAATTTAAATCTTATCTCACGGAAGTGTCTACTCCCTACATCCCGCTTGCGAGGAGAAAGGAGACACGGGCGCGGCCGCCGTGGATAGATACCACTGGCAAGCACCTGCTCCAGAAGCGTTCTAGGTGCTGGAGGACCTACCGTGCGGCTCCATCAACTAGCACCTATGCTAGGTACCGCGAGGCTAGAAATAGGTGTAAACAACACTTAAGGAAAGCTCGGCTGGTGTACGAAAAGGAATTGGCTGACGGAGCTTCGGAAAATCCGAAGAAGTTCTTCGCTTATGTTAAGAGACGCTGTGGTTCAACTTCGGTAATCTCAACTTTGATGAGGGCCGATGGAACTCGTGCGTATGCGGACTCAGATAAGGCTCGTGTACTTGGGGAACAGTATGCAGGGGCTTTTGTACGTGAGGCCGCGTTGACTAGCGTTGAATTTGTCCCCAGAGTACCTGATGGTTCTTATTTAGCTGAGTTTACTGTGGTGGAAACGCAAGTCCTTAAACTGCTGCAAGAACTGAACCCTTCCAAAGCAGCTGGACCTGATTCAATTCACCCGAAGCTTCTGCATGAGTTGGCGGGGGAACTAAGTGGACCGCTGACGATGGTGTTTCAGAAATCACTTGACAGCTGTACATTACCTTCCGAATGGAAGGAGGCTGTCATCTGTCCTATCTTCAAAAATGGCGACAGGAGTCTGTCAGCCAATTATAGGCCAGTTAGTCTGACTAGCGTCGTGGTCAAACTGCTTGAAAAGCTGGTGAGAGATTCGTTGGAATGTCACCTGAATAGATTTAATCTGCTCAGTAGTGCACAACATGGATTCCGGAAGGGATTTTCGTGTTTGACGAATTTGTTGGTTGCTCGTGAAGTTTGGGCCGAGGCAGTGGACAATGGCCACGTGGTGGATGTGCTTTTCGTAGACTTCTCGAAAGCATTTGATAAGGTACCCCACTTGAGGCTATCACATAAGCTGAGGTCCTACGGCGTATCTGGCCGCGCCCTTCACTGGGTATCTGCGTTTTTGCAGGGAAGAGAGCAGTGTGTACGTGTGGGTCGCAGCTTATCCTTTAAGCAAGCGGTCCTTAGCGGTGTCCCACAGGGCTCGGTCCTTGGACCGATGCTGTTCTCCATCTACGTAAACGATCTCCCTGGAGAGCTTGGGGTATCATCCTTATTGTTTGCTGATGACCTTAAGCTATGGAATGTTGTAAATGTTCCTGGGGGTTCTGAGGCCATACAGCGTGCACTGGACAGACTCTGGGACTGGTCTACTTTGTGGCTACTGCCCATAAATCAGGCTAAGTGTTCCGTCCTTCGTATAGGAGCAACTTTCCCGCCTTCGAGCTACGTACTCGGTGGGGTCGAACTCCCCCTTGTCTCCAACCAGATAGATCTAGGTGTCGTTCATTCCTCGTCTTTGCATTCTGGTGACAACTGGAAGAAGGCCGCTAGTAGGGGTTTCAGAATGTTATGGTTAATACGCCGTTCTTTCGGGGTCTTAACTGCCGACATATTTGTGAAGCTATTCTCAGCTTTCGTTCGGCCCCATCTGGAATACTGCGTCCAGGCTTGCGCGCCCTGCCTTGTTCGGGACAAAATGGAGCTTGAGAGGGTTTTGAGAGTAGGTACCAAATTGGTCGAGGGGTTACGGGGGCAATCGTACCCCGAGCGTCTACTTAGCTTGGGTATGTATTCAATGCACTACCGACGGCTTCGAGGAGACCTAATCCTTACTTACCGCATTTTAACAGGGAAGGTTGGGCCGGACTTGCGCTGGCTATTTAGCCCGGCTAGGTTGCCTTGTCTTCGCGGTCATCCCATGAAGCTACACAAGCCGCGTTCTGACGGGATCAGGGCGGAAACTCGGTTATCGCGTAGAGTTATCGAGCGCTAGAACTCGCTTCCAGAAAATGTAGTCAGTGAACCTACGGTTAAGGGTTTCGAGCGTCAGTTAGACGCTCTTGGGTGGCAACACGAAACCTTTCCGTTCTCCTGACCATATCCATCTTCAAGTTCAAGTTCAAGTTCAATTTGGACAGGAACGGTAGGAGAATTCCCATGTGTGTTCCTTCTTCAATGCGTCGTTGAACCAGGATGGAGTTCGCGGGAGCGGTTTGGAGCCGAGAGGAGCCAAATCAATACACACGAATCACATAACGGTCAACCAATCAATGCCCACTCGGCCTGCACTAGCAGTCCCCACTGTACCGGCCACGTGAATAGAATAAAGGTTAAGAGAAGGGAACCAACAGAAACAAAATAATGGTAATTGTAGTACAGGAGAGAATGTGTGGTTAAGACAATAATAGTAATAGATGTGAGGAGCCAAGGAAATAGATGTAAAAGTTAAGAACTAAACGGAAAGGTCTGAAACTGTAACCCAAGGGCGTCGAGTCGATGTTCAAACTCCTTCACCGTTTGTGCTAACACTACTTCGCTGGGTAGTGCGTTCCATGAGTCGATGACCCTGCGTGACAACCGAACGTCAGCTCTAACGTGATCAGATCTAGGCTTATGCAACTTCAGAGGGTGACCACGAAGAGATGACATCTGAGCCGGCTGGAACAGTACAGTTAGATCAGGCCCAATCTTGTTGGTCAATATACGGTACGTAAGAATCAGGTCTCCCCGAAGGCGCCTATAGTGCAGCGAAAACATCTGCAACCTGAGCAGCCTATCGGGATACGAGAGATGCCTCAATCCTTGTACCATTTTCGTACCAACCCTCATAACTCGTTCAAGTGTCATCTTATCGCGTACCAAGCATGGAGGACAGGCCTGCACGCAGTACTCCAAGTATGGCCTGACGAAGGCTGAGAACAATATAACGAACATTTCATTTGTTATAATGCCGGATGACCTGCGAATCATCCACAGCATTCGGAAACCCTTGCGGGTAGCATTTGTCCAGTTCTCGCTGGATTTGAAGTCAGAGGATAACGAGATACCCAAGTCAGTTTGTTCAGTCACTTGACGCAATACATTTCCGCCAAGTACGTAAGAAGTTGCGGGAGTGCTTGATCCTATGCGCAGGACCGAACACTTTTCAAGATTGACTGGCAGCTGCCACAATTCTGACCACTCCCAAAGCTTGTCCAGAGCTGTCTGTAAAGCCGTGGGCCCAACAGAACCGCTCACTGTATTCCAAAATCTTAAGTCATCCGCAAACATAAGGGATGGTAACTTAAGCTTCTCAGGGAGGTCATTGACATACAATGCAAACAGTAGAGGTCCGAGAACTGTCATTATCTTCACTCTTTGGTGTTATCCTTCATTTTAATGACTTTCATTCCCCTTTATCTTCCATTTACTTTCTACTTCTTTCTTACTTCGCGTAACCTACACAGCGCGGACTGCTAGTGCAGGGAACGTGGGCAGTAGTTGGTTGATCAGGGTGTGTTTCGGGTGTTTCGTTTTAGATCTAACAAGAACCAACACCTTATCATTTCCTGGCTCAACGATTTGCTCAAGAAGGAACACTCAAGGGATTTTCCTATCGTTCCAGTCCATCTGAATCTGAATCTGAATCTAAAAACAAAGTAAATTCACCATTAAAGAAGCATTATGATGGCCATCTTAACGCTATTTTAGAACGAGACAAACATAAAATTTTTATAGATATATACATAAAATACCTATTTAACTAAAAAAGATGGCAAAATAAGTTACACACTTTACTGAAGTTATAAGAACTAAAAATTGTTACCAATCGATATATGTGAACATTAGAGGAGCAGTTTAAGGAAACTCTACGACTTTATACATGTGCATGATTAAATGGAAGCAGATGTCATTTGTCATCTACATTTTACTTAATTGATCATTTGCATCAAGATACACCTAACTGTACCAGATCGCACAGCTTATTTTCGGCATTTTTATGGTCCGTTAGTTATGTACTTCGCGTCTTTGTGTCCCAGCCTGAATGAGAATGTGTTCAGATTTGGCTTTCTGTCTGATTTTCTTTTCAGCCCTTCTGATGTTGGTGAGTGCGTTTTAGAATTACAACGCCTAGATAATCACTGCATTTTTTACTTCCATGCACGGAAAATTAACTATTCTATCAGAGAATTATGACTGCTTTGGTAATATTTGTGGACAGCAGCGCAATATCGACAATCAGTTGCCTCGATCCAATATGTCTCACAAGAAGTAACTCTTACATGCTAATAAACTTGGACTTAGATTTTTAGTGCATACCAATTTCGTGGATTTGCACCACTCCATTCCTATTTGCGTTGACGAGTGTATAAACTACACCATTTTGCATCAAAATGCACTGAAAAAGTACCTACTGGACAAAAACACTAGCTTATGTGATTGCAGAGTACCAGTCAACCTGAAACTGTGAGTATCTGGTTTACAATTTAATTTTGGATACATTGGAAATGTACGTATTTTCTCGGACCGGGATTCTAACCAAGGTGTTTTGCTGATAATTTGGTGAGGGTGGTTTGGTACGCCATTGGAACATTGGAACATTGTATTTAATGGGAATAAAAGCTGGAGCTTTACATGACCCATAGGGTAAAAAGAGTTCGGGTCGGGTTTAATGAAAGGCCAAGCAACCTTATAGCGGGTTGGACTCGCGTGTTAGCCGTATCTTCATCGGGCTTATGTGGCATTTAAACAGAATGCACGCCGGCTCAAAGCGAGACATCCCACCACGCCCTCCGAAACGGCTTTGGAAAGGAAGGTGGAAGAAAAAAGGAAAAAGATTCCATCCAGTAGAATGTAGTTAAATTAGGGAATATCGCGGTGTAGCTCGGCCAGATGACAGTCCAAGCGGGCCTTAAAGTCCGCCACAGTGGGTGCCAAGACTAAATCGGCCGGCAGAGCATTCCACGGTCGGCAGATTCGCAAAGAGAAGTAGTGTCGTCTGCAGTTCAGCCGACTGTGCTGATGTGTGAGCCTCAGTGGGTGGCCACGTAGGTGGGAGCCCGATTGGTGCAGTGTGAGTAGGTGGCGACAAGGATGTCCATGTGGACTATGTTGCTTATTGATGTTGTGTGGTGTATAATGAAGAGTTTCAGAAGCATTTATGGTACGTGGTAATATTAAAGTTTGTAGATTTTAACACTGTTGTTGTTCAAGTAGCTAACGAAGTGCAGTTATGAGTCGCGGCGCGTCGTTGGAAGCTGCCATCATGGTGGACGATCTTCAGGTCAGGTCAGGTCAGATGGACGATAGAGGCTTCCGCCTAACGAGCGTCCAGTTCTTGTGCCGGTAAGTGAAGCGACCCCCGGCACTTCGACGTTGGATTGTCTTTTCTTGCTTCTGCAATGGAATGAAGCAAGAACAAGAACAATCTCTGCACTTTCATATGCCAGCATCAAAATACACTACATATTAAAGTACAACTACAATATCTCTGGAAAAAGGATGGACCAACAATTGTCTAAGCCCCTTTTGAAGGCTTCTACGGTCTCAGACTCCACTAAATCAGAAGGAAGTTTATTCCAGTAGTTAACTACCCGGTTCGTAAAAAACTTTGCCCTGATGTCCAAACGAGCTCTGTGATGTTTAAGCCTCAGGTGAAATTATATATTCGCGAACATTTGCGGACATGGAACAGGATGTGAAGAAATTTCAGCAGGCTACTGCGACGGCCTTTTATAAGCGGTCAGTGGTTACTCGAACTCGGTACAAAATTTACTTAGCTTAACTTAACTTTACCTCCCTATAAATATACTAAGTGCATTCCATTTTATTATTGAAACCTCTTTAATTATTTCTTAACGCTCGTCATTGCCAAATTGATACATGCTGTTCCATTTAACCTCGGCCCGTAACCAAAATTCCGCCCTTGGTTAGAGCTCAGCTCCCGTATTTTCTCGTTTTTGTTTGCAGCTATTTTTGGTAAAACGCTTTTCTCTTTTTTCAAGTGAGAAGTCAACTGTAAAAGGCTAATTGGTTTAACTCGGACTGCTTGCTTGCTTTGTTGGTGTTATGTGGATCTGTCCACTACTTACCAACCCTGTGCTTCAATTCTCGGCAAGTGACACCATTCACCGTCATAATACTCGGTGCAACGCGATGCAAACCGCTGCTCACCTTAATAGAGATTAAGCAGGGGCATTGCGAATAAGGTAATGGACGTTTCTGTCTTAGATTACAGATTTTGGCTGAGAATGTATTAAGTTATCTTGCGGGGATGCATAAGCCGATGAATTGTTGTACATCGTTGGGTTGCAGAAAGCCAATAGCGAATCCTTTGTCGGCCCCTTCACTTTCCAATCATTGCGTTGATGCCACGAGTCGTTATGAAGCGGTATTCCACCAAGGACCGTAACAGCTTCAGTTGGAACAGCAAGAACCCAGCTCAGTTAGCAAGTGAGAATCCAACCGATACTTGAAACATTCCTGTCTGGGCCTTGACCACGGTTACCAGTAAGTCATTCCAGTCCCATGCTACACAGCTTGGTATAGCGAGATCGAAACGAACTCGGCACGTTTTTGCTTTAATGTTTAAAGCAAGAACGCGCCGAGGTATTAGGCTGTGACCCCCAGTTGAATTATTAACATCGACTTGTAAGAACGCTTACAGCTCTAGCTTCATTTCTCCTTTCAACATGCGTCTGGCGAAAATCAGGTCACCGCGACGTCGACGATAACTCAGGGAGCATAGGTTTTTCCGCAGATTAAGTTCCTACCTTGACACTAACTTTGATGTATCTGTGTCCTCAGCTGGCTCAAATAAACGATCAGCCGTCTCATTGTATGTTGTCATCAGTCACTCGCAAAAATGTAACAAACAATAATCAACGCAATACACGTGAAATAATGCACGCTTATAGCCACCGGTTTCTATCTTACAATGAATTCACATGTCTTCCAGACCTACGTGGCACAAGTGATCAGTTGTCTTGCGCTTTGGGAGTCGGTTTTCGCCTAGCGCAAATAACATTTTCGACTTGGGAAGGTGCGTTCACTACATATGCTAGGGCTACGTTTGGAAAAGTGTTCTGATTGACCAATATTTGACCTAATAAGACGGCCAGGAACGTTTAACTTGATCACCCAACAGGCGTTCATCGGTAAATCATGGGTACGTCCATCGGTCATTCGTGCTACGTATTTGATCCTACTAGTTTTATAAGTGCATTCGGACCCTAGTAATTAGCTTTCCCCGCGTACTTCACCTATTAAAATTTCTCTTATCACATTAATGAGTGCAAATGTTACTTTAGCTTAAATCACCGTGGCTACTTTTAGCCTGGTCCTTGGGGGTAAATTAAAATTTTTGAGCGTGCTGTCTTTTTGAGGTTTTATTTTCAAAGGACAGGCTCGGAACAGTGTTTACAAGTGCCGTGCAAAAAAGATTGGGCTTTTGTCAAATTTCGCTTGATTTAAATAATTTTTTATTATTATCTTCCTCGGATGACGTAGTACCCGTTCTCGGGTACTTACCAGACGTCGTCCGTCTTTTTCGGGTTTAGCCTCTGGCTACTTTTCCGGTATTTTTGTGTCTTGTAATCCGTTTTGCACCTTGTTTTAACCCGTAACTGTTTCTGTTGACTGCGCTGCAGGTAACACCTTGTCGGTTTTACGTTTTGCTACTTGTTTCACGCTCTTTGAAAGCGTCATATCGGATTCACTGAATACCGGCGCTACTGTCTTTGGCTGTGTTGATCAACGAATCTAATGCTGTATGCGGCAGCGTAAGTTGCTCAAACCCCTTGACGGACAAATCTGGTGGCATGCAGTGCTATGTATCAAACTGCTGGTACCATGAGACCTGTACCGATTTGAGTCCTGATCGGTACGGAAAGCGATAGCATGCTGTTCAATTGTTTTCTATACCGTCGCCGTCTATCTACTCGTCTTGAGGTCACTGAGGAGACATCGAGCAACTTCGGGCTGGGTAACCAACAGATGTGGTTTTTTCTCGCATCTCGTTCGCAAAGTGGGGTTACTGATGAGGAAAATAGGAGTCTATTGATGTCGGCTCATTGATGGAAGCCATGCAAGTAACATCAATTGCTATCGATGAGAATCCGTCTAAGGTTATGGCTACCGTGTCGTATGCCCCAGCGGTCCAGAATGCCCCTAACGAGGCCTCTGGTGTCGTACTGGACGTCGTCCAAGACTTGTGCTCAATAAAAGCAAGAGGAAGAGGGCTAAGAAAGCCCCTTAAGGCTCCCCCAAAGCCTGAAGGTACTGAACCCATAAAGGTATTGGAGGTAGATCACAATGCTCCAACTCCAATTACTCCAGTTCCATTGTCGAGAACACGCGCCGTGTCGACTGCGGCCACATCCGCAAAGTCTGAGAAGACTAGACCGGTGAGGGAGTTGGAGGTAGAACAAAAAGCGTCAACCTCAATTACTCCAGCTCCCTTGGCGAAGGAATGCGCCGAGTCGCCTGCCAAACCCGTCGAAACTGGGGTCGAGTCGAAGACTCGTGGAGTGAATACACCTTGTTGAGGTGCTTCTTTTATTGATAGTATCGTTATCTTTCGTAACGTTGCTGAATCCGCGGCAGCTCTTCCCAAGGAACGCATGCTGGATGACCTCCAGTGGTCCAATCTCTGCGTCAACAAGATGCTTCCACCTGGTTTCCCCGTGTCACTATCAGGAAGCTAACCAGATTTGGGAACGTCCCTGTCGTTACGCCAAATCCGCGGCCCCGACTACTTCGTGTAGTCCTCTCAACCCCGGAGGAACGCAAAGCGTTAGTGTGCTTTGCACTCAAACTCAAGGGTAGTAATGTCAGCGTTCAGCCGGACCTCCCATTGGCAATTAAAGGAAGCCTTCAAAAGCCTCAAGAGCAGGCGGGCGGCTAGTGAGCAAATCCTTCGTCTTGTGGGTTTTCAGGTTGTCAGCCGGAAGTCAGATTCTGCCCTACCAGAATCCCTCCTGGTAGTGGACGACCCAGGGTTGATCGTGCCGAGTTCCTTCGAGTAGTGCTTATTAATGTGCGTAGCCTAAGGAACAAGCTACACGAGGTGGATCTACTTGTAGACAAATCTCGTCCCGACATACTTGCTTTCACTAAGACGTGGTTGTCCCCGGATATCACAGACGGTGAAGTATGTTTACCTGACTATGCACTGCTTAGATATGATCGCTCCGTTGGCCGCCAAGGTGGGGGCGTCGCTCTTTATGGGAGCTGTCAACTTGATATGTTGAGGCCCTGTGTTTTCCAGTCGCCGAATCAAACTGTTGAGACCCTGTTGACTATTGTGTGCACTTCGTCTGTTCAGTTTACAGTTGTACTGGTATATCGAAGTTCTGGAAGTATCTCCAGGGAGGTTATTGAATTTCTTCCTTCTCAGGCTGCTAATAGGTGTCTAATAATGGGTGACTTCAACCTCCCTGAAGTCTAATGGGCTGATCTCTATTGCAGTTCGGCGGTGGGCACTTTCGGTTCTCATCTTCTCCAGCTAACGTTGCAACTTCCTTTGCATCAGTTCGTGGACCTCACGACTAGATATATGAGCAGCCAACTTCCGTCTACCTTGTGTATCAATTTTGTGAAGTCATACGATTTCGTAAGTGACATTACATACTGCTGTCCTCTAGGAGCCAGTGACCATATCTGTAAATCCTTTCGATGTGCTCTAAGTGTCATCAAGCTACCGCTGAGGCCTGTCCACATATTTGGCGGGCAGACTTCAACGCAATACGAGACAAAGCTTCAGTTCTGCGTTGTGCGATCACCGTGGCTGACGCCGTTGAGACAGCCTGGGAGAAATTTAAGCATATCTCAACGAGATCTATGCTCCTCACATCCCACTCATTAAGAGACGGGTGAGGGGCGCAGTCTCCTTGAATAGATCATACAGGCAAATACCTGCTCAAGAAGTTCTCTAAATGCTGGCGAACGTACCAAGCGGCTTCATCAACCAGCACCTACGAAAACTATTGAGCGGTTAGAAATAAATGTATGCAACATCTTAGGACTCTTCGTCTTCAGTACGAGGAGGATTTGGCTGTCTCAGCCGTAACGAATCTAAAGTTCTTTGCTTACGTAAAGAGACAAACTCGTCTATAATGGCTTTACTGCGAGTGGATGGAACCCATGTGCATACCGACTATGATAAGGCTTGTATATTTAGCGAACAGTATACTAGTGTCTTTTCTCGTGAGGCCTCTACCTCAGGTTGAGCTGGTCACAAAAGTCCCGGAGGATTTTTGCCTAACTGAGATCAGCATAACGGAGTCTTCGGGCTATTGCAATGGCTAAGTCCTTCCAAAGCTTCTGGCCCTTGTTCCATTCATCCGAAACTGATGCATGAATTGGCCGATGAGCTAAGTGGCCATCTGACATGCATGTTTACAATATCACTCGACAGCGGTACCTTACCTTCGGAATGCCATCGCAATGAGGCTGGACCTTACCGTGGTGCGATGGTTTGTGTGCCTCAGTGATCCGTTGAGCTATGCTGGGTGGTGCTTTCGCACCTTCAGAGCCACTCATAACAGATTGGTCAATGGTTAGAGGCCAGACAAACTCAGCCTCCTGGTCCTCCATGTTGGGGGTTGGAATGAGGGTGGCTCCTTATTCCTTAAAACGGACTCCTTGTAACCCAATGCCAAACCCGCTGCCTTGCGGACAGGTTTTTTAACCAAAGGCTTTGGTTGAGAACCCTAATCGTTCTCCTGTCTAGGCCTGGGCAATCTGACAGTATCCTGCCCACGCAATACAATGAATCTTTCCTCAAACAATTTCTGGATGCTCTGGCCACCGCAGAGGATAATCAACGGTGCCCTATCTACTGCATCGAACAGGGTGGATAGGGGCTTGGATGCTACTGATCAAGCCATCCCGTCTTCTTCTTCCCCTTCTCGCGTTTTTTCACCCTTATCGTCCCGTTCCAACTTTACTTATATCCCCCCTGTTTTCAACCCCCCAATTCTCGGCCCCCCCACCTTGCTTCAATAGTCACTTGTCTTTTAGTTTCAACTCACATGTGAACGCGGAGCGTCATTCCTGCACTGTCAACAGGCCCATGTCCAAGCAAGCGGCCCATTCCATTTCATCGGCTTCCATTTGGAGCCCTCGATCCTCCTTCAGATTGGCATGCCTCAATGTTCGCACATTGCTTCAGATCGGTCAACAGGCAGCACTTGCCGGAACATTGGAGACCCTCTCGATCGATATCTGCTGCTTATCAGAGACCCGCCTGCAAGACTCGAGCTCTGTACTCACTCTGCGATACCCTTCAGGTGACGCAAGTAGTGTTTTCTCATTGCGCTTATCCGGTGACGATGCAGCTTCGGGCACCTGCCAAGCCGATGTTGGTATTTCCCTGAGTCCCCGGGCTGAAGCTACTCTTGTTGATTGGATTCCCATCAGTAGCCGGATGTGTGCGGTCCGATTGGCTGCCTCTTTCAAAACTTCGAAGTCGCGTGAGACTAACAGGTGTCTATTCGTTATCGCTGCCTATGCACCGACAAACTGTAGCGATGACTCGGTAAAAGACGACTTCTATCGTCAACTGAATGAGCTCCTTCGCCACAGAAGAAGCTCGGACACTGTAGTACTGGCCGGGGATCTGAACGCTCAAGTTGGAAAATTATCCACAGATGAGCTGCATCTGGGCGGCCAACATGGTATAGGCTCCCGTAATGATAACGGTGAGCGGTTACTTCATTTGTGTGAGGATGCTCGCTTGTTTCTTGCGAGCACTAATTTCAGACACAGCACCCGCCGGAGGTTGACTTGGCGCCCACCAGCCTCGAACCAGCTATGGACGCAAATCGATCACATTGCTATCAGTTACCGCTGGAGAGGCTGCGTCCAGAGCTGTCGCTCGATTTGGAGCACAGGTGTGGACACCGACCATGCACTTGTGTATGCTGACCTGCGGATACGCTTTGGCGGACGCCCACGACGATTTTGTGAGCGCATTGACACCGGCCAACTGGCGAAGCCAGCTGTTCTAAATGCGTACCAAAGTACGCTGTCATGCGAGTTGGATAAACGCTCACTGGATGCAAGTGAAGCTCACTGGTCTCATATTCACCAGACGTTATTAGCAGCAGGCAAATCCTCATGTGGTATGTCTAATCGCCAACATGGACATTGGGTCTCTTCACAGTTTTTGGAACTTATAGATGCTCGCCAGCATATTCCGGCTGGAAGCGAACACAATGAAACTCGCAGTGCTCCGGGCAAAACTTCGTGCTAGCCTGAAGAGAGACCGCGAATCCTGGTGGTCTCATCGTGCATCAGAGATGGAAATGGTTGCTGCTCTTGGTAACCATCGTAAGTTATTCCGTCTGATACAGGAAACCGGCAGCAGGAGACCTGGTGTTAGTGAAACTATACGTGACGAGAGTGGACAGCCTATCCACAACTTATCAGAACGCTTAGAGCGTTGGGCTGAGCACTTTGAAAGGCAATTTAATCGGTCGGAATGGTTAGATTTCTCGCCGGCCACTGATCGCCCCGCTCCCTGGGCTGTCCCTTTGGATCCACCCTCTCGCTCAGAAGTCGAACACGAGATCGAACTGTTGAAGTTAAACAAAGCCGCGGGACCTAATGACCTTCCTCCAGCCCTCTTCAAATTCGGGGGACCTGCTCTTGTGGATGATTTACACGAGTTACTAGTCAAACTGTGGGAGCAGGAAACTGTCCCAACCGATTGGAGCCGCTCCGTCATAGTCTCAATTTTCAAAGGAGGCTCACGATCGGAATGCGGCAGCCATAGAGGAATCAGCCTGATCTCCATTGCCTCCAAATTGCTTGCCTCTGTCATCCTTCACAGACTGACTGGCACTCGTGAAAGCCAGATTCGTGAAGAGCAAGCTGGATTTCGTGGAGGTCGTGGCTGCATTGACCACATCTTCACCTTGCGTCAGTTGTTTGGAGCACCGTCACATATATTCGCGGCCCACCGTTGTCGTGTTCCTCGATATCAAACGTGCATTCGATTCGGTGGATAGACATGCACTTTGGGACTGTCTACTCAGGAAAGGTGTACCTGAGAAATATGTGAATATTATTCGAGCATTATATGTGCTAGCTCGGGCAGAGTGATGGCTTTCCGCAAGTTGTCGTCGCCCTTTAATATCTCCAGCGGCGTGAGACAAGAATGCCCGCTGTCACCCTTCCTCTTCAACTTTGCTGTTGACGAAGTCATGGAAATCGCGTTTACAGGACGTGACTTAGGTGTGGATCTGCTCCCAGGAGAACGACTTCTTGACTTAGAGTATGCTGATGATATTGCCCTAATCTGTGACAGCTCACAAACGTGCCAAGCGGCACTGGACAGATTAGCACTAGCTGTCCGTCACTTCGGGCTTTGCTTCGCACCCTCGAAGTGCAAAGCGTTCCTCCAAGATTGGTCTGGACCGCCTCCTACGCTGACCCTTTCTTGGTGATCAGCTAGAAGTCGTTCAGAAATTCAACTACCTGGGAAGTTGTATCAGCGCCCGTGGGATTGAGGATGAGATCACGAATCGTATAGCAAAAGCTCGGGGCGCTTTTGCTAACCTTCGTCACTTATGGCGCAGGCGCGACATCACTCTCGCCCTGAAGGGTAGAGTGTACAATGCAACGGTATGTCCGACCCTACTGTACGATTGTGAAACCTGGCCTAGTCTCCGAGATCACCCGTTGAAACTTCACAAACCGCGTTCTGACTGGGTAAGAACGGAAACTCGCTTGTTGCGCCGGGTTATTGAACGTTGGAACTCGCTTCCGGAGCACGTCGTTAGGAAGTCTACGGTTGAGGCTTTCTAGCGTCAGTTTGATGCTCTTGGATGGCAGTACCAAACCTTCCCGTTCTCCTAACCGACTTGTATCTTCATTTTTCCCTTCTTATTTTTTAATTTCTCACACCTTGGCATTATCATTATTTAGCTGACATTCCTTCTGTTGTTTTCTTAGCTTACCCTTCACTCTCTTACTTCACATAAACCGGTCTGGGAGGGACTGCTGGGCAGGAAAATGTGGGCAGTAATTGGTTGGACAGGGTCTGATGCAGTCTCTGTTTTAGGCTTTTCAATATCTCAAGCAGGCCTATCAATTTACGATCCAACGATACGCAAAAGAAAGGAACATTCACAAGTTTCCCCTAGCGTTTCGGTCCCAACTGTACTTAACTCACGCCGTAGCGGAGCGTTTCTAGTCCCGTTCAATCCACAGACTAATGATCCACACCATAGTGTTTCTTCGATGTGTGCTTTTTTGTCAAGGGTCTTTCCTCATGCTCGCTATATACCAGTGAAGACCATCAGCTAATTCACGCAAGCTCGGTGATCACTTTTTATTCAACGAACGGTCCGCGAAGCTTGGTAATTTCGCCTCAAATGTTTGGTCACCAGTAAAGTGGACACCATCAATGCGTTAGTGGGTGGCAAAACGATGCGTAAGTATGCACTTTTGATTGCTAGTATGCTTGTACTCCATTTGCGGTGATATAACCTGTAACTAGTAATCGTTGTTTATATTACAGTTGTCATTACGTTTGGGTTAACCCTGCTATCAGACAAATCGTCTTCCTCTAGTGAATTTTCATTTTTGTCTTCGTTCCTGTCACGTGCGTAGCATGACGTGGCCGGCAGGTAGCCGAGAGATCACACGCTTTCTTTGTAATCTAGAGACCACGAGTTCGAGCCTGCTTAGGGGAC
Source organism: Dicrocoelium dendriticum (assembly GCA_944474145.2). Lineage (NCBI taxonomy): Eukaryota > Metazoa > Platyhelminthes > Trematoda > Plagiorchiida > Dicrocoeliidae > Dicrocoelium > Dicrocoelium dendriticum. The sequence continues at coordinate 147,817,457 of OX104064.1, forward strand.
CGGGCGACCCTCGCATTCTCCTTAGCCCACGGGCGACTGGTGGTGGTTGCGTGGCAGCGGAGCGTCGCCACGACTTGCCGGCATATTGCTGATGCTTTTGTAACATTGTGTGTTAGAGAAAAAGCGCAAGCTGAAGTAACTGCGATAGAATAACGCTCGAGCCGTGACTTTACCATGTTACGCCTGATTTTGAAACGAAGAGCTCAGACGATTTAAATACGTCTGTTTACAGGCGCTTTCCGTATTCTTCAGAGTTTTCCTTGATGAAATATGGGTGGAAATTACTTTGTTTGGTGTGTTTCGTTTACGTTAGCTAGGTTTCAATTACTTTGTACTGCAATCGCAAAATGCTTAGTTGATCCTATTTTTGATTTTCTTTATTTGTAGCTTTGCGAGCTTCGCACGCAGTTTTCGATATGCTTCCTATTTCTCACGAAAACACACTTGGATGTGCACTTAGGTAACAATTGTGGTGGCCGTTGTTGAGCAAGTAATGAAGCGACCAAGTGACTGTGGTGTGCTCAGCCAGTCACTGCATCACTCATTCAATACTCACGAAGATGAGTGAGTGGTAGTACTGCTTGGCTGTGCGAACCAACAAATTAATCTAATGCGCACATAAAATAATCGAATGGTTTTAGTCATTTATTCTGCTTCGTTGGTGGATTCCATTCACTTGCGAATTAATTTGTGAATATGGACTCAACATATTGTGCCATTTAATCCAGTTTGAACCACCTAACATCTGTCCAAAGTACTCTAAAGAACACAGCAGTGATGCTCTCTCTTATCAGTGTCTCTCTCTGTTCTCTATTATCACTGTTCTTATTCAGAAAACGGTTTGGATATAGTGTTGCGATATTTATTCTAAAACATCAAAGCTCCATATACTTATGGTAAACATATGCTAGCAACCGCCACACTGCTACCCAATACTAAGGCAATTTTTTGCATTATGGCTTTTTACCTTATTGTCCTAACCTAACTCGATAGAGCTTGACCCTTTAGTAACTCACTATGATTATTCTTGTTATCGGGTCATAAACGGTCCATGTATTGTTAGTACCCTTGAACAAATGATTTGAATACGTATAACCACGCTGTTACTGAGGCCAGTAATTAAGCGTCCCTGAGTACGATAGCTCACGTTGCCCCGAACGGCCTCTTGCATGTCCTGCAACCTACTGAATGCGTTGGCAAAGGATTTTTATCCCTAATTGCTACGAAGCTGGGCTGTTGATGTGTACAGTGTGCATCATATTGCACATAGGTTTTTTCCAAGCTTCCGGTCTAAAACTGACGAAATGCATTATACCGTCGCAACGAGACTGGACCTTAACGTGGTGCGACGGTTTGCGTACCTCATTGACCCATTGAGCTATACTGGGTGATGCCTCCAAGCATCTTGAGAGCTACTCCTACCAGGTTGGTCAATGGTGAGAGGTCAGACAAACTCAGTCTCCTGGTCCTCCAGGTTGGGGGTTTGCAATGGGGTGGCGTCCATTTCTGTAAAACTAAATCACTGCCACCCCGCTGCCTTGCGGACAGGCTTTTGAGCCAAAGGCTTTGGATGAGGACTCTAATCGTTCTCCTGTCTAGGTCTGGGCGCCCTGGCAGTATCCCAGCCCACATACAACCATGACATTTTCTTCAAACATAAACTTCATCCTGCATCGGCCGTCGCGCAGATTATCAAGGGTCGCCTTATCTGCTGCATACAGCAGGGCGGATAAGCGAAAACATGCTACTGCGGGCGCCTCCCTTCTTTCTTTTCCACCTTTTTCTTACTCCCATCCCGGCCCCTATTACTAACCTTCCTTCTATAATTCCCAGCTTAATTGACAGCAACCGAGGTGCTACTGGAGTAGTACCGTCTGCAGCCACCATCCCACAGCACCTATCGGACGCCTATCGGCAAAAGTTCCTTATAAGGCCACGCTATCCCGTTTCCATGGCGACATTCAACGTCCGCACTCTAAGACAAACAGGTCAGCAGGCTGCACTCGCACGCACCTTGGACACACTGGGTGTTGATGTGTGTTGTGTGTCCGAAACTAGGATTAATGACCCTAACGGGGTTATTGAATTGACTGCACCCGGCTTATCCTCTCGTTATTGGTTGCACGCATCCGGAGACGCCGATGCGGCACTCACGGGTCAAGCTGGTGTAGGTATCATTCTCAGCTCCAAGGCTGTCATCGCTGGTTGGTTGGATTCCGGTGAACAGCCGTTTATGTGCAGCCCGTTTGACGACATCAGCTAAGGTGAATTCGCGAAGTAAAACAAAACGCTGTTTGTTTGTGATTTCTGCTTATGCTCCCACCGACTGCAGTTCTAATGCAGTCAAGGACACTTTCTATCACGAACTGAACATGCTGCTACGCAGTGCTACTAGTTCAGATATTATAGTACTTGCAGGGGATATGAACGCACAAGTAGGGCGTCTGAGCTCTTCAGAAGCTCAGCTGGGTGGTAAGTATGGACTTAACGCCGAACGGACTGACAACGGTGAGCGTCTGCTGCAACTGTGTGCGGAGCACCAGTTGTTTCTTAGTAGCACTGCTTTTAGACACAGTGGGCGCCGAAGTGCCACTTGGCGTCCACCTGTAGCTGGCCAGCGATGGACCCAAATTGACCACATAGCCATAAGTTACAGGTGGCGCGGTTCCATTCTGGATTGCCGCTCGTACTGGAGTACCTGTGTCGCATCTGACCATGCCTTGGTGCGCTGTCGTTTCTCCATGAACTTTACCGGCAGGCGCACAAAGCGTCTCCCCCGATTGGCAACGGAGAAATTGTCCCACCCCTCTGTCAGGCAAGCCTATCAAGAAGCACTGCATAGCGAACTCTCGCTGTCTTGTCCTAATGATACTGAACTTCAGTGGAATAGGATCTCGGCCACTATGCACGACGCAGGAGCATCTGTTTGTGGCACTATCAGTCGTCATCGCACCAGTCACTGGATATCCGAGAGGTCCATGAACCTTTTGGAAGCTAGAAGGCACCTCCCGGCTGGTTCTGAACACAATGTGACTAGACGGGCTATTAGGCGTGAACTAAAGCGGAGCCTACGTGCTGACAAGAAAGCCTGGTGGACCAGGCGGGCTCAAGAAATGGAGGAGGCAGGAGCAGTAGGCAATTACCGCAAGCTCTTCCAGCTAATACGCACCACTGGTCCGAGAAAACCAGGTGTCAGTGAGACAATCAGAGACAGCGCGAGTGCGCTGATACACAATAAGGAGCGCCGTATGGCTCGTTGGGCTGAGCACTTTGAACATCATTTCAACTGGCCCCCTGCTCCCGGACCTCCTCCTACTCAGGTGATGCAGGACGAGTCATGGACGGTTAGTTTAGAGCCTCCGTCGAAAGCCGAGGTCCGAAACGCGATCACAGCCCTCAATCGTTTTCGTGCCGCTGGCGCGGATTCCCTACCACCTGCACTATTTAAGGATGGAGGTGAGGTCCTTTGCAAAGCACTGACCTCCCTATTCGAACGTATCTGGAACGAAGAGAGTGTGCCGGCTAATTGGAGCGAATCAATTATAGTGGCAATATACAAAAAGGGCAGTCGCACAGACTGTGCGAACCACGGGGGTATTAGCCTAACGCCAGTTGTGACAAAATTACTGGCCTCGATTATCGTTCGTCGCCTCACTGCAGAACGGGAATCTCGGATTAGGGAAGAGCAGGCCGGTTTTCGCCCAGGACGTGGCTGTATAGACCATTTATTTATTTTTTATATTTATTTATATTATTATTTATATTATTATTTATTATTATTATGATATATTTATTTATATGTATATTATTTATATTTACTTTGCGGCAGGTGCTAGAGCAGCGCCACGCATGCCGCAGACCGACAATAGCTGTGTTCCTCGATTTCAAGAGTGCGTTCGATTCAGTCGATCGATCGATTCTGTTCGAAATACTTGCGCGGAAAGGTGTTCCCACGAAATATGTGAACATCCTTCGTGCTCTATACTCGAACACTAGAGGCCGCGTCAGGGTCTATGGTGCCCTATCGGATAGCTTTTCGACTACAAGTGGCGTTCGACAGGGTTGCCCGATTTCCCCGTTTTTGTTCAATTTCGTCGTGGATTCTATCATGGAGTGTTCCCTTGCGGAATCTCACGATGTAGGTGTTGAAGTGCTGCCTGGTGAACGGTTAGTTGATCTAGATTATGCGGACGATATCGTCTTGCTTTTCGACAATGTTGCGACGGCACAATCAACCCTGAATAGCCTATCCAGAGTGGTCCCATTATTTTGTATGCACTTCGCACCTTCAAAATGCAAAGTGTTGCTGCAGGACCACCAGCCACTCGATGACCCCTTGAAGCTTGCTAACGAGGAACTGGAGGTGGTTGATCAATTCACTTATCTTGGCAGCTGCATCAGCAATGATGGGCGCATAGAAACTGACATGAGCTTACGCATTGCAAAGGCCAGAGCTGCCTTCTTGAACCTGCGTCATCTTTGGCGACAGAAGGGAGTTTCCCTCCGTCTGAAAGGCCGTGTATACAAAGCCACAGTGAGGGCCGTTCTGCTGTATGGTAGTGAGACTTGGCCCCTTCGGTCTGAAGATCTGAGGCTCCTTCAAGTCTTTGATCATCGTTGTTTGCGAAGCATTGCTGGTGTCGAATGGCACTAGCGTGTCCGCAACGATGATGTGCGTAGGCGAGTACTAGGTGGTGATGATCATGCTAGCTCCCTAGAACAACAGATAGCACTGAATAAGTTGCGTTGGCTCGGGCACGTGCTACGCATGCCTGATCACCGCTTACCCAGGAGGGCCTTGTTCAGTCTTCCAGGTGTAGGATGGCGCAAGGCTCGAGGTGGACAGAAGTTGACTTGGCAGCGGGAAATGAAGTCACTGACGACCAAACTGGGTGCCGTTGGTCCGTCTCGCCTTCCGGGTTGGAGTCCACGTGACTCACCTTGTGCTTGGCTCGAGACTTTACAGGATATGGCTCGCAACCGACACCAGTGGCGCGTCTGCTGCCGTCTCCTAATCGGATTGTCTGTTTAAAGTGTGTTTGGTGCTGAGTTATCTGCGGGGTAATGGCTGATTATGACGCGTGGCAGTGAAAGCCGCAAGGAAGCTGTCTCGCCGATGCCGCCTTATCTTTGCACGATAGCCAGCTGTTTGTGACGGAATGTTGTCTACACAAGGTGTAGGCGCCTTGACCCTGAATGTTTGCTTAGGGCATTAAGGTTTTCAGGCAAGTCCCCCTTCTCTCCCTCTTCTTATTCTTTATTTCATAGATTCTCATGGTTGTATGGCAGCGAAGCATCAGTTCAAATGGCTGATGTACTGCTGTTGATGATGATGATTATTATTATTATTATTACTGCCTAATAGGAAAAAAAGTGTTTTAAAATGTCAACGGAAATCTGCCTTCGATGACAGATGATGCTTTTTGTCATTGTAACTGTACACTTCTGTGCAGAATTGGATGAATGGAACAAGTAATAAGATATTTTTGGTTTATAGAACAACCTAAAACTTTACTTTTTTGAACTACCCCAAATAGCTCCGCTATAGGCTATTCATGATTGGCAGTAAACGTTTCCATACTTTCCTGACTAAGTGTTTACGAGTTGTCAGAAGTGCCTTATCCTGCAAGGTATCAGATGACTTGTGTTAACGCTATCCCTTAGCTTTGTGCGCATCTACAATATTCGGTTAATACTTAAGGATCAGTATTCGGAGACAGGTGAGTTGCAATAGCGGTCATTTCAGAGCCTGGCCATGCTAATTTGCTCTATGGCCTCTAAGCATATATAAGCACACCGTAGTCTATAAATATCGGCGTCACCTTATATTTTACTCAAACTCATATCGTCACGCTTGTTCATAGCAACCGGTAAACCTGGACCTGTACACAAACAGCTGTTTGGCAGTCGTCAACTGTCGCACATGTGTCCTTGTTCCAGTGTTAGACTGGGCTTAACCTTCCTAAAAACATCCGTAGAGAGCAGTGTAGTTATTTATTACCATAACACTTTATTGAGGGAATGGTTTGTACGTATAAACTCAGTTGCATCTCAAGCCACATTACATTTTTTGAGCTTTGCAGGAAACTGGTTATTATCTCGTCTATTGTTTGCCGGTTGTTTCGCAGCATGTATCCGTAACCTTCATCGTCTACTACGAACATCACTTTACTTGCACATCAAAGTGTTACGGCTTACGAAAGGACAAGATCGGCTTCATGCTACCTCAGCACGGTTCGTAGCTTTGTCGTACTTGGCTGTTCTCCTTCCTACCGATTCCCTACTCTACTCGTGGTAAAGATAAAAACCATGCGTATTTCGACTTTCCAATGGAACGGTCCTATTTTAGACCGTTTCCGATTCAGTATGATGGAAATCTCAATCAGTTTGATCTGAGATGCTCTTCACCATGTTGAAGAAACCAAGGACCACCACAGTAGCGTTTGTACGATTATCACATATCAGCATGCTAAATCCTTTTACAGAAGCATTACTTTATTACTATACAACCAAACTGATGTGGCGCACAAATGTACGTATCAGAAATAAGTATTAAACTGACTACTACATATTGATTCCCTTTCTATATCTGTCCTCGCACTCTGAAGTGGTTTATATTACTTCTGTCGTCAAGTTTGTTCACTTTCAGACCACAGATAGGGCAATGATCTTATCACCTTTGCCCCTTTTAGTTCAGTATTCTATGCCTTGTTCTGTCTGTATACGTTTTGCTTCCGGTTTCCTTTTGCTCTTTATACTCCGCTGATGTAACTTATACACAAAAACGTTGCAGTCCTGACAGGATACTTTTGTGTCACTGGGTAGTAACCGCTGAATATTGCTCCTGGACGATTAACCTGCGTTTGTTCGGACACCCGATGCACCTGTCCACTCAGTATCTATTGCGAAAATCTTTATTTTGTTTGACGCATCTATTACGGCTTGGGGGATTATGGGAACAAACATTGATCTGTCTGCGGAATAGGTGGCGATTGACCATGGGGTGATGTCGGTCAGCCTAGCTTTCCAACTTAGAGACCACGAAACCTGCCTTTTCCTTGGCTGGAGACCTTACATCGTACGGCTGGTTACCGGCCACACTGAGACATTTGTTATCGCCTAGTAACCTAGCTGTTCACTTGGAGCTTGCAAAAGTATGGGTTATCCCCATGGTACGGTTGCTTGTGCCGTTGGATAATTCAAATTGCATACATCCTGTCTTGTCAAAGCAACATCTTCATATGATGGCTAAAAGTTTGTTACCATGTGCAATCGACAAGATGTGGATGTCTGGATCCTAGGTTTTTACTTCAGATCCCCCTATCCCCTACCTTTTCACTCCTTAACAGTACAGTAATTTTATGTTCATAATAATGAGACACCTAACACCTGTGGGAGGTACTGATGTATACCTCTTGGTCACGAGACCTATGAGGGGTCAAGTTCACTTTCTCCTCTTCATCAGTTGCACCTGAAGTTGGTTACAGCTTCCAACAGTCTCATTGTTCGGACCAATAGCACATCGGTACTGCAGGCGCTTCCGAACTGTGGCCTATTTGCTACTACTTTCCACTACTGTATTGTGCAACGCTAGCCGGATTCCAGAATCTAGTGTATTACGTAACTATGATTAACTTTCACTGGTACTCATTTCGCTTCATCGCATACACGAAGGAAAGTTAAGTGGCTGGTTCGTGTAGTACAACAACTTATTGTTGATGTTTTCTTTTATTGCTGTTTATGCTGCACTTTTCAACCCATTCTCGTACTTCGCGTGCCGCTTCAACAAATAGCCGTTCATGCTCAGACCTGTGTATCAACAACATTTTACACGCTCCATTCTGATTGAGTCTGTGCACCCTCTACCTACATAAGCTGGAGATCGGTGATTTCCTCTCTGCTTTTTTGGTATGCCTCTCAAAACTAACAATCGCTCCGCTGATGATTATGTATCTTCCTTCACCTGTGGCTCGGCCGGTGCCCGAAAGAATTGCGCACTTGCCTTGTAATTCGGAACACATGGATTCAGATCCGGGTACTTGCCTCGCCATGTACCCAGCCAACGCGCGATTGATGATGGTTGCGTGGCAACAAACCGTCAATACGCTGCGCCGGCGTACTGCTGATGTCCCTTCCTTTTTCATCGGCGGTCGGAGGTGATGCTTTTCACAATTCGATGAACAACTTCTGGCCTTTTTTCTCTATGAAATTTTTTAACAGCAATTTTAGTTTTTTTTGCGGAGGGAACAAGAGCTGATCGAGGTTGTTTGTCTTGAAAACCCTTTGTGCCAACTAGTTAATCAATGAGTTCATTTTTCCTAGGTAGTTTGAAGTTAAAGTGCAAAATATTTAACACATATCGGTTATTTTTTATCAGATCCTATCCTCGACTCGGAAACACCCCACTTTGCATGGAACTACCTATTGAGGCCTCAGAACCAATTTTGGGAGTGTGCATTCCAAAAATATTCAAAATTTTCCCAACTTATTTCACCAACGACAGACCTTCTCGAGTTGGGCCTCTCATCGTTAAGCTGCATGAGGACCTTGACTTCAATTTGCCATGGGTACAGGTGTTAATCTGCCCCCTAGTGACTCTCGGTAAGTTAAGCCAAACGCTGTAGTCTATCATTGTGCCGAGTTCGGGAGAGAAAGACTAGAGAATGCTCCTGTTCCTGATACCTAAATACATTAACTGTTCTAGCGTACTGAACGCGACAATAACGGAAAGCACATAATTGGTAGCACTTGTACTTCGCTCACTCTTAATTGTCCAACTGGAGTTGCTATTTTGTTACTGTCAGTGAGTCAGTTTCAGATAGTAGTTCGTGTTCATTTGATTCAATACAGTGCATGAAGCACTTCCTTTGTCTTCCGTTACTGTTACCATTCGTTCAAACTGTAAACCCGCATCTTCCTTGTGTCATAGCAACTGCTCATTTGTATAGGATTGCGATTCTTCAGTGTGTTAACTGAAACGCATACTTTGTTTGACCTAATTACTCTGGGAAAATACTCTACGCGGCATCGGTACTCCTCACTCCATGGCTACTGTTCATCTTGGGGCCATGCATGTCCTGATTAATTCTTAAGTGCTATTTAGAAGCTAAGCCATGTACATTCCATTTTTCTTAGACTACTGTACGGTTAAGTGGTTGACGGCGGCAGCCTTGCATTAGTGACAAGACGTTACATTCACCTGAAATTCGTCACACCAAGGCGCTTCTGTGAACCTGTTATCGTTGTTAAAAGTATCGATTCTGTGGTGTTTGTGCTATGATCACTTGTTATTCCACTTGTATACATGTGCATACAAAAACCCGACGATATCAGATCAGCGCACCATGGGATTTCTCTTGGCTTCACCTCGCACCATCTCAAGGTGTTTATGTCTGTATTCACTTTTCCATTTGTTGCATTAAATTTATTAATACGATCCAAGGCTAAGCTTATGTGAATCTGCGCTCGCGTTGTTCCTCCTTCATTTTCAGGCCTTGCATTAATATTTACGCTCTTCGTAAGATGTATTCCGTCTCGCGTAATCCCGTTGGCATTTGTGTGCCTCCATGTAGGATTATGTGGTGAGTCTGGACAAAATGAGCATTTTTGTTAATCAGTTTTTTCTGCACTCTAGCATACACAGCATGATTTTAGTGGACGGGGTGTGGTATATTTCGCGGTTGCTTATCCATCACAGGACCTGACATCGTAATTAACTTGATATGAGTGCACTCAGGATAGTAGACATGCTATTTTTACCTAGCTGTATGCGTTTTTGTAATGATGCCGCCCAAACTGTTGTCTGCACCTTAACTGACTAGTAACCGGATCCCAAGTCTTCGCAACACTCCGCTAGTTTCATCTATAAAGAGCGACACCAGAAGACTCTTATGTTACTAGTTAGCTTACATAAACTATGGTATGTTATCCGTGACAAACTTTCGCCTTATCGAGTTGGCCTGCATAGCAGTAACGTGCAAACTCTTAGAGTGAGCTCCGCCATGCTTCAAGTAATCCCTAAGTTGCGCTGACAGCAGACATCTACCCTACTTCAGGGTCACTTGGCTCTACTCTTATAGGTTGCGTAGTCAGTTCCAGCTCTTCCCTCGCATGGGGAACATTCACTGTTGACTGGCCCGAAAAGACAAAACGACCACCAACTGCCCTCTTGGATATCAGTTTCTGTCTTTCTAAGCGCATCGTGCTAAAGTTTAGTGGATAGTTTTTGAAGTCGTGGTGCGTATTTGCATTCGGCCTTTCTGATCTTGCCTATTCGTAGACACAACTCTGCAGCCGAAAAGTCCTTAATTAGGCTGGCTTTTAGCGTCTGAATCACCACGACCCTTTCCAGCTGCAATTTGAACGATACGTAAAACATGATAAATGTATCCATCGTGTTTTTCTTAACTTTTGTATCATATAGCTTACGCTTTTGCTTTATAAGCTTGACCATTTTTTGATGACGCAACTTTAGATTTTGTGGGCGAACGTAGGATAGCAAGAGGATAGTGTTTACTGTTTGTTTTCCATCTGAAGGCTTTGACTGAACGATATCCGTAGATTACAACCCCTGCTCCACTATCGATATTTATAAGGGACTAGAATTATTCTAGAAGAATTCCTAATGCCTCCGGCACATCGGCGCCTAAAAGAATTCAGACACGACAATCCCTAATTTCTTCAAGCAACACCTTCATCATATGTAGCGACTTACTCACTGTTGTTACGACGCATAACGGATGTCGGTTGAAGACATTAAAGATCATCGTGTCCGATTCTTCTTAAGCGCCAACGTACCGGAGGCACACTAGCATTTGGAGCAACCTTTGGGGGATCAGCAATCAACCGTTTGCTGTAATACCCTTACTTGAATGGACGTTGCTTGAAGTCGTTGAACAGTGTAAAACGGTCATCACTTCCGTGGATTCCCCCTGAATAAACCAACCGTCAGTTCATGAGCGGCTCATTAGGCTTCACAACAGTGGCTTTGCTCGTGTAAATTCCGGACATCATACACCTTCAGCAAAGAATCAAGACTGCATTGTCTGTTGCGCAGAATTCATGGCATTTGGTGAACGGTTATTTTGGGATCGGTGTTTCTTAGTGAAACTCGGAATTGTACATGTCAATTAATTGTGAGTGGGGTTTGCAGCGGTTACAGAGTTTGCGAGAACGTCCAAAGGCTAGCCATTCTCTGTTTGAGAGGTGCACGATGATCGTCGAGCCTACTGTCAACAACGGGTTCGCTGTGCCTGTTCCGTCTAACTAACTGAAGTCTATCTATGTTCCCAGTTGGTATTTATCTCATCATGCTGTGATAAACCCTAAAAAACCACATAAGTTGTAGGTTGTTTTCGCTTGTGCTGCTAAATTCAAGAGCCTCCTGATTGGCTATTGCAAGGCTCGAACTGCACGTCTTGTCTTATAGGCGACCTCATGCGGCTAAGAAATGAAAGTCACAATGGTGATGAATATTGAGATGTTTATGCAGTAGTAGGTTCCAGAGAACGATTGCAGTGCCTTGCTTTTTCCCCTAAGTGTATCAAATGACTGCTCATCCATTTGGAATGACTTCATCCCCTTTTTGTGTTAGTTTCGCCTTGCGTAGGACAACTGAAGAGTGGGGGGCATACGGCAAAGTGTGTCAAACACTGCCATGAATGAGTCTTACCTTGACGACTGTTGCGAACCCCAGTGGTCGGTGGACTCAACGTCGAAGCTCTGGCACTTTTTGTGTCTTCTACCTGCAATCTTACCGGATGATAGTAGTAATAATAATAATACGTATATTTCTCTTGCTGAGAGAAATTGTATAGCGGCACAGATCAATTTATACAAGATTATCCGTGCTCTTGCATGGGTGACATGCATAGGTGGAGTATTGGGATATACGTTTCATGTATTAACATTCTGGCGGATGATTTAGGCCAAAGCCTATTTATGAAAACATTGGATTTTACATGTTTTTGGGCCCTTCTTGGATTAGCTCGTCGAGGGATTTTTCCCAATGTGAATATAAAGATTATGGTAATTAGCTCAAGGTAATTGGCGAGTCTGCTTCTAAATGTTGCCACATTGTCCCATGACCTAAGTGTTATTGGTAGTTTATTCCACAGATAGCTATATCTGACCAGGAAGAAATTAGGGCGGATGTTCGTTCTAGCCTTCGGTATAGTCAGTGTGAAACCTTTGTTGCGAAGCGCTCGGGTTGAGCAATGTAAATTGAGTGTAGGCAGGTCGGAATAGGTCTTTTTGCACAGCGCTTTGAAAAGCAGCAACAAGTGCTTCAATCATCGAATCCAGAATGGTTCGAGATGAAGTTCATTGCAACGTTCTCAACAACTCATTGCAGCGTGTTTACCAATCAGATGTTTAATAATTGACCTCTGCAGGTGCTCCACAGCAATTCTGTCAATCTTTCTCATATTGCCGTATATTATGCTGCAATATTCGAAGATGGGGCGAGTGAGTAGCTTGAAAAGCTCAACTCTAGCACGAATTGTGTGTATTTTGTTTGATATCTTAAACGTAAACTGTCTGGCACCTGCTACTTGGCATTAAGCCTGTTCGGAGAAATTGAAGGTAGACGAGTACCTATTTCCAAGATCTCGCGTGGACAGCTGTGTAGGGACGCGTTCATTGTTTAGGGTGCTAGATCCTTCGAGGATGCAGCAGCCGTAAGACATGGTGCTTGATTTCTCAACCGTGAGGTTCATCACCCAGGTGCGGCCCCATGACTCAAGGGAATGCAGCCCATCTTGAATGATCAGTATTGTCCCATGAAGCTTGTCACTCCGAAGCCTATAGACGATTTTGATATTGTCAGGAAATAAAAATGGCGTACCATATTTTAAAGCTGTGGTTATGTCGTTGATCTAAAGCAAAAAGAGTGAGGGACCGAGCACACTTCCCTGAATGATCCCACTGGTGATTGGGCGTGGAGAAGAGCGATCGTAGATTATTATATACTTTTCGATTCCTCTTTGTTTGCTATTTCCTTCAACCGAAAACGTTTGGAAAGATAAGTAATAGCTTTCGGGAATACCGTGCAAAACCTTTCTACTCACACTTTGCTACGCTTTGGGGCGGATTTCCCCCACCCATTTCATCACACACCAACCAAGTTACACTCACTCTACTCGGAATTACCAGCTCTATCCAATAGATCGCCAAAAGTAATAATTCTTCCATCGCTTAATTACTTATATCATCCTACCGACTTCAGAGGAGACTTATCAGAACTTGACGCCTTTTGGTTACTTAGCCAACGGTGTCACTGCGCTCGATAGCGAAATCGCATGTGTCCATCAAACCCGGATTGGCTCATATACAGTGTTTCCCAAGACAGATACAGAACAATTTGTGCTCCGTTGTCACCGTTGCCACCTCGTCTGGCTACAGTATGATAACGAAACATGGGTCCGGAGTACCGGTTTACACTGTGTGCTTATCTTTGCAACTGTACTTAGTTCTTGTTTTAAATTCCAGGGAATTCTTGCTTGTGCTTCGTTTAGTTTCTTTCTGCCTAGCTAAGGAACATTATCGTGCACCTACTACAGCCATCTCTATATGTGAGAGCCTCTAGAAAGCTTGAAAAGTTGTTGTTTTGTGGATAAATATGTATTACAAAAGCTAATGCTCATCCATATTTTATGCATATTTCGAGTTTGGCAGAGAACGAATGTCAGTCGGAGTACGTAATGCTTGTACTTGCGTTTTTCAGCTACTATTATACTGCTGAGCCTCATCACAGCCGCTTCGTCGCGCGTACTGGCCCGACTGGGTTGGTGGCCTGGCAATCTCATCCGGTCTTTGGAACAATCAGGCCAAGGTTTCTCTGTTTTACTGCTTTGTATCAACGTTCTCGCCATTGTGAGTATTATTGGACTTACACTGTAGAAATTTGACGCTTAGTAGGCTGCTGTAGCACAAGCACAAGTGCCGGCGCACCTTGTATCTGTGGTGATTACTAATCTCTTTAAGGACCTCCTGTTGCCTTTTGAGTAGTTTAAATCATCTGTCTTGCTTAGACACGTGTAACGGGCCATTAATTGATCTAGAGATGAGTCCATCGTGTCCGTAGTTTGCCTCAGCACCTTTTTCTCTGTAAGCTCATTCACCACATGGAGCCATGTGAATGAACAGACTGTACATTGTTTGAACTTTAACCTCCTCTCGCTAGTTTGCAGCAGTACAATAGAAGCAAGGATGTAAACTAGGCCTGTGGCGTTTATGCATCACTTATATTCTTGTGAACTTCATTTAGCTCGACATAATGCCGATGTAAACCGAGGTGCCCGTTGAGTGAGCGCAGTTTTACTCAGCCTGTCAGCCACATCTCAACGCCTCACTGCGGTGTAAATACCTATCATCGCAGCAAAAATGTGACAACCAGAACCAAAAACTAACAAAAGTAGAGGCTTGATGGAGGATTATATGTGTCCAATTACTTGAAGTTTTCTCTTCGAAACGCAGTATTCTCTGACCTTCGTGCTAATCGGTTCACAGCGACTACACGGGGTACTATCGGGAAGATTTTCCACAAATAAATTATCTGGGTTCAACCTCAACGACTGCGCTTCGGAGTGTGTGGAGGGTAATCTTATGATAGTTGTCTACCATACGGCTTGTCTGCTTCCCTCGAAACTGGCGGACTATGATTCTCCAATCCTTCGAACTAATTGGCTGTTTTGATGCACCCAGAGTATATGGTTGTGTTATTGGTCACGCGGTTTTATGGACAGAAGGATGCACACAGCTAGTTTCGCTGAGTCTACCCCGCTACCTTCGTTCGGGGTATTCAGTCTCTGCTTTAGTTGCTTTGAATTTAATTTGCACTTTTACAAACCTCGATCTCTGTGTGCTGCTTCGAATTGCCCTGTCTTTTCCGCTCCTTTGACCGGATATCTTTCTTTTGCGTACCGCTTTGCTTCAATAGCACTTCCAATGACCCTTGCTTCTATTGTTCCGAGCTACTGTGTGCACACATAGCACCTATACCAGTTGTTGAAACTATGTGTTTTACAACATTGGTCGTTCTTTATAGCCCGCCTAACAGGAGATCGTGTTCCTAATGAACGGTGTTCAGGTCTTCTAACCTTAGCGCTAGATGTTGCGTGATTACGAAAACTTAAAATCACTAGCATCGTTTCCGAGTTGGATTGGTTTCTAACAGACGACACTTTTGCTGCAACTCGCGCAAAGACAATCAGTAAGAGACAACTCAATTGTGTGCATAGCATATGAAAACCTCCTTTCCGCTCTCATCACTGATGACTGTCCGTAGCAGGTTGTCCATGGACGAAGCCATGGCGACCGCATTCACTAGCCACGACCTACAAGATGTGGAGCTGCACCTAGCTGATGGACTTCTTAACTTGCAGTACGCCGACGGCATAGCCCTTATCTGTGACGGCTGCCAAACGTGTCAAGCAGCACTGGACAGATTACCACTGGTTGTCAGTCGTTTTTGGCTATGCTTCGCACCCTAAAAATACGAAGCCCTTCAAGCTTGGCAGGGACCCACCCCTGCACTGACCCTATTTGATGATCAGCTAGAAGTTCTCTTAAAGATCAAATATCTATGCTGTTATATTAGCGACGGTGAAAAAAATGTGATCACAAGCCGTAAAGCAAAAGCTCAAGGTGCTTTTGCCAATTTCCGCTATCTGTGGCGTCGTCACCACATCACTCTCACCGTGAAGGGTAGAGTTTACAATGCAGCGGAACGTTTAACCATCCTGTACGGTTACGAAACTTGGCCCACCATGTCGACAGACGTAAAAACACTACTTTAGTTCTTTCATCACTGCCTTTAGCTAATGTCTGGTGGGAATACCGCATGAGCAATGGGCGTGTTCAGCGTCATGTTTGGTGCAGTAAGAGCGAATGAACCGCTCAGCATCGTTGTTTCACGCAACAGACTCCGATGGCTGGACCACGTTTTGCGTATGCTAGTACCCTGACCCCCGCGACGTGCGTTGTTTACGCGACCGGGATGGGGATGGGAAAAGAGGAGACAGACCAAGCGATGACTGTCAAGAGGAACAAAAACCCTCACTTCGAAATTGGTGTCGATTAGTGTCTCCTGACTGCCGGGCTGGGGTCCTAAGGACGGCAAACACGTCTGGTTTGATACACTTGTTGATTTGTCGAGGAGTCGATCCCAATGACGTTTGTGTTGTGTGTTTATTTGTTCGTCCCCAGCCCACTTATCTTCCCACTCTAACAACGATTTCTGTATTGAAGCTTGCTATGTTAGCAGTATGTTACCTATTGTTCTTTGTGTTCCATCCTATTTTGTGCCTCGCTTTTTTATCTACCTTAGCTGTTTGTATTGCCGCACAATAGTTGAGGGGTGCATCTCATCTTCAGCTAGTTTGTGATTATTAGTATTTTGCATGGCAGCTGATCGATCGATGCTCCCAGCCAACGTTTGGAACAAGGGGTGACATGCTGAAAAGGCTCTCAAAGTATGGGG
The DNA here is from genome assembly GCA_944474145.2 of Dicrocoelium dendriticum. Lineage (NCBI taxonomy): Eukaryota > Metazoa > Platyhelminthes > Trematoda > Plagiorchiida > Dicrocoeliidae > Dicrocoelium > Dicrocoelium dendriticum. The sequence continues at coordinate 147,833,937 of OX104064.1, forward strand.
GTCCGTTAGTTGCCATCCGTCTCACGGCTGTCCACTAGACATTCTCAACTCTTTCCACTGTTTCCCTCTGGGCCATAGCCGTGGCCTGCTTAGTAGCATCAACCATTGCTCCCAGTTTAGTCCCGTACTGTTTTTGCATTGCCCTCAGGTCATGGCAACCGTTCTGACAATCAAATATTGGAATCCGGTTTCCAGACGGCATCAGGCCCATCGCACTCAAACCGAACAGCTGCTTAGGATAATCGCCACTGTTCTACGTGAAGCACCGGGTGCCGTTTATGTGGCGCATATTACTGGCCTGCTGATGCTGACAGCGCTGTTGCTACTGTTCACCTTGGTGTTTTTACTGCTTTTGACAACAGGTAAGTGACAAGTAACGATTGTAATAATGATGTGCTAATTTAGGGAACACAATGTAATTATTGCATGCAACTTTAGTTCCCTCTTTCCATGTTTGTTACGCATCTGGGCACACCTGGTTTCCTTTGTACTTTACAGGTGCTTAGCATCCCAGCAATGCTGTAAGCACCGTGCTCAGTAGAAATATGACAAGTCTCAACACCCCACTGTATCTGCTGGAGGATCCGCTTTCCGAATCCGTATCGTAAAATATTAGAACAAACTGTTAGTAATTGGGACATGTTCAGTCTCCGGAAACACAGCTGTTGAGTTGTGGTTTGAACCGCACGTATGTCAGCATATTCACAATGCGTACTTATGCTTGTTTTGCTATGCTTTCTGCACGTATCAAGTTATCAGAAAGGCCAGTAGTTAGATGTTGCTTCTTCGCAATGTCGACTTCTTTACAATTTTCGATGGCTTCCTTCATCAGTTTCGTTGGCCAAGACTGACGTACACATTGATCAGCAATAATCATATCAACATATCCATCCGTTTTCCCATTCGCCTGGCGCATGCATTACTTGGGTGCCTTTCGTCTCCGGTGCTTCCTCTTTGAACTGGAAGACGCGTCTTCTGGTTCAGTGTGACAACATCAAACCGATCAGTAAAGCTATCCACATCGGTGCTATTCGCAACGCAGAATGTCAGAAGTATGGTGTCCATAAGCAACAGCTCTGTCTAGACCAGAAACGGATGAAGGATGTTCGACAGTTGCACTTACATGACCCCACAGTACAGGCACTCGGTAACATTGTTTATACAATCGCGGATGTTATCTTGTCAGGTGCAGTGATTACGGTCGTAGGTTTTACTCTACTCATCCTATTGCAAAATTCCGTTGTATTAGCAGCAATTCACTTACTTCATAATGAAAACATACTGCCGAATCAATTGACTTGCGCAGAAGGCAATCTGACGGCATAAATCTGCTCGAATTAAAAGTTTTTGCAATGCAAAAGCGTGCTTATTTTAATTATTCTGTCTCTACGCTCAACAAATGTAACATAACACGCTCATACTACGACTGCACTTGCCTGTCTGCTTCCAACTGTGAACCAGGTGCCAGCTGACTACTGATATTTTAACGGTCCCCCACAACTAGGCGGATACTGCCTGCCAAGTTGATCCGTTTCTGGAGTTCACCATGACATGGACGCTTCCTAAAGGATTTAGTGTTGATATGCATATCTTTCGGGATCTCGATCACGGATCGCTTATCAGCGCGGTCCAGGATCATCCAACGCTGCTCCATACGTTACGGAACCAGAACTTCAACAAACTATTTGAACTCAAATATATTGTGCCTTTTTCTAGTGTTTTGTTCTTTTCAAGCTTTTTTCTAACTAATACTAGAACCCTTCTCTTCTTGGCTTTGGAATCTGGGCCGATCAATGCGACTGCACGACCGGAACGACTCGATGCCAGTGGCCTGCGCCACAATGGTCAGGCCTCATTAAGAGGGTTGTACCTCAAGATATGGGGTAATATGCAATGTTATTATATTATAGCGAACAGATCCTCAGCTGTATTCAGTCGCTATGCTCGATATGTCGAATTCACGGAATCGACTGTTGCCTATTTTACCAATAGCAGAACAAGTATCATCTAACGCAGCACTCTTTCGTGCTCCTGAAAGATGTGAAAGCGTCTCTCGTCTTTTTTTCTTTTACGCTCAGTTGAGACGGTACGAATGAACACGACTGGTTGCGTAACCGTTCGACCATATCCATGGATCAGTTATGGTGTTATTCCGGTTTATGTGTTCTACACTCTTTGGATGATCCGTTTCTGTCTCTCGCTCAGCCAAACAGTGACAGTTGTGTTTGTATCCTCCTGGTGAGTTATTTTTCTTTATCCATTCCATTTACCCTGCTGTCTTGCCAGCCCAGTTAATGGAAACCGTCTAGAGATCTCTCAGTATGAGCAAGCTAATAGGGTCACTTACACACACACCCTGTCACCAGTGCGATTCATCCTCCACTGTCATGCCAGTTACGAACAGGGCAGAGGATAGCGGTTGGCCCCGGAGCAACAACTTTCCACACAGCGACTGTGTATGACATGGCACTTAGAAGCTGTATGGTTGGTGTTACTGCTGAGCTGCAGCAAAGAGCGGGGCATATGAATAAGATAGTGTAAGATCAGGAAAACCATTATCAGCTCGCCTCGTGATCAACAACACCATCCACTGGGTACTTTCAAGCGTTTGTGCCTCTGTTCATAGGTCAGATTACGCATTCCATTGACGTACTTGGATGCCCGACGTTGAGGCTGCTCAAAAGCATTGAGCTCTTGCTCTGGCCTTAGTTGCCAGACTTGAATTGCTTATTCGACGTGAGGGCGAACATCATACTTAAGTATCTTTTGGATAATATAAAGGTCTGTATGTCCGAACGCCCGTCTCACCAGCCCAATGTCTTGGTTAACAGCCTCATAGGCCTTTTGGGATTGCTTGAAATGACCCAAGTCCTAAACCAGCACGCTTAAGTCACCTTCGACAGATCGCTGTGTTCGGAGCCCGTATGAGTAGGTGCTCTGGTATCGTGTGTAGAGTGTCCTCCACTTGCTTACGTTTAACTGCATGATGTTTCTGTTCATCTGCTTGTGTGCCTTATCTTGGCCACATCTTCTGGCACAAGATCCGTATTACTAACTGCAACACATCGAACGACACGGTCCGCCATACCATAATAATTATTGTTATATCAACCAAATATGGTGCACCTCAGCGCAGGTTGAGCTGGGGTACTTGTTTGTAAGAAACATGGCCGTAGCTCTACGGAAGCGTACTCTAGGAAAACCTACCGTTCATTTGTTAGTAACATAAGGGTATTTCACTCCTCCTGGTTGCGTCCATATGAAGTATTCCAAAGTTCCAACGATTGAGGTTCCACAATGCCTGCTACTAAGCCACTATAGTTGTTGCGCGCTGCTTGGCATATCCCTACGAATCAGGCAACAATCATAGGTTCTTGTAAGGTACAGGCTGATGTCAGGATACTTTGCCTTGTTCGGTTCTCGTTTTGAGTTGTGAGGCCAGATCCATGCATTAGCACTTCCACGTCACGAGGTTGTGATACCAGATAGGCAGCGACACGCGAACTATCCATCGCATGTTGGTGGAGATGGGGCCCACACTGATAGACCGCTGACTACTGCAGGCGCTTCTTGGCCAAAGACGGCACCAGTGGTAGCTGAAATGTACTCACCTCTAGCAACCCTATATATATATATATATATATATATATATATATATATATATATATATATATATATATATATTCTGTGGTACAGATATTGTGCCATCGGAATCATGGTTGGATAGGAAAACAGTATGAATAATCAGAAAAGAGTGACAACAACAAAAGCTTTTTTGTCTAGTTTACTACTCACAGTTTTTGAAATTTTTTCAGTTTGTTCTTTTCTAGGGGGAAAGAAGCGACACCGCAACACACCGATGCACACGTCCGCCATTGACATCGATCTTGAGCCATGGCTTCCAAGGTCTTCAACCAGCAAGTATCCGCATCTCTCGGACCCCAACCAGGTAGTCGACAACAACCGGCCGAGGCCAACTACTTCGTCAACTTTTTCATGCGGTTTCTCCGTGTTGTAGGCTGTCCACCAGATCGTCTCTTTCAGCCCAGTTCAGCAATCGCAAACAACGCACGACGCGGGTAACGCTGGACAGGTATGCGCAACACGTGTCCCAACCACCGCAGTTGATGCAGTGAGACGAGCCCCTCGAGCGAGTTGCTTCCACGTCCCAATATACGCTGTCTAACTTCCACATTGCTTACGTGGTGCTGCCACCACACGCGGGCAATAGACCGCAGACTGCGGTGCTCGAAAACAGATAGCCTGCGCAAGTCATCTTTACGAATGGGTCAGATCTCCCATTCGTACAACAGTACAACACGAAAGGTTGCACACTAGACCCACCCTTTGTTGTAGAGACGAATGTCGTTGCGACGCCACAAATGCCTCAGCCTAGAAAAAGCGTGGCCTGCTCTCGAGATGCGCATCGAAATCTCGTCTCCAACAGCTCTGCCAGCAGTGATGCAATTTCCCAAGTAGACGAAGCTCTCCACAACCTCCACTGTTTCACCACCAAGAGTGAGTGCAGGCAGAGGCACCTGCCATTCTTGGAAGAGAGCCTTGCATTTTGATGACGAAAAGTACATACTGTACTTTGATGCTTCAATCGTCAAGCGGTTTAGTGCAAGTTGGACGACGTGTGGATCGTCACCCAGCAAGACGATATCATCAGCATAATCCAAATCAACAACTCGACTACCTGGGAGGAGCTCAACGCCAGCGTTCAACGAATTGCCCAGAGCGTTCTTCAGGACATCCTCAATGACGAAGTTGAATAGGAACGGAGAGATAGGACATCCTTATCGAACTCCACTGTAGACCACCAAGGTAGGCGAAAGCTTGCCATAAGCCCTAATCCTGCCCGAGGTCAGGTTATAGAGAGCGCGCAGTATGGAGACGAACTTCTCGGGGACACCATTCCTCAGTAGGCAGTGCCACAGTACTGTACGATCGACAGAATCGAAGGCTGCACGGATATCCAGGAACACAGCAATCGTTGGCCTCTGATACACAGAGCGGAGCTTGAGGATCTGGCGGAGTGCGAAGATTTGATCGATGCAGCCGCGACCAGCACAAAACCCAGCTTGTTCTTCTCGTTGCGACGATTCGCGCGTTGAGGATAGCCTGCGAAGTATGATGGACACCAGCAGCTTACAAACGACGGGGATTAATCGTATGCCTTTGTATTTGGAGCAGGTTGTGCGCAGGCGCTTTTTGAAGATGTGGACGATTTTCGATTCACTCCAAGATGATGGAACTTTCTCTTTCGACCAAATTTTCGAGAACAAACGGTGAGTTCTCGAACCAGCGAAGCTCCACCATCTTTTAATAGAGCTGGAGAAAGACCATCAGGGCCGGGGGTTTTATAATGCTTGATGTGCCGGAGCTCCTGCTCGATTTCCTGGTAATAGGGAGGATATTTGGGGGTAGACCACGGCCCCAACGCGAGCGCCAGAGGTAGCAGATGGAGGTGGGGGCCAACAAAACTGCTGGCCAAAATGTTCGGCACATCGCTCCAACCGTCGTTAAAGATTGGTGATTAACGTGCCGTCCTCTTCGCATATTGTTTCACTTATACCAGATCGAACACCTTCGGTGACTCGAATGAGATGGAGAATTTCTCTGGTATTACCAGAGAGACTAGAAAGCTCCATCTTTCTATCACGTTCACACCACCAAGCTTCGCGGTCCATTTGCAGACTCCTGCGCAACTCTCGACCAAGGGATTGGCGTCCTTCACTGTGTCTAAAATCCGACGGGATCAAGCGGCGTTTGTCCATCAGCGACAAGGAGATGGCGTAAATCCAATGCTTCGGTGGCTGACGAGCAACTCCACAGGTGTCGAAACTAGCGGAAACTAAGGCATCTTTGATCTGTGTCCACTGCGAATCGAAGTCCCCGTCAATAGTTGCGCCAAGCGACGTTTACAATCAGGCTTGTTACCTGGTTAAAATCGCAAGGTTTTGTAGATTTGCGACGTACGGTAGGTAGTGATCGCGCTTGGGTCATCCTCAGAAACGCATGTAAGTCTTTGCACGAATCATTGCGTGATCGGAGTCTAGATAAGTTGACCAGTACGGTCGGCAGTCCGTTACGCTTCCGCGCCATCTGTAGCTGATTGCTTTGTGGTCAAGCTGGGAGCACTTTTGTGTTTGTGAGGGCGGGCGCCAGGTAGCAGTGTGTCTCCTCGAGTGCCGAAAACTAGTGCTCTAAAGATACAAGCGATGATCAGAGCAAAGTGGAAGCAGTCTGTCTCCATTGTCTGATCGACTGCCACCGAGACTAAAACTACCCTCAAGGTGGTGCTCGCTTGGTGGAAGGCGACCAACCCGCGCGTTAAAGTCCTCGGCCAGAATGACTATATCAGTCCTTTTGGAGGAACGCAGTAGTTCATGTAGCTGCTGGTAAAAGCTATCCTTGACTGCATCCGGACTGCAGTCTGTAGCGGCGTAGGCGGAGACGACAAACAAGGCACACTTAACGTCTCGACGCCTGCTTACATTACATGAACCTCGTAGTCTGACTACATAGCCGACTGTTGACTGGGATGGAGTCAAGCAGAGCTGATTCAGCCCTGGCACTCAGTGCAACCCCAATACCAGCTTGGCCAGAGGCGGCAGCTTCTGGGTCTCCGGAAAGCCACAAGTGGTATTTGGCGTCAGGGTTTACCGGAGAGGCCATTCTGATGACGGCGCTAGAGTCTTGTAATTTGGTCTCTGAAAGGCAACAGATGTCTACCGAGAGCGTTACAAGAGTACGGGCTAGACATGCTTGTCGTCCGATCTGCATCAAAGTTCGAACATTAAACGCTGCGAGGATGAATGGAAAACCAGGTCGAAGAAGAGCTGGAGCTTCAGTGGTGTGAAAGACGGTTGCCATCGCAGGACATTGAAAGGCGGGAGTTTGGCTGTTGCTTGCATCAGTTGCGAGACGTGGGTCGTTTGTGACGATGACCGTAGAAGACATAAGAGTACATGTGGGTGCAGGGCCGGAGGTGGGGTGATCTGTGAGTGGAGGTTGAGCGGTTGAGTTAGCATAGAAGATAGGCATAGCATGAGCAGTAGTAAGCAGTGTGGTCCATGATTCGTCAGTGGGCGTGATACTAACCGGTTGCCCAAGCCGAAGTAGAGGGTTGTCTTAAGGGGCCCTACCCAGAGCCTTTGATCTAAGATCTAACCTACAAGGCAGCAGGGCGATGTGAAGACGTCGCAACCCGTTAGGAATCAGTGACCAAATAGATGCTTCATGTGCCTTTCGGTCCGTGAAGGACTAGGGGCCGAACGCACCCTTGAAGTACAACGCGTCTCAAACAGTGGCAAGAAGCAGTGACTTTATTTAGTGGCGAGTCACATTCGCCACGTCGCAGTGTTGTTAAACAGACATTTGTGGCTTTTTATAGGGAGCACGCTTGCCAGGCGAAAATCCACCAAGTCCTGGAACACTATTGTCGAACCATTTGCTGGAACAGGAAAAACCCGAACCACCCAGCTGGCACCACTAGCAGTTGTTCGGCAAGTCAGTCATTTGTTTACATCCTTCATGCGCAACGGATATCCACGCAGCTTCATCCGAAGATACATGAACCAGAAGAGTACAAACACCACACCTGAACCAACAACAACCAAACGGATCGCTTTACCATACATCAAGAACGTATCGGAACTGACTGCTAGACTCCTCAAGCCACACCATCTGTTATTGGCTCACATACCCACCAACACGCTGAAAGGAACCCTATCTAGACCGAAAGGGAAGACGAGTACACACGAACGCCGGAACGTCATTTACAAGATACAGTGTAAAAATTGTGATAAGAACTATGTGGGCCAAACGGGAAGAAAATTGTCTACAAGACTGCAAGAACACAAGCGAGCCTGTCGAAACCATTACCCATCATCCTTGGTCTCGACACACGTTGATGAAGAAGGGCACGCATTTGATTGGGAGAAAACAGAGATACTAGCGCAAGGCGAGACCAAAAAAGGAAGAAAATTCCTTGAAGCCTGGTTTTCTACAGTCAGTTCAATAAACCAACGCATCGATTTTGATCCGATATACAGGCAGCTGCGAGAAAAGATTTTACGTGGATCATCTGGCAAATGAGTCGGAAAAGGCGGCGCCCACACTGGGAACAAGCAATGATCACGGGACCTGAATCGAACTGAGAGGTTCAAATGTCACTCGCTCACCGGTAAGAATCGACAAAACAAATCAGTTTACTTATAACGCACTGAGGAAGTCACCACGACTGGTGATGAAACGTCTGCAACGAAACTGTTCAGCTCGGAGAACAGAACAAAATCTGAACAGATCACCCGAGCTACAAGTATTCCGATTTAAGTCAGTCTGGAGCTTGTTCGTCAAAGCAGCCTTTTTAATAAAATCCTGTACAGCTACGGATGAGTTCAGTTCTAAAGTTTTTAGAGAACCCTAAGATTGAGCTTCCCGAAATGATGGGAATTCGTATTGTAGGATGGAAGGCCAATAAATTTGTGTTCGTCCGTTTCGGCAGCGAGATCACAAAAATCGAAAATGTATGGGAGATGTTACTCCGTGGTACATTGGGAAAAGCACGTCGAGCTTGATCGAATCACTGTGTGCGGGCAGGATTGCAACAGTGGCAGAAAGTGCTAAAGCGTTATAACAGTCCGACTGCACGCCACAGACTGCGCGTTACAATTCATTCACATAACTAGTGCCTCAAAATGGCCCCTCCAATCCTTCCAGGTATTTGTTGGTTACACTGTTCCGTTAATACACGCTTTACCTACGTTACGATTACAAGCTCTACATAGCATACGTTCACCGACGCTATAGCGTATTCGTCCGCCAGTGGAATCCATCCATCAGCTTCGCTTGTGTCCCCTTTTTCTTCGTGAACGAGTGGCTAAATGCAGTGACTGTTCTAATTCGCCAGGTATAGCAATATCAGTCACCGAGATCCCAAAACGAAAACATGAAGCCCTGCATCGCATTACTTGTTAGTTTTTACATGAGTCATTGATAATAATTTTGAAGGCGCTTGTCCGCCCAATTTGAGACATCCTAACCTTTGATGAATTTCTAAAGTGTTTTGTTTTATCAAAGCACATAGATTGATTCGATTAAGTGTTCCGGTTTAAATTGTTAGCACCACTTTGACATGACATCTGTTTGTCGCATAATTAACTTGAAGCGTTGCGGTCATCATCAACAGCAGTAGCAAGTTAGCCATTTGAACTGATGCTTCGCTGCTATACAACCATGTTGACCTATGAAATAAAGAATAATAAGAGGAAGGGGGACTTACCTGAAAACCTTAATACCCTAAGCAAACATTCATGGTCAAGGCGCCTACACCTTGTTTAGACAACATACCGTCGTAAACAGCTGGCTATCGTGCAAAGATAAGGCGGCATCAGCGAGACAGCTTTCTTGCGGCTTTCACCGCTAACTCAGCACCAAACACACTTTAAACAGGCAATCCGATTAGGAAACAGCAACAGACGCGCCACTGGTGTCGGTTTCGCGCCATATTCTGTAAAGTCTCGAGCCAAGCACAAGGCAAGTCACGTGGACTCCAGCCTGGAAGGCGAAAAGGACCAACGACACCCAGTTTGGTCGTCAGTGACTTCATTTCCCGCTGCCAAGTCAACTTCTGTCCACCTCGAGCCTTGCGCCATCCGACACCTGGTAGACTGAACAAGGCCCTCCTAGGTAAGCGGTGACAAGGCATACGTGGCACACGCCCCAGCCAATGCAACTTATCCAATGCTATCTGTTTTTCTAAGGAGCTAGCATGATTATCACCACCTGGTATTTGCCTGCGCACATCATTTTTATGGACACGCTGGTGCCATCCGACACAAGAAATCCTTCTCAAACAACGGTGATCAAAGGCTTGAAGGCGCCTCAGTTTTTCAAACCGAAGGGGCCAGGTTTCACTGTCATAGAGTGGGACGGCCCTCACTGTGGCCTTGTATACACGGAGGGAAACTCCCTTCTGTCGCCAATGATGCGCAGCTCTAAGAAGGCAGCTCTGGCTTTGCAATGTGTGAACTGACTTCAATTTCTGTGTGCCCATCGTTGCTTATACAGCTGCCATGGTAAGTAAATTGATCAACCATCTCGAGTTCTTCGTTAGCAGGGGTCAGGGGGTCATCGAGTGGCTAGTCGTCCTGAAACAACACTTTGTACTTAAACGTGCGTAGTGTATGCCAACTAATGGAACCACTCTAGAAAGACTATTCAGGGTTGGTTGTGTCGCCGCAACATCATCGACAAGCAAGACAATATCGTCCGCATAATTACGGTCAACTATTTCACTAGGTAGGACCTCAACGTCTACATCGTGAGATTCCGCGAGGGAACACTCATTGATAGAGTCTACGACGGAATTGAAAAAATACCGGGGAAATCGGACAACCCTGACGAACGCCACTTGTGGTCGGAAAGCTATCCTACAGGTCATCGTAGACCCTTACACGGCCTGTAGTGTTCGAGTATAATGCACGAAAGGTGTTCACATATTTCGTGGGAACACCTTTCCGCGCAAGTATTTTGAACAGAATGCATCGATCGACTGAATCGAACGCACACTTGAAATCGAGGAACACAGCTATTGTCGGTCTGAGGTATGCTTGGCGCTGCTCTAACACCTGCCACAAAGTGAATATATGGTCTATACAGGCACGTCCTGGGCGGAAACTGGTCTGCTCTTCCCTAATCCGAGGTTCCCGTTCCGCAGTGAGGCGACGAACTATAGTCGAGGCAAATAATTTTGTTGCAACTGGTGTTAGGCTAATACCCCTGCGGTTAGAACAGTCTGTGCGACTGCGGCTGTACCCACGGACGCCGCGGAATTTTTCTAAGCCGTGCTGGATGTGCAATTTTCTTTTGGAATACTGTGTTATACGTGTTTTCTGTGTGTGAATTTTACACCAATACAGTTCTTTTGGTGTATTGTTTTATCTGTGCGAATTTGGTGAGTATTTCCTCGCTACTTTCGGAGATCTCACTGATCACCCAACTACAGGCGGTGTCCGCCATCTTAGATTGGTTCTACAATGGCACGTACCTCTTACCCGCGGAAAGCGAAGCCTAAAGCTACCGAGATGAACGTTAGTTGCCGCGTTGGCAACTGTGTAAAACTTGTGCGGTCTGGTATTGAATGCAGTAGCTGTCGAAAATACTTTAATCCTCGGTGTGCTCGCCTTAGTACCAGCCAGACAAAAAAGCTGCATGATACAACCGATTCTATCTGGTTCTGCACTGAGTGTTCATCTCTTCCACTCGTCAGATGTATAACTGTGCTGGCACAGAAGTGCGATAGGTTGTCAAAGATTGTAGAGCAAGCAACAGCAGTGAAAGCTGTCCCATATGAGCCAGATAACTCTGTACATAAAGGTCCATGCTCAACATCATGCTCCAATCCAGAACGGTGTAAGAACAATGTTCCAGTGTTAGTCACCGCGACAGTAGCGGCTGCTCATAAAGACGCGTTCACCGCACACTCTCCACCAGAACCACCCACCACGCTGAACGCTGTTAAAGGGACGACAACATACGCGTCCGTTGTCACTACTCATACGGCTGAGGCCCCTTTCATCGTTACGCAACCCGCTGCCAAACAAGTTAATACTACCGTTACCACCACGGGACTCAAGATCTCATCATCTACCCAAGCGAAGAAACCAATTACTGGTCCTCACAAGAAGGTGGACATTAAAAAACATCATAATCCCTTGACAGTTATATGCTCCAATGTGACTGAATCCGGGGCGAACTCTATAAAAGATAAGATATTGGACGACAAAAAACAGCGGGACTCCCTGTGTCAACTGATGGAGGTTCAAGTTAAACCAGTCAGTATGATGCGTCTCGTCCGTCACCCAAACTCCATACACTATGGTGATCCACGTTTACTCCAGGTAACACTACAATCAGCTAATGATGCAGAGGAAGTTCTCTTGTCAGCTACTCGCCTCCGTACCACATCATGCACAGTTCGAATCTTTCCAGATGTTCCTTGGAGCGAACGTCAAAAACGCAAACAAAATCCGGACGACTTCCGTAAACGACAAGACGCCAAATCTGTTCTTGTTCACGGTGTCCCCGAGCTCAAGACCTCAAGCGATCTAGAGGCCAAAGCGCATGACTGGGATGAATGGCGTTTTATTCGCGAACTGCTGTCACTCGAAAACGTTATTGCTACTTCGACATCAAGGTTACCACTCTCACCTAACTACAAAGGATGTGGTCCCCAAGTGATGAAAATATCGTTGCATTCCGAAATGATGGTAGAATATGTGATCAATACGTGGCGCAAAATGCGTCAAATGCTACCATCCGAAATACGTATAAAGACGATGGGCACTGAACCACCAACAGGCCATGTCACACTGGGCAAGCAACGTACCAATACAATTCTGCCGCCATGTAGCTCAGACCAGAGACAATGCCAAAACACGCTGCCGGCTGAAGGGGGACAAGTTGGTCACCCACTTGTTGGCGCTGAGAGCTCAATACAACGACCTGAACTGGCCCTAGGGTCTGCAGCATCGGTCCTACAAAAAAACTACCGGCAGCCGACCCCACAAGGGTCGGCGTAAACTCCAACCGAAAACCAGAATCTACAAACACTCTTCTAACCACCGATGCCCTCACCTGCTTCTATACTAATGCACAAGGTCTTCTCAGCAAGCTAACCGAACTTCGATTTCGCCAGGTCTCCACGCCCTGGGACCTAGTTATGGTCACCGAAACCTGGCTGAGTACGGAAATCGCGGATGCCGAGATTGCGCTACCTGGCATGAGTTCCTTACGAAAAGATCGGCCTAGCAGAGGAGGCGGAGGGCTTTTGTATTATCGATCCGACCTACATGTTGAGATCATTGATGACTCAGAAGCAAACATCAACGATTCTCTTTGGTGTCGTATGCACCTGAGACGTGGCGATGTGTGTTTGCTAGCAATAGTTTACCGTCCTCCAATGTCTACCTTGGAAATGGATCAACGCCTTGCTGCTGCGATGAAACGAGTATTGACACGTCCACACAGTCACGTCCATCTGGTGGGGGACTTCAATCTGCACGCACTCGAAGTTCCAGCATCGCCCAGCGAACAGTTCAAGGCTGATTTGCAAGAACTGATTACCGATGTACCACTGTATAACAATGTCACCTCCCCCACTCGTTTCAGAACGGGTGACACCCCCTCTGTCTTGGACCTTGTGCTCACCAACGAGGAACCAATGATTGACACCGTTACCATAGCTACACCACTAGGTCGTAGTGATCACGCTACGTTGCACTTTCGTTACATCTGTTATTCGGAGTACGTTAGAGAGAACGACGAGGAAACTTATGTGGTTACACATTACGACATCTTGTCTAATCTTGTTCAAGACACCAACTGGTCCTTCCTGACCGAGAATCCGCCCGATGAGGCTTGGATGGTGTTTGTCACCAAATTCACTGAGCTAGTGGCAAATGCATCAGAACGCAAGGCCTTTCGCCCGAAGCAAGTGGATTCGTTCCTAAGAAGCCGTACGAGAAAATCTATGGCCTTAAGGGATTCGGCCTGGCACGCTTACAAAGTTTGCCCAAGTAATCTGACCTGGGGAGTCTACACAACTCAACGAAACCACTGCGTCAAGTTAATTCGCGAAGACAAACTCCAGCACCAACAGAACTTAGCGGCGAAATTCAGCAGAAATCCAAAGCTGTTGTATAGACATATCAACAAACTCCGTAGAGTGCAGCGCGGGATCCCGGTCTTGCGTGCAACAGATGGTCATGCGCAAACTGCACAGGACGCGGCCAACGTGTTTCGTCAACATTTCCTCCATACTTTCCGGAGTGAACCATCCCTTCACCCGATTTTGACAGAGCTCTCACCGTTCCCAGGTTTACACAACGTATCGTTCACGGCAACCAATGTGTTGAAAACGCTAATGTCGTTGCGTGTGCACAGCTCGCCAGGCGTAGACGGTATTAAACCGAAGGCGTTGAAGGCAGCGGCCCTAAACATTGCCGAACCATTAGCTCGGTTCTTTCAACGTTGTCTTGACGAAATGCTGATTCCCACAATGTGGAAACATGGGCTAGTCACTCCCATTTACAAAAGCGGTAATCGTGCGGAGCCGTCGAACTACCGTCCAATCACTCTCCTCCCAGTTTTATCCAAAGTAATGGAACGTATAATTGTGGAGGCGCTGATGGGATATCTGGAGAACAACAATATCATAGTGCCACAGCAACACGGATTCCGCCGAAATCGATCCTGCACTACAAACTTGCTGCTGGCCCGAGCAAGCTGGACGGAGTCAGCTGATGCTAGATTTGGAGTCGACGTTGTCTACCTGGACTTCTCGAAGGCGTTCGATCGTTTGGACCACCGCATCCTCCTACACAAGCTTCGAGGCTACGGAATCGGTGACCCTGTGCTTGGTTGGATCGCCAAGTTTCTCACTCAACGTCGGCTGAATGTGAGAGTCCGCAGCTCCATGTCCGACCCAATTGACGTCCAGTGCGTTGTGCCACAAGGGTCAGTACTGGGACCACGTTTATTTTTAACATTCATTAACGACCTTGCCAGTGTACTACAGGCGAACTTCTTGCTGTTTGCAGATGATGTCAAAATTTGGCATGACATCCGGACAGAGGACGATCACGCAACACTGCAGAGCGATCTGGACAGGGCGTACACTTGGTCATCCGAAAACATGCTCCACTTCAATGTCGCCAAGTGCAAAGTCGTGAGCTTACGCCACGATCTCATCCATGAATACTTACTCGGGGACCAGCCGTTGCAACATGCTTCCCAGGAATGCGACCTCGGAGTGATCGTGCAGGACGACCTCGGCTGCTCCAGACAAGCTGAAAAGGCATCGAAAAGGGCCAGTCAACATCTCGGACTCTTACGGAGGGCTTTCCGAAATTTCGAGCCATCTGTATTTCCGCAAATGCTGAGCGCTTACGTGAGACCCCACGTGGAGTATGCGATCCAGGCCTGGCGTCCCTGGCGCAAGCGCGACATCAGTGCACTTGAAGCTCCACAGCGTAGAGCAACGAAGCTCGTCAGAGGCCTGTTTCACATCCCCTACCAACGCAGACTGCAGTCTCTGGGATTGTACAGTGGTGAATATCGTCGTCACCGAGGAGACCTCATCATGGTCTACTTAATACTGATGAATCCAAATCACCCATGTCGCAGTCGCTTGCAGCTGAGCCAAAATACCAACCTGAGAGGTCATCAGCTCAAACTGGCTACACACTACAGTCGACTTGATTGTCGACGAAACTCTTTCTCACTCCGTGTGTCCCGTGCTTGGAATGCGCTCCCCACTCACGTCGTCCTTTCCCCCACATTGGCACTATTTAAAAAACGCCTCGATAACACACTTTCCAACTTGCTTTACTTGGCATAGCACGTCCTATTCGGAGGACGAAAGAACGAGACCCAAACCATGAGATTACGGACCCTCCCCGCAAGTTGGCGGTGATGTCACATACAGAAGTGTCCTAATGAGCGACATGGATGTATACAAACTGGAGTAACGTACCACATCTCTCAACGGAAGCAACACACGAGTGAGCGTTATCCGTTCCTTTGATTTCTTTTTCCCACATTTGCTATAAAATAACAGCTCTACTTTGGGTGCAGACATCCAGTCCATACTTCAAACTATCATTATGAAGTGGTGCATTGAAATCTGTAGAGGCTTAAAAAACGATTTACTTGTTCGATTATCCTTCCATTTTATCTATTGCTCCAACCACCCTACGGGACCTATCAAGCATATGTTTTTTTACCCGTTATAAATCATTGTTCATTGCCCTTTTTGTATATTGCCACTATAATCGATTCGCTCCAATTAACCAGGACACTTCCTTCCAGATACGTTCGAATAGGGAGGTCAGTGCTTTGCAGAGGACCTTACCTCCATCCTTAAATAGTGCAGTTGGGAGGGAATCCGGGCCAGTGGCACGAAAACGATTGAGGGCTGTGAACGCGTTTCGGACCTCCGCCTTCGACGGAGGCTCTAAACTAACTGTCCATGACTCGTCCTGCATCACCTGAGTAGGAAGAGGTCCGGGAGCAGGGGGCCAGCTGAACTGATCGTGAAAGTGTTCCGCCAAACGAGCCATACGGCGCTCCTTATTGTGTATCAGCGCACTCGCGCTGTCTCTGATTGTCTCACTGACGCCTGGTTTTCTCGGACCAGTGGTGCGGATTAGTTGAAAGAACTTGCGGTAATTGCCTACTGCTCCTGCAACCTCCATTTCTTGAACCCGAGTGGTCCACCAGGCTTCCTTGTCATCACGTTAGCTCCACTTTTGTTCGCGCCTGATGGCCCGTCTGGTCATATTATGCTCAGATCCAGACGGGAGGTTTCTTCTAGCTTCGGACAGATTCACCGGCCTCTCGGCTATCCAGTGACTAGTGCGGTGACCATTGATAGTGCCACAAGCAGATGCTCCTGCGTCGTGTATGCCGGCCGAGATCCTATTCCACTGAAGCTCGGTGTCATTAGAACAAGTGCGTCTTGATAGGCTTGCCTGACCAAGGGCCGAGACAGTTTCTCAGTTGCCGACCGAAGGAGACGCTTGGTGCGCAACGAGACTGGACTAGCAACTACCAAATGTCTCCTGAAGCCAGTATGAACGAGATAGTGGGTAATAGACTGTTAGGCACCTTGTCAACGTGCACATCAAGCGCAGCCACACCGGGAATATCAAGCACCAGCCAATCACTTGAAATGACGAGATCAAATAAAATAAATCGAATAATGCATGCTGTGTCCGAAGTTATTGTCTGCAAGAAATAAGCGGGCATCTTCGCACAAATGAAGTAACCGCTCAATGTTATCATTACGGGAACCTACACCGCGTTGTCCGCCCAGATGTATTTCATCAGTGGTTAATTTTCCAAATTGAGCGTTCAGCTCTCCCACCATCACAACGGTATCTGTGCTTCTTCTGTGGTGAAGGAGCTCGGTCAGTTGGCGGTAGAAGTCGTTTTTTACCCAATCATCGCTATAATTTGTGGGCGCGTAGGCAACGATAATGAACAGACACCCATTAGTCCCTCGCGACTTCGAAACTTTGAACGAACCAGCCAATTGAACCGCACACATCTGGCTACTGATTGGGTTCCAATCAACCTGAGCAGCTTCAACCCGGGGTAATAATAATAAATAATCCCGGGGACTCAGAGCAGTGCCTGCACCAGCTTGGTCTGTGCTCGCATCCACATCGTCACCGGATAGGCGCAATGAGAAAATACTGCTGGTGTCATCTAAAGGAGATTGCAGAGTGAGCACAAGGCTCGAGTCTTACAGGCGGGTCTCCGATAAGCAGCAGATGTCGATGATTTGGGTTTTTAATGTTCGGGCAAGTGCTGCCTGTTGACCGACCTGTAGTAATGTGCGTGCATTGAGGCATACCAACCTGAAGGAGGATCGAGGGCTCCAAATGGAAGACGGTGAACTGTGATGGACCGATTTGTTGGACATGGACTTATCGACAGGACAGGAGTGACCCCCAGCGTTTGGGTGTGAGTTAAAACTAGAAAAACATCTAGCAAAGCATGTTGGGGGAGTTCCAAGAATCGTGCGGTTAAAAACTGGGGGGATAAAAGTGAAGTTGGAGCGGGACGATAAGGGTGAACAAATGTAAGAGGGTGAATAAGAAGACGGGGAGGCTTGAGCAGTAGCATCCAAATCCCTATCTACCCTGCTCGATGCAGCAGATAGGGCGCCGTTTATTATCTTCTGCGACGGCCAGAGCATCAAGAAACTGTTTGCAGAGAAAATCCTTGTATTGTGTGGGCGGGATACTGTCAGGTTGCCAAGGCCTAGACAGGAGAAAGATTAGGGTTCTAAACCGAAACATTTGATTCCAAAACCTGACGGTGGGCTACAAGGAGTCCGCTTTAATAAATAAGGAGCCACCCTCTTCCCAACCTCTAATCTGGAGGACCAGGAGGTTGAGTTTGCCTGGCCTCTAACCATCGACCAATGTGGTATGAGTGGCTCTGAAGCTGCAAAATGCACCACCCAGCATAGCTCAATGAATATCTGAGGCATGCAAACAATCGCACCACAGTAAGGTCCAGCCTCATTGCGATGGATCGTAAGGGACTACGAGGCGAATGCGAATAGCTTTGTGAAGAATATATTTGAATGGTCAAGAGAGACGTCTTAGTAGTCCATTAAGAATCAGAGGGTTACTGAAGAGGAAATAATTCAGCCTTGGACCCAAATCGTAAGAAGCTACGAGGCTGAGGCAGAATAAGGTGTGTGCAAAGCCCCTTTAGAAAGTCAACTGAGAAGTCAAAGTAGTCCAACTGCAATTCGAGGGATAATGAAGGGGATGGAGTCAACCGTGGACCAAAATCGCAAGAGTCTACGAGGCTAATGCTGATGTGTATGAGGTGAGGCTCTTTGGAAGATCAAGAGAGAAGCCCTGATAGTCCGATTAAATTCAGTAGGTTAATTAAGTGGGAAAGTCAGACGTGGACCGAAATCGCAAGAGACTGCGAAGCTGATGCTAATGGGAGCGTGACAAGTCTCTTTGAAATGTCAAGAGAGATGTAGTCTAATTAGAATTAGTGGGTTACTGAGGATGAAAAGAGTCAGCCATGGACCAAAATCTTAGACGCCTACGAGGCCGAGGCAAATAGGTGTCAAGAGGCTGATTGGGAGGTCAAGAGAGACGTGCTAATAGTTCAAGTAGAACCAGAGAGTTAATAAAGAGTGAAAGAGTCAGCCATGGACCAAACTCGCATGAGCTGACGGTGCTGAAGCAAGTAAATGTGTAGAGAGGCTCCTTGGAAGGACAACAGCGAAGACATAGTAAGCCAATTTGAACCATAAGGTTAAGGGAGAAGACAAGAGTCAGCCATGGACCAAAATCGCAGGAGGCAAGGTGGCTGCTGCTAATATGTGGGAGGAGAGGCTATTTGTTAAATCATCTGAGACGTCATAGTCGTCCAATTAGATCCCAGCTACTTAAGTGGGAATGTCAGTCGTGGACCGAAATCGCAAGAGATTGCGAAGCTGATGCTAATGGGAGCGTGACAAATCTATTCGGAGTGAATAAATAATAAAAACGTATATTTCTAGACATCTACAAGAAGTTGTGCTCTCAACGGACCAGATTATTTTGGACAATTGTTCCATGCTTTTGCATGAATGAAACAATTATTAGAATTAGTACTTCACAAATGCCAAAGCGTGGGTTACCACAGTTTGATAGTTTTCACGGAATAGCCTCGTCGGACATTCCGTTGATATTCGTGCATACTTTTTTCAGTCGATTTCCTTGCGATTGCGTGTTATTCCTTGGAATCCAAAACACGGGCGTTATAATCTATATTTCACTATATGGCAAGTCAGAGCCATCGAGCCAACCTCTTGATGTAATTGACTTCACTTTCAGCGAAGTATTCCTGCGCATTCAGACGTCCCTATTTATGACACGCTCATGGAAGAGGATAGATAGCCGTGAAAGCAGGAGTAAGTGAAGGTTAAAAACGATCTTACACGACAGTAAATAAAATGATTAAATATTGTACAAAAGGTAGACTTAATACATCCGCGTAAAGTGCTACTAAAGTGTGCAAAAATGTCAAGTGTGGTCATGGTAATCCAGTTAGAACCAGAGGGTTAATAAGGTGGGAAAGGTTGAGCCGTGGAGCAAAATCGTAGGAGCCTACGAGGTTAATACCAATAGGTGTGCGGTGAGGCTCCTGGGAAAGTCAAGAAAAGTCATGGTGGTCCAATTGGAACCAGAGGGTTAAGTAGAGTAAATGAGTCAGCCGTGGAGCAAACTCGCATGAGCCTACGAGGCTGATGCTAATGGGAGTATAGAAACGCTAGTCGGAGTATCCCGAACGACGTCAAAGTGGTCCAGTTAGAATCAGACGGTTGATGAATAGGATAGAGGCAGCCGTGGACCAAAGGCGCAGGAGCCTACATGGCTGATGCTGATAGGTGAGTGTAAGGGCTCTTTAGAATGTCAAGATGTAAGTTATAGTAGTCCATTTAGAATCAGATGGTTAATAGTGAGTGAAAGATTCAATCGAGGACCAAAATCGTAAGAGCCTACGAGGATGGGGCGAAAACGTGACTATAGTAATGAAGGTTGAATCGGACCAGCAAGGCTATCTAGGAGAGTCGACAGACTTTAAACGTCTCACAAGTGTGGACGCAGTCAAAAAGCAGGGTACCGGTCAGACTAGACTAGGTCAGGGCGACGCATGAGACTTTAGCCGTACAATTGAAGAAGTAATGCAGAGAACGCGAAAAGTAAAAGCAGTGCAGTATTCGTTGCATGCATGTTGTCATGCTTTGTTGTGCTCGGTGTGATTTATTGCAGATTGTCTGGCTCATTCTCCCAGAGCTCATCTTCTGATATGCTAAAGTCCAATATTTCCGAAATTGTTGAGACGTTTAGATGTATGTTTATAGCGGAATGAAATTGTACAATGTTTCAAAATGAGCGAAGTGAGCTTGGTAACTTGTTCCATAGGGAATAATTTAGACCGTGCAGTGCGGTGAGCTTTCGGGAAGGTAAAACAGGGCGTCTTGTTTCGCAGAGGGTATTTAGTGTCACTCTTTGATCAAACGTAACGCGCAATATCCATGTCAGGGTTTTTGAGAGTATTGTACAGAAATAAAGTTTTGTTTTTATTCGATGCAGCCACAGTGGTTGCAGCCCTAGCTGATGACACGGACCGCGGTACTTTAGGGTGGACGAGTCCAATAAGCATTTAGGAAATGTCCTCTTAACTTTCTCGATCGCTATTCTGACACTTACGTGAATTAGTAAGAACAATTGAGCACTATTCAAGGATAAGTCTGACGCAAGTCTTGTAGAGAGTGAGTCGAGAGTCCAAGAGCGACAGGGACTTGAAAACATATGCGATAGTTGGTCTAGCTTTAGCTGTGCATTAACTGCCTTGTTCAGCCAAGTTCAGCGATTTAGAATAGTGCACTCGCAGATCACGCACTGATTAAGTAATGGCTAGTGGGGAACGAAGGTAAACCATTGAGGTGGCACGGTGCGCCTTTAGGAGAGCATATTACATTTACCGGGCGCAAACTCTAATTTCCACATTCCAGACCAATCTACCAGGGCATTAAGTTCGCTTTGGATATGAAAAAGACCACTGCGAGGGTCATTTAAGTCGAATGAAAACACCACTTTAATGTCGTCGGCAAAAAGGAATGGGGTGCCTTGTCAGAAAAAATGAACCGTCATTAACGTATAGCAGAAATAGTAAGGGATCATGGACGCTCCCTTAGAAGACGCCACCGGTTACCGGCGTACGTGAGGACGTGACGCCGTTCATATATACAGCCTGTTTACGATATGACATGTAAAAGACGAACCAATAGCGCACTTGGCCAGTGATCCCAAACGAGACGTTTTGCTAGTCGGCCATTTTGTGGCACCCGGTCAAATACCTTACCCATATCGAGGAAAACAATGACCAACGCCTGTCCCCGATCTATTATGTACGTCACATAATTTAAGTACTCTAACATGCACCTCTGACAGAATTTAGAGAGTAGGGACCCATGTTGAGACTTACTAATAAGGTTGCGGCGTAGCAGGCAACGAAGCATACAATCCTTGATGATTCTGTCTATCAGTCTTGCTAAGATGGGCGTGTTGCTGATTGGGCGATAAATGTCTATGTTTTGGCGGGATCCTCCTTTGCGTCGCCGTGTGGCTACCGCGTACTTCCAGGCGGCGGTAAAAGTACTGCTGCTCATGGAGAGGGTGAATTTGTTGAGAAGCAGGACTGAGGTATTTTGACCTCCGAATATGAACACGGTGGGTGACACCATCAGGGCCATTTTAGACGTGTGTAATAAATAAATAAATTTATATTCTCGGTGTTGCACAAGGCACGCCAACATGGCATGATCAAATATGTGCCAGTACATCTGTGACGATCAAAATTTGGTCTTGACATTGGGCTTGAGAAGCTGAGTGAGTTCCAATAAACGATATAAAGTTGCGATAACTGTTCGACATCACAATCGATGCTGTGTCGAAAAAGATTGTTACTGCAAATGCGATTGCTTCTATGCTTTAACAACTGGGTTAGCGCTTTCACTTTAGTTGTGGTGGTAAGCGGTTTACGTTCAACAGATAGGTACGTTGCATTCTGCAGGTTTCCTCATCTTGTAAGGATTTTGTTCATACGTATTATAAGGATAAAAATCCTTTTCTTTTTTGAACCTAGAGCGCAGTCTTTCAGCTTAGTAAGTACTTTGCATGTATCCGTGTTACTTGTTGACTTTGTTCCGCTAGGCATGATCTGGAATGGAGCGACTAAATGTCACCAGTAGTTAAGGTTAGTTTACAAGTCATGGGTGGCAATATCTGCATCAGTAGCCAGAAAGAAGGAGTCCCAATTTGCTGATCAAAGGCGTAAGAAGAAGACCTCCCAGGTAATGCGATGGAGTGGGCGGGTTTGAGTGCAGCTTGTAGCCTTACGGTAGTCCACAGTGAGCAGTTTGAACGATAGCTTCACCACTTTGTGGTCAAAGCCGGGGATGTAAGCAAGCACTCTGGAGCGGACATCGCGCATGCATTGGTAGAGATTAGATCGAGGATGTTGGATTTCCTGGTTGGCGAGTATACATGTTGTGTCCAACTATATGCCAAACTAGTGTCAACAAACTCCCGGTATCGGGGCGATGCAGATTGATTGGGCTACTAAATGTGTGGCATATTAAAGTCCTTACGTTTAATCTTATGGCGTGATGGTATTAGGGATACTTCTGTAAAGAGTTTGGCTAGTTCATGCACATCCGCACTGTAGATGTATGGTGAATTATAGATGCAACCAATAAAAATGTCGAGCTGTCCGCCAACCGCCTGAACCCAAATTGAGCCCTCAGTGTTAACATTAGAAAGTACATGTGAGGAGGTTTCCAGCTCATTACTGACATAAATGAGACAACCACCACCACGATGTTGATTGCTTCCACTGCAGAAATCCTTGTAGCCAGGAATTAGCAGAGTAGTGTCAGGGGAGTCGGTGGCGTGCCGCGTTTCGGTTATCAGTACTATCCGGGCCTAAAAGATGCATCTTACGTCTAACAGGTCTGGCGTTTATGTGGAGCATGTGCTATACTCTGGTTGCTTGAGCCACTCAATATGGATTCGTAGTCAAGCACAGGGGTGTCGCTTGACTACGAGTTATCAATAATGGGACTAGGGATATGTGGGTCAGAATGAGAATCATAAAGCGGTACGCAGGTATGAAGAGAGTTTATTTAAGGCGGCATTTAATGAACGTCGAATTGGTCATCGAAGAAGGGTGTTGTACGGGGTGTCCCCGATAAGTAGCCTTTCATTAATTATCGTATGTATGACAATAGACAATAGCGTGAGGATCGGAGTCAACAGAGTCTACCCAAGAGGCGGGTGCCAATGGTTTTGAGTCGGTTGTAGCAAGTTGATTACAGTGAGCAGGTGATAGAGTGCTGGTGCCTGATCCAAACAAGCCGGGTGTGGCGGGTCAGACCCCACGATCTTCCATAAAAAGGGAGCGGTGAGAGCAGTCGTACGGTTTAGTGGCTCAACTTTGACAGCTAAACCAAACTTGGGGGAACGAGTGGTTGGATCAAGAGAAGTCGAGGTATCCAAGCTGTTACTCAAGGGGACGCTTCCAGATGAACTGCGCCCGAGATGGAGAGGTGTTGAGCCGTGTGTGTTGCACAGACTGTTATGAGTAAGAATGCCAGATGCGGCGTTTCTTGTCACGTGGAGATACGGCTTTAGGTGTGGCTCTCGAAGCTTAGTTTTTATAACAGTCCTAGGCTGTGGTCCATATCCGGGAGATAGTGGTTTGTTGTTAGCCGATCGAACGGTTTAAGTTTTAGATATGTTGGTTTTCAACACTGGCTCTGTATGCGCTACGAGGAAGCGATCACGAATCGTCGTTTTGTTGGAGTTACATGTTTGTGCTGTTTTCGGAAAATGCAGTTGGGGAGCTTTTTTGCTTTGCCTTGACCGTAAGTGTTTGTTCTGTAACGGGGCAAATGGATCACGTGAATTCATGATGGTTCTAAAATCAGCTGATGTAGCAAACAGGATCGCATCTTCTTTTCACAATGGCGCGTGTCGGAATCGTTGTGGTGAATTATTGCTTGCCTTGGCCATGGTGCATTACGGTGTCGTAGCCGACGACGTAGCACGATTAACGTAGTGTTGTTAATCTTCCAAGAACGCTCAGTGACTGTGTATGCGATGAGTCCAGTTCAAGATAGCGCGACGTTATGTGGGGTACTGTGGGAGTTGTGCGTTGTAGCGTCGTTGGAGCATTATTCCTGGCCGTTGATGCAACCGCGCATTGGAGCACCCTTCGTAAGCGATTTTTGTTAGGTTTACTTAAAATAGACCTGAGATTAGCCTGTTGTTTGATGAGTAGCTTACTAGCAAGACATCTTTAAGCAATGTCTTGGCTTCGAAGTTTGAGGAAAATTGGAGACGTACGTCCACGACTCTATCGTAGACGACTTGCCGTACAACTTTCGGGCGACATTTCAGATATTTATGAGTAATCCGAGGATCTTGTTAGGTGGTAAATAGGCTGGTACATTAAATATTATGGGGCTAGGAGCGCGACGAATGCGCTCGTTATGACAGCGAGCAGTCCATCAGCCTTTAATAGGTTGTGTCAAGGTCACGGCCTGTTTGTCGTGTTCCACCTTTCGAGATTTTCTTTACTGAAATCCTTGTTTGAGAACAGCAGTTGAATAACACTGCACAGAAAATTTGGCTTTTTTCAGTTTTATTGTGATCCGAAAAGATTCATAATTACCAACATACTCGGAATCTCTTGCGTATCTTTGTCACGGCATTGATGTCGTGTTTCACCGTTGGAGCTTCCTTTCTCGGTAGCCTTTTGTGGAAACAGTGTTGAGTAACTCTGAACAGAAAATTTGACTTTGTCAGTTTCTTGCGAATCCAACGAGCTTGGTGGTGTCCAACATATCAACGTTTGAAGCTCTTGAATTTTTGCCTACTGTTTATGGATTTTTCATCGAAATATTGCTTGATATCTGTTTGAAGACCCTACCGCAAACGATTTTTTCATTATCTTATCAATCGAGTACAAAGCTGGTTGATATCCGACCACGCGAATCTGCTCGATCTCTCATTGCTGCAAAGTCCCGCGCGGTTCCAACGGAGAACAACTTTAAGGGATTCTTTCACAGTGATGCCTTATATTGTCTTCGTGGCTACTTTTATTGAGCTGATGAGTCCAACTCTGTGTGAGCGACTCACTCCGGATTTTTATCTGATTGATGCTCTCGTTGATTGCGTTGTAGCCTACCGTACCCCGTTTCACGCTCATTTTGCCGGTTAAAACTTTTCCTTTTTCGTTTTGGTAAATATATCCGGTTCCAAGTCGATCTTGGACCCATTAACCGATTCGTCAGCTTTTTGTGGTAGAGTTACTCAGAACCAGTTACTGGTTCTTCTCATGAATACAATGTGCTCTCTGCAGTCGTTGTTTCCATGAGGCTTGCACCGGGTTGGATAGACAGCAGTATATCTTCCTAGGAAACAGCGATTTACCCTGACTGTCTTAGGCACAAAACCTATCGTCTGGTCACAAATGACTAATTTAAAACATTGGTGGATAGAGTGGATACCCTTCTTATATCTTTGTTTCGTACTTTAGAGGGGAAGGTTGATCAAATCGTCCTAATCCTTGAACGTGTAGTTCTCAGAACAAGCGTGCGTATAGACGATTGCATACATAGTACGGCTTCGAAGGATTCACCAACTCTTGAGGCGGCGCCTGAAGATGGTAAACATCCTGACGTCATATTAAACTCAGCTGTGAGTGGGGAAGTTTTACAGCGTAGTGTAGTTGCGCCCGTAAAACGGCGTAAGATAAAGAAATCGGTCAGTATAACCAAACCTAAGCTAGATGATGTAGCGGTTGGCTCTGTCGATACTCCGCCCCCGGTAACGTCAGAAAATTCTTCCACCTCACTGCCGGATGCCATGTAATGTGTACCTGCTGTTTCTACACGGGAGGACATGAAATCCGGCGCAGCGCTGGCCACTGCTACAGTGACGCGTGCCATAAACACCCCTCGTCGTAGTGATATAGTTACGGACAGCAGCGTTATCTTAAGGAATATCGCAGAGTCATCTGCGGCTCTTCTGAAAGATCGCATGCTTGACGACCTACACTGGCTCAAACTTTGCGTTTCTAAACTACTTCCAACCGGGTTTCCTGGGGTTACGAATAGAAAGCTTACTAGGCTTGAGAACATAGTCTGGAATAAATATTTATTTATTTATCGGGTGACAGTACTAAAACTAGGCCTCAGCTGTTGCGCGTGGCCCTGTCTACACCGGAGGGGCGCCATGGTCTTTTGCGCTTCGTCTTTAAACTAAAAGTTTCCGGAGTTAGTTTATAGCCGGACCCACTTTTAGCGGATAGGATCAAGCTTAAGGAGGCCATCAAAAACCTTGAAGTGCGTCAAGCATCTGACGAAAAAGATTTGTGTTTGGTGGGTTTTCGGGTGTGAAGCCGGCGGTCCACTTCCGCCCTACCAGAGCCCATTCTGGTAGCACACTACCCGGGGCTATCCATACCAGACGTTTACACCTAGGTCTCAGTAATGTGTGTAGCCTGCGGAACAAGAGGTGTAAAGTTGGGGCCCTAATAGTAAACTCCCATCCGGATATAATTGCCTTCATTGAAACATGGTTGCCTTCTGACGTCATGGACAGTAAATGAATCGTTCCCGGATACGCACTAAATGCTCACTAAATGAGCATATAAAATAAATTAGTTACGAACAATTCCGAAATAAGTTCGACGTCAGAATATCTATTTTCATATATATATATATATATATATATATATATATATATATATATATATATATATATATATATATGGTTGGCGGCATCCGGTTTCGGATTTGCCTGTCACTGTGGCAAGCCACAGGACGCCTGCGCCTACAGAGGGACCATGGATGGCTTGCGCTGCACCACCCACAGCTCCAACCACATACCCCATATCCAGTGTAAACCCGAAGGAATAAGACCGGGAGGCATGCGGATGGGAACCACGTTTCATCAACGGAGCCGGCCCACACTCCTTCACAGGCAAACACAAGCACGCTGTATTTGGGGAATCAAGCGCACACAAGGCGGTGGCTGGACCGTAGTCCGCTCCACATTGAGTGCATGGAACCGCTCTTTGAGCCTAACACAGCCACAAGAACCGTGCACCCCGTCCCCTCCAGCAACGACCAACTGTCTCCTGGAGCCAGTATGAACGATGTAGTGGGTAATAGACAGGTAGTCACCTTGTCAACATACACATCAAGCGCAACCATACCAGGGATATCAAACAACAGCCATTCACTTTAAACGACAAGCTGAAATAAAATAAATCCAATAATGCATACAGATACGGTGGCATAACTCTTCGCCAAATTACCATATGAAGTAATTTGGTTAGCAACAAATCCGTGATAAGTAAGAAATGTCCACAAGTTACTTAAAATGCTACAAACGCAACAAAATTACCGAAGATAAGCGCAATTAGTATATATATATATATATATATATATATATATATATATGGCCACGATGATCCATTTTATTGCGCCACTTACTTGTTGAAGTTGCCGGGAAATTGTGCGGCTGTTTTTGGGCACGGAAATTAGCCGAAAGTAATCGTCAATTCCTCCCTTGCTTTAGGTGACGACAAGCCATTGTAACTGAATGTCCTCATCTATCTGACTCTATCCAGTTACTGAACAACTGTTAGGTGCCGTTACTATTTTGCCGTTGATACCTATTCTGTGGATTTCCACTGGATTGTCTCCAGCGACAGGACATAAATGTAATGTTGCGATGAATTCATCGACCATGACAACAATCTTCCAAAGAGTGGACGTAAACGTGGACGAACTTCACTGAACGCTTTTACTCATTCATGCTGACCTATATTCCCTTGAGCCATGGTGCCACACGTGGATAATGTACCTCTCGGTTGAGAAATCAAGCTTCATATCTTACGACTGTTTCAACCCCGAAGGGTTTATTACACTAAACAATGAACATGTCGGCCAGTGGCCGAGTGGTCTGCGCATTTGGTTTGCAACCATAAGGTCACCGTTTCGAATCCGCGTAGGTGTGGGCGTCCTCGCGGTATACTCAGCCCGCGCGCGACTGGTGGTGATCGCGCGACAGCGAAATGCCGTTATGGCGTACAGCTGGCACATTATTATTATTACCCTAGCTGTCCATGCGCGATCTCGGAATTAGGTATTCAGCTGTCTTCATTTTCTCCGAATAGGCCCAATACCACGTAGCACGTTCCAGACAGTATGTGATTAATGTATCCAAACATCCACATAATTCATGCTAAAGTTGAGATTTTTAAGCTACTCACGAGCCCATCTTCCAATACTGCCCCATAATATACGACAACGTGAGAAAGAGCGACAGAATCGTTCTGCAGTAGTCATTGACTACATATCTGATTGGTTAGCACTCTCCCACAAATTGTCAAGTACGTCGCAACTTGAGCCACTTTGGATTCGACGATTGAAACGTAACATGTTGTTCTTATACAACCTACTATACAAAATAATCCAATCGGACCTGCCTACACTCGAGCTGCAACGCAGTTCAATTCAGAAACTTTGCAACGAAGCTTATACACTGTTTATTCAAAAGGTTAGAACGAGCATGCGCTCAATTTTCTTCCTGGTCAGATGTAGCTATCTGTGGAATAAGCTGCTAATCACAGGTCATGTGACATTATGGCAACATTTCATAGCAAGCTCGCAAGTTTCCTTGACCTGAACACAATACTGCTATTCATATGGTAAAAACTCATCAGTGAACTATACCGAGAGGACCGAAAACAGCTAAACACCCAAGTTACCAAACCTTGGTTTTCGCCTCAACCATCCGACAAAATGTTGTTACCGAATTTTCATGCTTAAACAATGCACATTTGTATGTCGATCCTGCAAGGGCATGGTAAATATTATACAAATAGAGCTGTGCTGCTACATGCACGCTTTATCGGATCAGAAGAAATGCATATTTTATTATTACTATTATTAGTATTTCTGGTTGAATACCTTGCTCATCCGAAACCGTGCAGAAATGTGTTTGGCGGTTCTTAAAAAACACTTGAGCCCCTACTCTTCGATCTTACCACTAGCACGAACGTGATGATATGTGTTCTCCTATCCCCACCTATCGGTCCCACTTTAGGGCACCAAACTGTGGGCGTCAACCGTTGCCGCCTGACCGTTACCATAGCTACCTGTCTGTGAGATATGATCGACCAGGTCGGGAAAACACGGACTCGCCTTCTCACAGTCACTGGGTTTTCTAACGATTCAATATTTGTTCAACCAGGTTTTGTGTTGAGACCCACATGGTGATAGCCCTAGGCTCTATGCTTGAAACGATCCGTTTTGCGCATATAGATGCAACGTAACAGCTTATTCTGCGGGTGCAAAGCAGTTTCTTCTGCTATACAGTGGCGATACTTTACCATTTCCAACGCAAGGATAAGTACTGAATTTTGGCCGAATAAAAGCCTAACTTACGAAATACCCGTTTCCATTATTCGTGGCGCTTATATATATATATATATATATATATATATATATATATATATATATATATATATATATATATATCACTGTTAGTCCGAAGCGATGTATGAGCTCAGAGGTTAGCAATCATCCAATGCATTTGGATATGAGACAAACTCCATCTGTAAGCATACCGTTCAACAATTCGCCTAAACAGCACCCATTTTGCACCTCTCTGGTTATCGACACAGACATTGCTACCGGGTGTAGTTTTGCCCACACTGGTGCAGATCTCCTCAGTGACAAGTGCTTTGGAAGGCACCTAAACAACTCCAACCTCTGCTTTCGGACATCCTTTATCACTACCATATTCCATTGTTTATACTGCTCCTAGTACATTTCTGTTGAGCGCTTACTACTTCCCGTGATTATCGCCTTTACTCATTTTTCGACATCCTTTTGGTCGGTTCCACTATGGGGCACCAGCTCCGATGGTTGGCTCAGGTACGTCTTGCGCTCGGCGTTAAAGAACGACCGAATTGTTAGGTCATCGACACTGAAAGTACCGGCTTGTTTTATAAATGACTGATCTCATTTACACTGTTTTCCTCAAGCACTCGATTACACTCAAGTTGCCAGCTTTGTTTTTAGCGGATGGTGTCTGCATGGGTACCCGTATCAAATTTGATACTCAAAAGATAGGAGCGGCTCTGCAACAAGGTGTTGCTTGCCACGATCGGATGAATCCAGCACTGAAGCGACCCAGCGGTCCGGCCAATCAGCTTACGAGCATTTTCCACATGTGATAGCCGCCATTCTTAGAATTTCTCCCATGTGCTTTGCATATTGATCACATATTGCTTGGGCATGTATTCTACATCTGTGCTTACAGCTAACGCGAAAAACCGCTTTTAGTCAACTTATTTTTACCACAGCGGACCAGATAACCAGAAAAATTGACTAGCGCAAACCGGATAACTGAGAAAACTGTTAGCGTGGGCCGCACAGTATTTGCACACCAGAACAAAAACACTGAGAGAAAAAAATCGAAGAAATCGCCACGCTCGGTGTCCACTTTTCTTTCCTTACTAGTCTCAGTAGATGGGGATATGAACAAGAAATGGAAATTATACTGACATAATAAAAATTCTATTAAAACGCTGGAAAAACAGGGAACGGTTGGTCATTGGTGAAACTACGGCTCACCAGAGGTATACGTAAAGTTTATTGGTATTTTCGGTTATAGAATATATCACATAAACATGTTAGCAATCTATGTTCAGTACGCAATCCAAGCCGGGCAACCATGGCTGAAGCATGAGCTTACTTCACTGGACCAACCTCAACTTCGGGCTTCTAACTACCTCATTGGAATGTACCACTTTCCGTACAAGCAGAGGCTGGAACGTTTGGGAGTATTCAGTGGACGGTATCGCCAACAACGTGGCGACTTGATTATGGCGTATTTGGTTTTACGCTATCCAAATCATGTGTGCCGCTCTTTACTGCAATTCAGCAGTAACAACAAAACTAAAGACCACTCTTTGAAATTATCATAACAATACAGCCGTCTCGCGTGCCGCAGGAATTTCTTTTTCATTCCTGCGTGTCAACCATAGAACGCTCCCCGAATCGGAGGTTACTGTACCCACGATAGGTATAATTAAAAGTCGGTTGGATGACGCACTTACATTTAGTTACTTGACACTACCCTCCATCCCACCCCCGGATAATACCTTCGAGATTTTTCCGATTGAAGCTATGGGAACTTTTAGAGTGCAAGGTTGCTGCGTTACATAAGCTAACCATTATTTTAACAGTAGAACTACTAAATACTTTCTTTCATTAACCTACTTCCATAACCCACCAGACTACCCAACGGAGCTTGTAAAGCAGTACTGCTTCAAATCATTGTTTATATATATATATATATATATATATATATATATATATATATATATATATATATATATATATATATAAGATCCAGAACACCAATCCGCATCAGTCAGTGAACTGACCATGTGCTAGACCCGCTGCCTTTCGGGTGTTCATTTAATCGAAGGCTTTGGATGAGCACCCGAGTTTTTCCCGTGTGAGGTGTGGGCGCCCTGCCAGTATCCTAGTCCATCCTCTTCGGAGGTTAGGAAGTGGTCGATGGCCCTCTTCCCGTAAAACCTAGCCATGGGAGACAACAAGTCTACGGGTTATAAGCTCACCGCTCGATCGGCGTAGAGCACGAGCGCCACGCATTGTCTCTGACAGTAGAACGACACCTCCGGGTGTTCAATGGTTTGCTACTGCCCGCCTCAAGCCAGGCAGCCCCTGGTTAAATTGGTGCAAACCCCGCCAAAACCAACCTGCGTCTGGTCGTGGTCGCAAGTGCGCATCCTACTACGGTCACAAAACATCTGTGAATCGATCCGGTACCTCAAAGACTGCATGTGACTGCCGTCAAGCAGATCGCAATCTGTCTCTGCAATCACAATCCCGAGCTGCACCTGCTCCCCACTGTCTTGTGGGTCAGACTATTGAGCCAAAGGCTCCGAGTGGAGTCCCTCAAGCAAACTTTCAAATCACCCACTGCCTTGTGACTCGGGCGATTGAGCCAAAGGCTCCGGGTGAAGTCCCTCAAGCAAACCTCCGAAGCACAACGACCACCTCGCATGCGATTGCACACCAATGCAATCGTATACCTGCGCGCAAAGCATCGGGTGCTGAAACGTGCGCCCACTGCTGGACCTGAACTCGAGTGAGCGCCCGTAGCGACGCACTGCATTGGTGGAGATGGAACTAGCGCGCTACCACATCGATATTGCGGCGCTCAGTGAAACCCGGCTCGCTGAGCAAGATAAGTTGCATGAAGCAGGTGCTGGCTACACATTCTGCTGGGTGGTCAAAGCGGCCTCAGCACCACGTAATTCTGGGGTCGGTTTTGCAATATCCAATGGCCTCCATGACCAGCTCGTTTGTGAAACAACAAGCATCAGCGCGCGACTGATGACTGTTCGCCTACGATTCGGGAGTGGTAAGTTTGCCACTTTTATAAGCACCTACAGTCCGAACATGTGTTATCCTGATGACGCGCATGATCAATGTTACATTCAGCTATCCTCCGTGATACGGTCTGTGCCGAGGAGCGACCGAGTATTTCTGCTGAGTGATTTCAATGCGCGCGTTGGGCGTGATTCACCGATGTGGACAGATGTCATCGGTCCACATGGCACTGGTTCAGTGAATAGGAACGGTGACAGGCTGCTCTCACTGTGTGCCACTCACGGCCTGACGATCACGAACACTCGGTTTGCACTGAGTGCGAATGATATAGCAACCTGGATGCACCCACGGAGTGGTCACGCTCCCCTGCTCGACTATGTCATCGTACGTCAGCGTGAAGTGCGCGTGCCACGTGAACTGCGTGGAGCTGAGTGTGGCACTGACCATAAATTGGTGCCGACCAAACTGTACATATATTTTCGTAAATCAATGTATTGCACTTCCTCCGTGAATCGGCGTAAATTTAACATTCCCTCCTTCGGTACTGTGGCGAAAGGTATTGAGCTGAGGAATGCGATGGCTGTACGCCTGTGTGATGTGGAAGGCATAACCACAGTGGGCGACTTGTGGCACCACATTCGCAACCAGGTGACAGCTGCTGCAGAGGAGACCATCGGGCGCGCGAATTGTAAGCAGCCTGATTGGTTTGATGAGAACAATGTGACTATTGACGCATTGGTGTGTGCGAAGAATGCAGCATTTGCTGTACATGTGGCAGACCCCAGTGACTTGGGGAAGAAGAGTCAGTTACGCAAACTTCGATGGCGACTGACCCGAAAGCTCCGTCGCATTAAAAATGTATGGTGAACGGAGAAGGCGAAGTAGATTGAATGCTACGCCGAACGCCGTCAACACAAGGAATTCTTTGACTCCTTGAAGGCGGTGTATGGATCGAGGTTGGAGCCGCTGAGGACGTGGATCGATGGTAGTTCAGGCGCTACCTGCACACTGACTGCAGACATAATGCAGATCTGGCGGGAACACTTTGGCTGTATCTTGAACAATTATTTAGAGATCGACTGGCCTACTATGAACAGCCTGAAACAGCACGATGTGAAGGCGGGTCTGGCGGACACGCCGAATTTGGATGAGACGCATAGAGCACTTGCTTAGTTGCGAAACGGCAAGTGTGCCGGTTCCGACAGGATCCCGTCTGAAATATTGAAACACGGTGGACCTACATTGGTGACTGCGCTGCAACAGTTGGTGCAACGCGTGTGGATTGAGGAGGAGGTGCCCCTGAGTTGTAGGATGCCCTTGTGCTACCACTGTACAAGGGCAAAGGGAGCAAGCAATGTTACACGAATTATCCTGGCATCAACTTGCTGAGTTGTGTGGGCAAAATGATTGCCCGAATCCTGCTCAACCGTCTCGACAGTCAGGTTGTGGAACCGAACGTGGCGGAAGAGCAATGTGGATTCCGTTCTGGTGGCAACACCATAGACATGAGGTTTGCGACTTGTCAGCTGCAGGAGAAGTGCAGAGAACGACACCAGCCACTGTACTCGTTTTTTGTTGATTTCACCAAGTCATTTGATACGGTGAACCGCGAGGCATTATGGCTGGTGTTGGGTAAGTTTGGTTGCCCGCGTAAATTTTTAAATTTATTTAAATGTCTGCACAGTAATATGCGGGCGAGTGTGTAGCTGAGTTGACAGATCTCGTGTGAATTTGCAGTTGTCTCTGGTGTGAAGCAAGGGTGTGTCTCTTAGCTCCTGCCCTGTTTAGTACATATCTTCATGCAATCATGTCTTGTGCTTTTGATGCGGTTTTTACTTAAGGTATTCATGTGGAGCACCGTATTGATGGTGGGTTGCTGAACATCCATCGTTCCGGTGCGGGAACTTTAGTGTGTGCGACAACTATCCGTGTGCTGCTGTTTGCTGACGACTGTGCGTTTGCACACAGCGCGCTTGAGTTGCAGCACATGACTAGTGCTCTGGCTTCGACACCGGCCAAATTCGGGCTCACCATCAACACAAGCAAAACTGTCTGTCTCTTTTGGCCTTCACCGGTGCAGTCTTCAATATTGCCACAAATCAGCATTGGTGCTTCAGCTACCTTGGGAGTGTGATGTCCACTGATCAGCATTTACACAGTGAGCTTCGTATCCGCGTGTCGAAGGCAGCGACGGCATTCGGGAGCTTGAGTACCGAGTGTGAAACAACCATCAGCTTACCGTTGGCACGAAGCTGATGATTTACAAATCCATGGTGAGGTCCGCTCTTCTATACGGCAGTGAAACGTGGACGATGTACCGGTGGGATGTGCGATATGTCGAGCGGCTCCATCAGCAGTGTTTTTGACGGATTTCGCGCATCGGTTGGGGCGACAGAGTTGCAGACACGGAAGGGTTGCGCGTAAGTGGAATGTATGCAGTGGACTGCATATTTTTGCTGAGACACCTGAGGTGGCTCGGTCATGTGTGGCGTATGGATTCACGCGGATACCGAAACAACTCTTATATGGTTAGCTGAGTATTGGGAAGCGGCATGTGGGGAAACCAAAGTTACGCTACTAGGACATGATCAAAATGAGCCTCTCACGTTCTAATCTTGATTGCGAGTCATGCAAATCGAAGACGGTTGATCGGCGTGCATGGCGCGATCTGATCACGAAAACCATTGCCAAGTTGCAAGAGGAATCCTTCGTGCATGCAGAGAAGCGGCAAGCACCGATAGGTTGTACTCCATTGACATCGAGCGCATGGTACTGTAGCACGTGCGATCGGGAGTGCCTGAGTCAGGCAGGCCTAGTGGGCTATGAGCGAGGCCACTCGGTGCCAACACCGAAGCGATGACGAGTCCTGCAGAGAGCGTAGGCAAAGCCGTCGCGGCGTTTGTATGTACGCTACATTCGATTTACTAACCGCGTGCTTGCATGCTGAGTCTCTTTATTTCAGGTGGTGGGCTTGCAATTTTGTCCCAATGCTTTTCTTTCTCATATAAATGTCTACCAGTACTCTGTTCTATGAACTTACGCACGTCGCTTAAGCCAAGCGTAATTAATTTTGATAACATTTTCGTGTTTGTGGCATTTCCTTAACTTATATTTTCTGACGCCTTGAACTTTCCGCGGTTTTGTTCGTAACCCGTTTATTTCATATGCTAATTTAGCGAAGAGTTATGTCGACGTATACTTATGCTTTTTTCCATATATTTTATTTGATATTGTCACTTCAAGTGATTGGCTGTCACTTGTCATCCTCAGTGTGGATGCGCGTAATGTGGATGTTGACAAGGTGCCTACCTGTCTGTGACCCACTACTGGAGGGCCGAGTGCACGGTCCTTGTGGCCGTGCTAGGGTAAAAGAGTAGTTCCATCCAGTGTGGAGCGGACTATGGTTCAGTCACCGCCTTGTGTATGTCTGGTATGAGTGGTTTTTCATTTAGGCAGGAATGCTTCTGCTCTGCTTGTTGAAGCAGTGTGTGTTCCCTGCATTGAGGAAATGCGGCTCCCATGCACATGCTTCCCGGTCTTATTCCTTCGGGTTTACAACGGATATGGGGTGGTTGGAGTTGTTAGTGGTGCAACGCAAGCCATACATTGGCCCTCTGTATGCGCAGGCGTCCTGTGGCTGCCATATGGGTACCACAGTGATAGGCAAATTCTGAACCGGATGCCGGCAACCATATATGTAAGCGGCAACACGTTTGGCTGGTTTGAACAAAGCGTTTTCACCAGAGCCAAATCAACCAATAGTCTTGGGACTGGATAGTGATTTTACTTACATGCGTTTAGCGTCTCAAAACTGTTCTCCTCGGGCGCAGTTCCATACTAACAACAATTCGCTTTGGAAATAACATCTGTATAAACTAATAGCTTCTTAATAAATGATGTTTTATATGACGTCTCTATATAGCTGACCAACGGAAAGTTGCGGCACTAAGTTGTGTGGTGAATAAAAACACAGTTATCTGCACAGATGCATGAGTCTCAGGTGTGATCACTCACATCAATGTTCCAGCGATATGGCGTCGTTAAGAGTACGGTAGGATGTCAATTGTAGCAACCTTAAGCTGCCTTTCGCTTATATTCTAACTCTATAAGATCACGAACAACACGATATGCAGTGTCAACTCTAAACTGCATCACAACATCTCGTGTTCCATACGCTTTACCAAACAATTTCGAGTACAATCAGCCGGCCCGATGACCTGATATAGTGGGGCGGATCCCGTCTGTGGGTGATAGTTTGGTGACCTCTGGCCTATGCGATATGTGTTGAAGTTTTCATCCTGGGCAGTGACCATTATTACCTAGGGCCTTACGAACGTTGACGTATCTTATGCCTTTCTTACCTCTGAGTACCGGGTAATATGATGATGAGTCTCCTGTGTTTTATGAGAGCAGAATCTTAGTCTGAATGGCTTGTAATCGCTTATTTCTTTAACGAACCTTCGGAATCCACATGTTGATACGAAGTGCGAGTGAACTAGAAAACGTATATTGTGATCTACTAGTAGGTAGTCAACACGATTATAACTTTTTCTAGCTTGCATAGTTCTTATCTACGTATCGCTTCTCTTTGCTCTTGTAACTGACCAAACTAGGTATCAGGCAGCGGCTCCGAAAACACGCTCACCTATCTTTTGGAATCTGAGTCTCGTATGCGAGCACATTTGCTTTCAAGGCTTCGGTAGTCTGAGCTTGGCATCACTGTTGAGCCTATTTTCCTGGTTACCCCTGCAAATATTGTCACTCGCGAGGATTGGCATCGCCGGGTGGTCCGCAGACGATGAAGCTGGCGCAGATTCTGTGCAAAAAGGATCTCGCGCAACGTGGACTCTGGAACGCCACCTTCGCCAAATGGATTGCACTATTTTTACTCTCATAGGCAGGTTCTGCTCCTTATTTACTGAGCATTTTCATTCGCTAGTGCCATTTTTCAATCAGATAATTTACCGTTTTGTGATTCCATTGGACTTACAGTAGAAGCCTACCTTCGTGCTTTTAATCAGCCACTTTTAGCATTCTGTCATCAGCAAACTCAGCATATCCCTGTTCACCCGAGACACTGCTTCATTTCGTCAACACTTTCCGAAATCCTGTGAGTGAAAGCCCGCTGACTACAGGAAGTCAAATCAACAATGCACTTTATGCACCCATGAAGAGTGAATTTTCAGCCACAACACACACGCTAAGGGTACAAATAAAACCAAATAAAAATATGACCAATGTATATGGTGCGCCACCAATTCGAAAAGGTGTCACCGATTCAGTCGGGCAATAAGATCTTATTGGACTACATCTTCATCCCTCAGAAAACATGACAAATAGGGAACAACTGACTTACCGTAGGCCCGTGTGCGGGCACAAGTGGCTTTCTACGTTTGTCTGGTCGAAGAAGTCGAGATACATTCGGACAATGCAAAATGGAGTGGGTGACTGGCATCAGTGAATATTTTGGACGCCAGTTTTTCGCAGGGGTGGACATGGTTAGACTCAATGATGTCAATGAACACTGGTATGGAAATTCCGTCACATCGAGCAAGATGCTTCAGCGACCTGTTGACCACCTTGAATTGCCGGTTTTAGAGTCCAGGAAATTTCACAGGTGAGTAATAAATCCAGTGCGGTATTAGGCAAACAGTGACAAACCGTAAAATCAGGTAACGAAGCACGGATGAGGACCTAGGTCGGGAGACGTAGAACGTTAGTCTCCTGACTTTAATAAATGTTTCATTCAAGTGATGTGGCCACGTGTGATCCCGACTTAGTGCAACTCCGAGATATTTCACTAATGTACAGGTGTTTGGACTGGCACTGTCCATACTAAGATGCGGAGTGTGCTTCAGGAGCTGTTGATAACAGTTTTCCTTGGACGGTTTATCGATCAATATCCGTCGCAACGAGACTAGATCTTAACGTGGTGCGGTGGTATGCGTACCTCTTTGACCCATTAAGCTATACTGGGTGGTGCCTCCGGTACCCTTGAAGAGCTACTGCTACCAGTTTGGTTAATGGTTAGAGGTCAGTCAAACTCAGTCCCCTGGTCCTCCAGGTTGGGGGTTGAAATGGGATGGCGTCCATTTCTGTAAATCTAAATCATTGCCACTTCCCTGCTGCCTTGCGAACAACTTGAGGACCTTACTCGTTTTCCTTTCTATGTCTGGGCGTCCTGACAGTATCTCAGCCTATGTACATCTGTGACTATTTCTTCATACTGCAACCACATCCTGCATCGGCCGACGCGCAGATTATCAAGGGACGCCTTATCTGCTAAATACAGCAGGGCGGTTAAGCGAAAACGTGCTACTGCTGGCGTCTCCCTTCTTTTCTCTCCACCTGTTTCTCTTACTGCCCTCCCAACCCCCATTACTAACCTTTTTTCCATACTTTCTGCAATGCCACTGAAGTCACACCATCTGCAGCTACTTTTTCACACCACCCAATGAAGGCCTATCGGCAACAGTCCCTTATAAGGCCGCGCTGCCTCGTTTCCCTGGCAGCGTTTAAAATATATACAAATGTATATTCTCGATGTTATACGAGACACACCAAAGAAGGCATGATCAGTTTTGTACAAGCAGACATACGACAACTTCAGTTTGATAAAATATTAGTCGTTGCAAAGTAAGTGAGTAGATTCATGAGATCCAAGGCGCGATATGGTTATTATAACTGTTTCCATTTTGAAATAGCATATTGTTTTTCGAAGATGCCGATAGGCACGAATGGTGTGATAGATATTTATCGCAAGTATACGTTTAATCAGTGACTCAAATTGAGTTTGGGTAAGTTGGGATGGTTTGACCTCGAATCGATAGTTTGCATCGCTATCCGCAGTCACATATCGTCAATTTTTCGCTCGTTTGTCATATTCTATGGCGTCAGGTCTTGCACCGCGTTGAATTCATATCCGTATCTAGTTGTGGGAACCGCTACCCTCATTGGAGTGGGGATCGGAACCGCTGATTAATTGCCATCCGCCGTTATTGCAAGGTTTCTCAGGTGCCGGCCAACGTTCGCACTCGCTCGCAACTTAGACGCACTGGGTATTGACGTGCGTTGCTTATCCGAAACTAGAATCGATGACTTACACGTGGTTGGTGAATTAACTACTCATGCTTAGTCCTATTTCTATTGGTTGCATGCATCCGGAAACGCTGATACGGCAATCACTGATCAAGCTGGAGTGGGCATCGTTCTCAGCTCCAAGGCTGTCGTCGTTGGTTGTTTGGATTCTCGTGAGCAACCGTTTGTGTGCAGTTCGCTCGACGACTAACTAAGATTGAACAGACGCGGACCCATAACTGCTCGTTGTAGAACCCCATAGTCGACATGAATCGGATCGGACAATGCACTCCTGTAGTTACTACTGCGGCAAGCAATTTTCGATCCACCAAAATACAGGGTTTCTGATTCCGTAGCTTTGGAGCCCGTGAAAATGAATACGATTATCCAGACGGTCGAATGCTTTGCAAAACTTTTTGGCTTTAAATGGAGTCATTCTTCGTCACTTTGTCACCGATTTTTGTCCGATTGCAACATCCAATCAGCAGATCAATAGTGCTAGTAGAACTCACGCTGCTCAGTATAGTGTTTTAACTGGTTGACTAAAACGTTAGCGTTAATTTGAGAGAACAGAGAAGTGGACTCTGGAAGATGATTTGCGGGTTCGAACGTCTGCCACTTTTTAAATTTTGCATGCTTAAGCCATGTTTCCATATAGTAGGCAATATTTGTTTATGTGAACACGTTTGGAAAGAGTATGATAGAAATTGGGCCCGCTTTGTTATCACTACATTCAGCATCCTCGGGTGAATGTCAACAATATTAGGTGATCTGGATGAGTGCAGGTAACACAGCCGGACGTCACATTTGAAAGTTTGGGTGTACTTCATCCTTAGAGCATTGGCTGTCTTTTTAGCATTCTTTGTCACTCCGACTATTGTATTAATTGTGGAATGTTATTAATGTCTTTCTGTTGTTGGAACATTTATAAGCCAGATGTTGTTGGTGGACCGCTTTGTCCTCACGGACAAGCGTATTACACTGATTGCCCTGGACCATGTAATCGCTCAAGATTTCGGGACCGGGATGACATGCCGCGCGGTGTTCCTTACTGATATGTATTTTGCATTTTCCTTCTGATAAACAACTGTTGTTGAGTTTTTTGCATTCTGAGTTAGATACTATTAATGCTGCATCGACAATAGGGGCATGAAGTCGCACGCCTTAAATGTTCAGCATCGATTTCCGTAGTTTCCCACTGGTTCTAGAAGACAGTGATAAATCACTGACTGCTTTCGGTTTTTCCGAAGTTCAGTACATCTGAGCGAAGTTAAGAGGGTATACTGCCAAGGTGGTAAAGTGCATTATAATCCTGTTTCTGCTCTCATCTATAATGGATGCAACAGCACATTCCGCTTCTGGTGATGTCTTTAGGCGCTGTGCAATATGATGCTCCGGAAGGTTCCACCAAGTAGAAGTGCACGATTCTTCTTTGGGAAGCCTTTTAACTGTGTATGTGTCTGTCCATATCTTTGCAGATGTCTTTGGCTACCGCACTTGTTTGACTGTCCACCGAATTTCCTTTTCTTTGCTGCCCCTTGTTTCAGTCACTAAACGTCAATCCTTCGCCAAATGCTGGTCTTCGCTTCATAACGGTTTGTGCGATCGGGTTTTTTCACACAGTATGGTGGAGTTGATGCGTGGTCCGGAAACTCTAATCACGATGGCCAAAATTGGCTGCGCTTTGATAGCCTCAGGCATCGGGCTAGCACGATTTCCAACCGTAATTCCATTCTGCTCTTTCAAAATCCTAGTTCAATGTGCCAATGAATTCGAAACTATGGATTTTACTTTCCTTATTACACTCTTTACCTGTTTTACGTTATCTGCACATCTACCACAGTTCTTATACACTTCATTAATCCGGGGAGTGATTGCTTGGGCGTCCACATAGGCTGTAGTTTTATTCTATCTTGCGTGCACTGGTACACTCGATCGCTTAGTAGAACATTACGATACACTGCAGACCTCTGATCATCATTTCCAAAACGACTGATTATTCACTGTATTTTTTGATGTTTACTGACCTACGTCGTGCGTATCAGTCGTTTCACTAGTGTTTATGTGCTTACGTTCTGCTGCCAGCTGATGGTATCACCTCGAATGCTGATATAACGGTTGCAGCCGCCTTAAAAATTCCAGTATAGCTGAACACCTGAACGGCGATTGTGAGCCTATATTTTACCCTAGGCGCGCCTTTGGTAGTCGTGCTGATTTCCTACGTTGAAGTGCAGTGACGTATCTATCGCAGTTTTCTACAAACCAACCAACATTCTGCACACTTGCGGACGCGAATGCAGAAAGTATCCCGTTAGGTATAACTTTCCTTCAGTGGATTCAAATACGGCTTGAAGCAACTTCATGCTTTTGTTCGCGCGCTTTACTAATCCGTACGACACTTGTTGAATCTGCTCATAGGTACTCCTTGCACTTGCTTCATGAGTCGTCATCCACTGCACTCCGCCTAGCTCTAACTACTGCTTAGTGAGTCCGTTTGAAGCTCTGAAATATTGCTGTATTCGGGAAAAATCCTTTGAGACATGGAAGTAACTCCTTCATACAAGTGGTTAGAAACAGCACTGTTTAGTAGGAATCGTTGACTCTTCTTGCCTCAGTCAAAGAAATTAAAGCGGTTTTCCTGCTAA
This sequence comes from Dicrocoelium dendriticum, assembly GCA_944474145.2. NCBI lineage: Eukaryota > Metazoa > Platyhelminthes > Trematoda > Plagiorchiida > Dicrocoeliidae > Dicrocoelium > Dicrocoelium dendriticum. Next base: position 147,876,264 of record OX104064.1, read on the forward strand.
ATCCTCGTTAAATAGCCTATCAGGTGAATCACCGGAAAAGTTGTAGGCTTCACGATAATCGTAATGCCTATCCGGAAGATACCGAATTCCGAAGAATTATTTAGGTTTTGTCTTATTATCTCTCCTTGTCCAAGGATGGCATAATTGCACTGAACCGACCGTTTTGCTGCTATGATTTTAGAAACCACCGGCGGTTTACGCTTTTCCGGCTGCGTTGGTAGCCTCCATCTTCTTGAGCTTCCTTGTGGCCACAGCGACCCTGTCCACTCTGCAAGTGAGTTGTCCTGTACGCTGCACTTGATCAATTTCCTTTACCCCTCATTGTTGGCAAGGCCGAATTTTTTTCCCTATTCTGAAAGCTGTCCACGTGTCATATACCCCGGAATTTTGGAATAAAAATTCAGGACAGTAGATCTCGTCCAGTTGCTAGCCTACGAAATCTACGGTTGAGAACAGCCCGATAAAATGATGAATGTTGGGTGTTGTCCGCCTGAACACAATGCACTCTAATACCGCTTTCGGGCTTATTTGATCTCCTGCCAGATAGTGATAGCAGGCATCGAATCATTGTCCATGCACATATATTTTCGGCAAAGTCATGTATGACTCTAGGCTTAGGCATTACATAAATTCGTCGAGGTTGGACAAATGTCCTGACGTAATATTGACACAGGAGTCATTTAAAACGCAAAAAATGGTCGGAATCGCTCGCGAATGTGTGAGTGTACGGTGTTTTGTGATATTGCACCCCGCATGTAGGTGCCTAAGCTTGAACGGGTCCTCTCATATTAGCCACACAAGTCGGATATGTCAAGTTTGATTAGCCCCAGGGCCGAAACGTGCTTGACAGAGGCTGGGAATATATGACTCCGGTTGTTGATGTTTAGCGGATGATGCATGATATTTAATGCCTTAGGAAATTCTGAGCGCACAAAGCGGGCTATGGCTTCCACATGAGCACCTACACCGTATTTGCCAATTTTTACTTGGTGTCAAATATTGTCACGTCCATTACGTGTGCTGTGGAGTTGTTCTTAATGGCGATTAAATCCGGCTTGATGTACGTTGATACCGCTGGGATGCGGGGCTACCGGTTGATTTGGGCTCGTTTACGAAGAAAGGTGTTGGTTACTTACTTCAGGGTATCGTTGTGCCTCTTACAGCGAGCATCATGAGTTATTGCACAGGACTGCAAGACGTGCGAAAGTGTTTCCTTTTGTCCGCAAGCGCCCCCGACAGTGAAGCCCGGTTGGGTTTGGGGGTGGTCGTCATCTGGAACATCGAGATTTTGTTGACAGCACCTCTGCTCGAAGTTGGGTTGCTCTGATGTAGAGTCCGGGAAAAATTCGCCCGGAGTTTCTTATCCAGTTATGTGACGCTGGCGTCGTAATTACTCCCCGAAGCAAGGATTCGTCTACCGATTGTAACAGTGAATTCTTCCACAATTCCTTCGTGTCACTTTTGTCAAAGACGACTTGATTCCTAATTATTACGGGTTTCATGGCGAGGCGCTGGATGGTAGCCGCCGAAGGTTCCCGTATCGTCCAGCTGGTATTTGGGTGGGAGAATGAAAGATGGCGTTCCAGGCCGTCCTTCCGAAGCAATGGGATTATACTAGAAAGTCACGGAACCCCAAGGCCATAATTCTCAATTGATGCGTGAAAGAAAGCGACGCTGGTGTCCTTGAGGAGTCGTAGCCATTTTCGTATACTTGCCCGGATCAGCCTATTCATCGATTTGAAGATCTGCTGGTGCACCAACGCCCATGAGAGGCAATGTGTATGACACGGTAAAAGACAGGTGCGCAAGATATGCATGCGCTGGTAGGGTTTGAGGAGGATTGAGATGTTTCCTGCAGCTGTACTTTGAGTTGGTCTAGCGAATTTGACGGGCGTTTACCCTTCCAATCAAATGGTAACCCATGTAGTCGGAATTCCCCGAATAAATGTATCGAGGGAATCTGGAGGGCGCCACGGGAGAGCTGCACAGTGTTCAAAATAGGCACATTTCTTCTTCTGCTGTCGGCGGTGGTATCCAGTACCATCGATTTCATGTGATTTATTGATAATCCAAAGTGCTGTATATCCTGCCTAACTCGCCTTAGGCGTTCGATCAGGGATTCTCGGTCACGAGCAAATAGTACAACATCTGCGTAAGTGACATGATCGATCGGACCTGCTGGGGAAATCCACTGTATGTCAGTATGTGTAATGCTTCATCGAGTGCCATGATGAACAGCATAGGAGAAAGTGGATCTCCCTGACGGACTGCATTCCCTAGGTAAATCATCAGACCGTTGATGATTGAAATTCCGAGGGAGTAATAAGACTTTAGATAATGTAAAAGAAAGTAGGGGCGCCGAAAAATGTGGCTGCGCGAAGCAGCAAAGCGTGGAAGATGGAATCAATAACTTTTTGAATGTCAAGAAAAGCAATGGATGAAGGCATACCGTTCAAGTGTGAATATCTTAGTACGGAGTGTAGTATCGTGGGGCTTCAAAGCAGCCATGTTTACGAAGAAAACCAAATTGAGGACGGTCAGCTGAGAATGCAGGAATCCATCGAACGAATAAAATTCGATGAAGAAGACGAGTGAAGACTGAAGTTACGAAAATTGAGCGAATGTCTTCAGGGCTGAAAGGGTTGGGCGTTTTTGGAACAAACGTCACACAGGCCATGTTCATGCCAGTAGGATAAGGGGAATAAGTCAATAAGCAATCTACAACAGACGTAATGAACCTCGGATCCATTCGACTGATATCCTTTGGTGTGATATGGTCTACTCCGGGTGCAGGTACATTCATTGCTCTTAGTGTAGAACTCGTTTCCTCAATGATTTAGGGTTTTACGAGATCCCCGTTGATATTTGCACAACCGCGTGGTTCTCGGTTATCAGATATTCAGGATTGCAAGAACACATCCTTCCAGAGCTCGTTGAAGCCCGCGATCACCTCTTCATCCGGCATAAATGCCGTCTTCCAACGACCATCGAGTATTGTAGCGGCATCGTCTTTTCTTCGCAAATGAAAAGGCGTTGTATATGGCCGTATTGAAGTCGCTGACGACTGTTTGAGACTGTAAATGCCCGTTGTCTGCGCTTCCTAGGTCGCCATGTGTGAGGGAATAGGGTTGAGCACACTCTTTCCATGGCGTTAAGAATGCGCGTCGCAATCCATTCACACAAGTGCTTCAAAATAACCCACCAGTCAGCTCATTGAAATGCTTTTCTCCAAGTCTAACTACCCAAAGTCTACTCAACAATGATGCGTGTCAGGAATGCCCCGATCAAATGCCAGCGAGTGCAGAAGTATGTTTCATTTTCCGACCGTCGTTGTCCACATCCGCCACCTTAAACATAGTAGTACTTTGCACCAGGTTTCACTGCAAGTACTAATTGCCTCGTTGAATGTGCGTAAACAACCTCTACCATTGCATCGCATTAGTTCCGATCGAAAATTTGCAGCCAGTGATGGATTATCTCTGTTTCACAAATCGCCTCATGAGCTAGCTTTCGAGAAAGTGCTCCTCGTAGTTATTCCGAAAGTATGCATGCGGATCTTATGAAGAGCAATCCCACCATCTGACCTCGGAAGCATCATATAGGGAGCAGAATGTGCGATTCTTAGAGTAAATTAAAGCAACCAGCCAGCACTGTAAGAAAATGTTTTATGAGGGCTCAGAAGAGATGGTTTAGAAAGAGGTTTTTCTACTCCAGCATTTTCCAAACCATTGTTTCCATTGAGTTCGTCGCAGTAGCTTACAAGCCGGATGTCTTACCACCTATTCCGAAAGGCACAAGACGGCTGTTTCGTCCTTTTGGGACTCGTCAGGCAGCCTCCGGCTCCATCAGGAACTTCACCTGATCTCTCCTGACAACCGGTATCTATGTAAAGCTGAAAAGTTATGAATGGTTTCAGTAACCTAAAATGTATCACGCTTTCGGGACAAAATTAATTACCGGGTGCAAGAGATCGGACGATAGTCTGTGTGACTGTATTCATACCAATCTCGGAAACACAAAAAACCCAATGCACTTGCTTCCAGAGCCAACCATAGCATGTAAAATACTGTCATCGGTCCGTGCTTCTAATAATCCTCCTGACTGATGGTTAAAATAAAGTTTCAAACCACTGTGTGGAATGCAACTGCTTCTAGAGCGCATCCTATGGAATACACAGTCTAACCTTGTCAACCCATTAGCAGTTCCAAGCCTGGGAGACCAAGAAGCAATCTAGTTAACATTTGTTGCTTGTTTTCTTAGTGTACGTTGTATGCAGTTACAATCCGAATTGTTTTAAAGCAATTCTTTTTGCGAAAACGGAGGGACTTTCGGTATTGCTCCTTTCCAACACCGCACTCTCTAGGAGGGAATAGCCACGGCTAAGTGTGGAACCCGGATAGGGACAGTTGATTGCTTATACCTCTCTCCTTTATCCATCAAGCCTCAAGAACAGCTGGGCACCTAAGGCGTCTACACATCGGACGGGCTTGCAGTGATCCGAATGGCCGGGATAAACTCGGAAATAAATTGTGCTTCAATGCGAAGCTGCTTGTCTCAGTCGAAGTGCACGGCGGGTGCTCCAAAACTTCAGAATGAATTCCTAACCGCTGTGTCAAGCTTTGCTCACGGTCACATTGGCTCTGCGATCAAGGTGCCGTCCCTTAACTGCCACTTAGTATAATTGCTCCCGGTTCAATTTTACTTTACGATGCTTCCTGAAATATTTATCATATGGCCTTTATACAAACATTTACCATTTCAGTTGTGACACGATAATGGATTGCAGTTTGGCGGTTCGGAGAGCTGCTAACAAACTCATCCGATGTAGTAGGCCCGTAGATCTCTCGGGGTTCGGCTCATTAAACACGTTATGGATTGGTCCCAGAGTACAGTGTGCTAACTAATGGCGTGAGCGATGTGCTCCTCAACTTTACCAATAAGCAGGAAGCCAAGTGAATACGAGTGATATCTAACTTTTTCCAAATGAAGGATGAACTTAATACCAATTCTTAGTTTACAAAACGTCACACCATCATCTGGGGGTTGCAAGAGGCTGGCGCTGTCTACGCAGCCTTCTTGAGCGTTCAATTAGTCTGCATCCATTAATATTGCTAAATACTTTGCGCAACCTTGCACCGACACCAGAGCGCTGTATCGTCCAGGTTTAAATAACCCCTTGTTGTAGTCACACAGTTAACCCTTGTGTATCGGCATGATTCACTTGGATTCAGCTCGTATCACCTATCCCGCCAGCCACACTTGGCGTGAAATTCCAACCAAGAAGCGCTTGTCAGCCTTTCTCATGCGCTTTTCCAGGTATGAACAGAGCTTGATGAGCTAAATGACTAAACAACAAAAGCCATCACTTTTGAAGCCTTTGAAAAAGGACCACCCCTGACGAGCTGTAATATCGTCGTCGTCGATCGGTACTAGGTTCGTCGTTCCATGTTCTACATTTGTCTACAATAATCGATTTGGTCTAGTTCGGTGACGCGACCCACCAAGCTTCGCTCCTAGATAGTCCTAATCGACGCGTAGGTTAGACGGACAAACGGATTGCAGCATCCCCGAAAGGTTAGCTGCGATTAGCCGCACACACCCAAGTTCTGCTGACTAATTGACTGACGCACAACGACTTCCGATTGATTGACGCATACCCGCTAGTCCTGCACGCAAGAGAGAAAGAAGACAGACCTTTGCGAAGTGCTTGGTACGACTAAGCGAAGGCGAGTACAGACCAAGACGCTGCTTTGATTGTAGAGTGAATGACTCACTACGTGGAAGTGTGAGATTCAACAAGAACACCATTTCCGTACCCGCTACGCACGCCCTGAATCTACTGCGTTGAGGTGCAAAAACTTCGTCCCGCGCCGCGTTGCCTGGTGACGCGGGCGTTGCTGTCTAAATTTTACGTGATTGCTTGGTGCTCCTGCAACACAAGCACTTTATTTTGACACCAACATTCTTTCAACCCGATGATTCTGCCAAACCTGGTCACTTTGTTTTGCGCCGTAATTTCTATCCTCTTGATTATTCTGTATTCTTCCACCGATGGGCTTGTCACAGAGCTTGGCCCATTTCGATCGCGTATCTGAGGTCTTGTGTGAGGCGTGAAAATAGGTCGCACTGTAGTATCAAACATAGTTGAAATCTTAAATTGCCGAGATAGGTAGTGCCTTAAACCACCAACCAACCTCCAACCATTTCTAGAGTTAACATCCGCTTATCATCTTAGGGCTGTTGAATGTTAAGGGCTTACAAACTCTATCCCATATCTGCACTCGAAAGCACGAAACCTATTCTCGGACACAAACTAGGTGATGCGAAACCGGATGGCACACCCGCACAGCGCTTAGTCCTTTTGTCGCTCTTCTTTTCATACAGTGCCTCGGTCGAACTGATTGTTCGTTTCGGCACTCATCACATGCAGCTATCCGAACTTGGCATTTCTGTCCTTGAAAGATATTATCTGCAAGTTGTTGCAGCCGCTACATGATTTCACGTTATCAACTACTACTCAATGAGCAAAAACTGCAACGCAATCACAGATCAGGCATTGGAATCAAAATTTGGCAAACAACTGAACCTCACGCTTGTCCTCTTCATTTACAGCATATTTTGTCCACGGTTCTGGTTTCCTTCTGCTTACAAGAAGAAGACCTCTTCACCATATCGATGGTGAGTGAGGACGTGATGGTCGGATTTCAGCATGAGAATGTAAAGGTAAGGTGTTCATTTAAGCCGTAATGCCAAATTATACATTATGTCGGACGACTGACTGGTTTTCCACTTATTGTATTCCCTGAGTTCACCTGACTGGAGTTCGGTACTACTGTTCACCAATACTTGTGACAAATGCAAAAAAGGCGGTGCACTGCTCCAACACTCGGCCATACGATCTCTCGTTAGTAATCCTCCGAACAACGATTAAGTCCGCCATTGCAATCTGGTTTGTCTAACGTTACTTTGCACATTCTCCCTCGTGTACTGCAGCATTTGGGGCTAGCAGTACTATGATTCGTAACGGCTGCATGTGTTTTTCAGTCAAGTGCGTCACGGACTCATCTACCGCCGAATCATTTGAACTTTTCAGCATGTGTACCTACATGAACCGTGGTAGATGTAACCTGCATGATCGCTCAGTTTCACCGGAAGTGTATCATCAGTAATGTGCATGCTGTCACGTAATACCAGTGGTTTGTTTTCCTGTTTACGGTGTACGCCACATCACACCCAACAAACCACCGGTCGCATTGACCCACTGGTTCCCCTGGAAGATTACGCCACAATGCATTTTGTTCGCATTGCACACGTTGCCTATCTGGTCATCGGTGCACTTTCACAACGGGATTTGGTAACCGCTTGAGTGGGGTAAGACAACATTTACTGAAGCCTGCATATGTGGGTTGCTCACCGGAATCACCAAAAATGAGACTTAAACGTAACCATGGGAAGGTTTTGACTCTACTGTTCCGCTGCCATGCCACAAATCAGACGATCGCCTGCCTTTGGTAGAGCTTTTGCGTCACATGTGAATACCTCAGTCTGCTCACTGCTTCTCGTTGTCACTTTGACATCTTGGCGTTGCATGCGGTCGGGGCACAGCACTCCTTGACGTCTTTGATAGCAACCCACTGTACTAATAATAATCATATGTCAGCTGTACGCCGTAACGGCGCTCCGCTGCCGCACGACTACCGCCAGTCGCGCACGGGCTGAATATACCGCGAGGCCACCCACTCCTTCGCGGATTCGAACTGGTAACTTAAGGATTGCAAGTTAGGCGTGCAGACCACTCGGCCACCGACCCACTTTACAGTATGAACTGTATGTTGCCTTCCATTACTAATCTACTTGCATTCAGCGTCGCAGTCACCAAACTTCAGCTGCCTTTCCGATGGAATGTTCATGGTTGCAGCGGTAGCCGCACTAATTTCGCACAAGTACTCATTTTAATTCTGTTTAATCGATTTATTTCTTTTCCTACGCCATTAGTTTACTTAGCCACTGATCGGTTATGTACTCTACCTTGGTGTCGACACGCAGTGTGCCAATTTACCTATCGCTGTGATGGTGCAACTGTGGACTCCACCTTCGACTGAGCAGTACGGGCAGCTGGCACCGACTCTATAGGTTCTCACGCACGGGATCGAATGCCTCTCAATCTGAGCAGGAAGGTATGCCCTGATCCACATGTGGCTGCAGATTCGTGGGAATATAAGCCGTTGGTGAAGCGGTTTCAAAATCACGATGTCTCCACTTGAGGATGTGTATTTCTCGGCTGTGCGAGTTACAGTCCAACTACTTGGATAATTATTAGTGCACGTGGGGAAGAGTGAAGTGTACTCTGACTGAAAATCTCATCACGAAAGCACTTATGTAGAATGCCAATGGGGGACCAAATGAAATTTAAGGAACCATTGCAGCATTTATCCTCCAACCACTGGCGGCCTTACTAAATCCTAGAGTCAGGCAGCTTCCAGCGAATTGGCACACCAACTGAACCTCCTAATTACGAGGTTGTAGAGTGAACCAAACCAAACCAATGATATCGCTATCACTTTTTTAAGACTTGGGGTGCCAGCGCATCAGCTTCGTAGCTTAGTTTGTCCCTGAATGTAACGCTTGTTGTTATATAGCACGGCGACTGATGCGCGCTGAGTTAGCAACCCGTGGCAAAACACATTGATGACTTCGGTGATCCACTGGGGTACTAGGTCGTATCTCCCTACTTGTGGTGGCCTTATGTAATCACTTATTTAGTTGGTTACCACTAGGCCAGCGGCTCGAATCTTAACTGAGTTATCTTACATGCGAGCATTTTTCTTCACAAACTTTGCTATAGTAATAAAAAAAACATTTTGATAGCATAAACTGAAGTCAGCTGTTTCGTGTATTCGCTTCATCTGGATATCTTGGAGAACCGACTGTTTCAAAAGGTTTGATAAACGATCGGGTAGTGTATTTGCTATGCTGTACAACGTTCCGCTTTTGACTCAAAAGCTTCATCAGGCGAAGTGAATTGGCTTGAAGGCGAGTGGCACTTTAAAGCAATCACGTGCAAGGTACACACAGAGGTCGATAAACTTTCCGTTCATTGGTAAAACGTTACAGCATCAAAGGTTACTATGTTCGCATGAAATCCCTGGGTCACAATTGTGATCAAATGGGCACAAAAATGCTGGACAGATGGTAGTTAGAGACATGATCGGCAATCTGAAGCGAAACGTTGTACGGCATAACAAATACACTAACCGGTCGTTTGCCAAACCTTTTGAAATGATTCGCTTCAGCCGTCTACATTTTATTGGATGGGCAAATTGGATATATCGAAGACAATTAACGTGCGATGCTATCGGCACTTTTTCGGATTGTGGTTGAGCTATGTGACTTATGAGCTGCTGGGACAAATACATTAGCAATTTAAAGCGGTCAAAAGCCATTGCATTCACGTGACTCCGGTCAAAGGAGAACACGATCAAAAGCCTCGTTAGAGTAGGTTGAAGCTAGTCACGAGATCCGTCTGAAAAAACATGGTTTCAACCACCGAATCGCCTACGCTTCAGTGAACGAAGGTACCTATGTATTACTTTTTTAGTTATATATTGTAAGAAGAAACGTCAGCGGTACGCTTAAAGCGAACAATTGTTTTCGATTTATTCATCATCAGGCTTGGTACAGAAACATACGTTGAGGAGTTCATACGGGAAAACAGGGAGTAACTATTGATTGAACAAAAATTTTCAAATGCTTAACGTAACGTGTCATGTGGTCAAGTGACTGAAGGCATGTGACACCACTGAGTTAGGTCCGATCCATCTTTATTACTGGCTGGCCAGGGTAGTTGTAATGCTTGTACATGTTGCTTTCGAATGCATAGGTTTGGTTTTGTTAACCTGATGCATACTGCTTCCGCGGTTGATTAACTTCAACGTTCCACGTACATTTTAACACACAGAGCAGTCGGGTATGCAGCGGACAATCGAGCTAATGGGTAGTTCTGGACCATTTGCAGTCATGTTAGGCGGGACGTGCTCTTCAATTCCTGCTAACAGCCTTCTCTGATTTCACACATTGTATTTGCTACCGCAAATAAAGTAAAGTGGTAGGTGCATGAAGCAGTAACTTGTGATCCCGTTTGTTCAAGTCAGATTTGCACAGTAATATTGCCACTATCTCAGTCGCGAGTTAACTTCGCTAGAATTGGTTTCACAAAACGAAAGCGTCTGCATTTTGTGTCGCCAGACATGGTTTTATAATCCATTATAAGCTTTGATCACTTCACTGTTAGTCGAGGTGATAGATGGAACCCAATGATTCGTACTACTCTGAATCTCAACCTTCGTTGGCATCACCCTGCGTCGGCTTGCTGATCACCGATAAGGTGGAACTCGCCTCGATAACCACTTAAACAGTACTATACATCCAGATCATCCGACACGCACACCTTCCTTGACTTGGAGGCCAGCATGAGTTCGGATAATTGCGCTTGCTTTTGGCACCCTCTCTCTATGTGTAGTGTATCACACGATTATTTCTCGCTTTGTAACCTAATCCGTGTGGGGGACTACGGCTTGCTCTCTCCTGAGTCCTCAACAAGTGGAAACAAGCTTGTCTTATCCCCTATTTTCTCTCTGTGACTGAAACCCATTAGTGACTCCTTGCTGTCCGCTTCTTTTGGCGTGGAAGTTCACCGAGTGACCTGATAATCACACAAATGTTACGGTGCTTTCTATCTTGGACTCATTCACTGTATAAGCTCGCTTGGATAGGCTGACTCCAGGCGCGCACGTTTCAGCATGTGCTTTGCATCTACAAATTGCAAGGCACCACTGCGTGACTGGATTGACATCACCAGCGTTCACTAGTACGCAGTGCGCACTGGAGTTGGTTGCTCGGTTTAGCCATCCTGGTAGTCACACTGTTTCCGGAAGGTCACATCGTTCGTTCCTGGAGAAGTCACGCTGCTTTTCATAGCCTCATTCATCCGTGCATATGAAATAATGTTGGCTTATCGGTCAAGAGCAGAGAGTACTATGCAGCCACTGTTACAGTGTATTATCGTTTTTACTATCTTAACAGACTACCCTTCCTTGATCATAGGTGCTTGCGTGACCTGCCCGCAGTGGTAGGGCCACTTGGTGTGCAGTGCTAAATTGCGCCGGTTGAGTTTTGGCGACAAAGTTTCCAGCGTAGCACTGCCCCATCTTATACACTTTAACTACCTACGTTCTGGTCACGTTCTTTTTACACATAATGACTCTCTCCCTCAGCACATGTTTACGGACGCTTAGGTTGGTTAGGTAAAGACTCAGGGCAGCCAAGCGGTGAAATGACACTCATGCCGAAACGATTGGTATGCGCCGTCCTCCTAGATGGGATACGGCGCAGACAACATCAGTGATTAGCTATCCAGTCTGCTTGCTACTTGCTTCCTACCGGCAATCTTTTTCTCAGTTCATATTCTTTATATCCTATTGTATTCATATGCGCATATATCTTATTTATTTTCTTCTCCACTCCTATGGAATTATCCCTTAAACTTTTAGCAAACGGTACTTTTCATCATTGTGCGGTATTCGTCAATACTTTAGTGCTCCCTCTTCTATTACTGCCAATTTATAACATCCTCGATGCATTTTGCCAATAGGAAATACTTTTGTCGAAAGTATCCCCCGCGCACCAGGAACCAATTCGCAGGTCAAATGGGAATGACGAGATCATTCAACAATCCAGTGCTGTTCCTGTCTCCAATCCAGCAAGGAAACCTTGATAAATCAATGCTGAATTTTTGCGACGGACAATCAATCGGGCTGTGGTGGATATACTTCCCTTGAACTCTACCTGCGACCACAGAAATTGTGTAATCATTAAGCTACCATGTACGGTAGCGCCAAAGCAGGCATTTCCACGGAAGTAAAATTTTGACCTTAAATTGTGCTGACTTTCTTTGACACAGTGAAGTTTTGGTTGGGCTACTTTTTCTTTGCTAGCATTAACAAGCGACCTAGATTGGAATCTGATTCATTTGGGGGCTCTTTTGCACTCTTCAATTCAAGGTCTTCCACCTGGTGATCAACAGAATTTTTCCTTACTTCGTTCGAATTGGATCATGGCATATCAGTTCCCACTACCTGAAGAACACAGATTTCAAAGGGGTTGCCGATTCAAATATCAGCCCGATTATCTCTATTAGAACTATCGGGAATTAGACGGTATTCGTCGTGGAGCTTCATACCTTTTTCTGTGTGATTCTTCGATTTCACTGATTCGGACAACTAGTCATCTAACTCTTTGAAGTAGGGGCTTGTCTTCACGAGACCACCTAGCTTGAATAATTCTTTCGTGCGTATTGTCGTGTAACCTTCTGGGGATTAACACCGAATGTGGACAGCAATCACGAACCCGTTATTCACGGTCCACAGGACCATAGGTACAGTAGCTACATTTGATGCGCTGTGTTCCATTGTGGTAGCTTTCCCTGGCTATTTCTCGTCGCGTCTTATGCCATCTGGTCCACACGCGTTTTGGCTGTTATGCTCGGTGCACCCGCATGTGCCCTGTCCCTGGGTGTAGGAATCTGATCCGTACTATGCCGAGCCGATTCTATGTGGTCTGTCTGGTCCGTCCAAGTCTTCTAAACTCGCGTGGGCGGAACTTCATTCGCTCCCTATGCAGCCGTCCCACTTTGGCTACATTCACCCGAAATCCGAATTGCCACCACCTCGACTCGTTCTTATTTCTTTTCTGTTGAAGCAGCTTGATCATCTGTTTCGTAGATTTTTATATTGTATATAGTCTTACCGTCTTGGCCTAAGATGACAAGTGGCTGGCCTCGCTGGTCCTACTCATCTTCGTGCTGCAGGTTCGGTTCGCATTACCTTCGTCTAAACCGCACGCGGTTCCAACGGATGATGTCATTTTTGCTTCCAACTTCATGGTTCCTGACTCCCTTACTGCATACACTCACTCCCATCCCCAACGACTATTGTCTTCCGGTATCTGTTACACTCCTGCTTTGATCCACATTCACAATTCTTCTTTTGTCACAGTGCCCTATTACTACAATCATCTTGCAGAACAGCGTTCAACGTTATTCCGTTTTGCATTAGATCCGTAGCCTTAAGGATCCCAAGCCTGCGTTGTAATCCGAGAGCGCGGATTCGAGCTTGCGTAGGGAACACGGTGACCGTCGCAGCATCCTTAGTCCACGCGCGACGGTTGTTGATTGCACGGCAGCGAAGCGTCGGTCAAGGCCTCGGCGGCCGGTTCGAAATATATCGCTCCGCTCCCAGGCCAGTTTGTTCAGGTTTTCTGTGTCATATATCGTAATTTGTTGTCTTCAATTGTTTAATTCGGTATTATTTGTGATTCTGAATTATCCAGTAATTTATTTGAAACCTTTTTCGACAGTAATTCTCTCCTTCTAGTCTGTCTTGATTCTCCTCCGTCCTGGTCGTGTTTTTCTCGTGTCCTAGTCAGGCCAGTTTATCTCGTTCTTTTCATTGTTAAAGTCCTTTTATGCTCTAGTTGGCGTAATTCACTCACATTAGTTATTTGGAGTTAGTTCATCATAACTACCTGTACTAGTTTATCATAACTTCTGTGCTTCCTCATCACGCTGATTTACTCGTATCGATCGGTATCTATTTTTGAAATGGCAAAGCAGTCACCTTGTGGTATTTGCTCCAAAGTCGTTGGACATCGCGCAAATGCGCGATTACATGCAGTTTATGCAGCGTAAAGTTTCTTATTTCTTGCATTGGTCTGTCTGTGGATCAATTTCGAGCAATTCAAGGTATCCAGACGATTTTTTAAGGCCATTTGTAAACAATGTCATTCTAAACTTGGGCAGAATGGAGCTGAAATGTCTGACAAGCGGATCAATAGAGCGAAGTGCTCTAAAACACCCAGCCCAATTTGTCCTACACCACAGTCAGAGAAACAGCCAGCGCTTAGTACAACATCACATCCGTCCCTGAAGCAAAGTACTAGAGTTCCGGCAGGCTCGCCTTCAAGGCCTACGATTTCTTCAGTTGACACTATAACTAATTTGCAATAAGCAAATTGGTGATAACGAATGGAAAATGCAAATACCAAAGAAACCAGGAACAGTGTCTAGCGACGTGAGGCGCCGCAGCCTCATGGTCTTTCACACACCTGAATCATGTGATTCCAATCCTCAGGTGCGCTATGAACAGGATGTCCAATTTTTGCAATCTCTGACTGGTAGACTGCCCGACGTGGACGAGGGCGGGCTCAAAGTGAAACAGATCGCTCGTCTAGGAAAGAGAACCGAAGGCAAAAGTCGACCTATGAGGGTGACTTGTCGAACAAGCAAATCCTAAGTTACTATTGTCCCGTCTTAATAGGCTGAAAGGTCTGAAGATCCACTTGCGCGCTGACTTAGACCCAGCAGTCAGAGAGAAACTCAAGTCTGCGATGATTGAACTAAGGCGACGCACGGACGATGGAGAAACAAATCTCCGAAATACTGGTAGCTCGGGTTGATGAATCAATTGCTCATTTGTTCTCCGAGCTAGGCGGTTTTCTCGCAAACGTTTCACCACCATGCGAGGTGGCATCCTCAGTGCAGTGATATATAGCGTACAAGCTTACTAAATGAATTCTCCCTCCATGATCGACCTGCAAGTGACTTTGAACGAGGCAGTGTCGATTTAGGTCCCGTGACCTCTACCCACTTTCCCCAAGGCTAAAGTCGGCGCCCGAGTTGTTCTGCCTCAAACCGCATGGCAAAAGGTTCTTTATTTCTTTCTGTCGTAGTGGTCCACGCGCATGTTGAATCAACATGCGAGTGCACATCGATTCAATATACGAACCACTACGAGAGAAAGAAATAAAGAACCTTTTGCCATGCGGTTTGAGGCAGAACAACTCGGGCGCCGACTTCAGCCTCGGGGAAAGTGGGTAGAGGTCACGGGACCTAAATCGACACTGCCTCGTTCAAAGTCACTTACAGGTCGATCATGGAGGGAGAATTCATTTAGTAAGCTTGTACGCTATATATCACTGCACTGAGGATGCCACCTCGCATGGTGGTGAAACGTTTGCGAGAAAACCGCCTAGCTCGGAGAACAAATGAACAATTGAAACAAATCTCCGTACTGTAAATTTTCGGGTGGTTACCCTGATTCCTCCGCGAATCCGGATCAACTGGTTTCTGATGCTTCATGCGCACCCAACGGTTCTTACCGCGGTCTGCGCGTAGCCTTTACTAACATCTGCAGTTTGATGAACAAGCGCGATGTGCTGTACTACTTTGTAACCTCTCAGCGACCAGACGTATTAGGCCTTGCTGAGACTTGATTAAACTCCAACGTAACCTCCCAAGAAGTGGAAATCAGCGGCTACTCATGCTTCCGCTGTGATAGACCATCAAATGATCGCGGTGGTGTTCTACTTCACATAAAGTCTTCTTTTTTGGGAGACTAGTGAGCGCCTACCGAAGCGCTGATGGTCTATGTGAGCAGTTATGGTGTTTGATCCACCTCAGACGCTGCGAGATGCTCGTGGGCGTGGTATATCGCAGTCCACTGAGCCGCTGTTTGGACTGGTTGCCGCATGTTCACAACCACCTGAGTCGTCAGATGTTCGTACTAATGGGTGATTTCAACTTACCCCGAATACAGTGGCCTGAGGCTGAATTTCTCCCCGGCCATTGTAAAGTCGAGAGGAAGTTTATGGAGTTGATATTTGCAACCGGGGCCACAGCACATCAACTGCGCGCGCGACTCCATCGTGCTTAGACCTGCTTTTGACCAGCTGTGAACAATGTGTGCATGACATCCTAGTCTTAGAGCCTCTAGTAGCGAGTGACCACTCGATGATCATAGCCAGCTTGGAACTGCCGCTGCCATATTCTCCCCAGCTGGAGCCAGTCTTCAACTATTGGAAGGTGGACTTTAATGGCCTCATTCGAGCAGCGAGCCACCTAGACTGGTCTTTACCACAGGACTTGTCTATTGAAACCTGTTGGTCTATCATTAACGTGGGAGTGAAATTGTTGTGCGCCCGATTTGTACCCCTCAAGTATCAGAAAGTTGGGCCAGTCAAAACACATTGGTTCGAAAAGGAGTACAGCAAACTGGCCCGACGACGACTCAGGCTATGGAACAAATTCGTGTTATCTGGCTCTGATGAGGACTACAAGACGTACAAGGTACAGCGAAATCGCTACAACACTGCGAAGACAAAAAAACGCAGAAGCTTCGAAAAGCAGTTTGCAACCGCCGCAAAAACTGCTCCCAAGAGGATCTTCGCCTACGTGAAGCTGCGCCTGAGGCTTGCAGCCAATGTTCCAGTGTTAGAAGGCTCAGATGAACAGCCCCTAACCTCGAGTACAGATCGTGCGTCCGCCTTGGTGGCACACTTCGCCTCCGTATTTGCAAGTGACCAGGTGTCTGTAACGAGTTCGACGAGTACCGCTCACGCTGAACTAGACTGCAGTATTGAAGATACACGCAAGCTTCTAGCAAATCTTGACGGGACGAAGCCTGCTGGGCCAGATAGAATCCACCCACTGCTTCTCAAGTCCCTATCGGCCATCATCTCGCCTTCTGTAACTGAGCTGTTCCACAGATCACTATCCACTGGACTATTACCGGGCGACTGGAAATGCTCAGTCGTAAAGCCAATACCGAAAGGTGGTAACCCAAGTAAAGTGGATAACTACCGACCGATCTGCCTGACCGCTGTTTTGGCAAAGACGCTCGAGAAGATCGTGAAGAAGAGCCTTCTGCAGCTTCTAGAGTCGAAAAGCCTCTTGACTCCCGCACAGCATGGTTTCATGAAAGGTCGCTCGTGCATCACCAACCTACTGTTGACGAGGCACGAATGGTTACAAGCGCTGAACCAAGGCAAATCAGTCGACGTCAGTAAGGCTTTTGACAAGGTAAATCATGCAGTGCTCCTCGACAGGCTGAGAATGTGCGGTGTTGGTGGTTCGCTGTACCAATTGATCAGGAATTTCCTTGTTGATCGAAAGTGGAGGGTCCAGGTGGACAACCATTTAACCGACTGGTATCCATCGATCAGTGGCGTGCCCCAAGACACTGTACTGGAGCCGATTTTATTTCTCACCCATGTAAACGATGTGCCTCAGCTACTCCAATCACCTTGTGCGTTGTTCGCATATGACTTGAAGGTGTGGAGAGTAATCCGCACACCCAGTGATTGTGATTTGCTTCAGCAGGACCTCGACCGCCTCTCCACGTGGTCTGCAGAGGTCAACCTTCCGATCAACCCGGTCAAGTCGCAATTCATGAGGCTGGGTAAGTGTGAGCACTGTCGCACCTACACGGTAGCTGGTCAACCGTTGCATTCCGCGCCTTTCGTGCGCGACCTCGGTGTACTCTCACGCTAAGACTTAAAGTCCATGGACAACACGAATAAGATCTACCAAAACAGTCTTCGTATGCTTTGGGCGCTCAGGCGCAGCTTCAGCACTTGGTCCGAAGAGATTTCCACTCGCCTCTTCGTCTCAATAATATGACCAATGCTAGAGTATGGCTCTCCCGCGTATTGTCCTATCACCCGGGGCGAAGTAGAAAAGATTGAGCGAGTGCAGCATGTAGCCACCAGGCTGATTCCCAACTTACGAGGTGTACCGTACGAAGAAAGGTGTAAGAAACTAGGGCTGTACACCCTAGCTTATCGCCGACTGAGGGTTGGCCTCATCATGAGGCACCGGATATTACATCTGGGTGATTACCCTATGTTAAGACCGCTGGTTCATCTGTGCACACCAAACAGCACACGAGGACACCGGTACAAGCTTGTCGTACAGGATTTGAAGCGGGTCGCTCACCAACTGTGTTTCGAACGCAGAATGGTGAATGTATGGAACGACCTGCCGCAGCACGTAGTTGAGGCAAAGTTGGTGTCGGAATTTAAGAAGTTCCTTGACAACCACTTTGCGGAAGCAAAATATATTGAGCGCAACACAACATAACGGGACTTTGTCCATGAGGGACAATTGATACAGCTACACAGAACAAAACCTATTTGCTGCTTCTAACCAGTAATCAGTACTGCAATTGCCTTTCTCTACTAAATCCGTAGCGCCCAATAACGACGTTCTTGTCCTGCAACTGAACAGGTACCTAACTTACCCTTTTCCATTCTCAGTAGAATGCATGCTCCATCGTTCCTGCAGCGTTGTTTGGGGATTCTCATGCGTCTCCTTGGCTTTGGTCAGCAAACGTTTCAGTGTCTACCGCTTTCCCGTTTGCTTGGCTATGGTAGGGCGTTGGTGAGCCGATGGAGGAAATCCAGTATCACGCCGAAGTCACGGAATTTTGCAAAAATGAATTACGGGAATCGACGGAATCAAACGGCGTTTGTCCATCAGCGACAAGAAGACGGCGGAAATCCAATGCTTCGGTAGGTGACGGGCAACTCCACAAGTATCGATACTGGCGGAAACTAAGGCATCTTTGATCTGTGTCCACTGCGAATCGAAGTCCCCGTCAATTGTTACACCAAGCAACATTGACAGTCAGGCTAGTTACCTGGTTTAAATCGCAAGGTTTTGTAGATTTGCGACGTCCGGTCGGTAGTGATAGCGCTTGGGTCATCCTCCGAAACGCATGCAAGTCTTAGCACGAACCAATGCGTGATCGGAGTCTAGATAAGTTGACCAGTACGGTCGGCAGTCTGTTACACTTCCGTGCCATCTGTAGCTGATTGCTATGTGGTCAAGTTGAGAGCACTCTTGCGTCTGTGAGCGCGGGCGCCAGGTAGCAGTGTGTCTCCTCGAGTGCCGAAAACTAGTGCTCGAAAGATGCAAGTGATGATCAGAGTAATGAGCAAACAGTCTGTCTCCATTGTCTGATCGACTGCCACCGAGACCAAAACTACCCTCAAGGTGGTGCTTGCTTGGTGGAATGCGGCCCACCTGTGCGTTAAAGTTCCCGGCAAGAATGACTATATCAGTCCCTTTGGAGGAACCCAGAAATTCAAGTAGCTGCTGGTAAAAGCTGTCCTTGACTGCATCCGGGCTGCAGTCTGTAGGGGCGTAGGCGGAGACGACAAACAAGGCACCCTTAACGTCTCGACGCCTGCTTACTTTACATGAACCTCGTAGTCTGACTGTACATAGCCGACTGTTGACTGGGATCGAGTCAAGCAGAGCTGATTCAACCCTGGCACTCAGTGCAACTCCAGTACCAGCTTGGCCAGAGACGGCAGTTTCTGGGTCTCCGGAAGGCCGCAAGTGGTATTTGGCGTCAGGGTTTACCGGAGAGGCCCTTCTGATGACGACGCTAGAGTCTTGTAATTTGGTCTCTGAAAGGCAACAGATGTCTACTGAGAGCGTTTCAAGAGTACGGGCTAGACATGCTTGTCATCCGATCCGCATCAAAGTTCGAACATTAAACGCTGCGAGGATGAATGGAGAACCAGGTCGAAGAGGAGCTGGAGCTTCAGTGGTGTGAGAGGCGGTTGCCATCACAGGACATTGAAAACCGGGATTTTGGCTGTTGCTTGCATCAGTTGCGAGACGTGGGTCGTTTGTGACGGTGACCGTAGAAGACATAAGAGTACATATGGGTGCAGGACGGGAGGTGGGGTGATCTGTGAGTGGAGGTTGAGCGGTTGAGTTAGCATAGAAGATAGGCATAGCATGAGCAGTAGTAAGCAGTGTGGACCATGATTCGTCAGTGGGTGTGATACTAACCGGTTGCCCAACCCGAAGTAGAGGGTTGTCTTAGGGAACCCTACCCCGAGCCTTTGATCTAAGATCTAACCTACACGGCATCAGGGAGATGTGAAGGCGTCGCAACCCGTTAGGAGCCAGTGACCAAATAGATGCTTCATGTGCCTTTCGGTCCGTGAAGGACTAGGGGCCGAACGCACCCTTGAAGTACAACGCGTCTCAAACAGTGGCAAGAAGCAGTGACTTTATTTAGTGGCGAGTCACATTCGCCACGTCGCGGTGTTGTTAAGCATACATTTGTGGCTCTTTATAGGAAGAACGCCTGCCAGGCGAAAACCCACCACGTCCTGGAACACTGCCGCCGAACGATTTACTGGAACGGGAAATAACCGAACCACCCAGCTGGCACCACGAGGAGGTTGTTCGGTAAGCCAGCCTATGCGGACAATTTTTCACTAAATGGGCATGTGAAATAAATTAGTTGTCAACAAATTCGCGATAGATTCAAGACGTCAGAAAATATATTTTAACGCAAACGCGAAAATGTTATCCAAGTTAACTACAATTAACTTGCGCAATGTGTGCAAATTAATAAAAGATAGTTTGCATAGGAAATAGTGAGACAATATAGCAAACCCACGACCTGAAATAAAGAGACTTAGCATGCAAGCACGCAGTTAATAAATCGAATGCAGCATACCTACAAACGCATGATAATAATGATGACCTACAAACGCTGCGCTGGTTCTGCCTACGTTCTCTGCAGGACCCGTCATCGCTTCGGTGGTGGTCCAGAGTGGCCTCGCTCATGTCTCACTAGGCCTGCCTGACTCAGACACTCGCGACCGCATGTGCTACAGCACCATGCACTCGATGTCGATGGAGTACAACCCATCGGTGCTTGCTGCTTCAGAACTTGCCGCTTCTTCTCTGCATGCATGAGGTCTTTCTCCCACACTTCGGCAACTACCTTCTTGAACAGATCGCACCATGCACGCCGATCATCCGCTTTCGATTTGCATGACCCGCAATCAAGATTAGAACGTGAGAGGCACATTTTGATCATGTCCTGGTAACGTAACTTTCATTTCCCCACATGCCGCTTATCAATACTCAGCTGACCATATAAGAGTTGTTTCGGTATCCAAGTTGAATTTATACGCCACACATGACTGAGCCATCTAAGCTGTCTCAGCAAAAGTATGCAATCAACTGCATACATGCCACTTCAGCGCAACACTTTCGTGTCTGCAACTCTGTCGCCCCAACCGATGCGCAGAATTCGTCGCAAACACTGTTGATGGAACCGTTCGGGATATCGCACATCCCGCCGGCACATCGTCCACGTTTCACTGCCGTATAGAAGAACGGACAGCACTATGGATTTGTACACCATCAGCTTCGTGCCAATGGTAAGCTGATGGTTGTTCCACACTCTGTACTCTAGCTTCCCGAATGCCGTCGCTGCCTTCGACACCCGGATACGAAGCTCATTGTGTAGATGCTAGTCAGTCGACATCACACTCCCAAGGTAGCAGAAGCGGGAGGTGGTTTCTAATACTTCAGTACCAATGCTGATTTGTGGCAATATTGAAGATTGCACCGGTGAACGCTGTAAGAAACAGTTTTGCTCTCAACAAATTCACGAACTTTTGCAAAACTGTTGTGGACAGAACGAGGGGGCAACTGGACAAGGCCCTGCGTAGATCTCTTGAAACACAAATGAAGAACCTGTTTTTTCTGACATCTTACAGAAGCATGTATACAACCTGTCTTCCGTATCCTTGAACAGTAAACAAATGGAATCATTTTCGTTAGGCGTGAATGTTAAGATTCCCCCAAAGAGTGTCGACCGATTACACATTGAGACTCAGGTTGAAAACCTACTGGACCAACTATCCAACTTGACCGCGACCACTAAGGAACAGCACAACTGGCTCAAGGTTAAGCTCGTTGACATTGAAAACGGTTACATGGTGGCCCCGATACACCAAACCTATTGTATAGATAGAAGTCACATCAAAGCCTTACGTGATCTGAAGGCAAGGGATATATTGGTGCTGAAACCTGACGAAGGCACAGGAGTTATAATTATGAATAAACATGACTACAAAAACTAGATGTATGAGATCTTAGGAAATGAATCCAAATTTCAGGAAGACCAAAGCGAAACCACTGTAACACAAATCGAAAAGTTGATGACTAATCAATTAAAATTGTTGCTGCAACATGGAATGATAACAGATGCGACGTCCAACTCTTTAAAGCCAAGGGGGACACGCACCCATCACATGTATGGCTTACCGAAGTTCCACAAGGCCAACACACCTTTAAGACCTGTACTATCCATGTGTAACTCACCATACCACAAGTTGACGCATTGGCTGGTCGATCTGCTTACACCGGTGAGACGAATGGTGATAAAGTATACTGTGAAGGACACATTCGCACTGTTTGACTGTGTACAAAACATGAGTATTGCTTACAAGGTAATGTGTTCAAGGGACTTACAGTCTTTGTTCACTTAACATTCCATTAAGAGAAACGGTGGATTTCTTATGTGAGTTTACCATGAGTAATAAAGTAGCGTTGCAGCTTCCCGTGGAATATCTTAGGGATTTACTGCTACTATGCACGGAAAATGTACACGTCTTATTTGAAGGCAAGCCGTACCGGCAGGTGATGGTGTAGCCATGGGAAGTCCGCTTGGCCCGTTATTGGCTGACAGCTTCATGACGATGATTGAAATGAGATGTGAGCTGCATTTCAGCCTAATGCGTTTATACAGGCGATACGTAGATGACACACTAGTGATCGCCCCAATTGGAGACGCTGTTCTATCTCTTCTCAATGTGCTCGATAACGCACATCCAAACGTCCGTTTTACCTGTGAACTAGAGGATAACAATTGCCTTCCGTTTTTGGATATGTTGTTGACCAGACGAGAAGATGGATCCATAAAGCGTTCTGTTCACAGGAAAGCTACATGGACAGGACTGTATGAACACTTCAACAGCTTCGCCCCTATACAATACAAGCTGTGCTTAGTCAAGACGCTGTTTACTCGAGCCCGCAGAATGTGCACTGACGACTGTTTGGAATCGGAATTGGTGTTTATCACACAGACGCTGCGGACCAACGGATATCCAGAGGCGTTTATTCAATTCCACAGTCAACTGAATGAAAACACGCCGAGGGTACTTACTGTGCCCAAACTTTCTGTCTACCTTCAATTACCTTTCAAAGGTGATATCGTGGCTGCCCAACTTGAAAGAAGTTTGCATACAGCAATTCGTCGGACATTCAATGCCGCCAAATTCTGCCCCATTTGGGAGACCAGGAAGTTGCCTGTGCCTCCAATGAAGCCTACTCAACCGATCTCCGCCACAACCCATTGTACTTACCAATTCGTTTGTAACTACGGAAGTAGTTACATTGGCAGAATAGATCGATCCTTGAGTAAGCGCATTGGAGAACATATCCCAAAACGAATTGCTAAACTATCGACACAACAAGCAGCCGAACGAGAAAAGTTTTCTAACCTGCCAGCATCATCTATCGCCAGACATCTACTCGAAACAGGCCATCAGGTTGACGCTGGGTCAACATTTACATTTATATATCGAAATGAAAATCCCAAGGTTTTGAGCTTTGCCGAAGCGGTGGCACTTAACCAGCACCGTCTTATCCTTTGTGTACAGAAACGGTTAACAGTCTCCCTAAAGATTCCTTAGGGCTCATGACCCTAAGATCAAGCTCGTTGATCTGTTATACTTGCGTCTACGTAATTTTCCTTTGTGACCAGTTTCAAAACTTGGATTATTTTGTCACGTGATTCATATTTATGTTGTTAGTTTGAGAGTGAGCAGATAACACAAAATGGTTCCATCTCGCAATACCAGTCTTCTCATTGTCTTATTTAGAATGATACAGGGAACTCAGTGCTTTAAGTTTTGCTTGTGTTGATGGTGGGCCCGAATTTGTCCGCTGTCGAAGCCAAAGTACAAGTCATGTGCTGCAACTCGTCCGCGCTGTGTGCAAACAACGCGCAGTCGTCAGCAAACTGCAACATACGGCTAGTTGTCTCACGGACTAGGTTTCTCGCACCGAAACGACGGATGTTCAGCAACCCACCATCAATACGGTGCTCCACACGAACACCGTAAGCAAAAGTCGCATCAGAAAGCACAGGACATCATTGCATGAAGATAAATATTAAACAGGGCAGGAGCTAAGACACACTCTTGCTTCACACCAGAGATAACAGCAAAGTCATCCGATGTCTCTCCACTCAGCTGCACCCTCGCCCGCTTACCACTGTGCAAACATTCAATTAAACTTAAAAATTTACTCAGCCAACCAAACTTACCCAACACCAGCCACAATGCCTCGCGGTTCACCGTATCAAATGCCTTGGTGAAATCAACAACAAGCGGGTACAAATCCTGGTGTCGTTCTCTGCACTTCTCCTGCAGCTGACGATCCGCAAACACCATATCGATGGTGTTGCTACCCGAACGGAATCCGCACTGCTCTTCCGCCACGTTCGGTTCTACAACCTGACTGTCGAGACGGTTGAGCAGGATTCGGACAATCACCTTGCCCACACAACTCAGCAAGTTGATGCTATTAACATTTATTTTTGACATTTGCATGCATGGCTCGAGGGATGAGCTGTACAGCAATATGCCAAGAGAGGACGAATGTCCCGGCAGAATAGGAAACACTGATTGAAATAAAAAAAAATTCAAACAGTGGTCGGAACCGCGTCAATTGTCACCGTGTGGGATTGGGTGCATGTTATGTAAGGCGTGATGATGCACCACGCATGTAGGTGTCGTAGACCTTCAGAGTCAGACGAAGAGTAGAAACACAGAGGTCAGAAATATCAAGTGATGTCATCCCGAGTGCGGTAAGATGTTTGGCTGAGGTGAAACATATCATCCCTCGATTATTGATAACGACGGGTTGGTGAACAATATTTGTCGTCTCAGGAAGCTGTTCACGTATGTATCGCGATATGGCTGCGGCATTCTCCCCTGATCCGTATTTATCCACTTTCAGTTTATAAGTACAATCCATTCGGTACGCGTCACAGATGGCCACGTCCACAATGTGAACCGTAGAATTTCTAACCGCAAGCAGGTCTGGCTTGATGAAAGAGGTGGCTGTCGGAATCCTCAGCTCCATAACAATGTTAATGCTTCGGCGCCGCAATTGCCTGGCAATCTGTTGGGCAATTTCACTGTGACGTTTACAGCGGACATCATGCGTGATGCAGCACGCCTGAAGAACATGTGACGGAGTCTCTTTTTGTCCGCAGCTCCCGCGATAGTTGAGAGAAACCTCTGCTCCGTCGCGTTTTGGTAGAAAGAACCCCCCCCCGTAGTTGGACACCCCGTATGAAAAGATGTGGAAAAATCCTGGTGGGGTCCCTCAGCCAGTGGTGAGCGAAGGTGACGTGACCACATTTCGCAAGGTAGAGCCATCCACTGAAGCGAAAAATGTATCTCTCCAAGCTTCCGCAGCTGAGCTTTTATCCATGACGACACGATTACCGATGGTAACAGTGGAGCGCGCTAGACGATGGATGGCAGCGGCTGCAGGGTCCCGGATCGCCCAACTGGTCACTGGATGGCAGTTGGCTAGGTGTCGTTCCAGCCTCTCCTTCCGTAGCGTGAAGCGTGAAGATATGCGATGGAGGTGTCTGACGGCAAGCGCAGCCATTTTCTGACGTGTGATCTGACAATGCGATCCAACGGCTTCAATGTATTCCGGTGAACCACTGCCAGAGCTAACTGATGAACATGCTTGGGGAGCAGATAGATCCTCAGAATCTCAAGTCGTTGTTGCGGTTTAAGCGGTGCCTTGGTAACTTCGTTAAGTTGCACAGTAATATCGTCGATTACTGTTAGAGAGAGCTTACCCTTCCAGTTAAAAGGCAGGCCCAACATATCTCGGAATATGTTTGGAACCGACTGTGATTTCATGATTTCAGAGGGTTTGAATACAGGGCCCTACTAAAAGATTCAGCGGTGGCCGTACATGCGCTAGAGGCAGGACACGCGATTGATTGGGACAATGTCGAGATACTTAGGAGGGGCTTACCAGCAACAGGCCAAAGTTTAATTGCTGAGGCGATCGAGATTACTAAGGCTAATAACTGTGTGAACAGAACAAACGGGGTGAAGTTATCGAACGCGTGGCGGACTGTGTTAACCCGGTCAGTCAGAAAAGGTGTCGGCGGACGAACTCAGGTCGGAGAGTGAATCAGCAGCTGCAAGAAAAGGAATGCCTCACATGTGAACGACCGATGACGTGGATCAATGAGAAACGCTCGATGTTTGTTGTTTCATTAGCGTGGCCACTTGACCTGTAATATTATTATCCAATTGTTCATGTTATGACTTGTAACCTTCAGCTTACGTTCCCATAAAAAGCTAAGCCAATTTTGTAACGATTCACCTGGCCTGAAGAAGCTCTTGTGTCAAGGGCGAAACGTTGCCACAATAAAACCCTAGCAAAAAAACCGATTTGTATTCAAACCTTCTGAAATCAAGCAGGCCCAACGTCTTGAACTTTTCATCGGGCTGAATGGAGGGAATAAAAATATGACCACAGTCCAAAGCATTCGTATCCAGTATGGTTCGTTTGCGAGCGCCATCAACAATTATATTTACCGAGAAAGATTTTAGATGGTTGATGTTGAGGCCGACGCACTGCAGTCGTTGATGGAATCGCTGAAGTTGATCTCCCAGAGAAATGCGGTCTTGAGCAAAGATGATCACGTCGTCCGCGTAAGCGAGGTACTCAATCGGGCCAGCCGGTGATATCCAAGGCGAAGTGGCGACTCCGTGTAAAACTTCATCTAGGGACATTATGAAGAGCAAAGGCGAAAGCATATCTCCTTGCCGGACCCCTCTATCAGGATGAAGCTTGACATCATTAAAGATTGAGGACGCGGAGCTGTAATACGATGCCAAGTAATCTAACAATAGCGAGGGGGCTCCGAAAGCATCTGCTGCTCGAAGTAAGGAGTGATGAGAAATGGAATCGAACGCCTTCGAGATATCCACTGCCGCAAATGAAAGAGGGGTACGAGAAGAATGAGAATGGCGAAGAGCAGCATGGAGTATGGACGTGGCTTCGAAAGCGCCATCTTTACGACGAAAACCAAATTGAAGGCGGTCGGTAGGGAAAGTTGGAACCCAACGATCAAAGAGGATACGATGAAGAAGGCGTGTGAAGACAGACGAAACTGCGATTGGACGGAATTGGTCAGGGGAGATGGGCTGGGAAACTTTTGGTACGAAGGTGATCCGAGCAGTGTTCATGAGGATGGGAAATAAGTAGGAAGAAAGAAGACAGTTGAGAAAAGAAGTTACAAAGTAGGGATCCATCCTTGAAATATCGGCTGGCTTGATGCGGTCTACACCGGGAGCCGAACCCCGCATCTGTTTGAGAACACTTTGCATCTCCTCCAGGACAATTGGCTTCACCAAGTCATCATTAGCTGGAAGGAATCGACGCGGTGCGCGCTCATCATTAGCAGGTCTGGAGAGGACATTCTTCCAATATTCCGTGAAACCTGGAATGTTCTCGTCCTCATTAAGAAAGGCAGTGCGCCATCTTCCGTCAATCACCGTACTTGCAGCGTCTTTCCGGCGGGTATGATAAAGACGTTGAATATGGCCATATTGTAGGCGTCGCCGGTGCTGATTGTTTCGAATCTTAACGGTATGTACACGTTTTTTCGAAGGCCTCCATCTGTGTGGAAAGAGAGTAGCACACACATCGTTTAGGGCCTCACTAAATTCTATCCTCGATCCATCAGTAGCGAATGAATTCACCAGATTCCGAAGTATGAGGTGTTCCTCCTTGACAAGAGAGGCGCAGTTGCAAATAAGCTTTTGGCAGCTAGCAACAGAGTGCGGAATACTGGTGTTGGCGCGGACGCAATGGAAGCTTCGTAATTAGAATTGGAAGCTTCTGGTTGATCCTGTACCGCCACTGCCGTGGGGCACGTAGTGGACGGAGGGGTCATAATATCAGCTGAAGTTTCGCTAGAGAAATGGTAGACGACTGCTTCTGAGGGCATGCTGTTGCCTCTGGAACTAACGCTGCAGATGAGTGAGGTGAGGTTGAATAATCTATCGAGGCAGTGGGGGATGGTACATTGAAACGCAAATCAGCGTCGGAGGAGGCGGTGGTCACCGCAGGATTGCCTTCGTACGATTCTCGAGGGGTTTATGTAGACACACCCAAGTTAGTAGTTAATGTGGGCTGAG
Source organism: Dicrocoelium dendriticum (assembly GCA_944474145.2). Taxonomy (NCBI): domain Eukaryota; kingdom Metazoa; phylum Platyhelminthes; class Trematoda; order Plagiorchiida; family Dicrocoeliidae; genus Dicrocoelium; species Dicrocoelium dendriticum. The sequence continues at coordinate 147,904,227 of OX104064.1, forward strand.
GTTGATGGAATTCATCGGACGTTATGGTTGAGAAGAATGACGCTCGTACGGTTCCATCTGGAGGCGTGATTGGATGTTTGGTTTCAGTCGATGGTTGCGGAAATGCACTGGAAGTGGACGTTGTGTGGTGTTGATGAAAGAACCATCTAAGTCGTTGCAAGCGTTTTCTGATACTGTCCCTGGTGCGAAATGGGAAGACGCGCCTCAGTCGTTCTAAAAGCATATTTAAGGAAGGAGACGTAACCGCAAAATGTGAGGCTGCCAAAAGTAGGGATTTGTCATCCCTGGCTGACCAGTTGTAAGATTGCCCCGGTAGTCGGGCTAGACAGTCTGCATTGTAACTGACAGGATGCTGATGTCTCCAAAGCTGAGACAGCCCATTTTTAGTCGAAAACGTACGGTGACATGTTGGGCATTCGAAACTGGAAGTATTCATGGCAGCGGCTGTGGTAAGTAAACTCGTAGGGTTCCTGAGATGGGCCGCCAAATGGCGCCGCAGGCCGCTCCTAGATTTAAACGTCCTCGAGCACAGCGAACAAGAGGGAGGCTTGAGTACGTCAGAGATCGGAGGCGGGAGATTTGGATGTTGCTAAAGTAGCTTCGGCAGGAGAAACTCTTCGTCGTGGTGATGACAGCAACTGAGGGAGGCGATCAAGTAGTACACATGGTTGTCGTGATCCCGATGGTAGGGCTATGGGTGATAAGGGTGAGTGTGTGGGTGACGGGTGGACGCGGTTCCGAGAGCTGGCTATGGAGTCGGCAGAGGCCGGTCCGTTTGATTCGTTGAAAGAGCAACCAGCAAATCCACTGCTCTGACTCTGCAGGGCAGGGGATGAAGGGAAATAGGTGGGAGCCTGCGCCGCGGGCCGTTCATAGGCTCCTATCAGCGGCTGGGGTGAGGGGGGGTGCATCGAGTTGGGCGTGTATAAAATGGCATTCGGGTCATTGGAGAGGTTAAAATCTGTGGCGTTGGTGATAAAAGGGTTGTTGGGCGATCCGGGACGACAGCGGAGGTACGAAATAGCCGGCTGGCGACGAGTAAAATATTTCCAAGTATAAAGTACTTCCAATTCTTTGTTGCTGTCAGGGGCAGATGATAAGCTGGATGATGTACGAGAGGATGCTGAGCCGGTGGGAGGCGCAACAGGAGCAGAGGGGCGATGTGATCGATTCTCTGGAGTGGGTGACGCGGTCTCTTTGGATGCTAGGGATATCACAGGAAAGCTCGGTGTGTTTTGCTCCGGACTGTGGTTACTGATTGTGTCCTCAGTAATACTATCGGTTGCACCCGTCGTGGGTGTTAACGACTGTTGAGGTTGGTGGCAATGAAGGCGGCGGCCTGGAGGGCGTTTCCATTTTAGAAATTGGAGCCGTTTCCTTATTGCTGTCATCGTTCGGAAGGGGAGTTTAGTTTGTAAAAGTGGCAGAAGCTGCGCTAGTGAAGATACAGATTCGCCTAAATGACCTGCGTGCAGTAATATCTGAGCATCTTCCTCCGCAGACCAGTGTACTGAGGATATGGCCGCTCGGGATGACAGCATGTCTTGGTAACTAGTGGGGTGTGCCTGGCCGCAGTGAGTGGTGAGCGCTCTTGCTGAGGCGAATTGACGATTGCATTGTTGGCATGACATCACCGGAGCACCGCGCATATGTAGATCGTTGGGATGTCGTTTGTGGTATCCGGTATGTCGAGTAAGACCAGCAGCCGTCGAGAAAAGATGGTGACCGATATTACAGGTGTAATTTTGCAACACAGTGTGAGGGGTCGAAAGTATGGCGGAGGTTGTCATTGTTGGTTGTGGAATGTTGTTTGTTACTCCGTCGACGTGCAGTGATGGGGAATTCATATTTGAGATGTGTGAGTGAATATGTGCACGGTACATGAATCCGCGGTCGACTAAAAGAGACTGTCCATAGGGCTCAGCTCACAATAAGTGAAAAATAGGAATAAAAGCTAAAGCAGAATAGGGGAAGGGAAATGGTGTAGGCGAGAAGGATAATGGAAGAATTTATGGAATGCACGAATTACCCCAAGTAAAATATGATTGAGATCTAAACACCAGCATAAAAATTCTCTAGCTAGTCAGTCAGGTCAAATATTGTTCGCAGCATGCGTAAAACGACAAAACCTGACAAATAAAAAAATAGCGATTGCCAGAATACTCCCGAAAAATACCAAGGTAGGTGGACAACACTTGAAAGCCCAGAAAAATACCCCTACTTCAATCACAATTTATCAGCAACATCTATAAAACATCAAAAAATAAAAGCCCCTCTAACAACGTGAGACCCATGACGATCGTAAAGCGTTGGCGAAACGTCGCCCAAATAAGATGAAAACCAGGCAATGTGGCATCAATCAATAACACTATAGGTCAGATAAGCCGGCAAAATCTTTGTAGAGTGTTGATCAAAACTTAGCCTAAACTGACAAGAAGCTATTGGGGGCGATCAATATCAAACTTCGGTTCAACGTCGGAGCAACCTTGCTTGCTCCATTTGCCCTTGAACAGTGGTAGCACAAGGGCATCCTTCAACTCAGGAGGCACTTCCTCCTCAATCCACACGCGTTAGACCAACTGATGCAACGCAGACACCAACGCAGGTCCGTCGTGTTTCAATACTTCAGACGTGATCCCGTCGGAACCGGCACACTTGCCTTTTCGCAACTCAGCAAGTGCTCTATGCGTCTCATCCAGTGTCGGCATGCCCGCCGGACTCACCTTCACATTGTGCGGCTTCAAACCGTTCAATTAGGTCGTTCAGTCAATCTCTCAACGGTTTTTCAAGAGGCAGTCCAAGTGTTTCCGCCAGATCTAAACGTACGCAATTGGTTAGTGGCATCCGGTTTCGGATTTTCCTGTCACTGTGGCCAGCCACAGGACGCCTGAGCCTACAGAGGGACCATGGGTGGCTTGCGCTGCACCACCCACAACTCCAACCACACATCCCATATCCAGTGTAAACCCGAAGGAATAAGACCGGGTGGCATGTGGATGGGAGCCACGTTTCATCAACGGAGCTGGCCCACACTCCTTTACAGGCAAACACAAGCACGCTGTATTTGGGGAATCAAGTGCACACAAGGCGGTGGCTGGACCGTAGTCCGCTGCACACTGGGTGCATGGAACCGCTTTTCGAGCCTAGCACGGCCACAAGAACCGTGCATCCCATCCCCTCCAGCAACGACCAACTGTCTCCTGGAGCCAGTACGAGGTAGTGGGTAATAGACTGGTAGACACCTTGTCGACATGCACATTATGCGTAGCCACACACAATTACATTCATAAGTACACCCATTCACTTACTGTCACCATTATGCCAAACCTGTAATTTTGCACATTTTTCATCACTCTATGTTAGCTTAACATGATCATGCCTGTTAAGATGTGTCTTGCACTGTCGAGAATAAAAGTTTATTTGTTTAGATTTCCCTACTACTTTTAAGCCTCGTATTTTACCGAAAGTTTCGGATACTACTTTGATGGTGTGTCATGCCGAATAGGCTCGGTAAACTGGGTTAGCCATGATACGAGTTGTTGATACGGTGCGTTTATCTTTGATGCGATTGGACGCAGGGGAATGTTCTACTTGGAAGTCTTCGGTAAACCATACACATGGAGAATTCGAGCTTAGCTCACGAGGAGCTGTACCGTCTTTCCCAGTTCAAGAGCTATGGGCTTTACAACTTGTTCGATTTTATCAAGTCCTGTCGACTCACGAATGAAGCGGCCTATGTCTGCCAGAAATGAATGCATTTTCTGAGTATAATCTTGGCTATATCATAGTCAACTGTCAATCATGCACATCCGCGGCTGTCACTCATGGCTTAGTAGCACTAGCTGCTGGCATCCGGAAGTCATGGGGTCGGAACCCGGCAAGGGTCCGATGGAAGGCGCACCACTGACGAGACCCATATGGTCGAAACAGCGCTGTCACGTGCTTTTCCAGACTTGCTAACGCCTGCTGACTGAGAGTGGACCATGACGAATTATCTCTGAATTATACCAAAAATCCCCGCTACTCATTAGTAATCTTGCTTGTCCATAATGACTACGCCTGCTGCTTGTCAGGTTTCAGTATTTTTACGTTCCCATTTCGGTGCAGGTTCGTCATGGATTCCCCGTGATCCTTTTCTATAATTCTTCATTTTTCGGTTTCAGCGACACAAATTGGTTATCTAAATCCACCACCTTATGCCAGCCGCATGCTTCGTCGGTTACTGGGCTGGACAGTTGGTCATATAAGTGCTCCAACTGTGCCTCGATTCCTGTCCTGCCGCATTTATTTGGTGGCACTCCAAAATTGAACCCTTATGACGAAGCTTCAATTTGAGATTGAAGTATTGAGACAGTGGACAAGTTAAGCAAGTATTTCTCAGGTTCATCGTTGCCTGTTCGCTGAAGCACTCCGGTGATATGGCGCACAAAAGCTGTCGTTTGGTTGTCGATCATATTTTCATCAGTAAGTGTCGAGGGAAGTCGAAAAATTGTGCACGGCACACAAGAATTAAAATCCTCAGAAACTGATGGACACATCTTAACCTGACATTTCGTACGGCAATGCGTTGAGCAACCAGATTTGCTCAAAGCACCGAGAATGCATCCAACGCTCTACGTCTCTAATATCTCGACGCACCATATATTTGCCCCATCTTTCCAGAGGCCAAGAGTTACCCAAGTCCGTTTTGGTTCAGCGACTGTCTTTTAGCGTTGCGCACTCAAATTTCCCCCGGTGTTGACAACATTCACCCGAAAGCGCTGGACGGGGTAATCACAAACCTAGCCGAACCAGCATCGCGATCCTTTTGAAAATGCTTACATGAACAGCATGTCACCACCTTGTGGATGCATGGTATCTTCACCACGATTTTAGGCGTGATTACCCTTCGGAACTCGCCAACTATCGCCCAGTGATTTTTCCAAGTGTTCCCATAGGTGATGGAGGCGCTCATTGATGAGGCATTAATGGTCCTCTAGGTTGGGGGGTTGAAAGGGGATTAAGTCAATTACTTTAAAACCAAACTCGCTGCCTTGCGAACAGGTTTTTGAACCAAATGCTTTGTTTAGGGACCGTAATCGTTCCCCTCTCTAGGTCTGCGCGCCCTAGCAACCCACGTACAACAATGACTATTTCTTTAAACTTCAGTTACATCCTACATCGGCTGTAGCCAGCTTTACAACGGTCGCCTTATCTGCTGCGTACACTATGGCGAATAATCGAAAACATGCTTCTGCTGGCGCCTCCCATCTTCCTTACTATCATAACGTCTGACGGCAACACAACCCACTGCTAGCGGGAAGCAGAAACACACCGCGCTGGAACGATCTGTAATAAAAAATTGGCATATCCGAACAAACATAATGCACAAAGATCAATAGATCTATCAGCCAACCACATGAAAGGGCTTAGTAATGAATGGTAAGCGGTCTGACTCTGAACGACTGACCTGCGTGCGTCCAACACAAACACGCGACAAGGCAGTAACGGATGTCAGAAGATCTAGCTGTGAACGACTGTCAAACGCGAATCCGTCTAACACTACCGTCCTTTAAACTGAACTGTATAGCACCTCATGTTTAATTCGTGTGCCTTACGTCTTGGGTTAACCTCGAGTCTCTGAACTGGGGATCAGATTCGCGTTGAGTATATTCGACCTCTTGTTACATATTTTGTTTGGACGACAGGCTCTTCCGACGGTGTAATTTGATATGTATGCAGCAAAATTTACAATGATAGTGAAGTTTCCTGTTTTGGGGCTTCCCTTACACTTCAACACAGAGTCTAATATAGTTTACAAGTCTAGTCCAGATGATGGGATCCACTAGTATTCCGTAAAAAACACTTGAATTCCGTTCAACAACATGGCCAGGAATCCAGCATGATCTTCAGTCACGAAAATGCTTTACGTGCACACTATCACCAGGCACGAAATGCAGGGCAAACACTCCACGACGGAGAATAAAAGGTACCTCCATTTGAGCATTGCGCTCTCCTTTGTGTAGCGTTGGCTTCAAAGCATTAAGGACAGTTTTGACTTGCCAACCGAGAAAGGCCCCGGATGAAGAGAAGTTTTGTGGTACTGCTGGATCTGGCGTCTGTGAGTCTGCAAAAATTTGTCTATGATTTCCTGTACTATATTCCCCTCTTCCTCCATTTTAATCAATGCTCGTTTAAACGTATAGACAAAATGTTCAGCCTGCCCGTTTGACTGTGGATGGTACTATGGCGTGCGTATCTGTTCGATGCCATATGAGTTGCAACAGTCCGCATATGCTTGAGAAGTGAATTGAGAACCATTGTCCGAAACAATCGTTTCGGGAACACCGAATTCTGAGATAAGATGATGGAGGTGTAACAAAACAGCGGAATTGATTGCGTGTCTCAGTTGAAAAATTTCGGGCCACTTTGTGTAAGCATCGACAATTATCAGACAGTGGAATCCTTTCATGGGTCCAGCAAAATCTTTATGAATGCGAGACCATGGTCCACTTGGAGTTTGCCCAGAATGAAGCTCACATTTGACAGATAGTTTTGTTGCCATAGCGCAGCTGTTACATGAACGAACCACATTTTCAAATATCCTGGTCCACGAATGGCCAGTGGGCATAGCTGCGGGCTATGGTTTTCAAACGACTTATTCCCGGGTGGCCATCGTGAAACTGACTGAGAACCTTCTTCTGTAGAATCTTGGGAATCACAACTCGGTCAGATAACATCAAGCAACCAACAATGGTGGTTAAGGCTAAGTTACTTTTACGAAACTGCTCACCATAGCCGTCCAAGGAAGGTGCAGGCCAATCAGTGCTAAAGTACCCAATAATATGTCGTCACAGGAAATATTATGCTGTTTCTACTCGGATTGCGTCCGTTGTTGCTGGAAGTTGACGTACAGATGTTTGTATTACATGTCCAATCTGTGGATCGAAGGTAATGCTGGATACAACAATGTCTTCACCTGGTGCCTTGGACGCGCAGTCGCTAATCAGTCTGGACAATGCGTCATGGTGACCCAGTGAAGACGTATTTTTAAACGCAAATCAAAATCGTATGCTAATAGGGTGGTTGCCCAACGCTGTACTCTGTTCGCCGTGTGAACGAGCAAGCAGGTTTGGTGCCAAAAATAGATAACAAAGGTTTTTGGTTTGTGTACAAAGTAAATTTGCGCCCACGTACCATCTTATGAAATTCCTTAACTATGAAAACTCTATTGACTGTACTTCGTTTCTAATACTGCCAACGCACGGGAAACATGCATCACAGCCTTTTGATGTCCATTTGATAACTGGTGCAGCATGACACTACCGATGCCATTTTGTCATACATCAGCAGTCATAGTTATTGGTAATACTGGGTTGGAATGAGATAAAAAAAGACCAGGGGACAATATTTGTTTAATGGCCTCAAAGGCTTTGTGGTACTGCGATAACCAACGCCACACTGACTCGTTCGCCATAAGTGTATTTAGTGGGGCTAGGAGTTCGTGCATCAGAGGGACGACGTTGCGACAATAGTTAATTAGACCTAAGAAATTCTGTAAAGTAGCTTTGTTCGTTGCGTGTGCCATTAACGTGATGGCTTTATTTTGTTCGGGCCTGGCCCACGACCGGAACTGTCGATAACCGAGCCAAGGTTTGTGATACTGGGCATCATGGGTTCACACTTCACTGGACGTAAACGAAATCCATATGAATCTATCCTGGAGAATACTTCGTTCAGGTGGGCGTAATGATCTTCAGCGGTGGAGCTTAAGAAGATTATCTCATCCAATTAATCTGTGGCACACTGTAATCCGGATAGCATAGTGTCCAACACTTGTTGGAAAATCGTTGGAGCACATTTTACTCCGAAAGGTAACCGATTGTAACGATACAAGCCTCGATGAGTATTAATAGTGAGCAGTCTTTTCGAGCGCCCCTCGACCACTACTTGCAAGTATGCATCAGAAGGATCAATTTTGGAAAATACTTTTCCTCCATTAAGTTTTGTGAATAAATCCTCTGGAACAAGCAAGGGATATTGATGTGTTTCCAGTGCGTTATTTAATCCCGTAGAAAAATCGGCACAAATATGCAAACTGTCATTAGCCTTTCTGATGACTACAATAGGAACGGAGTAGCTCGTGGAACTGATGGCACCCATGCACTCCAGTCGACTGATTTCGGCATCCAGTGCCTCAGCAGCACCGTATGGTACTGGTCTTTTGGGACAAAATACTGGACGTACACCGGTAAGCGGATACAACACAGCTTTTATCTTAGAACCCATTCCAATACCCTCTGCAAAAACATTGGGGTACTTAGATGCAACATGTAATAACACTTCTGCATTGTCTTTAAAACTTACGGGTGCAACCGAACACCGAAAATCGGTGGGACACAGTGAAATCTATCTGGGTTATCACAAATACTGTTCAAAGATATGCTCCATAAATTAACTTTGTCTAACCAAGCAATGCCTAGCAAATTCAAATATCCATAACGTGTAACGTAACGAACATTATTAGCATGCAAATCACGAAGTGCAAACAAAATTGAACTGTCTAAGAAAGGTTTAATTCCGAGCCGGACGCGTCGTGAGCGACGTGTGAGGTTTGACCACATGCGGGTTTACCGAGCTTGCTCATGTCGACTTAGAGATTATTGCAATACCGGAAGCCATGTCAAGTTGAAGCCGGACAGAAACACCGTTTATCACAATCGTAACATACTTCGGCAGTGATTGACAGTTTGGTCTAGTGGTTGCAAAAACCCCATTTGAAAGGCAACATTGAAAACTTGGAGTTTTGGCGCAGTTTTGTGACGGTATTCCAGTGGCTCCCTGCAAACATCTGGTTTCTTTATGTCCCATACTCAAACAACGCTTGCAAATATATCGTTTGAATTCACAAAATCGAGCGAAATGCCACTGACCACAATGCCAGCAAGCACTAGGTGGACGGCCTCGGCGTGCGAAGTCGGAGAGACCTGGGACGTGTAGGAATAGTATGAACATACACCACACAAGACTCGCTGTGCCGTTCGATTATTTTCGTGTCATACTTCACTGTCAACATACGTTCACGTTCCTCTACCAGCTCCTGTAGTGAGAGTTCTGGATTCGATCCCAACCGAGATAACAAACGTGTTTGAATCTCCGCATCTTTTGGAGAACGTAATCCACAAACAAAAGTAAGCGTCTTAAACTGATCACTTGTGAGTATGCAAAGCTGAAAACGTCCACATTCCCTGTTAACAATGGCTGCATAAGTCACAATATCATCCTCCTGGTGTTTAACAACTTGAGAACATCGGAAACGTGTGTTGAAAAGTGAAGTTTTGGGGCCGAAAATCCTGGTCAAGTGTTTCACAGTGTCCTCCAATTATATATTGCGTGCGTTCTTGGGTAGAATGTAATTAGCGTACTTTTCATACTCTTGTGGACCCGATTTTCTCAAAAGAAGACTACCTGAGCTGCATCGCCTAGCTTACGCCCATCAATTTTAGCAACTCATCATGGCGGTGAAACCATGCTTCGAATGTAAGGTCATCGTCCGGCTGGTAATGAAATGCTGCCATACTGTGCGCCAGCTTGTCTGTAGTGGAGGTCGTGGAATCCGTAGATGCTGACTGTAACGACATTCGTGTTGTCAATGTTTAAATTAAGCGCTGATGTGACGCCTCAAACTATGCTTGCTGTTTGGACAGCATTGGTTGAAGAAATTCCAAAGAGACCGTCATGGTTTGCGAACTGGAATGCCGTCGCCAGTCTACTATAACGTCCGACTGCAACACAACCAACTCCGAGCGGGGAGCAGCAACACACCGCTCTGGAATGATATGTAGTGAACAACTGACATACCCGAACAAACACAATGCATAAAATCGATAGGTCAATAAGCCAACCACATGAAAGGATATACTTATGAGTGGTAAGCGGTCTGACTCTGAACGACTGACTTGCATGCATCCAGCACAGTCACGTGATAGGACGTTAATGAATGTCAACCAATCTAGCTGTGAACAACTGTCAAGCTCGAGCCCGGTTAACACTTACCCACACGGTATTCCTCACCCCTAACATCCCATCAACCTTCTATACTTCCCAGCTTAAGTGACAGCCGCCGCAATGTCACTGCAGTTCTACCATCTGCAGATTTCTGTGTAAGCGAACATATGTTTTCGGTAATTCCTCATCAGGCTTATACAATGCAAAATTTTTCTATACAAACCCAACGGGTAGTCAGTCAGCCAAATTTATACAAGTGCGCTGTGACAAACCGTCGGTTAGGTTACAGTTGTAGTCGTACGTGCGTACAGGTCAACTGCAGTCCGTCCTGGCCAAGGTAGGTTCAACGCGTGAGTGAACCTTTTCTGCGTGCACAGTGCTGCTTCGTACAGCCGAATGGCGATGGCTTCTGCGGCATCTAGTTCGCTTACACATACTTCTGATCAATCAATGGGTTTTTTTCAATTCAATTAAACGTCGCGTCGACCCTCCTGTTCTGAAATTGCTCAACAGATATGTGGACTTCAAACTCAGGATCGCGAAGGCGGATGTGTGTCTCGATTTTCTTAAAAGGTGTGTCGAAAGCAGCAACTACCCAACGAGATACTGGAGATCTCTTCGTCGTTCACGCATCAGGCCGGACGATAAATGCCTGAAACGTCTTACGCTGTGTCAGATAGACACCACTCGCATCAAGAGAGATGAGCTCAAGCGTGCACTGAGCCAAGTAAGTGCTGTCCCAACCAGCCTATCCGCAAGCGATCAGGAAGAGCTGGAGGAAACGGTTAAAACAATTATCACAAAGCAAGAAGCAAAGTTACGTACTTCACTCACAAAGACAATAAAGAAAGAGAGAGCCACAACGAATTCCCGGCCGAACCTGAAAAATACGTCTAAAATCTCTCTGGTTTCCCGCTTGATCGTACCACTACTGAAGTCTTATCATTGGGTCCAGAGTTCTGTCTCCCTACTAGCAAGCATAACAGACTGGCAATAGAGGCACAGTTCGAAAACGTCTACACACAGACTTCGCAACTGATCCCAACTTCTGAAGTGCATGCAGAAGAGTTGAAATCCCTGTTGGTGCATGCCTGTTATCAATATCGGCGTGCACGGGTACCGCGCAACACACCGGTGAAACATGAGCATATGCAAGCACTGCAGCGACTACTTAGGAACGATCACATTCTGCCTACCCGTCCAGACAAAGGCGCCGGCATTGTTATCCTAAACAGAGCAGACTATCTCAACAAGGTAGGTGAAATATTGGCAGATAATATGAAATTCTTGAAAATGATTGATGAGCGAGGAAAAATAAAGCAGATCGAAAATCAACTGTGCGTCTGTCTTAAAAAGCTTAAGAATGGTGGTTATATCAGCGAATCGGTCTGTGAAAATCTACGCCCCATGGGCACGGTTATTCCAAGGCTTTACGGTCTTCCAAAAACCCACAAGCCTACCTGTCCTCTTCGCCAGGTTTTGGACATGCGAAACTCACCATACCACTCGATCGCTCGTTGGTTGGTAGAACTTCTTGAGCCTGTGCGTAGACGAGTCGCTGTACATACCCTAAAGGACACTTTTGCGTTTGTAGATGCCGTGCGTGATGTCAACGTCACGAACCAAACTATGTGCTCTCTAGACGTCACTTCACTATTCACGAATATGCCTTTATTTGAGACGATTGAGTTCATTTGCAATTTTGTTGACGAGAACCATCTTAATATTGGCATACCAACTCTGGCCCTGAAAGAATTACTGCTAAGGTGTACATTTAATGTTCAGTTCCTGTTCAACGGGGATAAATACCGGCAGCACGATGGAGTTGCAATGGGTTCCCCGCTAAGACCATTCCTCGCTGATGTTTCCATGGGTATGTTGGAACTGGGTAAATTGAAGGCGGTCATCAATAGCCTCACGTTATACCACCGTTACGTAGATGACATCTTCCTCCCACTTGACACCTCCGGTAACATCGAGAAGCTCACCAGCGTATTTAACCAAGCTCACAAGGCTATACAATTCACCTACGAGGTAGAAGAAAACGGCGCTTTCCATTTTCTCGATGTAGCTCTACAAAGACTTGATGATGGTGCAGTAAAACGTAGCGTTTACCGAAAGTGCACTTTGAATGGACAATACACAAACTTTCATAGCTTTGTGCCGCTTCGGATTAAGAGAAACTTGGTCCTCAGTCTTGTGAACCGGGCCGAAAGAATCTGCTCGAAGGATACTCTTTTCGAAGAGTTGCAACTAATACGAGCGACACTGAAAGAGAATGCCTACCCGGAGAATTTTATTTATGCCAATATGGGGCGAAACAGGGAGGCACCTATGGTCCTGACGGCGGAACGGAAACCTATTTTCCTACAACTGCCTTACAGATGGGGAAATAGTATCAGAGAATCTATCTATCTATCTATCAGTTCAAATGGCTGATGTACTGCTGTTGATGATGATGATGATCCCACCGTCTCTCGTCCACACTCAGGAATACCTTCCCAGCGGCGACGCTGCAAATCCGGTTCACCAGCAGCCCATTGGTGAGACTAAACCTCAAGGATAAGCTGCCTGTCCACACCAAATCAGTGTGTGTTCACTCCTTTACCTGTTCCTGTGGAGCAGGCTACGTTGGTCGTACGACAAGATGCTTATCCGAAACGGTGAAGGAACACCATCCGGCTTGGCTCGGAAATGGAGGCCAAAAAGTCACCAACTCGGCCATCGCCACGCATCTTGCGGATACGGGTCACGCCACCAAGTCGGCTGATTCGTTCAAAGTAATCTATCAGGCCCCAGAAAATTGATCAAAGTATTTCCGTAAGCGGATATTAGACGCCGCAGAAGCCATCGCCATTCGGCTGTACGAAGCAGCACTGTGCACGCAGAAAAGGTTCACTCACGCGTTGAACCTACCTTGGCCAGGACGGACTGCAGTTGACCTGTACGCACGTACGACTACAACTGTAACCTAACCGACGGTTTGTCACAGCGCACTTGTATAAATTTGGCTGACTGACGACGCGTTGGGTCTGTATACAAAAATTTTGCATTTTATGTAATTGTATAAGCCTGATGAGGAATTACCGAAAGCATATGTTCGCTTAAACACACTTCTGATCAATCAATGGTTTTTTCAATTCTATCTGCAGATTTCTTTACGTACGACCCTGTAGACCCCTATTGGCAACAGCTCACTATACGGCCACGGTGTACCATTTCTTTGTGGCATTCAACATTAGCACAGTAAAACCTCCGTAAGTTGACTACTCAAGGGACAGGGCCAAGGTGATAAACATAGGGATGTCTGGATTCATAAAGTTAACATGATAGACGTACTAACAATGTAAGAGAAACCGGTCAACTTAGGGAAGTGATCAGAATATAGAGGTAGTCACCACTGGGGGGTTTTACTGTAGGTCAACAGGCTGCACCCGCGCGCTCGTTGGACATGTGTGTGTGTGTGTGTGTGTGTTGACTTGTGTTGTATCTCTGAAAGCAGGATCAATGACCCTCACGTGGTCATTGAATGAACTGCGCCCGGTTTGTCCTTTGGCTTATGGTAGCACGCATCCGGAGGAGCTGATGTGGCAATCACTGGTCAAGCTGGGTTAGGCATGGTTCTTTACTCCAAGGCTGAGTTATCGATGGCTTATTGAATCCCAGTTTGAGTGCAACCCGTTTGACGACATCAACCAAGGTTGATTCACGAAGTGGTACTAGACGCTGTTTGTTTGTGACTACCGCTTATGCGCGCATCGACTGCGGTTCTGACGCTGAGGATGACATATTATACCACGAACTGAAGGCATCGCTTTACAGTTACAAGTTCAGATATCATTGTTGTTGCATGGGATACAAATGCACAAGTATGTTACCTAAGATATTCAGTAGCTCAGCTAGGTAGTAAGTATGAACTCCGAACGGACGGACGACGGTGCCCGTCTGTGGCCACTGTGTGCTGAACGCTGGATGTTTCATAGTAGCACTGCTCTTAGACACAGTGGGCGCTGAAGTGCCACTTGGCGTCCTCGTGCAGCTGGCAAGCGATGGACCCAAATAGGCAATGTTACCATAAGTTACAGGTTGTGTAGTTCCACCCTAGACTGTCGCTCATCCTGGAACACCTACGTTGACTCAATCATGCCTTAGTACGCTGTCATTTTTCACGAACTTTACTGGGAGGCGTACCAAACAACTCCCTTGTTTGACAACGATGGACTGATGGATTTGAAACTTCCTGTTCACGATTCTCGCTCTCTGGACCCTCTTTTTGGCTGAGGTGCTGGCGGCCGGGCAGGCTAAACCTTACTCTACCGCGCCACAAAGCATCTTCTTCGTTCCATATTTATTCAATCCTTCTGTTCTTGGCTACCCCCTCCTGTTTCGAGTCTCCAAAAGTGCAGTTCAAATAAAAGCGTTACTTCTGGCTGAGCAGTTAACTGCTCAAAACCGATCGCACAATCCAATTCCAACAGCAAGATTTTTACTGCACCCCACTCGCTTTTCAAACTAGCTACGTTCACAAGCTGCTTTTGTACGCACTTTGGAAACCCTTTACAACGACGTTTGCTGCCTAACCGAAACCCGTTTACAAGACTCCAGCAAAACGCTGCGATTGCTCTCATCATCCTAAAGTTCCCAATGCACATTCACCTTGCGCTTATCTGAAAAATTTACCGTCAAACTTCGGGCAGCGTGCGAGTATGCGGAGACCTTTCCTCCCCTTCAGTATCACTAATGTTGTTATACATGGTTGATCAGCCTCTCCACTCTTGTTCAACTTTGCCATGGACGAGATCCTGGAAACTGCCCTGGAAAACTCTGAGTCTTGCGGAGTTGAAATGCTCCCGGGTGACCGCCTTCGAGACTTGGAGTACGCTGATAACATCGCTGGGATTTGTGAGTCCTCCAAGGCCGCCCAGCAATTGCTGCTTATACTGGAGATGTCCGCCTCCCAATTTCAGTTGATATTTGCCCCTTCCAAAGGTAAGGTCCTGTTACGGCACCAAGTGCATCACTTTCTCTCACCCTTTCGTGGCATACGCTGGATGTGGTCGACAAATTCATTTAACTTGAGAGTTGTTTTAGTATTGGCGGTTTTACGGATGAGATCTTCTTGCATGTCTTCAAGGCTAGAGTATTATTCGCTAAACTTCGTCACCTGTGGCTTCGTCGTGACCACAGCCTTGCTTCCAAGAGACGAGACTACAGTACTGCGGTACGAGCGATTCTGCCGTACGGCTGTGAGACTCGGCCTGTTCTCAAAGTGATGTTCAGCGGCTATCTTCAAACGCTGCTACCTTCGAAGCATTGCTGGTGTGCGAAGGCAGCATCACATCAGGAAGGAGGAAGTCCGTCGGCGAGTCTTCACATCTGACTAACGCTGCCGACCGATCGACAGCATCATCTCACGGCGGAGGCTTCGCCGGCTTGGGCATGTGCTTCGCATTCCTTCCCAGCGGCTACCACGGCGTGCCCTATTTGCGAGCATCGGCGTGGGATGGAAGCGACGACAAGGAGACCAGTGCAAAACTTGGATCCGATGCGTTAAGGCGCAAACTTCGAAGCTGGCTATTGTTGGTCATTCCCGACTCCCGGGTTGGAGACCAAAGGACCCGGAGCACACCTGGTTGCAAACGCTGGAGGATATGGCCAAGGACTGTATTCAATGGCGCACTTGTTGTGAGACAGTTCTTTAACTGAAATTTTCCGTTTCAATCTATTTTCGTTATGTCGCTGTGCCCGCAAACGACCGGTTGATTCACGCCTGCTGCTAAATCTGCGCCCTTACGCCTGCTCCATTTGACGCCTTGACAAACCCGACAGGAAGGAAGACAGAAGAAGTCTCAGCAGACCAGAGTTGTATTAGGACAGAGAATGCTCATATTTATATGTCGGTCTCACCAACCCTCCAAACATCACCAGGCGGATTTTGCTGTAAGCCTACGCTCCACACTTGATTGTCCGTTCCGTCTGTCCAGTTCACCGTCTTGTTCAGGCACTCCAGTCTTCGTCCGCCTACCCGGTGCATGGCAATGCACGTGAGGTCTGATGCGCGATTTCACCAGCTTTCGGCTGGGCCCTGGCAACACGCTCGAAGGATCTTTCCCAAGCACGATTTGTGACAAACATGCGCGCGCTGGTAATCAGCTTTCTCGCCCAGCTGTCAAATTTTTCGCTCTTATGTGTTTTGGCACTAACGCAATTGTCGTGTAGTTGGATGCATTATCCGATTTATTTTATTTCACCTTGTCGTTTCAAGTGAATGGCTGTAGCTTGATATCCCCGGTGTGGCTGCGCTTGATGTGCATGTTGACAAGGTGCCTACCTGTCTATTACCCACTACCTCGTCCATACTGGCTCCAGGAGACAGTTGGCCGTTGCTGGATGGGACGGGGTGCACGGTCCTTGTGGCCGTGCTAGGCTCGAACAGTGGTTCCATGCACTCAGTGTGGAACGGACTACGGTCCAGCCACCGCCTTGTGTGCGCTTGATTCCCCAAATACAGTGTGCTTGTGTTTGCCTGTGAAGGAGTGTGGGCCGGCTCCGTTGATGAAACGTGGTTCCCATCCACATGCCTCCCGGTCTTATTCCTTCGGGTTTACACTGGATATGGGGTGTGTGTGGATGGAGCTGTGGGTGGTGCAGCGCAAGCCATCCATGGTCCCTCTGTAGGCTCAGGCGTCCTGTGGCTGGCCACAGTGACAGGCAAATCCGAAACCGGATGTCGCCAACCATATATATATATATATATATATATATATATATATATATATATATATATATATATATATATATATATATATATATATATATATATATATCGGTACTGGCGTCGGCAAGCCACTCAGAAGGTTCTGCATATAGAACTTTCTCGTTCTTATGAATTTGAGATTCAGTGGGAGATGTTCACGGCCGCCATGCACAAAACAGAGCCTCTGGTTACTGCACTATCAATGGTCACAGCACCAAGTACTGGATATGCGAGAAGTCGAGGAACATGTTTGGATCCAGAAGAAAACTCCCTTCTGGCTTTCAGCACTTCGCAACCAGACGGACGATTAGACGCGAACTAAAGCGGAGCCTGTGAGCTTACATGGAAGACTGGTCGGGCTTACGAAATGGTGGAGGTGGAATCAATAGGCAATTAACGCAAGCTCTTCCAACTGCTCCGCACCAATAGTCCCAGAAAACCAGGTGTCAGTGAAACAATCAGAAACCAAGGGGTGCCCTGATTCACAATTAGTTGCACCGTATGGGTCGTTGGGTGGAAACCTTGTAGAACAGTACGGATGGTACGTTGCTTTTCTACGTCCTACTCAGATAGTGCAAGCCGAGTCATGGACGATCATTTTAGAGGCTCCGTCGCAGGCCGAGGTCCAAAACGAAATCATAGCCATTTGTCATTTTCGAGATGACAGTTCGGATTCCCTCGCACCCGCACTATATAAGCATGGCGGTGAGGTTCTCCGCAAAGCACTGGCCTCCATATTCGAACATCTCTGGAAGGAAGAGACCATCCTAGCTAAATGGAGTGATTCGATAATTGTGGAAATTTGGAGATGGGCGGCTGCAAGGACTGTGCTAGCCAAATGGGTACTGGACTAAAGCCCGTGGTGACAAAATAACTAGTCTTAATTCTTGTTTGTCGCATCAGTGCAGAACGGTAACTCCGGGTTATTGAAGAGCAAGCAGGTTTCCGCTAGGATGGGACTGTATAGACTACGACAGGTGCTAGAGCAGTGATACACGTCCCGCAGACTGTTCCTCGACTTCAAGAGTGCGTTCGACTCAGTCGTTCGATGCATTCTGTTCGAAATACTTGCGCGGAATGATATTCCCATGAAATAAGTGAACGCTTTCCAAATTCAAATCTCGTGTCAGTGACTGATGTCACTTTAGGCCGACTCGTACTTACGTGTGCAAGAAATCAGATGACTGCTACAGATTTATTCAAGGCGGACAAACTAGGGGTACTGGGAAGGTTCATTTCCTAGATATCTGTCAAATGGCGCGCGACACTTATGTGAACCCAAATGAAGGTAGTAGTCGAGGAAGTGTCATCTATCAAGCATGTGACGGTGAATTAAGCTTAAGCGAATGGTCCAACCAAGTCCCATCAAGCCTCATATATGTGGTGGAAATGTGAGCTTAGATATGGGTGTTGTGTCGGAGCCCCACGACTGCTTCCACCCACTAACGGTAGTGAGAACACCAACGACCAGGCAACAAACAATGTTCACGCCGCACGCCAAACCGGTCACCAAGCGTCTGTGTGTGCAACTCAATCACATGATTCAAATTAGGGCATATACACAGACTATGCAGAAAGGCTGACAATCAATCAATCAAAGTTAGTCAGTGAAGGGGCGAAGCATCGATACGGTGTCTCACGAAGGAGTGAAATGTACAGGGTAAGGGAAAAGCTATTAAGCATAAGATTCAGTGTCAACCCAAGCTAGTCACAAATGTGAGGCAACAGAAAACGTATGTGGGGAACCGTAAAAGAGCACGGGGTGAGTGGAATAAAACTCACAAAACAACGGGGAGTGGTGGAATATTTTTACCTCCGCTTTAACGATGGGTATTGACGATGCTCACGGGTTAACTGCTGATCAAAAGAAACAGCATAGAATTGTCTGTGTCAGTAGGTGTGGCGACAACACTGCACGTGCTGGCTGTGTCACTTGCCGTGTTCTTCCTTGGCGCAGGTTTTGGCTACTATAGCAGATAGGCAAACCAATGCGGAGCGCATATGGGCGGAAGTCTTTTTATTTCCCCCATATTGCATTTGCTCGTCTCAAAAGAGCACTTATTTTGCATGAGGCAAATGAGTGACGAATGAATCAATGAAAGCCAGATACTTTCACATGTCGAGCCAAATTTAAGTATAGAACTAAACTGGATCTACACTGTATCTCAGCGTGAGTCCCATTCAAATGCTATAAATTTCCGCGTTTGGCCTCGAACAGTCTTAGTCTAAGTTGGGTCGCATCAGACTCAACTGACCTGCACCCATAGCAACCTTTGGGCATAAGTTTGCTAAAGCACAGTTGGAGTATCCTTAAGTGGCTAATTCGTGCACGGTATTTTATGCTTTCAGGGGCAGAGACTTTGATTGATCGAAGGTCCCGTTTATTCTATTTTATCGGAGACTGTAGCGAAACTGCGCACTTCACGTCAGTGCATCCATAGTCGAAGTGCTGCTTACCGAGTAACGAAGAACGAACCTTCGTACCATTAACTGAAAGTTCCTGGAAATCAGCTTTACCTGGCTGGTAAAACTGAAGTTTGTTTTAACCGGCCGCCTTCTCATTTCTCATTGCTCAATTCCAAGCCTTTTTCAGTTAGCAGCCAAATGCAACTGATCGTCAAGTGATTATACGTGAATCTAAACTGTGAATGGTTTCACCTATAAAAGCAATGTGATTTGCAGAACCCACGTGGCGGCGCACAAGGTGTTTAAAGAATTGCTCAGTATATTTAAGAGGTCTGTTCAAGAAAACAATCAGATTTACCAATGGAAACGGTTCACAAGTCGTACTGTGATCGCGATCGGTTCAAGTTTGAACGGCGTGTCTGTTCGCAAAGGTCAAACAACAGACGTTCTCTCGCGTGTTCACTCTGGTGTTTGAAATGCTGAAGAAAAGAAGAATGAATGATATCCGAGTAACTTGAGTTGTTGACTAAAATGTTGTGAAAATAGTAGGCTATTAGAATTCTCCGTTAGCATTTATAAGAGGAAACCGCACGCGAAATCAGCAATGATCCTGGCGCATATATGCGTCGGAAATAAGTATAATCCAATGAGTTCATGGTGCGTGCTGGTTGTAGACGGTTGCTTTACTTTATCAGAAAGTAGGATTATATATATATATATATATATATATATATATATATATATATATATATATATATATATATATATATATATATATATATAGGTGACCTATACTCCAACGTAGCGAGGGATATAGCCACAAGTAAGCCGTTTATCCAGATATGATTATGCTATAACAAAATAGAATTACAATTATCAAGTCGTTCATCTCGTCATTCCTTACATGGTCTCTAATGGCGTGCAAATCCTCTTTGATTTGGAGTAATCCTTGAGAAACTTCAGCTAATTGAGACACAAGTTGCTTGTATTCAGAGGATGCTTGAGGTTGTGAAGTTTCTGCACTCGACAGAGACATTGCACACTTCCTGGGTATCCATTTCAGATCCTTTTGCTGTTAGTTAAACAAAAGTAAAAGGAGGTTATGTTTAAGAGGCGTAAAGAGTACGCTAAAACATGTTAAATATTAAGATGACATGGCTTGTGACACCTGTTGTATACGTAAGGTCAAAACGCACGAGCAAGTTAAAAGGTCATTCTGATAAACGGACTGCTGTAATCTAATCCATGTCTAACTGGGTGAGTACATAAAAGTGTCACAAGGAGAATGATGAACCAATAGGGAAGCAGAGAATTGGACGCTTTGTATATGTGTGTGTGTGTGTCTGGAGTTGTGTGCACCTGTCTGTTTAGACTAGGTCAAGAATGCTGACAGAATACACAACATCACCTCTCCGCCTAATCGTTTGATACGTCAAATCCATATCGATTCGGTCGTGTTTGTTCTCGGCCTGTCCTGCGGAGCTGCGGGCCTTGCGTGGTTGCGTGCGTGAAGGTTGGTGGCATATGCTCCGTTCGTCTGATACTTGTGAATAATCTCCGGGCGTTGACTGTGCGGCCATCCTCCAACCGGTAAGTTCCTGGCCCACATGCACGCGTTATTCTTATCGGATCTGATAACGTGGGCTGTCCTTTTGATGCAGTGTTGACCTTCACGCGCACGTATGTTCCGGGCTGGAGCGGAGTAGTGTGCTGCCGGTAAGTGGTCTGATATCGATGGCGACGATCTAACTCGTCGGAATTATTGGTTGCAGGAATAGAAAGTGCGGCATTCAACTTTGTCCGAAGCTCACGCCCAAGCATGAGTTTAGCTTGCGTTTTGTCTGTAGCTCGGTGGTGTGCGGTTCGGTAAGAAAATAGTGCTTGTAGTACTGCATCCTCCCAACCTGTACCAGATAAGCGAATAGTTTGAATACTCTCTTTCAAGGATCGATTGAACCGCTCTACCATGCCATTTGCCGCTGAATTGTACGGCGTTGTACGTGAGTGCCGGATAGCGTGAAGTTGAAGGAACGAATGAAACTCGTGGCTTGTAAACTGCGGCCGGTTGTCCGTCACTATCTCCTCTGGAAATCCGAAACGGGAAAACATATATTTCAGCCATCGAATAATGCTGGCAGTAGTCACCTCTCCACACAAATGGACTTCCGGCCACTTACTGTAAAAGCAGGTCGCCACCAAACAGTTCCTTTGATGCTGAGGCGCTGAGCTAAATGGACCCATGATGTCAACAGCTATCTTGGCCCACGGTCGCATAGGATAGTCAATGGGTTGTATAGGGGATGAAACCGGCCTTGAACTCTTGTCTGCCCTTTGACATGAAGAGCAGTCATGAACAAGTTTTTCTATTTCGCGTGTCATTTTGGGCCACCCGAAGTATGCATCAACCTTGCGCTTCGTACGAACGATACCAGGGTGGCTTTCGTGAGCACATAGCATGATCTTTTGTATCAAGCTCCGAGGAGCCACAAATTTCTCGCCACGCATTAAGCATCCATCTATAAATGAAAGTTCGTGACGCAATACGTAGTACGGACGAACCTCGCCTGTGATCTTGTTATTTTGTGGCCAACCGTTTAGCAGAAACCCCTGAACGTGGCAGAGTGTCTCATCTTCCTGAGTCGCCTTCTGGAGTTCTTCCTTAGTCAGGGCTGAGATTGGTTCATTACTCAGGGAAGACACCATTAACCTCTCATTATCATCCTCATTATTTTCAGTTTCGTTGAGGGGCAGTCGAGAGAGCCCATCCGCTACCTGATTTTCGCGTCCGGGACGGAATTTAATTTGAAAATCGTATGTTAACAATCGTGCATACCAGCGATGTATCCGAAGTGGCCTGATGCCATTTGTTCCCCGAGTAAGTAAACTAGTTAGCGCTGCGTGGTCTGTACGAAGAGTGAAGGGTCTTCCGAACAAGAACAAATTCCACTTCTCACAGGCCCAAACACAGGCAAGGGCTTCTTTTTCCCCGGCAGAGTAAGAAAGCTCAGCCGCCGACAATTTTCTGGAAGCGTATGCAATAACTCTTTCATGCCCATTTTGAATTTGAGATAGTATGGCCCCCAACCCAATGTTTGATGCATCAGTAGAGACAATCGTTGGGCAGGTCTCGTCGAAAATCGCCATAACTGGTGTGGAAGCAATGCGGCGTTTTATTTCGTCAAATGCCTTTTGTTGGGGTGGACCCCAAACAAATACACTTTTCTCCTTTGTCAGTTCACGCAGTGGCTCAGCAATATTCGTGAAATCCTGCAGGTAACGTAGGTTGTAAGAACACATACCTAGAAAATGCTTTATTTCGGTGGAGTTCTGTGGGCAAGGAGCCTCGGTGATGGCACGTGCGTTTTCAAAACTCGGCTTCATACCGTCATTTGTTATAATGTGGCCCAGGAACTCGATCTCATTAGCATTAAATTTGCACTTCTCGAGGTTTAATCTGAGGTTAAGATCGTGTAGTCGACGTAACACAGCGTGCAGTCGTGAATCATGTTCTTCTGGAGTCCTACCGAATACACAAATGTCGTCCATGTATACTATTTGACCAGGTAAATTGGCAAATGAGTGAACCATAAACTTTTGCCAAGCTGCTGGAGCTGAACTCAAGCCCATTGGCAAGACTTTGTACTGAAAGAGTCCGTCCATAGTGAGAAATGCGGTCAGCGGTCTTGACTCCTTAATTAGAGGCATGTGAAAGAAAGCCTTCCTAAGGTCCAATTTTGAAAAGTATCGGGCGCCAGCTAGTTTAACTATTAGTTCATCCGCGGTTGGAAGCACAAACTTTTCTACCACGATTTGCCGATTTAGAGCCTGCAGATCATTGCATATTCTTACTGTACCGTCCTTCTTGAGGACTGTAACTAAAGTGTGGACCCATTCAGAACAGTTAAGGGGTTCAATGAGATCATCTGCAATCATTTGCCGTAATGCTAACGAAACAGCCTCTCTTCTGGCCAAAGGAATTGGACGTGGATGAGCAATAGCTACCGGTTTAGCATCCTGCTTCAGACATATGCGGTGAACGGAAGACGGAGCGCGCCCTATTGTTTGTTCAAATAATTTCGGGTACTGTATCTGTAGGCCTGATAGGTTAATTGCCATGATACGCATACGAGCTAGGGACGGCGTGACTCCCAGTGCAACCATAGCGTTGCGTCCGAGTAAGGGACGGTTATTTCCGCGGGTAACGTACACAGCAACTGATGATTTCACGACGCCAGTGTTGTATACGTAAGGTCAAAACGCACGAGCAAGTTAAAAGGTCATTCTGATAAACGGACTGCTGTAATCTAATCCATGTCTAACTGGGTGAGTACATAAAAGTGTCACAAGGAGAATGATGAACCAATAGGGAAGCAGAGAATTGGACGCTTTGTATATGTGTGTGTGTGTCTGGAGTTGTGTGCACCTGTCTGTTTAGACTAGGTCAAGAATGCTGACAGAATACACAACAACACCCGCTTTTGGATTTGCCTATCACTGTGGCCTCCACGGGCACAGCGGCAGTGCGCCTGCGCCTACGGAAGGACCATGGGTGAGTGCGCTGCACCACCCACAGCTCCATCCACACACACCCCATATCCAGTGTAAACCCGAAGGAATAAGACCGGGAGGCATGTGGATGGGAGCCACGTTTCATCAACGGAGCCGACCCACACTCCTTCACAGGCAAACACACGCATGTTGTACTTGGGAATCAAGCACACACAAGGCGGTGGCTGGACCGTAGTCCGCTCCACACTGAGTGCATGGAACCACTGTTCGAGCAAAGCACGGCCACAAGAACCATGCAACCCGTCCCCTCCAGCAACGACCAACTGTCTCCTGAAGCCAGTATAGACGAGGTAGTGAGTAACAGACAGGTAGGCACCTTGTCAACATGCACATCAAACGCAGCCACACCTGGGATGTCAAACAACAGCAAATCACTTGAAATAAAAATAACAAATAAGACATATCGAGCATACCGAAATGCTGATGTAAATCTATGCTAAATGAGCATATGAAATAAATTGGTTGCATACAAATCCGCGATAAGTGCAAGATGTCAGAAGGTATACTGTTTTAAAAATCCCACAAATGTAAAATGTTAGCGAACTTATCTACAATTAGCTTAAGCAGCGTGTGCAATTTCAGATAAACGTTGAGGTCACAAAAAGCCATATATTGAGACACGATAGCAAACCCACCACCTGAAATACAGAATCGCAGCAAGCAAGCACGCGGTTAGTAAATCGAATGCATCGTACCTACCAATGCTGTGCCGGTTCTGCTTACGTTCTCAGCAGGACCAGTCGTCGTTACGATGCTGGTCCAGAGTGACCTTGCTCGTGGCTCACTAGGTCTGCCTGACTCAGGCAGGTGCGTGTGTGTTCGCATGTGGTAACAAATTTCAAGGGAATGAATGGACATATTTCGAGAAGCAAATTCGTAATCTAGGAAGTCTGGAGTTGAATCTAAAATGTTGTAACACATCAGGTTGCGGCAGAAAGGGTGCAACTAACGCTGGACTTCCCAAAGTGAATAGCGGTCTCTATTGAGATTGCGGTTTGCACCCAAGCAGGCAACAAGTGCTTCAAAATGATCCACTAATCAGTCATGAACCGTTGTGAACGGCATTGTCTGTCGTTTAGGGTTAGGCGCTTTGGCTAGCATCGCAATGCCCCAGGTTTGATGCCTTATGTCTACTCGGAGTAGAAGCTCCGGCTGAGACCCCAACTTCCTGAATTCAAGCTGCATTCCTCCCATCTTCACACGATGAGTGCAAAAGAGTACGAAACCGGTCATGTAGTGCGGAGTGTTGGTGAGGTACAGCACTAGACATGCATTTCCGTATCCGGTGACTGAATCGATCCAAGTCCACTACAAGGTGAATTTCGGTCCGGATTGTGGTCGCATCTCGAAACGCGTTCGCACCATGAATGTTTCAAATTGACAGCGCTAAAAAGCAATACCTAATTGCATTTTAATCTAAAAGTCCATGGTGTTTCATTTGGAGATGCTTCCCCACAAAGCACGCTTACATATTGGTGACCATGACAAATGCACGACGTCACGTCACTGTATAAAACAACTGTGTCTCCAACCACAAAATCCAATACCGGTATGTATGCACGCAAAAATAGCAGCCAGTGCTCCTGGGTAAAAATGACAATAATTGACGCATAACCTTACAAGTGACCTCACCTAAAGGTTGAGTAATCGCAAAGAGTGCATGATTAAACCGGCCAAACTTCGGTCATAAGAGGCCCAATTTTTGACACGATATGCCATCTCATTTTCTGTCAGTGAATGAGCGCACAACCAAAACGTGGTTCCAGTCTGGGATGACTGGAGCCGATGTTCCGCTGCAAGGCATCCGACCCATCAGAAATTACTGGTACAGAAGAGGTGCAATTACCCACTATTACCGAAGCGCTATACATTGCGAGAGTTACTGATTCACTAGCCCAGTTTACAGAGAAAAGATAAAGGCACGGACCTTGTGGTCTATGTGTACTGTAGACCATGCTGCATGTCGGAAATGGACTACCATCTGGTGATCTCTCTAAGACGTACTCTAAATTTGCAATATACTTATTCACCCGAAGGGTAACTTCAACTTGCATTCTCTGGAGACCCTACTACAATCAGCGAACAAATCAAGTCAAATCTGCCTGCATTAAGTGTCGGTTTCCTGCTTTGGAGTCTCTTTGTCTCACCAACTAGATTTCAGGTAGATAACAAGCCCAATCCACTTTATCATGTGCTCACCAACAACGAGCATATGATTACTAGCACATTTACGAATTCTCTTTGAGCCACAACAACTACGCGGAATATCCACCAGTAAACACTATGACCTAGTGGTTCACGACGCTGTTGCCACAACCTGGTCTCTCTTTGCTAGAGACCCTCCAACGGTCATTTGAATGGAAATCATCAGTAGGTTGATTAGACTTCTCGATAATATCACAACCACAAACGTTCACAATAGGAGCAAAACAATTTGCGGAACTCTATGATAATACGCAATGAAGCATGGTGAGTGTGTAGATTTTCCACAACATTTAATGGAACAATGGTATAACACGGAGGGAAATGCCAAGGCTTGACCGGTCCATTGGGATAGTTTGTGTGTATTACATAAGCTCGAAAGTAAAGTGATATTAAAAGGAAACGCGCATGTGTACTCACCATAATATCGGAAGTAGCTTTGTCTTTGACCTTTAAAAAGCACGGTCTAAGTATCGTTGCAGAAACTCGTGATATTCATGACTACCGAGCGCCCGCCATACTTTAATGTCATCGGCGAAAAGCAGGAAAGTCGGCTCGATGACGTGCGCTAGGTGGTTGATGAAGATCGAATGTAAGCGGGGCCTCAACTATAACCCTCGTGGAACATTGCGGTCCACATCAATAGGATCAGAAAATGATCCAAAATCGTGGCCTCTTACATAACCCAATGTAACCACCGTACAAAACTTCGTCGAATAGACGAAGTGGCGCAGTGGCAGAACATGGTGATAAAGTACGACAAAAATCCAGACCACTGTATAAACATATCAATAGGTTTTGAAAGCACCGGCAAGCGTTTCCATCGCTCCGCACACTGACAATCCAGTAATAACGAACGCAGGAACTTCAAACGTTGTGCAGATGCATCATACTCCCACATCTCAAGGGGCCGCACGCTGCTCGGTTTTCCTACGTTTATCGTCCCGCCATAATGACTCAGCTGCATGTTATTTATCGCTAAAGTACTACTGCGAAAGCTGGTATCGCTACGCACACACAACTTTTCCGCAGTGAATGCTGTCATGTGTCCATCAGAGAAAAACCGTCTGGGTGGCGATAAGAATCCCTCATTTCTGAACCATAGGGTCATGTATGCTGTACATACATTCGCGGTGTCAGTTCACTGTGGCAGATTACCGCTAGCGATTTCTCGTTGTCGCATCCCATATCGTCTGTCCATGTTCATTTATCAGCGCCTTTCGTCTGGTGTGGTCGACCAAGTTCAAATTCTCCGCCTGGAGCCATGTTGCGCATCGTTCACGATAACATGTGTCGGCTGGACGGTCCTCATCTGGCCCATGAAATCCTGTTCAGCCAGCGTCAGTCAGGATTGGTTCGCGCATTTGTGCTCTCCGCCCATTGTTGTTTGGGTCAATTTGCCTCGCCTTAGAGTGAGGGCACGCACGTCGTGTCCGGTCACGTCGCAACTCTGCCCCATTCCACCGTCGTCAACTGACGTGGACTGCGTTTTGTTGTACTCCTGTTCATTAGTCCGTGTCAGTTTCGCTCATTCTAGCTACCACCTGTCACCACCGACGCTATTCAGCAGAATGCATTGAGTGTTGCAGTGGGGACTTGGTTTAACCTTTAGTTCAGCTGTTTTGTCAATATTTGAAACAGAAACATATGAACGCTTGATATAATAAGTCCAATTTGCACAGGAAGAAGTAGGATTGACCTTTCGAACTGCCGCTGCCGAAAAGTCATTGATCTGCTTGGAAAACTGCAACCTTACTGTTCGCGAGTAGGTATGCTTCCGTCGACAGCCACTATATGCCCTGAAGACATTAATAAAACAAGGTTAATGAACTGAGTCTACCGGTGCCGCAGCTAGTGTCCAGGTGAGCAAGCTGACCTCTCAAAAACATTCAACCGTCCACATCATCGAATCTCTCTTCCAATCTGACAACTCGGTATCAGTGATCATTTCTTAAAATGGATGGCTAATGCTTCCTACAATAAAAAGTTAGTTGGAGTTCAAAGTTCTCCAGCTGATGGTATGGCCGCATGTTCTAACGCAGGATTTCCTATGGCCAACGGGAATGTCATTCATTAAAACAAACGCGTTATCAGTTAGGTTATTTTGAAGAGAATCACTATCGTGACTGTTTTGGAGAACCCCACAACCTCGCAACACACAGCTCGATAAGTATACTTTTCGGCACACGTTTTAGTGAAAACAAGGAGTAACATACCACCTGACTTCGAACAAAGCAAGTGAGGCGTTCTGCAAGGATGTATATTGACGCAAAATCTGTTTCTGGTTTTCTATGATCACTGTACAGATCGTCGCTTCAGCTATCAAAGTGTTGATGACGACAGTGAGGAACAACGAAGAAATAATATAATGCTAATCACCATTCATTAGAATTATACCCAGATTGGGTGCATCAGTGGCAGTCACTACTCTACTGTAGTTGGATTTGGACAAATACAATGTACCATCCTGCGACACCAGAACACAAGCCCTTACAGTCTCGGTGAATACCCATTGCAGAGCACCACTGTCGAACTTTCCTCTATGCAACGGTCAAGGATGAAGTGGGTTATTCCAAGGAATCAGCTCTCTTTAACAATTTCACAAGTGTGGTAAGAAGAAGAAAGCTGGTAGATGATGCATTTCGTACTGTCTCTTCAGTACCGGTAACAATAACCGGTATGCACCTATGGATGTAACCAAATAAGCATGGGCTGCAAAGTGCATACCGGAAGTTTCACCCCTATGTCAATGGCAGCCATTAGCTGACAAATAATATTTTTAACACACTGGGCCGGCTTCCCCCGGCTTATCGCGACAGCCTCGATGAAATGTAAGAAGCGGCGACTAGGGTGACGAAACACAATTTTGAATGCTGATCCATGCTCTCTCCGGTGACGCGTGACCAGTTGGTGTTTACCTACTGAGGAAGCTGGTGGCTTGTGTTAGCACGAAGTTCAGGGGGGCAGGGATGTTGGTCAGTTTAACGTCGAACCCACCTCGGCATAAGTTTCTTTTATTCTGGAAGACCTATCAGTACTGCCTATGTAACTGACTCCCCAGTGACACACAAATTGGTATATGCAGTGTGAGTTGACCCCGATTGGTTGAGCTTCCTTCGTTGGAGGCACTGACAAGTTTAGAGTTCAGTTAATGACCACAACTCGAATAGTATTGTAACTTCTCTGCGTAACAGAGATTAAGCGTTTAGTGGTCTTCAACACAGTACTCACTCTTGAAAGGCACCTCGATATAGATCTTTTTCTTGGCAACTGTATGCACCAATTAGTTTGGGCGTCGCTGTTGGCTGTATTTCCTTAGAAATCTGTGAGGGTAAGCATTCGTCATGAGCGTCATTGTAATTAACTCTAGCTCGTCGGCCAGACAATCAGCCTAGCAAATTAGTCTATCACCAGTGACTAAACTTTTCACGAGGATCCGCTTGCCCCGCACTGGTGTGAAGTTGTTGAAGTGCAGGTATTGGCCGGATCATGTTGTTTTTCAGTAGACAGACCTCTTAATGAGTCCGTCATAACCTGCGACTGATAAGGATGTCCAAGGGTGGCAGACAATCCTTCTGTTCCACTTCGCAGGTGACCCGAAAGTTAGTATGTAAACTGTTTAGCTGCTGCTTCGACAAACAGAAGCCAATATGTCATCCACCTAATGCTTATAGTATGACTGTTTGGTCATTTTTGTAGATACATATCCTTCTATCATCCGTATGAAGAAATCGGGGAGTACAAGGCTCAGTGGGCTACCCATTGCCAACCCATCGCTTTAGCGGTATGGCGTGTTCTGAAGTGTCAACATTCTGTTGTACCCCTTGGTCAATAGTTGAGAGACGAGACTGACATTACTTCAAACATTTACTAGAACATACGGAAATTACAACTAACCCAGGGAACACAACATACGCTAACACATGTCCAAGCACGCGCACTCGATACCAATCTATTTTCCTTTGCCATTTAATTGGTTGAAGGTCTGAAAGTCTGACTCTAACACCTTCCTTGGTTAAAAAGGTTGCACATAAGACCTTTTACTTGGAATGACACTCAGTCGCCTAATTGGGGTGCGCGTCCGTGCATAATATTTTTTTCAATTTCCACAGCTTTGCTCACATCAGCATGTTGCTTTGGTTGGGGTTCCATTGTCCTAGATGAAGCCAATGCATTCAGAAGAACCTGCAAAAGATCTCTGTCGTGTCTTGCACTTAACTTGTTCGGGTGTATAACGAAGATTGACGTGCTTCACATGACGTGCACTCAAACGATTTTGACAGTCCACTTCATATATGACATCGCCTTTTCTTGCTTTAGCAATTCCGGGAATCCAAGGTTAATGTGCATCTCTGAAATTGCACATAAAGACTTGGTCACCGGAAGGAAAGCATCCTATGCGCGTACTGTGTTAACGAGTGAACTGCTTTTCCATTTCCTGGTCACGTTCGTTAGCCTCCTTTGTTTGAAACATGGCAGCTAACGGCGTACGTAAACGTCTACAGCCAGAAACGCTTGTTACAATGAACGTGACGCATACGGCCCACATGACAACAAATGTGACCAATTCTGCCCTAGGTGAGTCCTCAGTTTGACAAGTCTGCTATAAGCGATCACTGTTTGGATCATGGTTTACACTGAAGCAAAGGTCGACCGATGCGATCATCCAAGCACTTTCTCGCCCTTTAAAGATGGCACAGGTGTTGTGTTGTCATCGAAATAACTTCACCACAAATGAATTTCCTTAACTCTAAATTGTGCTATGTTACTTCCCGTCGACGCCATTTACTGTTAGTTCTTTATTTCCCTTTGCACTCTTCACCTGTCAATTTTCCTTCGGCTTCTGCTGATGTAGTTGCAGCAATTTTCCTTGTCCCAGACTTGGTTTTACTTCATAGATTTCCACTTACCTATATCATCCACCGGTGGTCAAGCCCCCATGTGATGGTTGTTGTCTGTTCTGCTGGCTAACAGACTGCTGGTACCGAGTTGGTTATGTTCCCCCTTGCTTAGTGTCTGTCGGTCTTTCTGACCTCAGCTTGTATTACAGCTACCAAGACTGAAGTCCACAGGCTGTTAGTTTGATTCACGCTTGCACCACCTTCTCAATTTGTATTTCACGTTCAGTTGCCTGAGGAATCCAACCATCGAGATAAATGATAATGGGTTGCAGTGGTGGGGCCAGCACCAAGTGAGAATTAACTGCTCATAAGCGATCGCAGGGATCGAACTGATAAAGAGTTACTTTAATGTAAACCGAAGGCTAAACAATAGTTTACCTGTGTTGTTTGTTTCCGAAAATGTTGATAGTGTTTGAAGCTTTGGATATGCGGAACATTTCAACCGCTCCCTTAGGTATGGTATTCATCACCATTTCTCCCATTAGCTGACAGTAGGACAAAGTCATCTGCTCCATGGACGAAAAGTCTTTTGCCACTCGCTCGTAATTAACTATCATTCCTAAGTTCCACTCTTCAGTTGGAAGTCAGGGCAACTACTGAAAACTACCGTGCTACTGCAGATGGATTTTGCCCTCCTGAAAACACTGCGCTGTTGTTTGGCCAGTGTGCTTGAATAGATGCTCGGACGGTATCCAGTGAGCATCTAACTACCATCTTCGGTCTTGCAAACGAAAAGCCCATTAAAACAGGCTACAGACCTGACATAGTCAACAGGCAGCGCTCGTTACCTTAATAGCACAGAGACGTGCGACTTTTAGACTGCAGTCAATATAAAATAACAGTGAAATACCGTGGGCAGCATTGCACTGGACGACGAATCTGATCGCTCGCTGCTGTACGTAGCCCCCTGGGAAGGATATCAGCTGACAAAGCACGCTAGCGCAAAGTATTTTGGCGCGGTGAAACAGTTGTTTGTCGCCGGCACGATCATGTCATCAAGCTGACGGGTCAGGAAACTGCCTGACCCGCAGAATTAATTTCAACTAGTCCCATCACGACAAACATCAACGCACATAAAGAGACTTCGGATTACTGGAGAAACTCTACCAAACAGACAAGAAAGCAGTGCAGTTGTTGACATTTAGTAGGTAGAGAAAACTAATGACGACACGAAGGTTTGTGTCGTAATCAGCGTCTTCGGTTGTCTGATTTACCTGTCACTGACTACAAACATCTTCGTGCTGACTGCTGTTACATAGACATACTAGGTGAGTAACATCTCACCGGAAGCCAGCGCACAGATTTAAAATCCCGTACAAACGTGAAGGAATAAAGAGGATGTAAGGGACGGAAACACGATCTCATTGGTGTCAGACCGCTTCGCAAGTTTTAGTGACATTATCGGATGAGTGAACAGATTTGGGTACGATTCGATTTGGTTCATCGCAGTTAGCTTCCAAGCCGCATGGGTAAGCTACCAACCCGAAAAAGTACCAGACGCGCGTTTTGCCCTATTTGGGCTCATCAGTGGTGTACATACATCAGTCCCCTATTGGGGATCGAACCCATGACCGCTAGAGGCTAACGCCAACTAGCCAGCAACTTTTGCCACTAAGCAATGGGGGACGACATCCGACAATTACGCATTGAAACCTAACTGCAATATAGCCCGACCGATTCTCCATTGCCGTGCAGGCGACAGTGGTTGGACGTCACAGTCAGGTGATCCCTTGCCAGCGCCGCAAATGCAAACAGCAATTTCGAATACCAGTAGGGCTTGAATTATTACTTACCACTGTCCTCTGCACGCGGCACTAACCTGCACGGTAGTGGAGGATGGGTCGGGCTATATTACAGTTAGCTTTCAATGCGTAATAGTCAGCTGTCGTCCCCCATTGCTTAGTCGCAAAAGCTGCTGGCTAGTTGGCGTTAGCCTCTAGCGGTCATGGATTCAATCCCCGATAGAGGACTGATGTGTGCATACCACTGACGAGCCCCAATAGGGCGAAACGCGCGTCTGATGCTTTTCCGGATTGGTAGCTTACCCATGCGGCTTGGAATCTACTTGCGGTGAACCAAATCGAACCACCTAGATTTTATTCCTTGTAATGTCGGTTGTCTTCTACAAGGGTTCACAGTCGCATTTTTGCGCCTGTCCACTCTATTCATGACCTCACCCTATCGCCACGTAGCAAATGGGTGACCCGCTCCGGGCAGCATGTTTTCCAAAAGAGGTGTGAAATATTTGGAAAAAATAAAAAAGCCTACAAAAGTCCTGAAAGTGTTCATAAATAGATAGTTTAAGATTGCAGTGTGGTACTGCTTTCAATCGTCTTCCTACATAGCAGCGTCTGCTTTGTGTCAAGGGAAAATAACCATTCTTGGTTAAATTTGCCCCTTCTATATCAAAGGATAATACTCATTGCTTTATACTATCCCAGATCATCTATTTTATTCTTAAAGCTAGAAACCCCTTTTCATATGTTCCAGCATAATCACCTAAGATTTCAAAGACGATACCGCAGTGGAGAGAATGTAGAGTGTCTCAGCAAGAAGACAGGGTGATGGAGCGCCATTGTAATTCCTCAAAAGTACTTTGCAACCAACGGGGTGCAAGAGAAAACCCATAATCATGCTAAGAATAAGGATGACAATGCTGACATCGACCTCGGTATTGCGAAAGGGTAGATTGCAAGTGTTGGTGCAGGAAAATCCGTCAGTCATGTTCGTGAGGCTGAATTTTCGCATATGTATAGTCGTATTGTGAGAAATATTGCTGCGTTCCAAAATTAGCCAACTGATTACGGTTGCATTAAAGAAACTATTTTTTGGTTCCAGCTTACATGCGGTCAGTAGGAAAGAAAAGCCTACAGCCACCGCGGGTGGCATGAACAGTTTCTAGGCTCCTAATCTAAGACAAGATATTACCAAGAAAATTACCTTATTGCTTGAAAATAGCTCAGTTTTTATCATTATTCTCACACCAATGCCACTCAGCAATCGTTGTGCAGTCTGTTTAGTGAGGTAAATGCATCAGTTGCGAGAGATAAAGATATGGGGCAAATATGTCATACCTATACCATATCTGTATGGTTGTCAGATGTATGAGTTTATCAAATGAAGGATAAAGGCAGAAATTTTTGACAGTCTCGAATGCTCAACTCCAAATTAAGCAAAAATGTAAGTGCACATAACTTTTTCTAGGTCAGTGGCCACTTTAGCTTACAGTTCAAAAATGTAACCGTGTTTACTTGGATCAGTTTTGCCACATAGCTTTCAGGTCCGGTGTACTGTGTTGAGGGTTTCAAACGAAGATGGATTATGAAGAACACGTACTGCCATATGTTATGTTCCCGTTCCACATGTTCTCCAAAACTGCGGCCGTATTTTTCAAACACCCCTCTCTGGAGCCCTAGAGAGAGATTAAAAGAGTAAAGAGAATCTGAGACCGCTTAACAAGGAAACATCAGACGAGGTGGTAAGCACCATATGGGCCCACACCTAGCTTTTGTCTTCACATTTAACACCCCGCTCTCGACACCTTCACAAACACTGGACCTCTGACGGCAGTCGTTAGAATTTCATTGAAAGAAGCAAATTAGGCTCTGACTGATCAGTGAGCAAACTCTCGATACGATAATGGCGAAACACAGGGTAATGTTCCCCGGTATGTCCTCATATTCTGCCTGTCAAGCATGCGGTAATTGCTGTTGATACCAGCACTCTGGTTCTCATGCTATTTGTTGCGTCTTACATTTCCTGGCAGAGTGGGGGCTTATGGCAAGTTGCCGTCGCCCTTTAATATCTCCAGCGGCGTGAGACAAGGATGCCCGTTGTCACCTGTCCTCTTCAAGTTCGCCATTGATGAAGTCATGGAAATTGCGTTCACAGGACATGGCTTAGAAGGTATGGATCTGCTCCCAGGAGAGCGACTTCTTGACTTAGCGTATGCTGATGATATTGCCCTAATCTGTGACAGCTCACAAACGTGCCAAGCGGCAGTGGACTGATTAACATTACCTGTCCGTCACTTTGGGCTTTGCTTCGCACCCTCGAAGTGCAAAGCATTCCTCCAAGATTGGCCTGAACCGCCTCCTTCGCTGACCGTTGGTGGGGATCAGCAAGAAGTCGTTCAAAAATTCAACTACATGGGAAGTTGTATCAGCGCCCGTGGAATTGAAGATTAGATCATGAAGCGTATAGCAAGAGTTCGAGGCGCTTTTGCTAACCTTTGTCACTTATGGCGGCGGCGCGACATCACTCTCACCCGGAAGGTTAGAGTGTACAGTGCAGCGGTACGTCCGACCCTACTGTGCGGTTGTGAAACCTGGCCCCATAGATCAGCGGACATAAAGAGGCTAGTTATGTCCGACCGCCGGTGCCTTCGTAATTTAGCTCACATCTGGTGGGAACACCGCGTGGGCATCGAGCGTGTTCGACGCCTTGTTTATGGCACAGGAAAAGGAACTGAACCGCTCAGCACCGTTATTTCACGCACCAGGCTCCGATGGATCGGCCACGTGTTACGCATGCCAGCCCACCGATTCCTGCAACGTGCGTTGTTTGCGCGCCGGGGGTGTGGATGGAAGAAGAGAAGAGGTGGCCAAACGATGACTTGGTCCAGAGGAATGAAGGCCCTCACTTCGAAGCTGGCCTCGGTTGGAGCGTCTCGGCTCCCTGGTTGGGGTCAGAAAGACGATGAACACGTTTGGCTGGATACACTTGTTGATATGGCTAGGAGCCGATCTCAGTGGCGTTCGTGCTGTGAGTTTCTTTGTCCCACCCCCTCCCTCTTAGCCTCCCCCTCCAATCACGATCTCATTATTTAGCATTTTATAATTTTGCATAGGAAAGTTTTGTTTTTTTCTGCTGCATATTAGCCGATTAGTAACTTGCCGGAACGATGCCCATCCGTTACCGGTAGCTCCGCTGGCTTGCGCCTGTTGCATTTCATTCCCTTTTTCTTTTAGTTATTGCGGCCCGTAGCTAACGTGTCTAGTTTGTGTGTGTGTGTGTGTGTGTGTGTGTGTGTGTGCAGGTGTTGGAACACACGCCTCGTGTTCTGGATTGTGACTCATAATCATGGCGAAGGCCGCCAAAGAGTATGTTCTAAGTTCTTCCCCTCAACTCAGGCTATCTCTGCCTAATGTTCCGAACAAGGACGAAACGCGTACTGGTGTGCAAATAGGGGAGGTTGCAAAACCAAAACCTTCCGCTTCGGATACAGTTCCAGTGATCGGAATGGCAGAGATTCGCTTCATAGTCAACCGAGGTCACAAATGAGACTGCGTGTCGCAATTGAAGACACACGGCGGGTGCTTCAAAACGTAGGGCAACGAAGAGCGTCAGAGGTTTGACCAGCCTCCCCTACCCACTCAGGCTGAAGATACACAAAATATACAGTGGACATTATCGGCATCTAAGGGGCGATCTCATAATGGTGTACTAGCTCCTGAGAAACCCCAACCACCCATGCCATTCCCTTCTAACACTCAGTCAAAACACCACGCTAAGAGGTCACCAGTTTATGTTAGTCACGCGGTACAGCCGCCTGGAATGTCGGCGAAACTATTTCTCCCTTCGAGTGGCACAGCCTTAGAACGCTCTCCCGGAACATGTAATTAATGCAACCACCCTATCCCTTTTCAAAAAACGCCTTGACGATACCCTGTCACATTTACACTATGGGCTATAGCTCATGACCACCAGATACTGGAACTAATACACAACAGACAGGGGATAGTGCCATACCCCTACTCGAGAACGAGTCATTCCAAATGCCTTGCACAAAATTTGATAAACGCTACTACTATAGAAACTGGATTTCTGTATCCTGTCGACCCAAGGTAGTTGCACACGAGTAAGCGTTGTCCTTGCTATCTTTTTTATTTTTCTGGCCTATGATGTGAACAATAACCACTCCCCTGTTGCTTTGTGTGCGTACATTCTCATTTCAAACTCCATTTATACGGCAGTGCAGTTACATCTGTAAGCGCCCGAACTGAAGACTCCATTATCCCTTCGCTACGGGACATGTCAAGCATCTGCTTTTTTACCCGTTATAAATCATTGTTCATTGTTATCTATCAACTTCTAACCGCGGTGTCAAGCACTGCTCGCGGAACTCTTGTATCCTGGTGATAACCACCAATGACTATGTGCCAAGTTCCACTTCCAGCTCATGCTATCTACCTGAGGAGTCTAAACAATGATTAAACGCATCATATAGTGCAGTAATGGTAGAGAGAAACATCAAAACTCGCCAGACTGCTTTGTAAGTTTTAAGCAAATGCAGGACACGGACCAGTGTTGCCTGTTGCTTGTGCACGAGCGGCAGTGGCATGGGAACCTTAGTCTGGAAAATACAGCTAAATTGTTAGCATGGTTGATGAGGTTGGTGATAAACTCTCGCTGGCTGACGTGGTAAGAACTGCTATGCAGAGTGAAAGGAAAAGAGTAACTAAGCAGCTGGACGAACATAGTGTGTGTGTCTGCCTATCCACCACTGAAGAATGCCACTTGGGATTGATCACACGAACAACCATAACCTTGGGAATGTTTAGCGCATCTTCTCCGGGCACATCGCGCTAGGCACCACTGCAACAGTCAAATGTGGATGAGTTTCGTGGAGATTGCACCTTCGTGGTGAGCGGTTTCTCGGTTCAAAGCAAACAGCGGTGGACCAGTGGGCCACAGTTCTAGTCTGCTTCCGTTGGTGCCTGCTAGTTACACTTATACTCCTTACTAATTCAGCTGAGCCTATGACTGGTAATCGGTTGCTTCTAGTGATGAGTTGCAAAGGGAAAAAGACATACCATTCCGCAATCTTGCTAGTAAGGAGATGCATCATTTAAGCTAGCCTGATCTTCAACGATTGACGTATGTGATGTGACTCTGAAGAAATGGGAATATGTCGCCCATCTTAGTTCAATGGAAGTCAGAGGATAACAAAAGCTGCATCGCATTATACTTTCCTCTCATCTAGTTGATGCACAAATCTGCTCATTTGGAACCCAATTTATGGTTTAATATTGTGAACAGCGCAGATAGTATTTGAGTGGTCCTGTGTGTTGCGTCGATCCTGTGCCATGTGCAATATGGGGTTACTTTAGACAGTGTGATTTTCAGAGCATTCCTTATTAATCAGAATGAGTAAAATATCAATATTTGTGTAAAGTTAAATTACACAACCACTCACCACAAACGCAACAATTGTTGCGAACCAGCTCTTCTTGATGCTGTCTTTCTTGTCTCAAAGCGGCAAATGTGTCCACGATGACTCCAAAAACAACATTCAGTATAATAATAATGACGAGCACGAAGAAGGAAAGGTCGTAAATTGTACGAAAGAGAAACCTCTCTTCCTGAAATAAAGTAAAGGTAAGATGATTCAAGAATCTTTTTAGTCATAGTGATGCTTTTATTTGCTACCGCTTCGCAGGATTTATAATAACACCCTAGTCTCCCTATAGGAGATCTAACTAGGTGCCAAGGTATAAACCGATCCAAATTGGGCTGTAGGAATTATTTATAATAGGGGTGACCAGTTTAAATTATCGCAAACTAGGTAGGATAGCGAAAGATGACCAAATTATACGAGTAATGATATTTAATTGGAATCTTTAAGGGGTGTTACATGGCTGAAGTGGGTTTGGTTTTATTCCAAGGCTTTCCTAGTTGAATTAGCAAACAAACTAGTTAACCTTGGGCAAAGAAAATTCAGAGAAGTTACATGACGCGCACACATACAGCTTTATCTGAGTTGTGTTTGTAGTATGCCTTCAACTCGAAGGGATCCTATCAGCCGAGTTCATTGGTGTATTTGAAAATTACCAGTTACCTAAAGCCTAGATTCTCTGTGAGCAGTGGCTACTTACAATGAGTTCAGTAGCCACCACAAAAAGTCTGCTGCTATTCAGATGATAACTTTGCAGTCAATATAAGTAAGCTATCATAAACCGTGTGAGCATTGCGGTACAATAGCGGAGGTGTTTCACCACCTCTAGCTGACATGTATAATGATGATGATGATGATGTGTGAGAGCATTAGCAGTCCGCAGTTTGTGAGTGCAAAGAACAATTTTATGTACTGCATGTTCCATTTGCAGATAGGAAATCTCACTCGGATGCTTGGCCGGCGAAGCACATCTGCAATCCCACCGCCGCTGCGTAGCCCTTCGTGAAGAGTGGTAAGGATGCACATACGTAGTGAATCACAGTGTCGCTCCTTACGCGCTTCGCTCACTGAGCTACTGTAGATGCAGTCCGTCAGATTCCCATCTTCTGTAAATAAAATTGGTATTGGGGAGTAAACACCGTTGGGGAAATCAGGGCCGACGGATTAAGTTATTATAGAAAAATGGAATATCAGTTTATTACTGGCCAACACTAAGTGATATTATGAGGATTACAATTTGGATCGTTTCAGTAAGGTAAAGCGCTGAGCAATAGAGCTAGCCCGCAGCTGGTGACCATTCGCGACCATATTTGTGGAATGTGTTCTGGAATCCTGATAGACAGACTTCGCTCAGTTCGGCCAAGTGCTTGCTACCAAAATTACGATGTAACTAAAGAAACTGGCTTGTCCAGGTTGAGTTTACATCGATCCAATAATACAAGTTCGGCCAGGCAATTACACCTCTTTATCATATGGCAAAGAGGGTGCCGGAATCTGGCATTTTGTTACCCTTTAAACGTTAGTGTAATAAACATCATTTTCTTAGAGACGTCAGTCAGTCGTTACTCTGTTTTCTATGTTTGCGTGTCATGCCAGGAAGCTCTTGAAGTATCTCTTTTTAAGTGAAGTTGATGATACGTGTCCTAGCTTATTGCGAACCGTATATTTAGAGCAACTTTTGGGACGTCTCACGAAGGGTGTGCGAACTAACTCGCGATTGTAGTCTATGGGACAACATTTCTAGGTCATTACGACACTTACCCTGATGTAGCGGCGTCCCGATGTCTGCTTTTGTCAACACACTTCTGTCTACACACAAAATTCTTGCACGAAACTGCGATTTAAGATATTGGCCGATACAAGTTATCCGTTTCACAACGTTGTATCTGAATGTCTGTCATCTTCGTCTACTAGGCAGAAGTACAAACTGATATATTCTCGCACACAAGCCTACCGCTCGTCAGTTATACCTAACGTTTCGCGTTTTCTGCGAGATCCCAACTCTGTCGTACAAGAGCAGCGGTTCGCAAACTTCCTGAGTCTTGGACCTCTTTTTAGTGGAAGTGCGTACGGCCGATCGTCTGAAATATCTTTAAGCACAGGACTAGGCTATAACAAACTGAAAATGAGTCGGTGTTCCGAAAAAGTCCATTAATGTACACAGAATAAACACGGGTGTTGGTTTAAGTCAGCAACAAAAAAGATGTGAATTGTCGGTATGAAAACAATGTACGTCACTCCCTAATTTGATGGATGAAATTATTTCTGACATTCAGTGCTGACTTCTTTGACGTTTGGTGTTATTGAGGAAAACCGCATCCTCAGACCTCGTGGAGCTACAAGTCTATTGCGGTACTTTGCCTTGTGTGTAGTGTGAAAGTGAACTTTCACAAGGATAAATTGCGGCAAATGGGAGAAGCATGGCGAAGGACGTCTTTGCCCATGCCTGAGTACCTCTTTCGTCTTACAGCAGAAGGCAGGCAGCGACACTTTGTGAAAAGTCTCTCGGAGAGAAAAATCGAATACCAACTACTACCACATCAAAATTCCACGATGACTATTTCCGCGACATATGTATCAATGTTCTTGTCCTCAGCTAACGGCTTGTCTTTATGTGTTCAAATGCTAAAATGAAAATAAATAAGTAAACACAAGAATTGCAATACATACCACAAATTTACTTACTTTGTTAAATCGAACTTGGAAGGAAGTATACAATAAAGTAAATAGTCACCTTTTGTTACCCAACACACTCGTCAAACCATGAACTTTCTATGCGTTGCTTCTGGGCTTTTCTAAGTGGGATCGCACCAGTGGGCTTCTCTTTCCGACTGACCGCTTTTGGGGCCTAGAGACTTTCGAAATGATCGTAAAACGGGGCCGTATGATTTACTTTTCGCCTCCTGTCTGGAGCAAAATCTGAGTTGTGCGAGCGTGCGTGGACGAAGGATGATTCACCCAGCCTTTACCAATCGGATCCTAGGAGAGTACCACACAACCTTACTGACATTTGACTGCTTCGTTCACTGAGGTTTCCAGCTTCTGCCAAACCCAAGTTCCTTTATGGAAGTAGTTTGGTTTACATTGGACAGATATTATTTAACAAGTTTTCACTGCAATTTTGTCGTCGAACTGTAAAATAATATGATTACGTCCAAAATATTCTAACTGAATTATAACATTTCTGGAAATCCCACAGACCCCTTGAAAGCATCACGCGGATCACACTGAAAAACACTATTCTAGTGCCAACCAACCGATCCGCAGTATGATGGTGTTTCTGTCCATTTTTTATCAACCCGCGTTTAGGGTACTGTTTTGTAATTAATTTATATTTTGGTGCGTTTCCGAGATCGTGTTTGTTGTGGCTTAATAGTTACCCATCGAAGTTACATAAAGCAATTTCTGACTAGGCTTGATTTGAGGGGTTAAAATTAAGGTAGACTTCAATGGAACAATGGATTTATGCGGGTATAAAAGCTAAAGCTTGACAAATCCCGTAGGGTGATCAGTGCGAAAATCATAGAAGTGTGAAAAATTCAATGGAAACCAATTCAGTAAAATCGTTTAACAACGAGTCACTACAAGCTTGTGGACTCACCGAGTTTGAAGTGTCAAAATAATAATCCACTATAACTCCGGAGGGGATAATGAGGTATGGAGTATTTGGTTAAAAGAGTCACCACCCCTAGAAATTCGCATGGGGCAAAGTGTTTGAGTTTGAAGCGTCAAAATATAAATCCACTGTTGAAATTTGCGTGGGGGAAAATTATTTTTAAAGTATGGATTTTGGATCTCTCAAAATTAGACTGTACTATGGGAGATAGTGCAATGAAGTGAGTGCACTATCAACTCGATTTTTGAACTCGATCAGGTTGGGTGCACTGACTACAGATTCTGGGAGAGCATTCCAGGCTTGGCAAACACGCACGGAAAAGAAATTCCGTCGACATTCCAAACGGCTGTACTGCACTGCCAGCTTCAGATGATGGCCTCTCAGATTGTTGTTGTTACTGAGCTCCAGCAGATGGCGGCAGGTATGATTGGGGTCTGTCAGAATCTGATAAGCCAAAATCAAATCTCCCCGTAGTCGTCGATATTGACCACTAAATATCCCGAGCAATCTCAGTCTGTCTTCGTAGCGTAACTGGCCTAAACCTTTCACGTTCTTCGTTGCGCGTCGTTGAGGTTTCTCTAAATCAGAGAGGTCTTTCCTCAGCCACGGCTGCCAGACTTGTATTGCATACTCCACGTGTGGTCGTATGTATGCACCTAGAAGTTGGTGAAAAACGGATGGATCGAAGCGTCCAAATGTGCGCCGGAGAAGGCCCAAATTTCGAATGCTCACGTTCGATGCTTTCTTTGCCTGGGCTGAACAACCAAGGTCGGACTGAATCAAGACTCCTAAATCCTTTTCCTCAGCAGTTGTGTAAAGCACATGGTCACCCAGTTTATAGAAAAATGCTGATTGGTGACGTAAGTGTAATACTCTGCACTTTTCTGTGTTGAGTGGGAGTTGGTTCTGAACTGACCACGCATACACCTTATCCAGATCCTCTTGAAGTATTGCGGAGTCGTCTGGTGTATTGATCGCTCTCCAGACCTTGATGTCGTCGGCATAGAGTAGGCAGTTGGAAAGAATGAGGGCCGCTATGTCGTCAATATACATCAAAAACAATCGTGGCCCTAGTACCGATCCTTGTGGTACACCACATTCGACTTGGATTGGGTGGGACAGGGACCCACGCACTTTTACCTCTAAGCTCCGGTGGAGAAGAAAGCTTGTGATCCATCCTAGGAGCGGATCACCAATGCCGAAGCTCTGAAGTTTGCAGATCAGGATTCCATGGTCTAGTCGATCGAAGGCCTTTGAGAAATCTAGGTAGACCACGTCCACTCCTGCACCGCTGTCAATTAATTTGGTCCAACTCGATCTTGCTAGCAGCAGATTTGTGGTGCACGATCGATTCCGTCGAAAACCATGCTGTTCATGTGCAAGGAAGGCAGACTCTTCTAGATAGGCTGTTAATACGTCAGCAACAATAGCTTCCATAACCTTTGAAAGGACCGGGAGAAGGGTTACAGGACGGTAGTTGGCTGGATCAGAACGGCTACCGCCCTTGTGAATTGGGGTTATGATCCCACATTTCCACATCTCGGGTACATACATCTGATCGAAGCAGCGTTGGAAGAATCGCGCCAGAGGCTCTGCTAAACTTTCTCCCATTACCGCAAGGGACTTAGGGTGAATTTTGTCGATTCCAGGAGAGCTGTGCTTACGCATACACAACAACTTCTTTAATACCATCCCCGCCGTGAAAGTTATGTGCGTAAGTTTTGGTTGTAAAACAGCTGCTGACAAAGGAACAGATGACCAAGGAATGCATTGAAAGTTCGAAGCATATTGCAGCCGCAAGGCGTTCGCCGCATCCTCTGTAGTCAGCGTCATGCCATCTGGCGTTTGAAGAGGAGGGATTCCCCGTTTCACCTTGCGCAGGTTGTTTACATGTTGGTAGAGCAGCTTATGATTCGAAACCATGCGCTCCGTCAGATGCTGCTGGTATGTCAGTTTATCCTCACGAACGAGTTGAGTGCAATGATTACGTTGAATTGCATAGGCCGTCCAGCTCTCCGTGCTCG
This sequence comes from Dicrocoelium dendriticum, assembly GCA_944474145.2. NCBI lineage: Eukaryota > Metazoa > Platyhelminthes > Trematoda > Plagiorchiida > Dicrocoeliidae > Dicrocoelium > Dicrocoelium dendriticum. The sequence goes on from OX104064.1 coordinate 147,947,866, forward strand.
GGTGTTCCTTATAGATATGCCAGGCCGAGTTCCTCACTGCCATACATTTCCGTGTCCTACTTCGCACAAATGAAACAGTCTTCTTCGAGTGGACAACCTTAGTTTCGGATGCCTCTTCGACGAGAGTGCTAAATTGGTTGACGAAATGTGGCCATGCGACTGTCGGTACTTCGTCTGTCAGAAAGTTCCAGTTGGCTGTCTCTGCAAGTCGAGCTAGCTCGTCGTACCGTATGATAACTCGACTTTCCCGTGTAGTATCCGCAGGGTATTCTGCGTAGCATATATAATCGAAGAGTAAAACTGCATGATCGCTGCAACCCAAAGGAGCGTCGATGATTACTTTCTCGACCATGAGTTCTTCGTTGGTAAATATCCGGTCCAGGATGGACGGCCTTTCTGCTGCTCTGAATCTGGTGGGATTGTCGATATGGCCATAAAGCGGAAAACTGGAGACAAGGTCTTGTAGATCCGCTTTGAACTGTTCCGTAGGTGTTGCTTGGGCATCCAGAGTGTGGATATTGAAGTCACCAGCGATAAGAATATGGCTGTATCTCCTGCTGATCACAAGCCTCAACGCAGACGCGAGATTGAAGTCCATCTCGGGTGTAGAGGATGGAGGTCGATAAACGACCGCCACCAGACAGACGTCGTTGCCCGTTAAACGCAGCCGACACCAAAGAGTATCCTGCACGTTACTGTACACGTCTTCTATGGGCTCACATTGGAGGTCACTGCGGTAGTACAGAGCCACCCCGCCCCCTTTACTGGATCGATCGCGCCGAACGACGGACATGCCTGGTAGCTCGACCTCCGTGTCTGTGATATCCGGGCGCAACCACGTCTCCGTTATAGCGACGAGGTCACACGATTTGGACCTTTGACGTAGTCGCAGTTCGGGTAGTTTGTTAAGTAGACTTTGAGCGTTAGTGTACATACAGGACAGCTGCTTGAGCACCAAAAGAGCTTGTGGAGGATTACACGAAGTTGGATTTAAGCCGGCCGATGAAAGGCCGGCACCTGATCGTTTTTTGCGCAGTTTATCGATGAACATTTTGCACGGGCCTGCAGCCCGCCTAACGTCGTTCCTGCACACACAGAACGCTCTTCAATAGCGTCGTTTTCAGTGGTTGATAATCTTGATGCAGTGTCTTCGGCTTCGTTTATTTTATCACATTGAGCCACAGATGGTGTCACATCCTCCGGTGGCTTCGATTCAATAAATGGTACCTTAAATCGTAGTTCCGATGGCAGTGCGTTGTGCATTTTATGCCAGTTACGCATTAAGTTCGCCGCCATCTGCTGGGACTGAACCACAAGTTTCAGTATCCTTGGACCATTACCTTTGTAATGAGGTGAAACGGGCAGTCTAGAAATCGACTGAAGGATGACGTCGCCTGCAGATAGAGTTTCACGGATGTACCGCCATTCTTTCAGATCGTGAGCATGAGCCTCCTCGTCCCTAGCTGTTGGTAGCTCAGGCACACCATGAACTAAAATGGATTTTCGCCAGCTGGCCGTGTTGCGATCGTCTAAATTGTTCTTTTCTCGCTGACGTTCGCTCCATGGAACATCCGGAAAGATGCGGATCTTACTGTCTTCACCTCGGAGGTGATATGCCGATAAGAGCACCGCCTCTACATCGTCAGTGGATGCCAGTGTTATCCGCAGAATTCTGGGCTCACCATAGTGAACGGAGTTTGGATGTCTCGTCACACGCGTGATGTTAGTCGGCTTGACCCTAGCACCTACGCGATCGCAAATGAGATTCCAATGGTTCAGATCATCCTGTTGCTTACCTCTCAGAGAATTTGCTTTGGATTCAGGAACGTTAGTGCATATGAGTGTTAGAGCACCGTAGTTCCTCCTGGTGTTCGGTAATGTGGGAGACGTCGTGATGGATGGACTAAAACAAGTCTTTGAATTTCGTGCTTGGTCTTTTACAAATGTCGCAGATATTGTGCTTAAAGTCTTGTTTACAGTGTCTCTAGCAATAGTCGCTGCGTAAGTTGATTGGCCTTTAGAGATACTCAGACTTTGTTGGTCAGTCGGAAGTCTGGTTCTTACCGAGGCTTTGGATAAGGGCGGAATGGCTGAGGAACTGAGGATGTTTTGTTCGTACGTGATGCCTGATTGGTTCGGGGTTCCCAAAATATTCGCCGCTGTGATTTCGCGAGAACGTCTGGCTCTTTTCTTCGGTTTAGTGGCGGTGAGTACGGGAGATGGTGGAGATACAAACCCTGCTATAATAGCCTCTAAGGAAATAATTCTTTCATTTAGGCGTAATTCTACTTCTGCAATCCGACGGTCGTAATCTTTCGACAAAGCAATTACGCATTTTACTATGGGAACCGTTGTGCAATTAAGACAGAACGAAACAGACTCGGACAGATTGTTGTGCTTGTTAGCCTCAGTAATCGGACTATGATTAACGGAACACAACGCACAATGCTGGCCCGATTCCACTGTCTGGGCAAGTGACTCATCTCCACTTGTAACTTCTCCCCTTGTTACATTGGTCATGGTCGACTGAAGCGAAGTGGCACGGCCCGGTTCACGGGCTAGTTTGGTGTCGTGCGTGGTAGGTGTGCTTCGCCGTCTTGTCCGCTTGTGGTCGGAGGACACGTTGATCGACTTACGCGTGATGGGCCTGTGCATCATGCGGTCACGTTTGAATATGCCGTGTAGGACGTGCTTGGGTCGTCTGAGTGATTGAATTGATCTGGCCGGGATGGGATGGCGATCGTGAAGTTTGCTGGGCGCTTGAGTGCGCAAGTTAAAAATGAATTTCTTCTGTAACTGTTATGCACAGTGGTGCTGTGAAGCGACTGAAGACTTGTTAGCAAGCGGAAAGATTTCTCTATCGAATGATGTAAAAATCCGCTCCATGTAGGCTTGCTGTCTGATTTCCCCCCCAGTTTCACATTAAAAAGATGAGAAATATTATTCATGTAGGTTTCCATCGTGAATTTGATTGCTGGGTGGCATGCGTTCAGAGCATCCATAACGTGCGCCTCTTACTGAGTGGTATCAACCTCAATAAACGTGTCGTCAAGACACGCACTATACGAATGCACATGTTGTATGCTGTTACGTCGTACAGTTTTCTCGAAGTGACCCATGAAAATATCAGCCAGGACTGGTACAACGGGGCTGCCAATGGCTGCATGTTCAATCGGGCAATGGATTATCCCATTGGATTGGAACTGAATCCTTCGCGCACAAACGAAATAGTACCTAAGAATGACGTGCGCTTCCCTTAACAGACCCGGACCATGGCACGTAGCGTGGATAGGTGATTGTGGCGTCGAGTTGTCTTTTGAGGAGGAACAAGGTGGGGACAAAATAAAGCAAGCTGTTCAGAAACAGGCCGATAAAATGTTGCTTGAACATTCCAATCGGTGGTACTGTGCAGTTTGATGACATCTCAGCTTCGTGTTCTGGTTGACTTTCAAATGGTGACAAGCTTGAATGGGGCTCTGCAATATCTGAGACACAATTAGGAAAACACACCGTACTTTTCTAATCCTGCAACAGTCCTATGAATAGACTTGGAGCTATCGAAAATCAAGGAACTAAACGCAGCTTAGTTCTACTAAGTAAAGTCATTGGACCTTGTCTTCTTCGGAGACACCGTACACCAGCAAGCATTCCCAGCATCGGATTTTGCCTCTGACTTTGGGAGTATTACTCCCCTGGTGTGGCTTCTTGACATCCGAAAGGCGTTTAAACTGAGTGCTTAATCACCAGCTCCCAACGGATGCGAACTCTTAACTCATCCTACTGTCTTATGAGTTGGGCGATTTGGCCATAGGTTTGGGGTCGTGCTCACGTAGGACAATTCACCTGCTTCGGTCTAGGCAAACGGGTGGTATCTCGCTACTGACGAATCATGGAACCACAAAACTACGCTCACAGTTGTCCGCCCTCATGACGATCCATGGTCCTACTACGACACCAAGTATAAACACACGCCACCAATTTACCTATCCTTCTTTTGTATTGCTCATCAACAGCAAACAGCCTTTCCTCCGCCAATGAATTTGTTCCAGTAACCTCAGCGAACTCAACCACGCAGTCCTCGACAGGGATCTGCCATCCCCGAAGTCTATCATCTTCGTTCCTGCAAAGTGGAACGCAGTTCAAACTAGCAACCTTCAATATACGCACATTACTGCAGATCTGACAGCATTTCGGGGTTACGCGCATGTTAGATGTCTGATGCCTGACTGAAGCACAACGACAGGATTTCAAAACAGCCTACCATCTGTCGTCACGCCATCCACACAACTGTTTCCATATCAGCCATTCCAAAGTCCAGTGATCCATCACCCCAAGTGCGCTACGATCACGATGTCGAGTTTTAACCGAGTCTGATTGACAGACTTCTTGACGCCGGTGAGGCAAATTACCTGTCTTGGAAAGCAAAGTGCACAACAAAATCGGCTTCTGAGAATTACTTTTGTGAACGAAGTCCATCCAAGTAGGCTGAAAGCTTTGAAGACCCATTTTCGTCCAGACCTGGACCTAGTAGACCGGGAATGACTCAAGTCTGCCATCATTGAGCTGAAAAGACATACTGGTGAGGGAGGAACAAAACTTCGTATCGTAAATGTTGGGGTGGTTACTAGGAATCTGCGAATCAGGATAAACAGGTTGCTCACACTTTAAGCACACCCGTTGGCTCCTACTGCGGCCTGCGATTAACCTTCACAAACGTTTGCAATTGATGTTGTTTTGTTGCGTCTGGGCGGCCAAACGTAGTGGGATTCGCAGAGACATGGATGCACTCAGAGTTATACATTCAGGAACTTGAACTCAAAGGTTAGTCGTGCTTCAGATGTGATAGGCTAACGTATGCCCGCGGTGGTGTCTTGCTCTATATCCGGCCTTCCCTGCGTGGGAGACTCGTGAGCACCTACCGAAGTGACGATGGTTTATGTGAGCTACTATGGTGCTCTACTCACCTCAGGCGCGGAGAACTACTTTCGGGCACAGTCTATCACAGCCTCCTGAGTCGTTGTTTGGATTGGCTACCCCATCTTGGAATCCACATGAGTCGTCCACATTTTCTACTTATAGGCGATTTTAACTGTCTTCGAATACGATGGCGTGATGTGCATTTGATGCCAGGATATTGTGAGGTTTAAGCGAAGCTCGTAGATTTGGTACCTGAACCTGATGCATCGCAACATATATGTCAGCCAACACGCGAAACACCACGCTCAACTCCGTCCTGTCTCGACCTGATGTTAACGAGCTACGAACAACGAGTGTGTGACGTTTGAATCCTGGAGCCCCTGGCTACAAGCGACCACTCAGTACTCATAGCTGATATGGAATTACCTTTGGTGTATTCATGTCAGCTGGAAACAGCTTACAACTACTGGAAAACAGACTTCGACGGTCTAGCTCGAAGCGCGAGCCAACTGGATTGCTCTCTGTCACCAGCTGCATTTGTGGAAGAATGTTGGATATTTATAACAGAGAGCTCGACATCGATGCATTCCCAATGTGTGCCCTTGAAATGTCGGATGCTTGAACCGATTAAGCCTCATTGGTTTGACAAGGAGTATGGAAATCTGGCTCGGAGGCGGCAAGACTGTGGGACAGATTCCTCTTCTCAGGCTCTGCCAATGACTACGAAGGGTATAAAAGTCCACGGAACCTCTGCAACACTGCAAAAAAGAAAAAGCGCCGATATTTAGAACAGTAGCGTGTAATCGCCGCGAAGACCGCCACCGAAGGGAACCTTTGCTTACGTGAAGCGACGCCTGAAGCCGGCAGGTGATGTGCCCGTGCTGGATGGCCCAGTCGGACAGCCCCTAACCTCCATCACTGAGCGTGCGTCCGCGTTGGCGGCGCACTTTGTTTCTGTATTTGCAAATGACCAGGTATCAGTTCCGAGTTCAACGTGTACTGCTTTTATCGAACTCGACAGTCTAGATTGCTGAATTGAAGAAGTATGTCAACTATTCGCCAGCCTTGACGGCACCAAACCTGCCGGACCTGATGGGTTTCACCCACTCGTCCTGAAGTCGCTTCCGGTTATCATCTCACCTGTCATGACTGGCCTTTTCAACAGGTTCCTGTCCGAAGTTTCGTTGCTGATTGACTAGAAATGTTCGCTGATGAAGCCAATTCCGAAAGGCGGTGACCCTGCACAAGTAGACAACTGCAGACCAATTTGTCTGACATCTATTTTGGCACAGGTTACTGAGCAAACCGTAAAAAAGGGATTATTGTATTTGCTACAGTTGAAAGAAATCCTGAGGCCTGCACAGCACAGTTTTATGCAAGGCCGCTCATACATTACGAACTTGCTTGTGACGAGGCATGAGTGGTTGAAGGCAATAAGCAAAGAGAAGTCTGTCGACCTGATATTTATTGATTTCAGTAAAGTTATTGACAAGGTCATTCATGAGGTTCTCCTTCACAAATGCAGGATGTGCGCTGTCGGTGACTCACGGCACCGCGACTTTTTTGTTGGACGAAAGTGGAGGGTACATTTCGACGACAATCTAACTGACTTGTACCCGTTTGCAAGTGGTGTGCCCCATGGCACTGTGCTGGGGCCTGTTCTGTTCCTGATTCACATCAACGACCTACCTCCGCTTCTTCGGTCGTCGTGTGCTTTGTTTGCAGACGACATGAAGAGTTGGAGAAAAATTGGTGCTCCCGACGTATACCCGATCACCGCTTACCGAGCATAGCTTTGTTTTGTCTGCCAGATGTAGCATGGCGCAAGGCTCTAGGTGGGCAAAAGTTGACTTGGCAGAGAGCAATGAGCCCATTGACAACAAAGCTATGGATTGTTTGTGCGTCTCTCCTTCAAGGTTGGGGTCCAAGTGACTCGCCTTGTGTTTGGCTTAAAACGTTACAAGATATAGCTCGAAGTGGACACCGGTGGCCCGTCTGCTGTCGTCTGGTAATTGGACTGACTGTTTAAAGTGTGTTCGGCGCTAAGTTATCTGCGCGGTTATGGCTGATTATAACGCAGAGCAGTGAAAACCGTAAGCAATCCTTCTAGCTAATGCCACCTTATCTTTGCACGATAGCCAGCTATTAGAGACAATAGGTTGTTGACAAGGTGTAGGTCATTTCAACCTGAATGTTTGCTTAGGGTACAAAAGATTAATACTAGGTCTTGCGAGTCACTTTGAAGTATACGCTGCGTGGATGGATTGCGACAAGCAATCTCAATGTTGACCGCGATTCCCATTGAAGTGTATCTTAATTTTTCAATCACGAGGACGGTAGCTGAAGCAGTTAAAAATCGAGTGTTGCCCGATAGTTTCCCATTCTCCCCATGTTATAAGTCTTGTTTCCACAAGTCACTGTGGTTGCACAACAGCGAAGCATCAGTCCAACTAGCTGATGTGCTGCTGTTGATGATGATGACCCGGGATTCGCCACTGAATAATTGTTGTTTTTCTACTGCATATCTCTGTTTCTGTCCACTGCATTACGGTCGGCTAAGATTCGTTCGATAGCTCGAAATCTGATTAGGCGTGTTTGCATCACTGTGCTTGCGTTCAGTCCTGGAGGCTCCAATACCGGCGTTTTCGTCTGATTCATTGCGCTTTCCACGAATGTCTCCTCTGTTCTCGGCTCAGGCTCGCTACCAGTCACCGCTCCTGATCGCATCTCAGTTTGTGCCATCATGCCCACGTTTCCCCGTCTGGTCTCATTGGTTGTGCCTGTTCCTGATTCAACTCACTCTCGTTTTCGTGGTCCGCCTATTTTCCGGGTAGACGTTGCCTCCCGTCTCCCTACACTATTATGCTACTTCGCTTCCGAACAGCTAACAGAAGTCGAGGAGATATATGCGTGCTCGTTTTGTGATCTTCACATACGCACCCACTGAATGCAGCTCGAATACTGTCAATGACCATTTCCAGTGGTTGTAAACGTTGGAGTTTACAGCGCGCAACAGACATCGGTGCACCAGTTTGTTTAGTCGCTTGATGGGTTAGTGAACCTCTAATCGAAAAGGCAAACCTCAAAAACCGTCTACTTTGCCTCTGAAGTTTGCTTTTCCTTTTTTCGCTATGGATCTGGTGGCACATTGTTGCTAACTGGACTGTTGATGTTGAATACTGTTGGGTTAGAGGTAGGCAAATGAAGCAGAAACATATTGTAAGTCTGGGTAGAGCGTACAACCGCTCAGAAGGAAACGCTACCCAACTGAAATTCAGTCAATTGATAAATCCGCATTGAGCGAAGTTCAACCATTCCATATCCATCGTGCTTCTTCATCGCAGTTGCGCTACACGTACATGCATAAACCAGATCTTCCTATACGGGAAAATTTCGGTATTCTCCTCCATAGTCTGGATAAAATTATGACACTATTTGGTTTTCTCAGTTCTGTTATACTGCTTCATATTCTGTGTCAATCTTGCGTGTTTATTTTCCTTCAAATTATGTGTGGGTTTTTTTTATCAACGATGTGGCTGCGGTTAATGTGAATATTGACATGGTGTATAGCTATCTAACGCTCTCCACCTCGTCCATATATTGGCTCCAGAAAACTGCTAGTTGTTGATGAGGGGACGGAGTGCACGGTCCTCGTGGACGAGCTAGGCTCAAAGAGTGGTTCCATGCATCCAGTGTAGAGCGGACTACTTCCATGTGAACGTCTGGTAAGCATAATTCCCCGCCATAGGTAGACAGGAATTCTGCTGCTACGCATGTTGAAGGAGTGTGGGCTGGCTCCGTTGATGAAACGTGGCTCCCATCCACATGCCTCCCGGTCTTATTCCTTCGGGTTTACACTGGATATGGGGTGTGTGTGGTTGGAGCTGTGGGTGGTGCAGCGCAAGCCACCCATGGTCCCTCTGTAGATGCAGGCGTCCTGTGGCTGGCCACAGTGATATGCAAATCCGAAACCGGATGCCGCCAACCATGTATGTATGTGTGCCCCATGCTGAGGCTGATGTTGCATTCTTGATGCTTCTTCACCGCAGTTGGGCTAAACCAAATTACACTTAAACTAGGTCTCTTTAAGCTGCATAAATTTCATTCCAGTTTATTTTTGTTTGTTTTGCCTATCTGGATAGTTTTCTATTGGCTGGCCACATTGTTTACGCTAATTGCGCTTATCTTCGGTAATTTTGTTGCGTTTGTAGCATTTTTGAGTAACTTGTGGACATTTTTTCCTTATCACGGATTCATTGCTAACCAACTTACTTCATATGCTAATTTAGCGAAGATTTATGCCACCGTATCTGTATGCATTATTGGAGTTATTTCCTTTCATTTTGTCGTTTCAAGTGATTGGCTGTTGCTTGATATCCCCGATGTGGCTGCGCTTGATGTGCATGTTGACAAGGTACCTACTTGTCTATTACCCACTACCTCGTCCATACTGGCTCCAGGAGACAGTTGGTCGTTGCTGGAGGGGACGGGGTGCACGGTCCTTGTGGCCGTGCTAGGCTCGAAGAGTGGTGCCATGCACTCAGTGCGGAGTGGACTACGGTCCAGCCACCGTCTTGTGTGCACTTGATTCCCCAAATACAGTGTGCTTGTGTTTGCCTGTGAAGGAGTGTGGGCCGGCTCCGTTGATGAAACGTGGCTCCCACCCACATGCCTCCCGGTCTTATTCCTTCGGGTTTACACTGGATATGGGGTATGTGGTTGGAGCTGTGGGTGGTGCAGCACAAGTCACCTATGGTCCCTCTGTCGACACAGGCGTCCTGTGCTGTCCTAGGGAGGCCGCAATGATAGAGAAATCCGGAAATTGATGCCGCCAACAACATATCTCATGAAAGGAAACGGACCAATGTCTTGGATGCGGTTGTTTTGCTTTTTGCGATTTTCAATTATTTGAAAAGTAAACACTTAAATGTAAGCTTACATGGCCACAAATAGTACACTGAAACAGTTTGCGTGCCATATCTTACAATCTTTTGAGCAATCGGAATCCCTCCTTTTTGTACCCTCAATCATGCATAGGTGGGGATCCAACAACCGCTAGACATGAAGTCTGTGTATTCATATGTTGTCGCCAACTAGCAGACTAACCACCAAGTTTCTTTCAAGTAAAACCTGCGCGGACAAACAGGGCACGATGGGATACATGGTTGGCGGCATCCGGTTTCGGATTTGCCTGTCACTGAGGCAATCCACAGGACGCCTGCGCCTACAGAGGGACCATAGAAGGCTTGCGCTGCAACACCCACAGCTCCAACCACATACCCCATATCCAGTGTAAACCCGAAGGAATAAGACTGGGAGGCATGTAGATGGGAACCACGTTTCATCAACGGAGCCGGCCCACACTCCTTCACAGGCAAACACAAGCACGCTGTATTTGGGGAATCAAGCGCACACAAGGCGGTGGCTGGACCGTAGTCCGCTCCACACTGAGTGCATGGAACCGCTCTTTGAGCCTAGCGCGGCCACAAGAACCGTGCACCCCGTCCCCTCCAGCAACGACCAACTGTCTCCTGGAGCCAGTATGAACGATGTAGTGGGTAATAGACAGGTAGGCACCTTGTCAACATACACGTCAAGCGCAACCATACCAGGGATATCGAACAACAGCCATTCACTTTAAACGACAAGCTGAAATAAAATAATTCCAATAATGCATACAGATACGGTGGCATAACTCTTCGCTAAATTACGATAGGAAGTAATTTGGTTAGCAACAAGTCCGTGATAAGTAAGAAATGTCCACAAGTTACTTAAAATGCTACAAACGCAACAAAATTACCGAAGATAAGCGCAATTAGTGTAAGCAACGTGGCCAGTTAATAGAACATTATTCAGGGAGGCAGAACAAACCAAATAAAGCGGAATGAAATTTATCCGGCATAAAAAGACCCAGTTTAAGTGTAAGTTGGTTTAGCCCAACTGCGGTGAAGAAGCATCAAGAATGCAACATCAGCCTCAGCATGGGGCACGATGGGATAACCGCCTAGATAACATACAAATGACGCAGAGTCACATAGAATGTCCCAGCAAGACTCGCTTGTTGAAGGCAAACCTAACTTTCTTATGACACAACTACCATTTCCTCGCTGTATGCTCGTTGTGACCACTACACATGAGGAAGCCCCTTGAAGTATCCACTGTTGAAGGCGGAAAGACGGCGCTAGACGTTCACATGGACTGGTCAATACTCGCTTCCATAAAAGAACACCACCTGGCATAGCAAACTTCATTCACATGGGGTGATTAAGAGATCGCAGTTGGGTATGAAAACTAGTTACTTCACTGACAAGTAGGAGTGCAACATAACACCATCTGTGGGAAACTCAGGCCTCTGTGTATAGAAAAGAGAGATTTATTGCACTTTAACGCCCTGATGGATAAAAGGAGCTTTAGATTACCCTGCGAAATTGGCTTGTAATTTGATAGATGAGAGTGCGGTCGTATGTTGGATGTCCAAGACAACCTCGTCTGCATGGTTCAGTAATATCGCGTTATCAGTGGTAGGTAATGAGCCGATGCAAATAAAAGTGGTGTGATGATATCATGGCTCCTTAAAAAATACCGGTGCTTGTGGTAAACGGCGAGGAGCTTTTACCTCCAAGTTGGGTAAATTAGGCAGGTCCAGTGAAATGGCACTTTAGCAGGAGGACAGTGGAAGGCTGAATTCCTACATCATATAGATTTCTCAAAAGAATCCCACGGTTTACACGGCCGGCAGCATTACTGAAGTCAAAAAACATTTTCGCACGGATATAGTCTTGTCTATTGATGCCAGCACTGAAATTACGAAGTAGGTCAATGCGCCTTGTGTATTCCTTGAACTAAGATAGGCAAACTGGAGAGGAACATCTGATCGACTTTGTCATTATTTTCTCATGAATAATTTTCTCGAAGAGCAAATTTACTGAAGTGCAGGTAGTTGTCCAGTATCTGATGTGAATCTTTCTTTGACGCCAGTGCAATGCTGGCACTTCTATAACAGTCAGCAATTTTCTGTTATTTTATGTACAGCGTGTACAAATCAACTGGAGTCTGAGCCAAGGAATTGGCGCACCCTTTGAAGACAACGGATGATAGCCCGTCTGGGTCACATGCATTTTTAGAATGTAGCTGTAGAGTTTTATTGTGCACTTCATTTTTGTCCAGGACAGATAAAAAAGTTGTGCGCCAGTCCAGTCAGACGGAAGAAGGATAAGGGTAGTGTTAGTATTTGGGCAACAAAATCTGAGGATTAATTCTTCAACCTCTACGTCTGTATTCGATACTTAGCGCGAGACTGCACAAAGTTAGTTCAGCACCGTCACACCTCTGAAGAGCTAATATTTTCGTGTATGGTCTGGACATATGGGTGGTCTAGAGAACGCAACTCTACCTTGATTGAAGTAGAGACTTTTTCACTTCAGAGTGGTATCTTTTTACACACTCTGCGTGCGCCTACGCAAATATATTAATTATGGAGATGAGAACTGATCTGTGGACAAAGAGAATCGAAACACAGTTTGTGCTAACTCGGTAACTGGTCACAGTCCGCCCACACATCATTGCCAAAAAATTACTAAAGTTTGTGGATGCAATCATTTCTTCTAGTATATGTAGATTCTGAGGCGAAGACCGTCCTCATATAAGCCCTCGAGCTTTACAACGAGTAACCTCTATAATATTTGTCTTTCTGTAGACAACTGTTGATAAGTTGACCTTTAAGTGATCAGAGTTACCAATCGGTGTAGTTTGCACCAGCACACGTGCTTCGTGTAAAGCAGAAATCCGTTAATTCTTTCTAAGGAGCACACTGACTTGTCAGCTTGGTGTTTTACTCCATCCTGGGGAACAAGTTAGACGCACCGGTTTCATTGGTTTGTTTGGCCACCCCAGGAGCTCTCGTTCCTTGCACTAAGTTATGCCTACTCCTTATGAAGGACTTCAACATTTTTGAGCGCATGCTTTTGACTTCTGATTTACTTGTCACTGACTTGTTTCACAGGTCGACAAGCTCCTCATAGACGGTCTCTTATGACCGCTCAGCTACGCGTGACCGACTAGTTGTATTAATCGGGCCAGTCAGAATATAATAATGTGCAACCTGATGAGCTTCCTCAGTGCGTTACACTGCTGTCCACATTCCAGGGTGAGTCGGTAAAAGTGCGCTGTTCTCTGTCAAGGGGTTTCCCTGCTCCATCTTTACCCCGCGCAGTCATCATGCACTCGCTGAAATCAGATCAACTTATAGTATTCAGTAGTTACTACTTTACGGAAGTATGCCCTACAGGCCGTGGTTCCTGCAACCCACGTTGTTTTAGCCATTTTGGTGATCAGTTTTACGTGTGAAGTCTAGTTGTTTGTTAATAACCCTCACTTCTGACAAGTTGCATTCGATAAAGGATTCTCCGCGCTATCGATTGATGCAAAGGTTACTCCTACAGGACCATTTCCAAGAAAGCTAAGGCCCAATTTGTGACTTTTGTTTACCTGCGCCCATCGGTGACAGTCTCTGACATCCAACCAATACAAAGCAAGTTTACAAGTCCAATTCTACGTGAGTCATAGTCGAACGATAAACAAGCCATCCTGCAAGTGAGTGTGCGTCATTCACGTGACAAACCCGTCAACTACGCCAGTGTAACAGCGAACTCGAGAATCACGCACCCCAACAGCAGGTGCTTTAACAGATGCTGGCACTGAAAATGGTCCCACTTTCCGACAACTGCGGAGAGCCGAAATATACCCGCGTGGTTAGGAATGGTCTGCCCTGCTTAGACTTCGGTTCCGTATTCTACGCTAAGTGTGGTGGCGAGAGTCAGATCGATTTAAAGTGGATCAAGAAGTTTGCCGATTCGCTCCAGTTCTGCCGGGTATGCAGAATTCTTCCAACCTTCTATTGTATAGTTGTGCTCATGAAAAAAATGTGAAAAGTTAACCGAAACAATTGGGCAGATGGCGAGTCTCAGTGCTTCGCCATTGGAATCAAAGAAAACTGTTCCTGCCTCCTAGCAGCCCCTCTGTGTCTTGTATCTAAGCCGAGAGTAAACTGTCACACAAGCCACCCAACAGTATCTGCGCCACTAACTCTGACACCTCCTAACCCCTTAATCGGGCGCGTCACATTCAAAGTATCTGCCATTACGCCATTCATGGGAGTTTCACCTAGAAAATCAGTCATGCCACCGGCAGCTTCGAACCAAAGGTAATCCATAGCAGAGAAAAAATAACGGGCAACGTACGCATCGGTCGCCTCAATATACACACCGGTAGCGACACATGTAGGTCCATCTTCTGTACCCAGCACCAGCGATACGGGGCAGCTTTCACTGTCAACTTCAGTGACACCTAAACAGCCCAAATTACCAGCAACAAATTGCAAACCAACATTCCATAGACAGGACCACAGCGCGTCAACCCTCAAGTGCACTAATGTTCCCCAGTCCAAAGTTGGCACAATTAAAGCAAGTTGCTAGACGATTGCAACCAGTGCAATTCCATTTGCAGTGCAATTGATATACTGGTGGAACCTGATACGTTACGACGCACAGCGCATCCCACGACCTCAGTGCACTACGTGAACCTCGAATTCTTCAAGTAACACTGAACTCAGTAGATGAGACAGAAGCTGTCCTGCTCGCAGCAGTTCGTCTTCGCAACTCACTAAGCCGGGTGTGCATATTAGCAGGCCTTCCTTGGAAAGGTCGCCCAAACCAAGCGGATAACCAAGGCGGCCCTCCTAATAGCGATAGTAAAAGAACCATATTCTTGGTGTTCTCGAGCTTCCGGATTCTTTTTATCACAAAGCGCGAACACATGACCGAGAGTAGTATTGCTACATCCATGAAGTACACTCTCTGGACAAGCTTATCGTCAAATTATTAACTACTATTCCTTCATCACCTAATTGCAAGGGCTGTGGTCCAAGATTAATGAGTGTTACTCTCTGAAAGAATGGAGCAAGTTCTATTGGATAACTGGTCGAAGTTCCGTACCAGATTGCCAACCGATGTCCGGTTAAAGGCATAAGGCGCACTGCTACGAGTGGTCAGCAATCCGATGGAACTTCCAACCGTCGTAAATTATTCATCTCCACAGTCCTGTGAAGCGATCAACACAACAGAACTCACGGCGCATTACAGGACAGAGCGAAGCGCAAATGAACATCCTGATCCGGGACACACCCCAGGGGCATGCAGGTTGACTGAAATTCAGAAACCGACGGCTAACCGAAAAACTATTGGAAGTCGGCGACCTAACGGTCGGTTTAATAGCAAATACAAATTGTATATTCATCAAAGCACTCCTAACAATGAAAACACTATCTTGTTTGTACACTAATGCTGAAGGTTTTCTTGGTAAGTTGGTCGAACGAAGAGAACTAAATGCCTCCCAACCGCGAGACCTCGTCATGATTACAGATACTTGGTTGACTCTTGAGCTATCCGATTCTGAGATCCATTTGTCCGGTATGTCTCTGCTTCGGAACGATTAAACTGGAACGGGTGGTGGTGTAATTATTTAGTACAAAGCTAACTGATATAAACTTAGCAAATACTCAGGAAGTCACGCATCTGATTTGCTTTGGTGCGGGCTATGGTTGCGGAACAAGGACACATGTCCAATAGCCGTAAATTAACGCCCACCAAACTCTAGTTCAGAAATGAACTCTAAACTGTACCATGATTTTTAGGTTGCGTTGAACATGTTTTACAGCCAGCTTCTTATCGCTGGAGACTTTACTGTACACGACATGGAATCGCCAGCAACCGATGGTGCACATTTTAAAGCATCAGAATACTGCTGGCTCGGGTTGATTATTCAAGTGTTTATTTGTTCTCTGCCAACCTCGGAGAACAAATGAACAATTGAATTCCTAAAGCGTGTTTGCAAGGGCTAATTCCCAGCTACTTTTGTACAACCACCTGATTTCTCCCACTAGAGGCTAACACAGAGGGTAACAGTTTAGGGCCGTGTAAGCACTGTCTGATTTGTTTACTTGCTCTTTACGAAGATGGATTCCGGTGTTCACTTGAAGCTAATGATTCTGGGTGACATTTCGTTAATCACTATTCCATCACTTAACCAAAGCAGCTTTGGTTCCGTTGTTCCTCAAGGTAAGTGAGGTGGATCATGGCAGGTAGTCTGCCAACAAGGTGCTCACTCCTTGTTCGCCACAGCTATGGTGCTTCACTGGTGAACCCCAACAGCTTAGTCCATTTGCGTTAGAAATTCTTGATAATCGTTAGCGAAATTACTGTTGCTGGCGTAGATATTTTGAACCCAGAAAGAGTTGGAAACAAAACAATTTCGATACCAAATGAAGGTTGATTCAAGATCAGATGATTTTTATTAAATGGCTATATCAGTGGAAATGAGGCACAAACTTGTGCATGCCAAGTTGTTTCTAGCTGGAGCGGGCAGGTTACACTACGTGTCACTGCGGTGACAATTTTAGTACGCATTTTCTCCCTTTAATTCCGACCTAGCACAACAATAAACAGCACCGACCAAATGAAACAATTTTCGAAGGGGGTCAGCAGATTGACCATCATATTCAAAAGCGCAGTGTGGGTTTTAAATGTTTGTCGACTATGCTATGGTGTGCTTCACGAAATGTAATAACTCTATTCCATACGTACTTGGTGCAAACACTTCCTCAGTGGCGAAAGAGTTGCTCGCCACATCACAATGAAAGTAAGTATGCGGTCCAAGGTGCTCAACTTCCAGCACGAAATCGTCCTTGAAGTATAGGAAACCAACAACGGCATATATGTAGAGTATGACCAAAGCGAGAAGCGCGGTGAGCATTATTGAACGACCGTTCTTCGTGACGGCTCTGATGACGTTGGTCAGTGTCTCCTCTCGGTTTATGACGTCCAACAGCTGAGAAGAGGATACAAAGAGTAAACAAGCTTTTGAATAAGATAACGTGGTCGGTTGAAAACCACAAGTGAATCGTGTCCAGAATCTCGCTATGCTATTAGTGCGCACCATAAACAAGTGAGATTTGTAAGTGTTATCCGCATAACATACCGCGTAACCTCTGGCGGCTTTCTGTACATTAGCGAAACCTAATAGGGTTAAGGTAGCATAGGTCATGGATTTCAAAGCTATCGAACCGTTAATTAGGCGCAATGTCAAGCAGGTAACCGCGAAAACAGTATAAGGGCTTTTACCAGATCTCTGGTTAAAGTTAAGGTATGTTATCATCATCACCACCTCCACCATCAGCACCATCCTCATCATCATTAACAAGCCGTATCGTGCATGGAGCACACGCTTGAGGTGCGTGATCGCGGTTCATTTGAACTAATCATCTCTAACTTCTCTCCATCTTCTCGCAGCGTAGTCACCGCACGCTCATCGGAACCGGATTTATCAGCGCTACACAAGGATCTATTATATGTGAAATTATCTTATACTACTAACGTTTTAAACATCACTAATCGATTTGCTTGTCATCCGCGATTGAACACTAGTGGATCACACATTCACTTTGTGCCCATTGCCCTTATGTGTACTACCATTCGGTGCAGCATTCTCAAGACAGTCCGAAAAGCCTAAGTCTATTCCAATCCGGCGTTTCTCAACGCATCTGTGAAGGAATCTGTGTTCTCACGATCTGTTTTCACCGGTGTGTAGTTTCATTTCCTGGGTTCCAAACCAACCGGACCTAACATCGGTCGATCAACCGATCACCACTTCAACGTGTGCGTACAAAGGAACACTTGTGACAGCCAGCGCGCCACGCTGACTCACGCCTGCCCTGACGCGGGAAGCTGAAGTGACGAACGAGTGACCTTAAAACAGCACGCCCACTGTGAACCTGTCGCGTATGAAGAGCAAATGCGAATCATGTGTTAAAGTGGTCAAAAATGGTCTGGTGTGCACCATGTGTTTGAACGCCTAGCAACAAGACACAACCAGTTACAATTTGCCATCCAATGGATTGGCGGCAGTGTTCCAGGACGTGGTGGGTTTTCGCCTGGCAAGCGTTCTCCCTATAAAAAGCCACAAATGTCCGTTTAACAACACTGCAGCGTGGCGTATGTGACTCGCCACCGAATAAAGTCACAGCCCATAACTTCACACTGGCAGGTCAACTAGCGTCACAATTCTAGATAGGATCGTTACACTGGAACTTTTACATCTGCATATACTGTCGTCTTTTTACTTCCTACGATACGTCTACCTTTGCCTTACTTGTGCGCGAACTCACTCTATTGGCATATATCTCTTGAGCGTGCTCTTCCATTACCTTCCAATGGATCATTCAGGACTCTCAATCTATTATTAGCTGAGGTCCCGTATCTCATGACAGCCAAATTATTGTTTCACATTTTCACCATTGTACAGTTCCAATCATGGACATATGAACGATTTTCTACTGCCACTGTTACAGTTGCCATAAAATGTTTGTACAGTTGTACATATCTGATCATGCCTCCATGGGCGTGCCTCGCATAGTCGAGAATAAAAGCTTTATTTATTTACTACCTGTCTTGGGACAGGGCCGACAAAAACAAAACGGTACACTAACACGGCAGAGGTGTTTGGGTTCTGCCAAGTATGCAATTCTATCCCAGTTGTTAGCTGTCTAGCTGTGCTACTGAAGAAGTGTGAAAGACTAACAGAAGCGCTCGAGCAACTGGTGAGCGTCAGGGTTACACCCATGGGAGGAAACGGACCTGCACTTGTGTGCGAAAATAACACCCCGAATTCTCTAGTCAGGCCAAAGAAGAGAGCCACGCATCCCAAATTTACCCAAACGACTCAGCCTCTAGCAGTACCAACTCCATTTCCCCTCTCATATAAGTAAAATCCTTGCCTGCAGCGCGCTTGCCTCAACTTCTGTACAGTGTGTTGCACCTAGTAGTCTGTCCGCTACATAGGAGACCGTAAGCTACAGGCAACCAGCCATAGTGAACAAGCCGGCAACGTACGCATCGGTTGCCGCCAAGCAAACACCGGAAAGAGCACCGGTAACCTAAATTGTCGCAGCACGGATGGCCCCATCAGTGCCGTTCACAAATTCACCAAAAACACCGGATACTAAGGCTCCAAATCCAAAAGCAGTAGTCACCAGGCGCAACCATGGTACCTTAAACCGTGTGCGCACAAATGTCCCCGAATCCAAATCCAATACAATTAAGGGTACGTTGACGGACGATCGAAATCAGTTGGGCTCCATCTGTACGTCGATCGGTGTCCATGCTAATCCCGCGACATAAAAAACAAGCTCTCGTCACCCAAACGCATTGCACTACGGTGAACCCTGGTTACTTCGAGTAACACTAAACTCGGCGTAGGAGGCTGAGGCCGTTCTGCTGTCGGCGAATCGTCTCCGCAACAACTCAAGTGGAGTGCGCATACTACCCGAAATCCCGTGGAAAGAATGTTCAGTGGATCCCGCTAACAACGATACAGAAAAAGTCAAGCTTGGAAAACAGTGATTGCTCACGGTGTTCCTGAGCTTACGGATTCCTCTTACGACGATGCTCAGGTGCAGGACAGCGAGCCATGGTACTACATCCGGGAGACTCTTTCGCTCAAAAATGTCGTGGTCACCTCGCTGACAAGGATCCCCATATCCCCAAACCATAAGGGTTGCTGTCCTAGGCTGTTAAAACTTGTGCTGCAATCAGAACTAACGGCGCAAACCCTTCTAGAGAACTGGACTAAATTCCGTAGCAGATTGCCAACAGAAATTCGTCTGAAAGCAGTGGGAACACCAGCACCTTCTAATGACAATTCAGTGGAGGTACAACTCTCAATGAAAACGCATACTGCAGGACCCGACTCGGGGACGATTTCAACAGTAGCCACAGTAGGTGGAGGGATACAGCAGAGCATGAGCCACTACAGGGATCCAGGGCATCTGATACCTGACTATATCCCAAATTCGTCTCGACAGTCCTCAATCCATCCGAAAAACGATTAGTCGCCGACCCTTTATTGGTCGGCGTAAACTCACTTGCTTCATCCATCTAATCTAACACACTTTTGGTCTCCGAGATCTCATGTATGTACACAAATGCCCATCCTCTACTCAGCAAATTAGCTGAATTAAGACTTCGACACACGTCAGCATCTTGGGACCTCAGCGCTGTCACCGAAATTGCGCTAACAGACATGTCCGTCGTCCGGAAGGATCGAGCAAGCAAACGTGGTGGGGTAGCCCTCTACTTTCGTAACAACCTGCAATGCGAACCCATAAACGATTTGGATACCGACGTACTGGCTCCATTTGGTATATTTTCCGGCTGAGAGGGCCCGAGCTTGGACTATTGTTTGCCGCCCACCATCTTCTACTCCTGATACGGATTGCGACTTGTTGGCTGTTTTGAGGCAAGTGATAAACAGGAAGTACAAGCACATTATACTCACCGGCGACTTCAACGTAGATGCTATAGAATCCCAGCCCACACCAGGAAAGCAATTCAAAGCAGACCTGCAAGATTTGGTTGCAAACTTCCCGCTTTATGGCCACGTCACTACGCCCACCAGATTCATCATCATCATCATCGTACACGTTAGCTGGAGGTGGGGAACACCTCAGCTACTGTGCCGCAATACATAGAAAAAAGGAGAAAAAAGCAGCTGGTGCAAATCGGCTGAGCTACCGGTAACGGATGGGCATCGTTCCGGTAAGCTAACAGCCGGCTACTATGCATAAAAAAACAATGCAGAATTATATAAAATTAAATAATGAGATCGTGATTGGTGCGGGTGGCTAAGAGGGATGTGGTGGGACAAAGAAACTCACAGCACGAACGCCACTCAGGTCGGCTCCTAGCCATATCAGCAAGTGTGTCCAACCAAACGTGTTCATCGTCTTTCGGACCCCAACCAGGGAGCCGAGACGCTCCAACCGAGGCCAGCTCAGAAGTGAGGGCCTTCATTCCTCTGGACCAAGTCCTCGCTTGGCCACCCCTCCTCTTCTTCCATCCACACCCCCGGCGCGCAAACAACCCGCGTCGCGGGAGTCGGTGGGCTGGCATGCGTAACACGTGGCCGATCCATCGGAGTCTGGTGCGTGAAATGACAGTGCTGAGAGATTCAGTTCCTTTTCCTGTGCCGTAAACAAGGCGTCGAACACGCTCGTTGCTCACGCGGTGTTCCCGCCATATGTGAGCTAAATTACGAAGGCACCGGTGGTCGAACGTAACTAGCCTCTTCAGGTCCGCTGCTTTAAGCGGCCAGGTTTCACAACCGCACAGTAGGGTCGAACGTACCGCTGCATTGTACACTCTACCCTTCAGGGTGAGAGTGATGTCGCGCCGGCGCCATAAGTGTCGAAGATTAGCAAAAGCGCCCCGAGCTTTTGCTATACGGTTAGTGATCTCAGATTAAGGAGAAAAAACAGACCATCCATATTGGACTGAATATTCCCTAATGAAGAACTGATGGTCGAGAGAGTGATAACGGATACTCCTCGGGGCCGCAGCGATCATGCGACCCTAGTGTTTCATTACATGTGCTACGATGGTTATCCTAGAGAGCATGCCGAGAAATAACATCTCGTAACGAAGTTTCACGCCCTGTCCGACCAAATTGATGCAATAAACTGGTCATTCTTTGTCGAATTGACCCATGAGGTGGCCTGCGAAGAATTCGTCAACATATTTACCAAGCTCATGGCAAAGACATCTGAAACCAAACTCTACCAGCTTAAAAGGATGAAGTCTTTCGTAAGGAACAGGACACGTAAACGCATAGCATTAAGGGACTTGACATGGAGCACCTACACAGCCTCCCCGAACGACAACACCTGGGGTGTCTACCCAATACAAAGGAACCACTGTGTCAAACTCGTCCGGGAGGATAAACTGAAGAACCAACAAGGTCTAGTGGAAAAGTTTTGCTCCAATCCCAAACTGCTATACAGACACGTAAACAATTTGCACCGTGTTAAGCGTGGTATTCCTGATTTACACACAGTATGTGGGTTAGCCCAAACAGCACAAGAGGCGGCCAACCTTCTTGGACAACAATTTGGCCTAAACAGATAATGCCGCCATCAGGGCTTAATCACATAGCGTTCACCTCTGCAGCTGTACTGAATAGGTTGATGTCTCTGTGCGAGGTCAACTCCTGGGTGCGGACGGCATTCGCCCGAAGGCGTTGAAAGTTGCTGCCATGAGTTTGGCGGCGCTACTAGCAATTTTCTTTCAACGATGTCTGAACGAGATGCACGTCCCCACGATGTGCAAGCACGGATTCATCACGCCAATCTACAAAAGTGGCAGCCGTGCTGAACCAGCAAATTATCGCCCGATAACACTACTTCCTGTGGCTTCCAAGGTTATGGAGTCCATTGTAGCTGAGGCTTTGATGGGGTACCTGGAAAATAAAAACCTCTCCTTCCGGAGCAGAACGGATTTCACAAAAATCGCTCCTTTACCACTAATCTGTTGATTTCTCGTGCAAGCTGGACGGAATCTGTGGATGCTGATGTAGTAGTCGACGCGGTCTACCTGGATTACTCAAAGACATTCGACAGTATAGCCCATCGCATTCTCCTCCATAAACTCCAGAAATATGGAATCGGCCATCATGTTCTGGGCTGGACAGGAGACTTTGTCGTGCAACGTCACCTGAATGTGAGGGTTCAAAGCAACCTATCGGAATCCATCGAAGTTCAGTGCGGCGTACCTAAAGGCTCGGTACTTGGACCCCACCTGTTCCCGGTCTTCATAAATGATCTCGCGAATGTGCTGTCTTCTAACTGTTTGCTATTTGCTGATGACCTAAAGGTATGGCGCACTATAGCTGCAGTGGAGGATCATACAGTGTTACAGGAGGACCTGGACAAAGCGTACACATGGTCCATCAAGAACATGCTGCATTTCAACGCCACCAAGTGCAAAGTTCTCAGTATACGGCACAATAGTATGCACAAGTACTGCCTAGGACCACAAATTCTACAGCAGGCCTCTCACGTGTGCGACCGTGGTGTGCTAGATCAAGATGACCTCGGTTGTTTGAGGCAGACTGAAAAGGCACCTAAGAAAACAAACCAGTACCTCCGCCTTCTTTGCAGAGCTTTCGGAAAGTTTGACCCTTCAGTCTTTCCAAAAATGTTTAGTGCGTACGTGAGGTCGCACGCGGAATACGCTATTCAAGCGTGGCAACCCTGGCTCACGCACCATGTGACCGCGCTCCATATTGCATAACGTAAGGCAACGAAGAGCGTCAGAGGTTTGACCAGCCTCCCCTACCCACTCAGGCTGAAGACACACAAAATATACAGTGTACCTTATCAGCGTCTAAGGGGCGATCTCATAATGGTGTACCTGATCCTGAGAAACCCCAACCACACATGTCATTCCTTTCTGATACTCAGTCAAAACACCCCGCCATGAGGTCATCAGTTTAAGCTGGTCACGCAGTACAGCAGTCTCGAATGTCGGTGAAACTTTTTCTCACTTCGAGTGTCACAGCCTTGGAACCACCTCCCGGAACATGTAATTAATGCAACCACCCTATCCCTTTTCAAAAAACGCCTTGATGATACTCTGTCACATTTACACTACGTGCTATAGACCATGGCCACCAGATGCTGGCATCAATGCACAGCAAACGGTGCCATGACCCTACTAGAGAATGAGTCACTCCAAATTACTTGCACAAAATTTTATAAGCGCTGCTACTGTAGAAACTGGATTTCTGTATCCCGTCGACCCAAGATAGCTGCACACGAGTAAGCGTTGTCCTTGCTTTTTTTTCTCGCTCCTTACGTGATCAATAACCACTCCCCTTATTGCTTTGTGTACACACATCCTAATTTCAAACTTCCTTTACACTGCAGTGCAGTAAAATGTGTAAACGCCCAAACCGACGATTCCATTATCACTTGATCTTTCTTTTCTCACTCTAACCACCCTTCGGGAAATGTCAAGCACCTGCTTTTTTATCCGTTACAAATCACTGTTAATCATTATCATCATCAACAACAACAACAACAACTTCATCTAAAAGGCATGTTAGCCGAGGGTGAGAAACACATCACAACTAATGTGCCGCAATACAAAAAGGATAAGGGAGTAAACATTATAGACCAAAAAATCTAAAAAGGTGGCATAATGCTAAAGTCAGGTGATGCATTGGATTGACATCGTGGTTGGAGAGGAAGCTAAAAAGGAGGGGAGTAAAAAGAAACTCATAACACACGCCAAAGCGAGAGTGATGTCACGCCGGCGCCACAGGTGGCGGAGATTGGAAAAAGCACCCCGAGCTTTCGTTATACGGTTGGTGACCTCATCTACGATCCCACGAGCGTTAATGTAGCTGCCTACATAGTTAAGGTATGTACAGCTGATAGATTCACCGGACCAAATATATGTGACCTAAAAAGCACCTGTTGAGATCAAGATGTTAAAAGAGTTGCCCTAGTACTGTAGAACAGATATAATAGTGGAAAGATACAATGCTTAGGGAAACTTACGACGATGCTGTGAAAGAAGGGATGAATTTCAATGCCGAAATAGGTGAGTAAAAGAAATAACAGTTCTAGGCAGATGTTTCTTTGAACTCCATGATTCGTAGTCATAAGTCGCTGCGCGAAAGACACAGCGAAACCATTAATTTTCTGGATCCCTCTCTGTAGGAAGGAGCGACAAATGACCAATCCCATGTAATCATCATGAGAGACCACTGTCGAGCGTTCATGCCAACCAAAGCCAGCCTTTCGACGACTGGAACGCATCTGTTGGAACTCTTCCCGGTCCCACCTTGAACTTCCATTTGTAGTGATTAAAGAAGTTTGTGACTGCCTCAGCACGCGATATCTTTCCAGCATGATGTAAATACTGAGCGTCCTACTGAACATCTACAAAAGGGAGGAACCATTGGACATATTTGAACACAATTTGGACATGGAAATAAGGTCAACAACTGCGAATATCTTGCAAACTGTGCACATTCAACCCGGGGAAAGAATATCACCAATGTGAGCTCAAGGGTTCATGAGCTCGGAGTATTCATAGGGCGGCGCCCCTGCGACATTGCGTTTGAGCGTGACTGGGATAGCAAATGGAACAACTAGTAGCCCAGTAATCAACGTCCCGTCAAGACACTGTGTTCGAAATCCACCGTGCGCAACGACAAATTACAAAACAAATGAAATACTATATTTACCGATAGGTGCTATATAACCATTAAGCGTGAGCAATCATTTGTACGCAGATGTAATGCTATAATTTCCGTGGCCTAAAAACTAATAATAAACAATAAATTTTAGGACTATGAATTTTTGCATGAAACAGAGACCCGATCGCTCACAATACATCCATTTAGTCAAAAGTTTGTGCCACTGTGTTTAAATGTACCACGTAACGAAATTTGGGAGAATGCCTTGATATAGTGCTTGCACAGGTTTCATTTCATGCGCAATGCTAAAGAAAGGAAAGCTGACTGTAGCCTTTTAGCTTTTCAGAATTAGGTATGACCAGATTCCGTTAACGTTTCAGGAAACTGCTGGGATCCAAGTTTTACGCTCGTTAGTACTGTAGTCGTAGTTGGTCCCACAGGTTGGCATAACTCGTTGAAAATGGTTGATACGATTTTTGGGCTTGCAAACAAACACTCCTGAAAATCATAATGGTGGACGTAAGATGACCAAGAATGGTGGTAACGGGAAGTGGCAACGAAAATACGCGAATGTAGTATAGTCCTGATACATTATGAGTAACAGCAACGTAATCCCTGGTCCATTTCACCACACCCGATTTCGACTCTTCCTTGATCCAACCATTCAGTTGTGACGAACAACGCGGTGACAAACCATGCTTGTCTAAATATATTTCGTATTTTTTCCGCATAATTAACCTTATGATTCAAGTACCAATAGATGTACTTTGTTTTAGTGTGCAGCAGTTACCGAACCCTCACCTTTCCTACCGGTTTATTTGTCTATGGAATGACCACTGCCCGAACTCACCATTCGTATCACCTGCTCGGGAGTGCAGTATATTCCCTTAGTTCCGAATACGATTGCAGGAGCACCTCTTGTCAGAAAACTTTGCCTAAAAACCGAAGCTTCTACTACCCATATCGTGGGCACAAGTGGTGGTCTGACCAGCTCTCTGTGTGTGCAGCGGCTACAACATGTTCGGAGGTGGCTATTTAATTCGTATCCTTTTGACTCAGAACCTCACGTCATTGTTGTCAGTTATGTGTATAGTTGCGTTTACATAAACCAATAATCTTACGCGTCTCAAGTATCTGAAACTTACGTTTGCCAAACCAAGGAGGAAAATGGTCCGTTTTGCTCCAAAATATGTCAGCATGCTTAGGGTGGAAATTGCTACCGTGACGTACACTGGGATTTGGGGTGTGACGTATGCAGACGTGATGCAAAAACCAGGAATTATGGGCCAAAGGTAAAGCTGATGTTTGAGTATCCATACAGTTCGCACTGGAAAGAAAAGGTAGTTGTGTGAAACATGTGTATCAAGGGTTAAATATATTAGACCACATATGTGTATTCCGGAACAACAGGTTCGTGCTCACCGTTGAAAAGAACTCATGCTGATTCACCTACATGAGTTCAGGTGGATTTGATTCATGTGCAGATTTGTTGAAATGGTGATTATGGGGTGTAAGATGGTGTGCCCCGAAAAAATCAATAACAAAAACAACAATAATAATAATGAACATACTGCCAAGTATCCACCGACTCAAGAATATGTGAAAAGAATCACCATGACTACGAACGCCATGAGACACGGCTGGGCGCCGGACTGATATTGCTCATCCGGCCCAATGTTATCGGGCAAACGCTGGCGAGTAGAATGCAGTCGTTTCGACAAGCGGTCGGACATAACAAGTTGCGCATTCAACAACGAGGAGCCATTCGCACGGAACACTGCTGATGACCGACGGTGGCTTCACTTCTCAGCTGACCCAACTGGTTTCACGAAGAGGTCAGTGAGCACTGTCAAGTGAGGTCAGATCAGGTCAGCTTCCATTCAGAGGCGTAGCAAGGGGATGGGGGTGGGGGCGGTACACGCAGGGCAGTGTGGGACAGGGGCGACATTTTTGGTACCGTTGATTGTTCAATACTAAATATAAAGGGCATAATTTCCAACTAAGGTGAGGTTTGCATATTTTAATGTTACGCTGTATGGCCAACGACATTTGCATCGTGTCACACCTGTGCAAACGTCCTTCACAGCCATCTCCTTACTTGTCCAATTGTGATCACTTTCACCACATTTACCTCAGTGTCCCAGATGATCATCTATTTCCCCTAAAAGAAACGTGCATTTTACCCTGGGCCGGTTGTCTTACCTTCACGCGCCTATTCTGCCTTCAAGCAGGGGGAAAATTCTGTCACCGCTCCAGGCGGCAAAAATAGTTGTTAAGTCACAGCTTCCATCGACAACATAAGCCCTCACCAGCTGACCCGATCGATTTAACTACTGTTGGAATAAAGTGAACCCGTGCAAATTCCCAACCACGTATCATTTTAGCTTCCATTCGATTGTGCCTGTCTCAGTCAGCATTGTAAACATATTTGCCTGATGTGATCTGCCGAAAAGAAATCTCTGCAACCGTCGGTTCTTACACATAGACAAGCCCTACAGCTAGACGCGACCGTAAACGAGCCATAAGGGACGACATTCGTTCTGAAAAATCAGTCAGTTAAAATGCTGTGTTAAAAAATCAGGTGAACATTGAGGAGACACTGAGGTAACCGATGTAACGCTTACTTTGATGCCAATCCGTCTCAAAGGGGAAGTAGAAAGCGATGAGAACGTTAATGAAAACCGTTGTGTAAAAGCTGGCATCAAATAGCCGTTGGGAATTCGTGGCAAGCCACCGATACCAGCCTTGGTCTGAGAAAGCAATTAGAAAAGTGTAGCCGAAAAGGTATCATAATCGATTTTCAAACTTGAACAGATGCTTTAATGTAGATGTTAATCGAGAACTAGTAAATCAGTCGTTGACTTATGAACACAGTAACTTAAAGTGTTTGCGGTGTGTGTAATTTTAAGAACTTAATGAAACGCCGTAGTAACGTCTACCGTTTTGTTGACCTAATGCAACGACTTGGCTGCACTGGTACTGCGTGTACAATTTTCCTATTTCATGTGGTAGTGGTCCACATATAAATACCTAAGTAAGGTATAATTCAAAACTATGAATAACTTGACCACGTGCCTCTGCGAAACCTTCACTTTGCAATGTCCCTAGATAAAGACCATACAAGTCATGGTTCTAGATCGACGTCAATAGTGAACGTGTATCTCTGTGTGTTACGGTGATTTCCATTCCCATCACCATTATAACAAACAATTAAAAAATACTCAAAAACGGTGAGTGAAAACCTAATGCCAAAAGGTTGCATATTTTTCTCTATTCGAATCCGGTTTTCCTACTCCGCCATCATTCTGCTGGCACCATACCTGCACCCCATATTTTATATATATATATATATATATATATATATATATATATATGGTTGGCGGTATCCGGTTTCGGATTTGCATATCACTGTGGCCAGTCACAGGACGCCTGCATCTACAGAGGGACCATGGTTGGCTTGCGTTGCACCACCCACAGTTCCATCCACACACACCCCATATCCAGTGTAAACCCGAAGGAATATGACCGAGAGGCAAGTGGATGGGAGCCACGTTTCATCTGCGGAGCCGGCCCACACTCCTTCACAAGCAAACACAAGCACGCTGTATCTGGGAATCAAGCGCACACAAGGCGGTGGCTGGACCGTAGTCCGTTCCACACTGAGTGCATGGAACCACTCTTCGAGCCTAGCACGGCCACAAGGACCGTGCACCCCGCCCCCCCAGCAACGGCCAACTGTCTCCTGGAGCCAGTATGGACGAGGTAGTGGGTAATAGACAGGTAGGCACCTTGTCAACATGCACATCAAGCGCAGCCACACCGGGATATCAAGCAATAGTAATTCACTTGAAAAGACAAGATGAAAGAAAATAAATCGGATAAGGCATACAGATATGCCGGCATAACTATTCAGTAAATGGACGAATAAAATAAATTGATTACGAACGAATCCGCAATAAGTTCAATAGGTCAGCAAATAGATTTTAAGGAAATGCCACAGACGCGAAAAGGTTATCGAAATTAACTACAATTGTAGATGCGCGGAGGACTTCGACAACACGGAACAGCAGAAAACGACAAGAGCAAGAAAGAGTATCCGACAGAGGCACCGGAATCAGTCAGCATAACGCAAGCCCTACCGGACGAGTGGAAAAGGGACCGCGGGCGACGACGGGAAGAAAGTCTGCTCCAGGAAGATCTCAAACGATATTGGAGGAGAGGTCAAGAATTCAGACAAAGACGCCGATTGTTATGCCCCAAGGAATGACTCCAAGCCGAGTGACGCCTGGGAGATCAAGCAAGTCGAGAGCCTTCGAACAAATCCAGGAGCGGAGATACGAAGCAAATAGGCGAAGCTGAGTTGCCGAATTGTCGCCAATTGGCGGGCGAAGGTGCCCGTCGACCGCAACGCATTTCTGGTGCGTTGTGGTGTAGAAATGTGACTATATGTGTGTGGGCGTGAGCGCCTGTGGGACAGATCGTGACGTGCAATACAGATCGTGCTTTATTGCCCCGTTGTTCTTGTTACACAATTAGTTTCAGCGACGTGTGCAAGATTATAGAAGATAGTACAGACAGAGATTATTATGCGAAAGGAAAGCATTAGGAAAAGATCGCGAACACACCACCGAAAATAGAGACTTAACATGCAAGCACGCAGTTAATAAATCGAATGCAGCGTGCCTACAAACACTGCGCCGATTCTGCCTACGTACTCTGCAGGACCCGTCGACGCTTCGGTGGTGGTCCCGAGTGGCATCGCTCATGGCTCGCTGGGCCTGGCTGGCTCAGACACTCGCGACCGCATGTGCTACAGCACCATGCGCTCGATGTCGATGGAGTACAACATATCGCTGCTTGCTGCTTCAGAACTCGCCGCTTCTTCTCTGCATGCACGAGGTCTTTCTCCAGCACTTCGGCAACTGCCTTCTTGAACAGATCGCGCCATGCACGCCGATCATCCGCTTTCGAATCCCATGACCCGCAATCAAGATTAGAACGTGAGATGCTCACTTTGATCATGTCCTGCTAACGAAGCTTCGGTTCCCCCGCATGCCGTTTCCTAGTACTTAGGGGACCATATAACAGCTGCTTCGGTATCCGCGTCGAATCCATACGGCTCACACGAGCGAACTACCTCAGGTTTTAACTGCATACATTACAATTCCGCGCAACACTTTCTTGTCAGCAACTCTGTCGCTCCATCCGATGTGCAGAATCCGTCGCAATCACTGTTGATGGAAACGCTCAAGGTATCGCACATTCCGCCGGTACATCGTCCACGTTTCACTGCCGTATAGAAGAACAGACAGCACCATCGATTTGTATACCATCAGCTTCGTGCCAATGCTAAGCTGATGGTTGTTCCACACTCGGGACTCTAGCTTCCCGAATGCCGCTGCCGCCTTCGACACGCGGATACGAAGCTCACTGTGTAGATGCTGGTCAGTCGACATCACACTCCCAAGGTAGCAGAAGCGGGAGGTGGCATGCAATATTTCAGCACCAATGCTGATTTGCGGCAACCTTGCAGATTGCACCTCCGGTGAAGGCTGAACAAGACAGACAATTTCGCTTGTGTTGATGGTGAGCCCGAATTTGGTCGCTGTTGAAGCCAGAGCACTAGTCATGTGCTGCAACTCATCCGCGTTGTGTGCAAACAACGCACAGTCGTCAGCAAACAGCAACATACGGATAGTTGTCTCACAGACTAGAGTTCTCGCACCGAAACGACGGATGTTCAGCAACCCACCATCAATACGGTGCTCCACACGAACACCGTAAGCAAAAGCCGCGTCAAAAGCAGAAGACATAAGTGTATGAAGATAAATAGTAAACGAGGCAGGAGCTAAGACACAGCCTTGCTTCACACCAGAAACAACTGTAAAGTCATCCGAGGTCTCTCCACTCAGCTGCACCATCGCCTGCATACCACTGTGCTGACATTCAATTAAACTTATCAATTTACTCGGACAACCAAACTTACTCAACACCAGCCATAATGCCTCGCGGTTCACCGTATCAAATGACTTGGTAAACTCAACAACAAGCGAGTACCATGGCCGTTGTCGTTCTCTACACTTCTCCTGCAACTGACGATCCGCAAACACCATATCTATAGTGCTGCGACCCTAACGGAATCCACACTGCTCTTACACCACGTTAGGTTCCACAACCTGACTGACGAGGCGGTTGAGCAATCATCTTGCCCACACAACTCAGCAAGTAGATGATACGATAATTCGTGCAACCATGCATGCTCCCTTTGCCCTTGTACAGTGATAGCACAAGGGCATACTTCAGCTCAGGGGGCACCTCCACCTCAATCCATACACGTTGCACCAAGTGGTGCAGCGCAGTCAACAACGCAGGTCCGCTGGGTTTCAATACTTCAGGCGGGATCCCGTCGGCTCCGGCACACTTGCCGTTTCGCAACTGAGCAAGTGCTCTCTGCGTCTCATCCAGTGTTGGCGTGTCCGCCAGACTCATTTTCACATCGTGCTGCTTTAAGCCGTTCAATGTAGACCAGTCGATCTCTGAACGGTTGTTCAAGAGACAGTCAAAGTGATTTTGCCAAATCTGCTTCATAGCTGCAATCTCTATACAGCCAGCGCCTAAACTACCATCGACCAGCGTACTCAGCGGCTCCAACGTTGGTTCATACACGGCCTTCAAGGAGTCAAAGAATTCCTTGTGTTTACAGCGTTCGGCGTAGCATTCCATCTGCTTCGCCTTCCCCGTCCACCATGTATATGTTATGCGATGGAGCTCTCGAGTCAGTCACTGTCGAAATTTGCGTAATTGATTCTTCTTCCCCAAGTTGCTGGGTCTGCAACATATGCAGCAAATGCTGCATTCTTCTCTGACACCAATGCGCCAATCGTCGCATTGTTCTCACCAAACCAATCAGGCCGCTTACGGTTTGCGCGCCCGATGGTCTCCTCGGCAGCAGCCGTCATCTGGTCGCGAACGTGGTGTCACAGGTCGCCCATCGTGTCTACGCAGTCCACATCACACGACCGTGCCACTATCACCTTCTCCAGCTCAATACGTTTCACTACAGTACCGAAGGAGAGAATGTTAAATTTACACCGATTCACGGCGGGAGTGCAATACATAGGTTTACGAAAATATATGTCCAGTATGCTCGGCACCAATTTGTGATCAGTGCCACAATCAGCTCCGCGCAGTATACGTGGCATGCGCACTTCACGCATGTCACGCTGACGTACGATGACATAGTTGAGCGGGTGAGCTTGCTCACTCAGTGGATGCGTCCAAATTGCTATATCACTCGCACTCAGTGCAACCCGAGTGTTAATGATCGTCAGGCCGTGAGTGGTACACAGTGAGAGCAGCCTGTCATTGTTCGAATTCGCTGAACCAATGCCATGCGGACCGATAATATCTGTCCCCACCGATTCATCCCGCCCAACGCGCGTTGAAATCATCCAGCAGAAATACTCGGTCGCTCCTCAGCACAGACCGTGGGCGAACAGTCATCAGCGGCGCGCTGATGCCTGTTGGTTCATCCACGAGCTGGTCATGGAGGCGATGGAATCTTGCAAATCCGACACCATGATCACATGGTATTGAGGCGGTGTTGCCCACCCAGTAGAATGTGTAGCCAGCACCTGCTTCATGCAAGTTACTTTTCTCAGCGAGTTGGGTTTCACTGAGCGCCAAAATATCGATGTAGTATGCGCACTTTCCAGCACCTGATGCTGAGTGCTTTGCGTGCAGGCATACGATTGCATTAGTGGGGCAATTGCACGTGAGGTGGCGCATGTGCTTCGGGGGTTTGCTTGAGGGAAGCCACTCGGAGCCTTTGGCACAATAGTCTGACCCACAAGACAGTGGGTGGTTTTGGTATATATATATATATATATATATATATATATATATATATATATATATATATATACATTACATTTTATTTCGTTTATTCTGCGTACTTGATAATCTTCTCCCAACTTGCACACGTCGCTCATGCAAATTGTCGTAAACATGCGTAAATTTTCGCGTGGTATTTTTTAAATAACTTCGGACATTTTGTGCTTATCGCGTATTCACCATTAATCAATTTCTTCCATCTGCTCATTTAGCGAGTATTTATGTTGTCATATGTGTTTACTTTATCCGATATCAGTATTTCGAAAGATTGGCTGTTGTTTGACATCCCAGGTGTGGTTGCGCTTGAGGTGCATTTTGACAAGATGCCTACCTGTCTATTACCCACTACCTCGTCCATACTGGCTCCAGGAGACAATTGGTCGTTGCTGGAGGGGACGGGGTGCACGGTTCTTGTGGTGGTGCTAGGCTCGAAGAGTGGTTCCATGCACTCAGTGTGGAGGGACTATGGTCCAGCCACCGTCCTGTGTGCGCTTGATTCCCAAGTACAATGTGCTTGTGTTCGGCTGTGAAGGAGTGTGGGCCGGCTCCGCAGATGAAACGTGGTTCCCATCCACTTGCCTCTCGGTCTTATTCCTTCGGGTTTACACTGGATATGGGGTGTGTGTGGATGGAACTGTGGGTGGTGCAACGCAAGCCAACCATGGTCCCTCTGTAGGCGCAGGCGTCCTGTGGATTGCCTCAGTGACAGGCAAATCCGAAACCGGATGCCGCCAACCATATATATATATATATATATATATATATATATATATATATATATATATATATATATATATAACGAACTTAAAATACGGGCTACATACAACTGGTGCGTATCGCTGTCAATTAAATGCATATTGCAGAGTTCCAACAGGACACTGGTGGAAACTCATCGATCGAATAATACATGATGTGCAGTGGTCCACAGAAAAGGTCAATTGACGAGATCCAATGTCTGTATATCCATTTAGATGTTGGTTGTCATTCAATCAATGCAGATGGCCAGTTGGATGGGCCCTTAAAGCAAGCGAGGTAAACTAAAAAGTAGGGCCGGTAGTAAATGGCGCTCCGCTTTCCAAATGCTACCACGAGCTGGGTCTTAACCGTGCTCACAGAGCCTTTGCAACTAAGCCTGGTTACAACGCAAACAAATGACTTAGAGCAAGAAATCTTCAAACGGGTCGGAAACCGAATGGCCACCAACTGTATGCACTGGAGATGGGAAACGAACAATTGACATCGAAATTTTCCTTCTGCCATGAATGTTTGCAATGGTTGCATATGACAGCCACATCCGTAATCGGTTGGTGTTGTGACGAATGTGCGATGTCATTAAGAACCCGCAACCGAGTGCGTCAGACATGCTGGCATATGTGGAACCTTGCAATGAAGGCAAAAAATCCCTCATCAGTGATTCCGATCCCCACTCACATGAGCCTCAAGGTTCCGTCAACTGGATACGGCTCAAGAAAATCTGACGCCAGATTTTACGACAAGCGGGCAAAAAGTGGATGACTGGTGACTGTGGATAGAACAGCAAGCAATCGGTTCAAGGTCAAAACAATCCAACTGACCGAAAGACAATTTGAGTCACTAATTCTGCATTTACTTGTGATAAATATCTAAATCCTCATTCGCGTCCATCGGCTCTTTCGCATTCGCAACAGTTTGCTATTTTAACATGTAAACAATTACCACAAACACATCTCATGTCCTCGATCTCAAGAATCTCATCACTTACGCTTGCCAAGATTAACAATATTTAATCAAACAGCAATTTTTGCGTATCCGATTGTAGAAAACTGAGCACGCCTTCTTTGGTGTGCCTCGTGTAACATAGAGAAAATACATTTTATTTTATTTCATAAATATGATGGATAGAAGCACCTTCGTACATACCCGACAAGGTTTTCTGACAAAGCATCTCGGCGTAGATCTCGTTCAGATGATCAAACAACGAGGCTACTTTCGAAGAATGCTCATCCAAAGGGTAATTTGCCAGCATTCGAATCCGGATCTCCACTGACAAATGCTCACAAATGGGAGGAATTTGAAAACAGATTTTCTCTGTGCCGTTCGGTCCAACAATCTAAATGGATCAACAGATTTGGCGATTTAAACAGTTGTAAACTGCGGTCAGCTTGCATGAATTCAGTGCTTGAGTTCATGAGTTGCAGTTCCCCAAACTAGTTACGCAGCTTTGCACCGATGTTTCCCTAAATTGTGTCCGTTCCGATTATTGACAAGAAGGAAATTGTATCAATCCTTGTCATGTACGATGTGACCTGTTATCACCTGTGGCTTATATACTGATAGCGCGTCGAAAAGCAAGACCTGATTCACAACGCAAGCATCCTGTTGCATACCCAGTCAATTTGCGTTATTTGAGTGTACACTGTACCAATATACGATCACGTAGATCATGCAAAATGCTGAAACCTTCAACTTTACGGCAAGAGTTACGTCGTTTCACCCTCTTCTCTCTGAGCATGCACGATTATGCTCCCCGGATTAAGCGGTTTTATCTCACGTAGTGAATGTTTTCTGAAGGAACTGCGGTGTCCACGCACCAGGAAGAGGATTTTAGATTTGAACTGGATAGGTTAAACACATATCGACCAGATAAAGCCTTTTCATCAAAGAGAAAATGGACTTTTCTGAGTGCAGTCCGGAGAATGCGATCAACTGGTCGCACTGTGATAACGTTTTGATGTCCGCACTCACACTCCATAAACACTCGCATACGATTAGTTAGCCTGAATGAAAACTGTCAGCTCAGTATCAATACATACAAGTGCCGCACAACAGTTGGCCAGTTCCATGCAGATATCAGACTGAGATGCTAGTGGTATCCATGCATACACATACGAAAAGGGACAAACCGTTTGGCTTTACTTTCCAATTCGATGGGATGCCAGCTTGCAGGTTAAGCGTGAGGAAATAAGGGCTACCGTTCCCCGTGGGCTGCTTGAAATGGCTTTCCGCCCATGACCTCCATCTGGCTTTGCCATAGACATAAATGTGAGTCATATTGACGCAAAAATTATTGATGCACTTCGTTGAATGCCAGTGATCATAAGTATAATTTCTGTTTAAAGTGGCTCAACCTGTCCTCCATATTTAGCCGTAGTTGTTACACTGGTAATCGCATTCCTGATAATCACGACAATGTGCGCAATTTGCATGAGACTTAAAGCGCTCCACCAGATAGACACAGTTACGATCGTCTATGCACCAACGAAATATACATCATGCTCACGTGTAGCTTAACTCAACAGGAACTTTGCATTTATCATCTGACTTTGGCGACTATCAGGATACACGAGGTAGGTTAGTTGACAAAAATTAGACGAAATTCGCTCCCAATGTCGTGATTTCGTCCTTGTTCGCACTCTTTAGAGAGTCTTGCATATCACCTGTAGACTCCTTCGCCCTCAAACCACGCATCTCGGTCGACAGTGGCTGATAAATCATCGTCTGTTTGGATTGCGATATTCAACATTCACGTAGAACAGATTGTATAGTTCAGTTGTGGTCCCGGATGTCGAAATGGTTGTGGTTTAACTGACAGTAAATCCCGATCAGACCGAGACTACGTATTGTAATCCAAACATATACGGCATGGATTCTCAAAAGCAACTGGTAACTATGACAGAGTAAACACAAAGTATGGCACGGTGTAGTTGTCATCGCCTTTTCATCCCAAGTGTTGCAGACACAAGCACTAGCCTGCCATCAGCAAGGCATTGATGAAAAGCCAATAAATCTGAGTTTAGAGAGGTTTGGAAACGGTCTGTGGGTGTATTGTCAGGGCAACGCTCATCTTTTGACACAAACGCCAGGTGAATCAGTATACAAATGGGGCTGGGTTTTACAGCGAACCAGGGCGATAATCTCGACAACAGGGATATGCGTCAAGGTGTTATCACAGCTACGTTTTTGATGTTGTCGCAAATGTTTTCTGTGGCAGCGGGAATTAGTTAGGTGCTCCCTTATACAAAGTCACATAGCTAGCTAAGTAGCTGGTGATGGAGATGGGGGTAGATTTTTAAAACAAACGCACGTCAGACTAGCCGGATTAAGGTCGACCACACTTGAGAGTTCTACCCCCACATTCACACAGCTGTCGGCCATGTCGAATCCTAACTCATCTGAAATCAACGGACTTGGATTTGCCCGCATACTCACTAATGACCTCCACATCATCCAAGTCCATCTGGTGACCCGTGTCTTCTGCGAGCACATCCACGGCCGATTTTCGTAACAATACCAGTCATTCGAAAGCTTTGGTCGGCAATGGTGAAATGCGACTTTTGTCTGCTGAAATCCGTGTGCATAGCTCTCTCGCCGTTTGGTCCATGTGCACATCCTTTACACTTAATTTTATAGACACAATTAACTGACATATCATTGGGATGCGGGCCATATAGGTACACTAGGTTTGAACGTAGTGTTATGCCGCGTTGGAAGACTACGCTTATCTTCTCCCAGTTTAGTACACTCCGAATTCCCCCCGAGGTTCCTTCCTCGTACGGAATTCCTACCGTCCCTATCCACTCCGTTGCGAGTCTTGACCATTGGTTTAGCACTGATGAGCGACTTCTTGATTTCGAGTATGGAAACGATATTGCTCTACTTTCCACCAGCTCCCAAACATGCCAAGCAGCACTGGACTGATTAGCACTAGCTGTCAATCCTAGTGGACTATGCTTTAATCCATCAAAAAGCAAAGTGCTTCTCCAAGGTTTGCAGGAATTTGCCCCTGCGCTGACCATCGGTGGTGATCAGTTAGAAGTCGTTCAGAAATTCCAGTACCTGGGCAGCTATATTAACGCCCGTGGGATTGATGATGAAATTACAAACCGTATAGGGAAAGCACTAGTTGCTTTTGCCAAGCTCCGCCACCTGTGGCGTAGATGTGACGTCACTCTAGTCCTGAAGGTCAGAGTTTATAATACGGCTGTCCGCAAAACCCTCTTATACGGTTGTGAAACCAGTCCATCAGGTCGACAAACATAAAGAGGCTAGTCACGTTCGACCATCGCTGTCTTCGCAAATTAGCTCATGTGGTGGAAGCAACGCGTGAGCAATGAGCATTTTCGGCGTCGCGTAGTTAGTGCAGGAAGAACTAGTAAACCACTCAGCACCATTAGTTTATGCACCAGGCTCCGATGGCTGAGCCACGTGTTGCGCATGCCAGCACACCGACTCCCGCGACGTGCAATTTTTGCGCTCCGAGAGTGCGGTTGGTAGAGGCGGAGGGAGGCCAAGTGATGACTTGGTCGAGAGCAATGAAAACCCTCAATTCGAAGTTGGTGTCGGTTGGTGCATCCCGGCTGCCTGGCTGGGGTCCTAAGAACGATGAACACGTTTGGTTGGATACACTTGTTGATATGGCGAACAACCGGCCCCAATGTCGTTCTTGTTGTGAGTTTCTTTGTCCATCCCCCTCCCTTTTAGATTCGCCCTCCAATTCCGATCTCATGCGAATTACATAATATAATATTTAACTGCATAGTACCTGTTCTTGAATTTTTGAAGTGTAACTGTTTTGTGTCTTGCCTTTCTCTACTGCAGCACATTAATTGAGGTGGTTTCTCACCTGCAACTAACGCGTATTGACTGATTGATTGCTTGATTGAGTATCCTCGAACTCTTCCCATTATAAGTTCACCAGCACAATGGATATTGTCGACACCATATCAAGGCCTTGTTCCTGAGTGCACAGTTTTGAATTAAAACGAACAACATGTTATGGCAGACAGCCTTACTCTCGACAAATCGGTCAAATATAAGCTTCGTTCTATCACCCAGAGTGCGGTAGAAAGTGAAAACCGATTACCATTACCATCACCGAGTATTTAGCTAGCAATGTGACTTTTGCATAAGGAACACCTGGCTACTTCACGCTGCCACGGAAAACAGTTGCGACAACATCCAAAATGTGATAACGCATTGACCCATATGACTGTTATCGAGATTATTGCGCTTGTTCGCTATAAACCCCAAAGCTCCTGAACTCATGACTGTTGGATCGGTTCCAAGTATCTTCCCTGCTTTCAGACTAAATAATTACAGAATTCTTGCTAAGAACGATCACGAAATGGAGTCGAAACTCGTCTTCTGCCAAAGCTAGGTTGAAATGTAACGCACTGGTAAGTCGGTAGAAAAAGCAGGTCAGTAGTTCTCCTCATAGGCAATTTTATGGTGCCTGAAGTTTCGTGAAACACAAAGATTATGGCACAGATAAGATTTCCAAACTTATAACAAATCTTGGAGAAAGCTCAGCATCAATACCACTAACTACCATTAGTAGAAATGAGGTAAAATGATTAACACTAGACATAGCTAAATTTTGCGCCCACAGCGTTTATTTTAAGGAACATTGAGATTAACCTCTATTTCTCCAGTCTTGCATGCATAAAACTGAAGTGCGGTTGCGGCAGAACCATGCATCTGAGATCTTCCTTTGATATAATCCTTTTCGTTCCAGGTAAAATTCCAATTGCTCCATTCATTGCGTATTGCATAGTCAGTGTGATTCCCTGCGTCATGAATCGTCGTCAGTTTATTCTTCTGGGTGCGAGCTTGCAGGTGAAGCTAAACGACGAAAAGAGTGTAGCAAGAGAGTGAGATCA
The DNA here is from genome assembly GCA_944474145.2 of Dicrocoelium dendriticum. Classification (NCBI taxonomy): domain Eukaryota; kingdom Metazoa; phylum Platyhelminthes; class Trematoda; order Plagiorchiida; family Dicrocoeliidae; genus Dicrocoelium; species Dicrocoelium dendriticum. Next base: position 147,987,405 of record OX104064.1, read on the forward strand.
AAATGAAGCCAATAAATGGTATAGTGAAGAGTGTGACCCAAATTCACCGATGTAAATACTGCTGTGAATTGCTAATTCACGTGTAACTTTGCTACTATCTATTTAAACGTAGTATATGTTTTATGCACGTTTGTAATGGCGGCACTATAGAGCACACGCAGGCTGAATTAACTGCGGAATTACTTCTATTATAATTTTCTATTATTCCTTGTATATTACTTCAGTTAATTTAATGCTAACGATGTTCATAGCTTAGACACCTGGACACCTTTATTACGCAGCTTAGTACTAAATTTGAATGAGTGAAGAGTGCTCTAGTTGAATACGTGGAATTATATCCGTACCCACAGTGTGTTTTGTTAATCATGTCCGAAGCGGTTGCACTCAGGCGCCGATGTACCCCGGTACACTGAATTGCGAACTGTCCATTGGCACAAATTTCTCTGCCGGCTGGGGTGACACGGGGCACAGAGGTATGACATGTGTGTGAGAAGTATACGTTAGCAAACACCGCAGCCGCAACCGACCTGTTATGCTTGGATCGCAGGGCAAGACTAAGGGAACGCAATGAATGCGTCATGCCTCGACCGCAGGGTAAGACCAACAGACGTGTCATAATTCGATCGATCGGTAGTCGGCCTTCACGCAGGTGAAAAAGCCAACAAAAGGGTTCCCTGCGAAGAGGTGGGTCGCTGTGCTAGGAATTGAGAAAACAGCCTGGCCGTATATGATGCCCGGTCGATGGGCGCCGTAACGCTATCGCCACAAAGGCTGTTATCGTCTTATGCTGGCATCCAACACAACCGTCAGCTTTTGTTAGGCTGCTTGCACTGCTAAAGGCAATCCTACTGTCGGGAGCACATTGTAAGCTTACAGTGTTGTTCGCTTTACCGTTTCGATCACGTGCGTGTTAGAGCTGAAAATTCACCCTTCATTGGTGCATATAAACGAATTCTTGGCTTGACTTGACGTGACAATGCTCTTAGATCTCAGACTGTCCCGAGGCACTAGTGGCACCATTAGACAGCACACCAATTTATTCATGAATTCAACTATTGTCCTCACATTCAGACAATTGCTAATTGTACAAGTTGATCAGGCCTTCGATGGTATTTCCCATGTACGATTGAGAATTTACATTTAGTCATTTATTTACTTATATTTACATAATATGTGTGAAATGTCGGTATTTATCAACGAATTAAATGTTCGCAGCATCAAACAAAGCGGACCGCCTCGCACTGTCACGGTTGAAGTATCAGCTTGCGCGGTTGCGCAAGTGGTGTGCAGTAACAGACGTCTCAGCACTCGGTAACTCGCACAACATTGCGAAACCACACCGTATGCTGTGCATCAGATATTGACGGAAAAAGAATTCCGGCGGTACAGTGCAATGTAGGTGCAAATGTTGAATGCACGCGATTCACAGAAGTGCCTGGAATCCATCCGTTTGGTTATAAACAGTCTGGACGTGCATTCCATTTTATTCACCGATGAGGCGGTGTTCCCTTCGCATGGCGAAGATAAGTAACATGTTTGGGCAACACCCAACCCACGGCAATGTAGCGCTTTACATGTGCAACACAGTGCGGAGCTCATGGCCTGGGCTGGTTAACTTTTCGAATAGTCATTGGGCACTTTCTCTTTTCCAGTTGTGTGTCCAGTAGCTTGTTGTTTAACTGTACCAATGTTTGACATTTCTTACCATCCCCGTACATGAAAATATTGCAGAGCAGCGTCATTCCGCAGCTACAGTCGGAAGGGTTAATGAATAACATCTGGTGGCAGCAGGATGATGCACGTGCACAGTCAGCGCTATCGGTTCGTACCTACCTGAAGGAGACTTTCGGTGGATGTTGGATCGATCACAGAGGACCAATAGAGTGATCTGCGCTGTCACCGGATCTGAGTTCTCTGGATTTTTTCCAAAGGGGATACTTGGAGCGCAGAGTTAACATAACGAACCTCAATAACTTGGATGAACTGAACGAGAACATTGTGGATAAAATAGGCCGATTTTATTGGAGACATTGCAGAATTGCTCGCCAAAACCATCCGGCGAATGCTCCTCGGTAGCCAAAACGACGCAGGGTACTTCGAACATCTAACATGTTGATATTTACAGCAATTTCATACATATTATGTAAATATAAGTAAATAAATGACTAAATGTAAATTCTCAATTGTACATGGGAAATACCATCGAAGGCCTGATCAACTTGTACAATTAGCAATTGTCTGAATGTGAGGACAATAGTTGAATTCATGAATAAATTGGTGTGCTGTCTAATGGTGCCACTAGTGCCTCGGGACAGTCTGAGATCTAAGAGCATTGTCACGTCAAGTCAAGCCAAGAATTCGTTTATATGCACCAATGAAGGGTGAATTTTCAGCTCTAACACGCACGTGATCGAAACGGTAAAGCGACCAACACTGTAAGCTTACAATGTGCTCCCGACAGTATGATTGCCTTTAGCAGTGCAAGCAGCCTAACAAAAGCTGACGGTTGTGTTGGATGCCAGCATAAGACGATAACAGCCTTTGTGGCGATAGCGTTACGGCGCCCATCGACCGGGCATCATATACGGCCAGGCTGTTTTCTCAATTCCTAGCACAGCGACCCACCTCTTCGCAGGGAACCCTTTTGTTGGCTTTTTCACCTGCGTGAAGGCCGACTACCGATCGATCGAATTATGACACGTCTGTTGGTCTTACCCTGCGGTCGAGGCATGACGCATTCATTGCGTTCCCTTAGTCTTGCCCTGCGATCCAAGCATAACAGGTCGGTTGCGGCTGCGGTGTTTGCTAACGTATACTTCTCACACACATGTCATACCTCTGTGCCCCGTGTCACCCCAGCCGGCAGAGAAATTTGTGCCAATGGACAGTTCGCAATTCAGTGTACCGGGGTACATCAGCGCCTGAGTGCAGCGGCTCCCGGTTTCGAACATGATGAAAAAACGCCCTGTACCTACGAGTTCATTCACCTATTCGTAAATTATACGTTGCCATTTTTATTACAGTCATTTATCTAGAACCACGGTTGCTTGGGTACAATTTGTTTTGCCCATCGCCCTTGATACTCACAGCCCAGACCGTGCGTTGCCGTCAAACTGCAATTCCTGCGTTAACGGAGGGGAAGATCCTTATCTATATAGGTCAGAAATGCGCTTTTTGCACCCGTGATGGGTGAATTTGCAGCTGTGGGCACCCTGTGCTAAATATACGCATCAAACGACTTAGTGCACCAGCGGGTTCTTAGCACAAAACCGTCGCTTGTTCACCGATTCCATTCACTTTAAGTATATGCGTCCACCCCCTTATTGGTTGGCGAATCACACAGTGGAGACGCACCGCCACTTTCCGGAGGCGGTCGTGGCCTCACCCATGGTGCTCACACCGACCTCAAGCTGTTGACATTGGTCATTGGCTGGCGGTGGAGGTGAGCACACCCCAAGCCGATCAGACAAATCAGGCATTTGAAGCCAGTTAACCAGCTGTGCGTTAGGAGAAGGGGAACAGATTCCGTCCTAACTTTGACGCCACTCAAGCGGGATGCTACTCAAATGAATCACATCAAAATGAGAAGCTCTGGATTGTAATTCATAACTGATAGTAGTACTCATAAAACATTACTCATAATGCAATGAATAAATGTGTTAAATTGAATCGTCCGACAAAATATACGGTAGTTCTCCTAACTGTTGTTTGTAAGTTACTGAAAGCAGTTGGAGACTCGAATGTTTTTCTTCTTTACAATGCAGGGGGACTAAAATACACTCCGATTTTCTTAAGCGAGTTCTACAGCCTCGTTGGCTATTTGGTTCATTTTGCTGTCTATCCTTTCTTTCTGCTTATCTAATCTTATTGCAGCGCCCACCACAACGAAATTCATTGGCGCATGCAACTATTTTACGCGTCGCGTCGGTCTTTGAACTGCATAGCAGAGTCGGCTGGCTAGACTTCAGACCCAGAGATGTCGTTGTCCATTTGGCAAGCTTTGTTCGAAGTTCTGTTTCTTTTCCATCGTTAATTCAACTTTTGACTTTCTAACCTCAACCACACAAGAAACAGCATTGCACAAACAACAAAACTATACAGATGTGTCAGCAAAATGATTTAGCCATACAATTGCTTACCTTCCGAAAAATGAGATAAACCAGATGCCCAGCCTCCAAAGCGGCCTTCCGTACATCTCCGCTGTGAGAAGTGTTGCTCGTACCGTATCCGTAGTGCTCACGAATGCAGTGGATCTTTAGAGGTTAGAGAAATAATGTTTGCATAACTCAAGTATGCAATGGTAGCCGGAAAGGAAGCACAAACTTGATGTACAAGATTATAAAAAGGCAGGTAACTGTTTTCATTCCAAGACACTACCAAGCAACAATGACAAACATTTCAGTAATGGGCAGCTTGTCAAGTGGTCAGTCTGGTCAATGAACAAGGATTCATGACGGGTAAAAAAAGCGATTGATTGACAAGTCTCGTAAAATAGGGGTTATACAAATTATTGTTTATAGGGACAGGAAAAAGAAAAGTTCTGGTTTGAAATGACTCACTAAAGTGTTCACATAAAGCACACGCTGGTCTGTTCATCGTCACTTAACGAAGATGGCTAGTGAGCACACTGTTTGCGTTAATTTGTCTTTCGATAGAAACCAACTATCTAGCGTAAAGTAAATGGAATAAAGTGCGGTTCAATCATTCTTTAATTTGAGAGCGCACATAATGTGAGATGGAAAAGCATGCCACAGTCTGGATACTCGAAGGGAGAAAGAGTTTTGTCGACAATCAAGTCAACTGTGGTGTGTCGTCAGTTAGATCTGGTGACCTCTGAGGTTGGAAATGTGGATAACTCGCAACCGATCGCGACCGACGTGATTGGGGTTAGTCAGTACTGTTACACCTTAGTAAGGTCTTGCATGCGCCGGTATTGACGCTGTGCAGGCCTAGGACTGCAGTCTGAGTTGGTAGGAGAGGTGAAACGGTCATCTAGTGATGTTTGTCTACATACGTTGTGAAGTTTCGAGCGTAGGTGCATCGTGCTTGCGCCAAGGTCGCCAGGCGTGGATCGCGTACTTCATGCGGGGCCACATGTAAGCGTACGGCATTTGTGGAATGATTGATGACTCGACATTCCAGTACGACCTTCGTGGGTGACCAAGGCGTCGATTGGATCTTCTCGATGTCTTTTCGGCCTGTTTCGAGCATCCAAGGTTGTCCTGCATGATAACACCGGGGTAGATTTCTTGCATAGCGTGATGCCAGAGCCGCGCTTCCAGTCGATATTCGTGAGTTCACTGATGGTATATGCGCAGATCATTGCCTTTCGCTAATTTAAACTGGAGCCAGTTTTCTGAAGACTACATGTAGGCCTTTTTGAGAGCTATTTGTATTGCCGCGTGGTCGCCAACTTTCTTGATGTCATGCCAGATCGTGACGTCGTATGCAAATAGTAAGAAGTCTGACTGCAGCACTCTAGCAAGATCGTTGATGAATACTAGTAACAAACATGGTCCCCGGGCGTAACCTTGGGGCACACCACACTGGACTTTAATTGGGTCGGAGATGGATCTGCGGACTCTCACATTCAGCTGACGTTGAATTAGGAAGTTGCTTTCCCTACCTAACACAGGGTCACCGATTCCATAGCTTCGAAGTTTGTGAAGAAAAATGCGGTAGTCCAAGCGATCCAATGCTTTAGAGAAGTTCAGGCATACGACGATAACTCCTTTTCTGACATCGGCTGACTTCGTGCAACTTGCTCAGGCTAGTAGCAAGTTTGTAATGCAGGATCGATTTTGTAGATATCCATGCTGATGTGACACAATGATGTTGCTCTCAAGATATCCTATGAGCGCCACTGAGATTATGAGGTCCATAACTTTGGATAATACCGGGAGCAGGGTGACTGGACGGTAGTTAGAAGGCCTTGCACGACTTCCACTCTTGAAAATACTAGTCACTATTCCCTATCTCGACATGGTCGGAATCTGCATTTCCTCAAAGATTAATTAGGATAGTTAATTAGTTCAATAGTGTATGATGGGATAAAAAGCCTTGGCTTTACAAGACCCATAGGATGATAAATGCGAAATAAATAAAAATCATTAGATTCCGACATGGAACTGAAATGCCAATAGTCCAAACCTAGTACATCACACCACAATGTGTTGTTTGTCACTCATATGAATGTCTAACAATTGTTTGAAGATGGTAAAGTTCGGAGCGTTTACCACATGTGTTGGCAAGTCATTCCACTGTGAACAGACTCTAAGAGAGTAAAAATATTTTCTACAGTCTAATCGGAAGTGTTGGATTATCAGCTTGAGGTTATGACCTCTCGATCGCTTATATGAGGCTAGGGTGAGCAGCGATTTGCACGGTTCGGCATGGCTAGTGGCGACTGTTTGTAATGCCTTCGGTCTGATTTGTCCACACAAGGGGAGCTGTGCACGCGCAGGCACAGTAGCCTTTTCATTATACATGCAGCAGGGAGGAATACGTGACTTACTCCTGGGGGCGTAGTGAGCTGTCATGAACGGGTGAGGTGACGACTAAAAACCGCAGATGAGCTGTTGCCGAAGTACGTTCGCCCCATCCTGCGTATTGGGCACCAGACTATCTGCTACACGTAGAATCTGGACCCCGCGCTGCATTCTCCGGAGTCGGCTTACGTGCCTGTAGAGCATGTTAGGATTAGTAGTGACTTTTGTTGATAACGGCTGTTGGTGTTTGAGTTTGTCTTGGACACAGTCTTTGATACAGTGATTTCCTGAGTTATTTAAGCACCCCAGGCCTGCGCCTCCAGATAGGCTTCATAAGCGTGCCTGGCCGAATCCCTTAGGGTCATGCATTTTCGTATCCGGCTCTTCAGGAAGGACTTCATTTGTTGCAGGCGCAGTTTACAAAAGCGCGCTGAACAGGGTGACAGATTCCTTCAAGTTGACGTCCCGAGGCTGCTCAGCTAGGAGAAACTAGTTGAATTGTTGAACGAGACTAGGGAGTATACCATAATGGGGGAAATCATGAACTTCCTCACTGTTTTCACAAAAGTATTCGGCGTAGCAGACTTAGCGAAATAACTGCATCGTGTGATCTCTACGGCCAAGCGGCGCACTTATCTTTACTGCATTAATCATTAGTTCCTCGTTAGTGTACATAAGGTCAGATTGTCGCCAGTTCCGAATCCCATAGGAGCGGTAACGTGGTTGTATATCGGAGTATATCGGTGAGTACTTCTTGAAAGTCAGCTTCGAATTGGTCGCGGATCGAAGCTGTGATTTCGATTGCGTGTAGATCGAAGTCATCCACCAAAAGAATATGACGTCTTACTGTCACATTCTTTCAGCGATTTGTTTCATAGCATACGCCAGGCTGTGCTACATTTTTAGGGTTGAAATCGGAGGACGGTATATAATTGCCAGTAAGCACACATCAAGACGCTTCCGTTGCAGGCGGCACCAGCGTGAATCGTTAACTTACGCTTCTGGACCGTCGATGGTATCTATGTGTGGGTCAGCTCGGTAGTACAAGAGCAATCTTCTTTCTTTGCTGGATCGATGGTTTCGTAGGAGAGTATTGCCGGGCAGGGCTATCTCGGCCTCAGTGATCCCAGTATTCGGTCATGTTTCAGCCATCATGACGATTTCCCAAGGAGTGGGAGTGTAAAGAGTACAAAGCTTGCTTGACTTACTGAGAAGATCTAGAGCACTGGTGTACAAGCAGGTGTGGGTCTCAGAGGTTAGCAGTGTATTTGTAGATGCGGATTCTGGGTGTGGAATTAGGCCGAGCCTTGTTAGCTTAGCTGTCGGTACTTTTTGAACCACAAACACTGGCCACGTGGTAATTTCAGGTTGGCATATGTAGATCTCGGCATCAGTAAACACCTGCAAACCTAGACACACTTCAGCTTACGAAATGTTTTGACTACATCCCTGTTCTGAACAGCAGGTTGACAGGGGCGCACACAAAGGTTGCGTTTTCGGCGTCATCCCGCCGATTTGTGGTCTGATATTATTCGATATTATAGGTATTTTGAAATGCAGCGTCTTGTACAATGTTAGCCATGTTTCCACCATCTTTTCCGCCATGGGTTTGGTTTGTAGTGTCACTTTTATTACTTGTGGACTTCTGCTTCTGTAGTTGGATGATGATGGTAAGCTAGAGATCGAATTGGCGATCGCATTTTCGAGTGCGAGTATCTCACGGATGAAGCCATATTCATCGCAATAATGCGCCTTAGTTACTAGTTTGCCTATATTCTGAAGCTCGGGAACACCTTGGATATGGGGCGATTTCACATCTATTTGTTTGCGGTAGTCGTCCGAGTTTAGTGTACGCTTCCGGCGATCGCTCCATGGAACTTGGGGGAAAATACAAACAGTGCATTGAGTTGTTCGGAGATGAGTGGCTGACAAGAAAACGGTCTATGTAACACCTCCTGACTGAAGTGTTAATTGGATCAGTCGTGGTTCATCGTAGTGTGCCGAGTTTAAGTGATGCCCGAGGCCCATCATACTAGATGGCTTTGCTTGGACTCCAATTATTTGACAGATGACATCCCACTGTTTCTGGTCCTCTAGCATCTTGCTTTTTACGGTGTTCGCCTTAGATACAGAAACGGTTAAGGAGAAAGAGTAGCAGAATTATGATACTGTCTAGTGTTTTTTGGGGTGCGTGTGGCTGTATTCTTTGGTCTGACAGCAGATGGCACAGTAATCTTGATTATACTGGAGGCCATAAGTGCTCCTAGTTTGACAGCGATCGAGGCGATGGTGGATGGTGTCTCATTAAGGAGGTCATCCTCACACACGCGTGACGTGCGTGCTACTGGTTTATTTGGATTATTTCCCTCTATCCTCTCTCCATCTTCTCGCAGCGTTGTCACTGTACGCTCATTCGAACCGGATTTACCAGCTCTACACAGTGATCCATCATACGTGGAAATATCTTCTACGATTAGAGGCTGTGCCATCACTAACCGTTTTCACTGGCATCTGTGATTAAGCGCAAGCGTTTAATTCAATCGTATCGAGTCGATTGCCTTTCTGTGTGACACCATTCGATACAGAATTCTCAAGGCAGACCGAAAAGCCTAAGCTTACTCCGATCCAGTGTTTCTCAACACAGCTGTGAAAGAATCTGTGTTCAGCGCTCTGTTCAGGTTACAGTCACTCGCCATTCCTTGTGACCTTGTCAGCTAGTGCGGCTGCATAACCCATCACACGGACCGCGCGACCACGCCGACCGCTCATTTGACCTTGCAACCACCACGCTCGCCTGACCGATGTGCGCCGATCTCAAAGCTGTAAAAGTACAGAACGCTAACCAACCCACTGGGTCAGGTAACGACACCAAATTGAATGGCAGAAAGGCGAAACCGAAGAGACTCCCATCGAAAGGCATTTGCGGGTTAGGAGAATGTCATCGGGTAGTAAAAATCGGTCTGGCTTGTTCGCACTGTCTGGAATGGTACCATACGAAATGTGCAAATGTGTCCCAACAACAGTTACGGGAGCGAAATAGCTCCCAAGATGCATTTTGGTTCTGTACTGCGTGTTCCACCATCCCTCTCATTAAGTGCTTGCTTATCCTAGCTGAGAAATGCGACCGGTTAATCGCAGAAGCAGAGCAGAGGATCAACCAGAAGCTTACTTCAGTGGAAGCGAGTATGGACCACAGAAGCGTAGCGGCTGCTAAGCAACGGAATGCTGAACAATCCGCTTCCCATGCACCGCAATCAGCCACGTCTCCATCTCCGTTGTCTTCTCCAACTTTGGTAGAACGCCGGGCGAAAACAGACTGCACCTAAGTGAATCAAACAGTACTCACAGCAACGAAAATCAAGCACCATTCAAAACGTCTGGTTAAGCAAATTCCACTAGACCTGACATCTAGTATTAACAAAGATGAAGCACCCAAACACCAACCCTTGGTACCTGTAGCTCAAATATCTCTTGTCGAGACTAAGCCTCCCAGAACACCAGTTACTTATGCAGAGATTGCTGCAAAGGTCCACCGAGAGGTCGCCGTTGCGTCCTCTTCCATTGTAAACACCGTTAACGCAAATAGAGAGAAAAAGAGCAAACAATCACTTGTCAACAAGTCAAGACAAATGAGTACCATACCTTGTAAATCGATTAAAAAGGGATCCAACAACAGTGCCCGGACTGTTGTATGCTCAAATGTCTCTGAATCTACCGCCATCACATTGCGGGATAAGTTATCAGACGACCAAGACCAATGGAACTCATTGTGTATGCAGATGAGTATCAAAGCCAAGCCCATAACCTTGTTACGAATTACTCGTCATCCGAACTCGCCACACTATGGTGAACCCAGACTTATTCGAGTAATTCTAGAATCCTCCACCGACGTAGAAAACGTTTTGCTCTCCGCAAGCGCGCTATAACACGAAACCTTTGGGATACGTATCTATCCTGATGTCCCTTGGAGCGAGCGACAACCAAAACGAAACACCGAAGAGGGGCACAGCAAGCAAGACCGCCTAAACACAATCTTCATACATGGCGTGCCAGAACATCCTTCTAACGATGTTCAAGAGACCGGAAAGCACGATTTAGAACAGTGGCGGTTCATTCGCGAAACACTTTCTTTGGATAATGTTGTGGCACTATCGCTCACCAGGATACCTCTCTCATCGAATTATAGAGGATGCGGCCCTAGAATCCTAAAACTTGTAGTTCAGTCAGAGCAACAAGCAAAGGATGTTTTGGATCGATGGCGGAGAAATCGGAAACATCTTCCTTCCGAAATTCGGTTAAAGGTCGCAAACACTTTGCACAGCTCAAATATTAAAGCAACTGGAGCAGCAAGCATGCTGACGAATGTACAGAAGTGTAACTTAACTGCTGCTTTAATTGACTCTGACGTAGGTCTAAACGAAGGCTGGGACGCACCTTGGCCGAATCAAGTAGCAAAAGAGGCATCATTGACCCATCAAAGAAACGAGTAACGGCCGACTTCCCATCGGTCGGCATTCTCCCCCACTTGACAGCTTCACCTCTCTGCGGGCTCCTAGAGACCGAGAAACTGGTCTGCTTGTATACAAATGCTCAGGGAATTTCTAACAAACTGGCTGAACTGACAGATCGCCAAGCTTCCGGCTCGTAGGATGTCATTGGTATCACCGAGACATGGTTGCACACGGGAATGACGGACGCTGAAGTGTCGCTACCGGACATGTCGCTGATCCGGAACGACAGGCTCACAAAAGGAGGAGGGGTAATCCTGTACTACCGAAACGACTTACAGTGCGAAGCCGTGGAGGATTCAGACTCGCAGTTCCCTGACTCTCTTTGGTGCCGGTTGCAGTTAAAAGGCAGGGACACTTATCTTATTGTCTTGGTGTACTGCGCCCCTAACACAACATCCGAAACCGACTACCACCTAGCGGCTGCTTTAAGGTGCAGTTTACAACCAAAGTACACTCACATTCTTATCATGGGTGATTTCAACGTACATTGTTTAGAAGCCCATGCCACAATCGGAGGACAATTCAAAACCGATTTACAAGATCTAGTAACTACTGCTCCTCTTTACAACCACATCACTTTGCCCACTCGGTTCAGAACTGGTAACAGGCCATCTGTGCTAGATCTTGTGCTTACCAACGAGGAGCATATGATTGATGTGTTGGTTTTGGACTGTCCGTTGGGTCGCAGTGATCACGCAGTCATCAGTTTCAACTTCGTCTGCTATGCAGAATATCTGAATGATAACGAGGATACTGTGCGAACCATCACAAGGTACGACCTACTCGCCAAGCTAGTCAGCGCCACAACATGGTCTTTCCTCGAAGAAGAACCCCCGGAAGTCGCCTGGCTCGAGTTCGTCAACACATTCAGTCAGCTGATTGCACAGGCTTCAGAGATAAAAGCTTGCAATAGGTGCAAATCAGTTTCTTTCGTTAGGAGCAGAACCCGTAAAGGGATGACAGTACGCAACGCAGCATGGCGAGTGTACAGAGAGGCTCCAGCACCAGAAACTTGGGACAAATACGTAGCCCAACGTAACCACTGCACTCAACTGTTAAGAGAAGACAAAGCCACTTATCAGCAGAACATCGCAAAACCTTCAGTGCTAACCGCAAACTGCTGTACAAGCACGTTAATAGCTTACGAAATGTGAGGCAAGGATTTCCTCCACTCAAGGCAGCTGATGGCCCAACAAGAACATCTACGGAAGCTGCAAACGCGCTGCAGATGCAATACGCCCCCACGTTTCAAAGAGTCTTGCCACCAAGCGATCTACCAAGCTTTGTATTCTGCTCACCAGGACTAACCCACATCAATTTTACCGCGGAGACTGTATTTCAAAAGCTGACGTCTCTACGCAAACACAGCTCGCCGGGTGTCGACACCATTCGTCCAGAGGCATTGGGAGCAGCAACAAACCAACTGGCAGGACCTTTAGCTCCGTTTTTCCAGCACTGCTTAGACCAGAACCAAGTTCCTGCCATGTGGAAGCTTGGAATAATAAGCCCGATTCACCAAGGTGGAAGCAGAACTGATCCCTCCAACTACCGCCCAGTAACCATTTTCCTATACTCTCCAAGGTCATGGAATCCATAGTTGCCGATGCACTGGTGTGCTATCTGGAAAACGGCAAACTCATCACCCCTGAACAGCACGGTTTCCGTCGACAGCGGTCATGTACAACTAAATTACTAACTGCACGTAGTAGTTTGACCGAGGCAGCCGACACTGGAGGTGTTGATGTGATCTACCTGGATTTTTCCAAGGTTTTCGATCGTCTAGACCATCGGATACTACTATCTAAGCTGCAGCATTACGGGATCGGAGACCCTCTTTTAAGCTGGATCGCCAACTTTCTATTTCAACGGCAATTAGTGGTCAGAGTTCGGAGTTCTTTATCGGACCCCATACAAGTGGAGTGTGGCGTGCCGCAAGGCTCGGTTCTAGGTCCACATTTGTTTTTGGTGTTTATTAATGATCTTGCACAGGGAATTGCTTCAAACTTCCTAATGTTTGCCGACGATATCAAGATCTGGCGCAGGATCCAGGCAAACACCGACCAACATGTGCTTCAGAGTGATTTAGATATCATGTATCAATGGTCGACCCAAAACTTATTGCATTTCAACGTCAGTAAATGCAAGGTGCTTTCCATCCGACATCAAAGCAGCTACTCATACCGACTCGGAACGGATGTACTTCAACAATCAACTCTTGAACGTGACTTGGGTGTCCTGGTTCAAGATGACTTGGGTTGCTCCAGGCAATCCGAAAAGGCCTCGAAGAAAGGGAACCAACACGTCGGGCTGTTGAGGCGGGCGTTTGGACAAATAAACAGCTCCATATTTTGACAAATTCTCAGTGCGTATGTTCGCGTCCATCTCGAAAATGCAATTCAAGCCTGGCATCCATGGCTGAAACACGACCTTAATGCACTGGAGCAGCCACAACGTCGGGCATTTAAGAACGTAATTGGAATGCGCAATCTTTCCTACCAGGAGAGGCTGGGACAACTGGGATTGTTCAGTAGAAGCTATCGCAGACTACGAGGCGACCTGATTATGGCATACTTGATTCTGCGAGACCCACATCATGTGTGCCGCCCTTTACTGCAACTCAGCAGCAATACAAAGCTGAGGGGCCACTCATTAAAACTCGCAGAACACTACAGTCGTCTGGAGTGTCGCAGAAATTTATTTTCCATTCGAGTCTGTCACCCGTGGAATGCTCTCTCAGAATAGGTCATCTCTGCACCGACACTAACAGCATTTAAAAGACGGTTGGACGATGCACTCATCCACTTACACTTTGTTACTTAACACTACGTCTCCATCCTACACCTGGAGTTCACCATGGAATTATTTGTTGTTAACTGTGGATGCTGTGAATCTAAGAGGATTGCAGGACTGCAGCGAAGCAAACGATAAGTCCTTATTTTCACATTTAAAGTATTAACTATTTTACTATCCTTATCATCATTATTGTTATGTTGATATCCCCTACAACGATCCAACGGGACTTGTAAAGCAACGCTTCTTAACCCGTATAAATTCATTGTTCATTGTTCAATGATGGACAAGTATGTTGTGCTTACGGTGTTCGTGTGGAGCACCGTATTGATGGTGGGTTGCTGAACATCCGTCGTTTCGGTGCGAGAACTCTAGTCTATGAGACAACTATCCGTATGTTGCTGTTTGCTGACGACTGTGCGTTGTTTGCACACAACGCGGATGAGTTGCAGCACATGACTAGTGCTCTGGCTTCGACAGCGGCCAAATTCGGGCTCACCATCAACACAAACAAAACTGTCTGTCTCTTTCAGCCTTCACCGGAGGTGCAAGCTTCAATATTGCCGCAAATCAGCATTGGTGCTGAAGTATTGGAAACCACCTCCCGCTTCTGCTACCTTGGGAGTGTGATGTCGACTGATCAGCAGCTACACGTTGAGTTGCGTAATCGCGTGTCGAAGGCGGCAGCGGCATTCGGGAAGCTTGAGTACCGAGTGTGGAACAACCATCAGCTTAGCATTGGCACGAAGCTGATGGTGTACAAATCGATGGTGCTGTCTGTTCTTCTATACGGCAGTGAGACGTGGACAATGTACCGTCGGGATGTGCGATATCTCGAGCGGTTCCATCAGCAGTGTCTGCGACGAATTCTGCGGATCGGCTGGGGCGCCAGAGTTGCAGACACGGAAGTGTTGCGCCGAAGTGGGATGTATGCAGTGGACTGCATACTTTTATTGAGACACCTGAGATGGCTCGGTCATGTGAGCCGTATGGATTCGACGCGGATACCGAAACAACTCTTATACGGTCAGCTGAGTATTGGGAAGCGGCACGTGGGGAAACCAAAGTTACGTTACCAGGACATGATTAAAGTGAGCCTCACACGTTCTAATCTTGATTGCAGATCATGGGAATCGAAGGCGGTTGATCGGCGTGCGTGGCGCGATCTAATCACGAAGGCGGTTGCTGAGGTGCGGGAGAAATTCCTCATGCATGCAGAGAAGAAGCGGCAGTTGCGGAAGCGGCAAGCACCGATGAATTGTACTCCATCGACATCGAGCGCATTGTGCTGTAGAACATGCGGTCGCGAGTGCCTTGGTCAGGCAGGCCTAGTGAGCCATGAGAGAGGTCACTCGGGACCACTGCCGATGCGACGACGGGTCCCGCAGTGAACGTAGGCAGCACCGGCGCAGCGTTTGTAGGCACGCTGAATTCGATTTACTAACCGCATGCTTGCATGCTAAGTCTCTTTATTTCAGGTGGTGGGTTTTCGGTGCTCTCTTAATTCCTTTCTTTCTCATATAAATGTCTAGTGGGCCATGCGCTGTGCCATTTGGGGCCACTACAGAAGCGACGACGGGTCCTGCAGAGAATTACGACGAGCCGGCGAAGCGTTTGTAGGCACCATGAATTCGATTTACTAACCGCGTGCTTGCATGCTAAGTCTCTTTATTTCAGGTGGTGGGTTTACGGTTTTTACCTTAATGCTTTTCTTTCTCATATAAATATCTCCCTGTACTCTATTCCATTAACTTGCACACATCGCTTCAGCCAATTGTATTCGATTTCCATAACATTTTTGTGTTCGTGGCATACCGTGAACTATACTTCCTGACCTCGTGCACTTAGCTAGGATTTGTTTGTAAACAACTTATTACGTATGCTATTTAATTAAGGTTTATGTCACCGTTTCCTTATGCATTAATCGAGTTTTTCTCTTTTTCTTTCTCTCTCTCACTCAAGTGATTGGCTGTTGTTTGATATCCCCGGTGTGGCTGCGCTTGATGTGCATGTTGACAAGGTGCCTACCTGTCTATTACCCACTACGTCGTCCATACTGGCTCCAGGAGACAGTTGGTCGTTGCTGGAGGGGACGGGGTGCATGGTCCTTGTGGCCGTCTTAGGCTCGAACAGTGGTTCCATGCACTCAGTGTGGAGCGGACTACAGTCCAGCCACCGCCTTGTGTGCGCTTGATTCCCCAAATACAGCGTGCTTGTGTTTGCCTGTGAAGGAGTGTGGGCCGGCTCCGTTGATGAAACGTGGCTCCCATCCGCATGCCTCCCGGTCTTATTCCTTCGGGTTTACACTGGATATGGGATGTGTGGTTGGAGCTGTGGGTGGTGCAGCGCAAGCCATCCATTGTCCCTGTGTAGGCGCAGGCGTCCTGTGGCTTGCCACAGTGACAAGCAAATCCGAAACCGGATGCCGCCAACCATGTTGTTCGAAATAATTTGGAACACTGGTAGCCCGGCTTGGTTGCTCACCTGTTGATCGTTTTTCCGAGCTTGATCAAGAAATCGCATACGTTTCACCACCATACGAGGTGGCATCTTCAGTGCAGTAATAGGCAGTGTGTAATGCTGCTTAGTGAATTGTCAGTCCGTTGTTGTTGCTCCCTCAGAATTGTTGAACGCAGCGCGAAGCTTTGATGAAGTATTATGTCCGAGGGGATAATTAGAAGCGGGTACCCTTATCGTCGGCGTGCTTGAGGTGCCCAAATCATGATCATTGTTTTCACGCCTGATCTGGCTGCTCTTTTCCGAATTGGATCCGATTCCTCTGGGTCCACTGGGACAAATATTTTGCCAATCGCTTGATGTACAACCTCTACCAGGTTGGCACACTTTTGCACTTACGTAACTATGAATTTGACGGGTGGGAGGACCGCGCACTCTATGCAGAACCATGCGGAGTTTGTCTTGTTATTTCGTTTCTTTATCTCGTTTAAGCTAAGGAGACAGAACTTAGGATGGAGCCTTTTAAAACAGTTAGTGCCTTCTATTCCAGTCGGGACCTCCTTAAGACTGCCTCCACAATAACTGTCCAATTGTAATTCCTTGGGCTTAACTCTCAGCGGGCAGACACTGCGTGCCATAGTGATGGCTAAATCAGTCAGTCACTGGAAGTATCATTTGTTGCGACGTCTTTCCAAGTAGTCGCTGTGGTACTGCCGCTCAAACACGTCTGGAGAATGTTCTATGGACATGGCGTGCACGTAACACACCAACACATCAAAACAGGCACACGAGGTGAGATGAATGAGGACAGGCGGATTGAATGCGTTAGACTTTGTCGTGGCAGTACAATGTGGTTTATGTCGTTAACTGTGCTTTTGTCGCCAGCTGTGTTAAAACAAGCACAAGATGTCGGTTGACAATGTCCTACGAGTAGGACCACGATTGCAAAGCCGACGGTGGTCATCGCACGACCTTTCCGATGTGGGCAGTGGCCGTTTGGCTATCGATCAGGCCGGAGTTTAGTTTGGTGGAAAGTTGTTTCGTCGGGCATGATAGGATTCACGCTAGTTTGGCGAGTATTAGGATGGTGGCTGCTAAATGACATGCAGCTACAGAGCGGAGTGTCGGAGTCTTGGGGTAAAGGAATCGTTGGATAGCACTAAGAGCACTCTGTCTAATGAGGGTAAAAATGATGATATGCACCCGAAAATAAGGTTGATGCGCGCCTAGATCTCTGTAAAATTCGTGCTGAAATTGCTGTAACGATGGTCTGCAACGATAGCGTGTGTTAGACAATCCCACAGTGGTAGATCCACTAGATAGTGCTGGTAAATCCAATTTGGTTAAGTTTAAGCACAGTAATGTGCGTCTAGAATTGCAAGTGGTAGATTCGAAAATAGAGGAGCGTTGTTTCATTATGACCAGACGATGCGGGACAGACCGCCGTGGCTGAAGTAGCAACTGTGAGTTATTCAATCTTAAATCACTCGGATGACAATGAACGATCCAATACTAATAACTCAACAACTATCCATTGTAAAGTTTCACCGGCTGAATACCGCCTTTGTTCATAAAAGTGAGCAGCCTATACTTGCTTTTTAAACATGTTATGCGTACCGTACTAGGCTACCTACACCACACTACCTACCTACAACTATAAACTGAGACTGCAAACAGTTTTTTTTTTGGAATGCAGTAACCGATAACGAAGATATCGCATGCATACGGAACAGGAATATTAAAACGTTCCACCTGCTGAGGCGAGTACTGACCAACAGTGAACCTCGTCACATAGAGAGGGATCAGCGGTACGCCGGTACTTGGTACAGAGAGCTCGCTACCGTATGACCACCATCAGCGCCGGCTGGACTGAGGGAAAGGCGAGGTCGCCCGCATTCTCGAACATACACCTGAGAAATACAAGGCAAACTCTTAAGCCAATCTGCCACCGGCGGGGTGGAAGAACCGTTAGCAAATCAAAGAGAATGTCTGATTAGTCGATATCTTACGGATTCGCGAACTTAACTAAACTGACATGATGTCGCCGAAATTTCCTAACCATGAACCAGGATTCCGGCATCCTGTGTACAGGTTTAATGAGCGACCAAGGTGTGCTGACACCGGTTCTCGACACGAAACTATAAGAAACAGTGTAGAGAGCAAAGTACTGTTTGAAGTTGTTGCATCGTTATGTTCGAAGAAACCAGATAACGGTTCCAAATTTGTCCAGACTAACTGGACAAAAAACGGAGATGGACTGAACAGTGTTCTAGGTTCCAGACACTAGATAGATGAAGAACGAGTCCAAAATCCAGGAGGACAAACTCACAGTGCACACTCACGGGAGTTGGAAGGCGCAACTCAAATTGGAACGCGAAACCGGAGAAGACTGGAACTTAGCAACGTTGCACGAATTTGTGCAACATAGCATATACGACACAATCGATTGAATAAGACAAGGCTTGAGTTAGGTTAAGAGTTGCGGGAGCAACAAAAGAATGCAATTTTAGGGGAACGCGTAAAACATACCTGCTAGCAGAAACACACAACAGAAAAAATTAAGAAAAAATTAGGAAGGCTAAAATACCATTCCCGGTCCTCTCTAGGATGATTCTTTTACGCAATCAGGTTAGCTGAACAACGCATATTAAGAGGACCATATTCAGAGGGAACGGCGCTGTTGTGATGAAACCAAGAGACATCTATTACCCTGCCGGGATTGTCAAAAGTACGACGAAGAGCAATAAGTTGGTGTTGCATGAAAGTCTTCTGATTTTAAGAATTTGTTACGAGCTCTGTCTTTGACCAGGCTTGTTAATCATAGCTACCGGATTTCCCATATGTTTATGTTTACCTGGTCAAGTGTGTTAGACGTTCGTAGTAACTACCAGAATAAGAGCTTATTTATTCCCGTCGAATGCATGTGGTAAGAGCGGGACCATGAAGTAGTCTACCGAGAAATTACAACGGATGTTAAGCACCGGAATGGCTCCTCCACTCCCTGTAGTGTCTTCATCCAAATTTTTCAGTCGGTTTAGCATCTGGACACATCTGTCTCCTTAACTGTTCTATATATAAATATATATATATACGTGAGTACATCAATATATATATATATATTTGAGAGCGGGCAATGTGCCATCTGAATCATGGTGAAAACGGAAAAATAACAGAACAAACAAGATACAGAGGTACTTTTGTGTTGCACACACGCTGTTTTGTGTTTGCTGAATTAGTAGTTAAAGTATTAGACGATACGGCAGGACGGCACCGGCTCTACTTATGGCTCTTGGGGGCCTTAACCTCTAACGCTTACACGCGCCGTGTCGCGTTGTCTCAACACTGGAAGGTGGACTGGACCGACTGATGACAAGCAGGAACTCTACTTATTCTTGCTCCTTTTCCATGTCAATGGTTGTCCTTCTCAGCAACGCTTTCAATCGCTTCTGGGCAGCGCAAATACTGCTCGACGGGGAAGACGATGGGCTGGCATACGCAATACCTGGAGGAACGAAGGCATGCCGTGTCGGAGGATAACATATAGAAGAAAGAGGCTGTTCATTTCAAGCATTCACTCAAGCGGGTGCTTCTTGGTAGACAACATTTGCTAGAACATGACAATCTGTTCATGTCCTCCGAGTAAACAGCCTAGGTCTTACGGCCGTACAACAACAACAACAACAGGACAGTAAGGATGCAGACACTGTATAACCTGTCTTTGAGCAGGTAACATACTACCCAGTTGCCTAGGCTGCAGTAGATAATTTGTCTTAGGTGATTACCGCATTTACTCGTCGGCCAAAGGACCAACCCTACAAGAAAGTAGGGCAAACTAAGGAATTCGCGCCCTTTAGAAGCCGGTTACTGAGCACTCAGTTCATATGACCTTCAGGTAGCGAGAGTCATTACAAAGACCTAACACTGCCGACACCTGAGGCACAGTCCAAAGATCGGATTAATTGTTGGTGTACAGTGTCTCAATAAAACATAAGGGCCAGTGAGTTTGTTTATTAGCTAGTCAAGTCCGCCACGCCGCAGTGACGTTACACAGGCATTTTTGGCTTTGTATAGGGAGAATGCATCAAAAAAAGCACAGTTCCTGGAACACTGCCAAAAATGCAGTCGTTGGAAAGTGGTAATTCAGGGACATCAAACTGGCATTACAACCAATTGTATAATTCACGAGCTCTTTTTCCCTACCTAAAGCAGTATCAGTAATGTTCGAACTCATAATATTGGAGCATTGCGCTACCAGTTACTGTTGTCTACGTAGAAAAGACGGGATCAAACTAGCAGTTATCATGAAATGTCTCAAAGTTCAATCTCACAATGGTCGACTTCAGATCGCATCTAACAACTGCACCCTTGGTTATGCTTCTGATATTCGAAGCACACACTTATTCGTGCCTTAATGCACAGAGCCTCTACAGTAAGTTAACTGATGCTGAGTCACATGGACCTGGTCATAATAACTGAGATCCGGATTAAAAACGGATTGATTTATGGTGTGATCTTTTTAGTTGGGGTGTGGTGTCCCACAAGGATCGGTGCAGCGACGGCGCCCGTTCCTGGGGCGCAGCGACCTGAAAAGAGTTTTCTCCTCCAGTTTCCTGTTTTTCGCCGATGATATCAAGATATGGTGGACGATTAAGAATGAAGATTACGATCTACTCCAACAGGACCTAGACGGCATTTATGAGTGGTCAACAAGAAAACTACTCCCGTTGAAGACACCTAAATGCAAAGTGATTCATCTGCGTCACTAGCCGGTGAGCACTTACAAGCCTGGAGTCCACACCTTGCAGAATGCTGCTCAGGACCATGACCTGGATATAACGGTACAGCAAGATCTCGGATGCTCAAAACAAGCAGACAAGGCGTAGAGAACCGGAAATCAACACTTTGGTCTTTTCCGCAGAGCGTTCGGTCGGTTTGCACCCTCAATCTTCCCCCAACTGCATAACGACTACATGCACTACACGTGGAATATGCTACCCAGACGCAGCAGCCGTGGCAGAAACAGGACCTCGTTGCTTTCGAAACTCCTCAACTAAGGGCAACCAAGAACCTCAGAGGCCTTTTTCCTCTGCCCTATCAGCTTAGACTGAAGTTTCCAGGAATGTACAGCAGTCGATATTGGTACTTGCGGGAGATGTCATCATGATTTATCAGATTCTGAAGACCCAAACCCCCATTTGTCGCCGACTGCTAGAACTGGACCACAACACTAACCTAAGAGGTCATCCTCTGAAACTGATAGTACTGTATAGCCATCTTGAACGCCGTAGAGAATTCCTTTTGCTTCCGTATTTGTCCGTCGTGGAGCGCTCTCTCAAATTATGTCTGCTCTGCCCCCAATTTGGTGATATTGAAAAAAAGAGTTGACGATAAGTTTTCCCATTTGCATTTCACTTTATAACTTTCCAGCTAGGAGGCTACAAAACGATTCCTTACCAAGATATTAATATGCGAACATCTTTGCTAATCTACATAAATCTATGGTGAGTCCACCAAAACGCTTTTTACTTTATCATGGAAGTTCATTTTCGCGGTAGTTTCATCCCACGCGACTTGTTAAGCTTTGCTTTTTTACCCGTAATACACCGTTGTTCCATAGTCCCATTGTCCTATGTAAAGATAGACCTGATAGGGGAGGCGGAGTAATTATTTACTATCGCAGTGACCCATAGTTCCAAATCAGTTGTAATCCAGAGATCCACGTTTTGGCTGGCTTTGGTGCTACTTGCAACTAAGTAGGTGTGACACGTTTGCTTGCCATCGTGTACTGCCTTCCGATCAACAGACGTCTAGATTCTGCTCTGAAAACTACTGTGGCGCAGCCTACCACTCAAGTACTCCTTGTGGGAGAGTTCAGCTTGCGCACTTTCGAGGCCCCAGCCTCCCTTGGTGGGCAAATTATGGCTGAACTGTAAGAACTAGTCCCTGGTCAGCCACTTCATAGACCGGCCATTCTGGACCTAGTGTTTACCAATGAGGAAGTTATAATCGACACGGTAAAAGTGATTGGCTCCATGGAATATAGCGATCATGCGACACTGCTTTGCATTTAAGGCTGTTGCCTAGACTACGTCAGCGATGACATCGAAGAACCCTGTTTCGTAACGCAACACATCATGTTATCTGACTACATCAAGACTGCTGATTGGTTGTTCTTAATTGATCAACTTCCTGACACCGTCAACGAGTTCGTCAACGAGTTCAGCACACTAGTAAAAAACGCATTAGACAGCAAAATTCTTTGCCTTAGAAAGGTAAACTCCTTCATAAGGAATAAGATGTGGAGACGAATGAATGACATACATTTTGATGAGCAAACCAATCTAATCCAAAAGTTGAGGACAGAAAATTACACACAAACGAGTGGAACGATTGCGTCAGACTAGTCTGCGAGGACAAATAATAAACCTACAGTAATTAACCAAGAACTTCTGCTTCAAGTGTAGGTTATTTTACATGCATGTTTACAAAAGCATCAAATGAGAACAACCAAATTTAAGACCATTTTGGACGATTCGTTGCCACGTCAACGTTAGGAGGACGCCTACTGGACGTATACTTTTTAGCAATTCTACATTACCAGCTTTTCGTTTCACCATCATTTGTTTGTTGATATTTGTTCAAAAGCAGCATTTCCTCAATTTAATTGGCAGTCATACGTCGTTCGTAATAGACGTTTTCCCAGTTGCGATTTCCGCAAATACCGTCTTCCCGGGCAGGCGTGATTGCCTCTTACTTTTATCGTTTCTCATTCGTTTGCGTCATTCAGCGTCTCCTGTGTTGTTAATCGGCCACAAGGTTTTATAGTAGCTTTGCTTCTACCAACACTGTACCTGATTAAAGGAAGCAGTATTCTCGTGCATGAAATTCTGTCATGGCTAGTCTTTCGTGTTCTCATTTCTGTCGTGGGGCGCGAACAGTTGACGGCGATATAATAGTTAAATACAATAGGGATATTCAGAATTCGTCAACAAATTCAATCGGCTGATTACGAGTGCTTCAGATACAAAGGTTTGCAATGCGCCAAAAATAGTATTTTTCGTAAGCAGCAGGACTCGAAATTGCATGGCTGTGCGAAACGCAGTATGTCAACCGTACAGAGTATATCCCACGCGGGAAGCCTGTGGCAATTACGTAGCCACACACAAACACTGCACTCAACAGTTCAGAGAAGGCAAAGCTTTAAATAAACAAAACCTCGCAAAAACCTCCAGCGCTAATTACAATCTGTTGTACAAGCACGTCCGTAGCCTTCGTAAGGGGATGCAGGTATTTCATCTGCTCTAAACGGCTGATGGGCAAACAAGAACGGCTATAGAAGCAGCAAACGGGTTGCGGAAGCATTTCAGCGGGTCTTGCCATCAAGCAATCATCCAGCTTTTGCTGCCCCGTCATCAGAACTCATCGATAGCTATTTAACTTCGAAAGCTGTATTGAAAAACTAGACGTTTACGCACAAATACAGCTCCTAGTGTGTCGATGCCATTCGCGCAGAGGCACTGGGATCAGCGGCAAGAAAACTCGCTGAACTTTTGTCTCAGTTATTCCAGTGTTGCTCAGACCAGAACTAGGTCTTTGGTATGTGGAATCTTGAAATAAAACTACGATTAAGGAAAGTGGAAGCAGGGCTGAGACTTCAAACTAGCGCCTAGTATCTCTCCTTCCCTTAATGCCCAAGGTCATGGAATCCATCGTTGCCGATACGCTGGTGTGCTATCTGGAAAGCTGTTGCATTATTACTCCCGAGCAGCATGACTTCCGGCGACAGCGATCGTGTGCAGCTAATTTACTGATAGCACTGATTAGTTGGACCGAATCAGCTGACGCCGGAGAGGATGTTGTCGTTGTCTGCTTGAATTCGCCGACAGCACTCGCCGGATTCTCCTTTCCAAGCTCCAGTATTACGACATCGGTGACCCTCTCTTTAGCTGGGTGGCCAAAGTACTCTTTCAACGGGAATTATTAGTTGGAGTAGGCAAAAATAAATGCTTGACAAGTTGCGGAGGATGGTTGGGATGAAACTTACAAGATAAAGGCGCAGTGTTAACAAAATGATGTGTAATTTGCAGGACTGGCCAAGAGGTTTGCAGTAGCAAAAATTTGGATATCTCTACCTGGAGTTTAAGAGCAATTTGATACAGTCCATTGCTCATACTGTGCTTATGCTGCCATTTGATGGTCACGGGCTACATCATGTAGTGTAACTGTATTAATGCACCATCAGGTCATCCTTTGAATGGTGATGAGGTGGGATATTATTTACCTTCGTTTAGTGGCAGTTACAGGGTGCGACACACGGAGAAAATATTTCCTCAACGATCTGTTCCAAACTGTGTTTGCAAACGTGGCCGAGGGTTGTTGGAGTATATATATATATATATATATATATATATATATATATATCGAACACAAAAACTTTCTGTCCAGTTTCTTACTCACAGTATTTGAAATTTTTTGACAGTTTGTTTTATTATTAGTGGTAAATCGTTGTAACACGTTGAGAATACTGAATACTGAATGGAAGCAGCAATATGAGATATCTCTGTACATGTGCATCTAACATTTCTAGGGTGCAACGACCGATTATTTTGGAGAACATTCACGTATTTCATGTCGACAAAGGGTTAGACCAGAAATTACTTGAATTCGGACACCGACTATGCACCAGGTACGTGCGGCGTGAGGTCGTCTAATATATTCACAACTCTTTGTGGTATAGTTGGTGAGTGACCCGCTTCAAATCCGTTACCACAAGTTTGTACCGTTGTCCTCGACTGCTGTTTGGTGCGCGCATACGGAGTAACGGCTTTAACATGGGCAACTACCAACATGTACTATGCGGTGCACCTTGATTAGGTCACATCACCATGGATGATAAAACTGGGTGTAAGGTCCTAGCTACTTGCATAAGTTTCCTTATGACACATCTCGCAAGGTAGGGATAAGCCTGGTGGACATCCGTCTCCCACTTGGGTCCTGAGCCTTGACTTCCTGAGACTCAAATCAGCGACAATCTGCATCGCTTAGACTTCAATCGGAGAGTCGTGGACAAGTGTTTTGCTAGTTTTCTATGCCTTTTCTCCAAGTTGAAAGCGGTCCGCCGCGTCACCGCTTCTAGCCTTGTTCAGCAACCACAAACAATGCACCAAGCGGACGATGTTAAACAGGCACCGCAGTTAACGCAGTGAGATGAGTTCCGCGAGCTAGTGGCTACCTCCAGTGCTAGGGACTTTCCCGTCCGGTCGCATTCTCTCAGGCTTCCTGCTCAGATCAAATTTACTGTCACAAATTCCAACACACACGTGTGTAATTACACACATTCGAGCCAGCTCCACATAGGCTATTTAGGATCCAGGTTGTATGGAGCACCTTTTACCTACATGTCACAGTTTCCGCACCGGCGTACTGCTTATGCCTTTGCTGGCTAGCAACCTCAGGAATCACAGATCTGCCTTGTTATTTCAAGGTGCGGGTTTGAGCCTGCGTAGGGACTTGGAAAACCTAGTAGTATCATTGGTCCGCGTGCGACTGTGGCAGATTGCTCTTCAGAAAAGCGGCGATACTGTGTACCGGCGCACTGCTGATCCCTTTTTCACACTCATCCCCCAGAAAAGCACATGCGCAAGATTTTGAACCCCGAGCCACATGGTAACATTTATGGTCTCAAACAAAAGCCAACTTCGAGATTTATACGAAAAAGCATCAACCATAGCTGTCGACCACCAAGTGAAGCAGCTATCAGCTATTTTACGGTCTTTATAGCACAGACGCTTTGTCTACAGCGCAACGAAAGTATCGAGCGAACAAAGCAGTCGCTTATACCTGCCGCACATACACTGGATGCACCGAACTAGCAACGCTGAAAGTGGTGGGGCCTAAAAATTCGATCGTTACTTTTCTCGTTGGAATAGTATTTTGCCCTACCGACTGCAAACCAATATTTTATTTGTATCTTTGAGGCAATTTATTTTTTGCGAATTAGTAGCAAAGTCTCTCCTGTCCTACTTTGTCAACCTTTTGAAAACGTTACGCCTTACTGCCTTAAACCCGTACTTCCTCCAAAATGGTCTTAAGTTCAGGAACACCTTTAAAGTAATTATGAAGAAACAGCTCGACAAAAAGGGAAAGCATCGTGCAGATTAGCAATCTGGTTTCAATATTTATTCTGAGGATAAGTCCCACTGATACTTTGATAAAAGCACTGAACTCAGTATCGTTATGCCGCGAAGTGAGTATTCAAATATAAGAAACATTCTGTTACAAGAAAGTTGGCTTTAGACTGACTTGGAAAATGGAGTTACTCAAATCGATGATTATTTTCCCTTCATGTCTGAGTGCCATGGAAACACTCAGTTTCGTGGTGGTGGCTGTAATAATTACGTTAATCAACCTTGGTGCAATGCATCAACCGTAATATTCACATACTCAATTTCTATAAGCTGACATTTAATTGAATGCAAACGAAACTGTTTACTTAACATTTAGTTGCTCATCACTGGAAAAGTCCACATAACTCCTGACACATATGAGTCAGAGTAAAAGCTTTTTGTGGAACAAGTTTCTTCCATGCTACTGTAGAAATAAAATTATGCTATCTAGGTTGTTGCTGGCGACTTTAATAGGAAAGATGCAACATTTCTGAGGACACTGCTTGGTAGACCCAGTGACATTTTCAACCAAACAAAATATCCAGTTGACGCTGTATACACAAACGGCAGTTGTTTTTTAATACAAAAACGGGCTCCTTGGAGCCGCTCTGACCATTGTATTTTAAGATTGTGTCCAATCAAATATAACAGATCAAATGTTTTCAAGGTGACTAGATGCCGGAACAAGATAATCAAAAGGCGAAATTGCTCTTTAGAAAATATCACAACTCTACGGACGATTTCCTTAACTGATTATCCGGTATTTAACAGCGAGCATCTGTCGCTTTAATGTGACCACCTTGCAGAATACATCAACTATTGATTTGGCTTGTGTTTCTCTGTTAAAATCGCTCTACATAAAGACGGATAAATTCTAATCACCACTGCTGAGGTGACAGAAGGATGAATGAATGGGCTTACAAGTGCAAGATGGTTACTCATGTCAAGAGCCTAACCTCAGCAATTAAATCTAGGAGAAAAAGTTTAAACTACTTATATGTTGAAGCGGTTCTAGGTAACCATTACTGTTGTGAGCTATGAAAATTTTTGAGGCAGCTCTGTGGTAAGAGCGTCTGCAGACAGAGCTGTAAAATGGATGTAGATTCTGAGTATAATTCCGCCTCATGAAGCTCACCGCCTGCTTTCCTTCATTTGCTCAAGTTCAGCTGCGCATTTCGATCAAAATAACCTTCAAAAGGAACTCAGAAAATTAGATTCAAACGAACCTGGTGGTCCGGATGCTCTCTCACTGTTGGTTTTGAAGGAGTATGCTGATTCCTTCAGTCGACCTTTAACATATCCCTTTAACAAATGCCTCACTATGGATATGATCCAGGACATTTGGAAATCTGCCAGTGTCCAAATATAGATATCAAAATTATTGCTTGATTGCATGCACATCTGCTCTTCTAAAAGTTTTTGAAAGATCTTTAATTCCGAAGATTTGTTCAGCCGCTCCAAAAGACGGTATATATCGGTTTGCGCATAGACCTCAGCGCTCTACATTGCATGTAGTGGCATTTTTGTTCATTTTCTAGCATCTGAATTAGACCAATAATGCAATTCCGCACGGCTTCTCTTCTTTGATCATTCGAACACATTTGGAAGCCTGGAAAGGTCAAAAGTGATGAACCTCCCATTCGAAACTTGGGTTCACCCGGGTGTGTGTAATCTCTTGCGTGAAT
The DNA here is from genome assembly GCA_944474145.2 of Dicrocoelium dendriticum. NCBI lineage: Eukaryota > Metazoa > Platyhelminthes > Trematoda > Plagiorchiida > Dicrocoeliidae > Dicrocoelium > Dicrocoelium dendriticum. The sequence continues at coordinate 148,015,502 of OX104064.1, forward strand.
GTTTTACGGGTCATGGTCAAGTTATACGGTAATAAATTCTGTTTACTGTGTCTACTGTGACGTTCTGCAGGGAGTAGTCCAATTGGCTTCTCTATTTTCCTTATAGGTTGAAGGATTACCGAGAAAAAGCACGTTTATAGGAAGAAAATGCATTGACGACGTTGTGCTGAGATTTATGGCCCCCCAATTCAGGAATCTTCAAACAATCAACGTGGGTTGGAAGTTCTGTTAGAGTGGTCTTCATCCAGAATCGATACACTTAACGCATCTAAATATAGTGATGCTATATTTTCTTTCCTTCGTGGCGGTAAGTCGCAGTCACTGATAGATATCTTCTTAACCCTTACTGTGAACGAATCCCTAAGACCCACATCATTCACAGTCAAGTATCCCGTCGTACAGTCTCGTTGCGACGAGACTGGACCTTAACGTGGTGCGACGGTTTGCGTACCTCATTGACCCATTGAGCTATACTGGGTGATGCCTCCAAGCATCTTGAGAGCTACTCCTACCAGGTTGGTCAATGGTGAGAGGTCAGACAAACTCAGTCTCCTGGTCCTCCAGGTTGGGGGTTTGAAATGGGATGGCGTCCATTTCTGTAAAGCTAAATCACTGCCACCCCGCTGCCTTGCGGACAGGCTTTTGAGCCAAAGGCTTTGGATGAGGACCCTAATCGTTCTCCTGTCTAGGTCTGGGAGCCCTGGCAGTATCCCAGCCCACATACAAGCATGACATTTTCTTCAAACATAAACTTCATCCTGCATCGGCCGTCGCGCAGATTATCAAGGGTCGCCTTATCTGCTGCATACAGCAGGGCGGATAAGCGAAAGCATGCTACTGCTGGCGCCTCCCTTCTTTCTTTTCCACCTTTTTCTCTTACTCCCATCCCGGCCCCCATTACTAACCTTCCTTCTATAATTCCCAGCTTAATTGACAGCAACCGAAGTGCTACTGGAGTAGAACCATCTGCAGCCACCATCCCACAGCACCTATCGGACACCTATCGGCAAAAGTTCCTTATAAGGCCACGCTGTCCCGTTTCCATGGCGACATTCAACGTCCGCACTCTAAGACAAACAGGTCAGCAGGCTGCACTCGCACGCACCTTGGACACACTGGGTGTTGATGTGTGTTGTGTGTCCGAAACTAGGAGTAATGACCCTAACGGGGTTATTGAATTGACTGCACCCGGCTTATCCTCTCGTTATTGGTTGCACGCATCCGGAGACGCCGATGCGGCACTCACGGGTCAAGCTGGTGTAGGTATCATTCTCAGCTCCAAGGCTGAGTCATCATTGGTTGATTGGATTCCGGTGAACAGCCGTTTATGTGCAGCCCGTTTGACGACATCAGCTAAGGTGAATTCGCGAAGTAAAACAAAACGCTGTTTGTTTGTGATTTCTGCTTATGCTCCCACCGACTGCAGTTCTAATGCAGTCAAGGACACTTTCTATCACGAACTGAACACACTGCTACGCAGTGCTACTAGTTCAGATATTACAGTACTTGCAGGGGATATGAACGCACAAGTAGGGCGTCTGAGCTCGTCAGAAGCTCAGCTGGGTGGTAAGTATGGACTTAACGCCGAACGGACTGACAACGGCGAGCGTCTGCTGCAACTGTGTGCGGAGCACCAGTTGTTTCTTACTAGCACTGCTTTTAGACACAGTGGGCGCCGAAGTGCCACTTGGTGTCCACCTGTAGCTGGTCAGCGATGGACCCAAATTGACCACATAGCCATAAGTTACAGGTGGCGCGGTTCCATTCTGGATTGCCGCTCGTACTGGAGTACCTGTGTCGCATCTGACCATGCCTTGGTGCGCTGTCGTTTCTCCGTGAACTTTACCGGAAGGCGCACAAAGCGTCTCCCCCGATTGGCAACGGAGAAATTGTCCCAGCCCTCTGTCAGGCAAGCCTATCAAGAAGCACTGCATAGCGAACTCTCGCTGTCTTGTCCTAATGATACTGAACTTCAGTGGAATAAGATCTCGGCCACTATGCACGACGCAGGAGCATCTGCTTGTGGCACTATCAGTCGTCATCGCACCAGTCACTGGATATCCGAGAGGTCCGTGAACCTTTTGGAAGCTAGAAGGCACCTCCCGGCTGGTTCTGAACACAATGTGACCAGACGGGCTATTAGGCGTGAACTAAAGCGGAGCTTACGTGCTGACAAGGAAGCCTGGTGGACCAGTCGGGCTCAAGAAATGGAGGAGGCAGGAGCAGTAGGCAATTACCGGAAGCTCTTCCAGCTTATCCGCACCACTGGTCCGAGAAAACCAGGCGTCAGTGAGACAATCAGGGACAGCGCGGGTGCGCTGATACACAATAAGGAGCGCCGTATGGCTCGTTGGGCTGAGCACTTTGAACATCAGTTCAGCTGGCCCCCTGCTCCCGGACCTCTTCCTACTCAGGTGATGCAGGACGAGCCATGGACGGTTAGTTTAGAGCCTCCGTCGCAGGCCGAGGTCCGAAACGCGATCACAGCCCTTAATCGTTTTCGTGCCGCTGGCCCGGATTCCCTACCACCTGCACTATTTAAGGATGGTGGTGAGGTCCTCTGCAAAGCACTGACCTCCCTATTCGAACGTATCTGGAACGAAGAGAGTGTGCCGGCTAATTGGAGCGAATCGATTATAGTGGCAATATACAAGAAGGGCAGTCGCACAGACTGTGCGAACCACAGGGGTATTAGCCCAACGCCAGTTGTGACAAAATTACTGGCCTCGATTATCGTTCGTCGCCTCACTACAGAACGGGAATCTCGGATCAGAGAAGAGCAGGCCGGTTTTCGCCCAGGACGTGGCTGTATAGACCATATATTTACTTTGCGGCAGGTGCTAGAGCAGCGCCACGCATACCGCAGACTGACAATAGCTGTGTTCCTCGATTTCAAGAGTGCGTTCGATTCAGTCGATCGATCGATTCTGTTCGAATTACTTGCGCGGAAAGGTGTTCCCACGAAATATGTGAACATCCTTCGTGCTCTATACTCGAACACTACAGGCCGCGTCAGGGTCTATGGTGTTCTATCGGATAGCTTTTCGACCACAAGTGGCGTTCGACAGGGTTGCCCGATTTCCCCACTTTTGTTCAATTTCGTCGTGGATTCTATCATGGAGTGTTCCCTTGCGGAATCTCACGATGTAGGTGTTGAAGTGCTGCCTGGTGAACGGTTAGTTGATCTAGATTATGCGGACGATATCGTCTTGCTTTTCGACTATGTTGAGGCGGCACAATCAACCCTGAATAGCCTGTCCAGAGTGGCCTCATTATTTGGTATGCACTTCGCACCTTCAAAGTGCAAAGTGTTGCTGCAGGACCACCAGCCACTCGATGACCCCTTGACGCTTGCTAACGAGGAACTCGATGTGGTTGATCAATTCACTTATCTTGGCAGCTGCATCAGCAATGATGGGCGCATAGAAACTGACGTTAGCTCAGGCATTGCAAAGGCCAGAGCTGCCTTCTTGAACCTGCGTCATCTTTGGCGACAGAAGGGAGTTTCCCTCCGTCTGAAGGGCCGTGTATACAAGGCCACAGTGAGGGCCGTTCTGCTCTATGGTAGTGAAACTTGGCCCCTTCGGTCTGACGATCTGAGGCGCCTTCAAGTCTTTGATCATCGTTGTTTGCGAAGCATTGGTGGTGTCGGATGGCACCAGCGTGTCCGCAACGATGATGTGCGTAGGCGAGTACTAGGTGGTGATGATCATGCTAGCTCCCTAGAACAACAGATAGCACTGAATAAGTTGCGTTGGCTCGGGCACGTGCTACGCATGCCTGGTCACCGCTTACCTAGGAGGGCCTTGTTCAGTCTACCAGGTGTGGGATGGCACAAGGCTGGAGGTGGACAGAAGTTGACTTGGCAGCGGGAAATGAAGTCACTGACTACCAAACTGGGTGCCGTTGGTCCGTCTCGCCTTCCGGGTTGGAGTCCACGTGACTCACCTTGTGCTTGGCTCGAGACTTTACAGGACATGGCTCGCAACCGACACCAGTGGCGCGTCTGCTGCCGTCTCCTAATCGGATTGTCTGTTTAAAGTGTGTTTGGTGCTGAGTTATCTGCGGGGTAATGGCTGATTATGACGCGTGGCAGTGAAAGCCGCAAGGAAGCTGTCTCGCCGATGCCGCCTTATCTTTGCACGATAGCCAGCTGTTTGTGACGGTATGTTGTTAACACAAGGTGTAGGCGCCTTGACCCTGAATGTTTGCTTAGGGCATTAAGGTTTTCAGGTAAGTCCCCCTTCTCTCCCTCTTCTTATTCTTTATTTCATAGGTCCTCATGGTTGTATGGCAGCGAAGCATCAGTTCAAATGGCTGATGTACTGCTGTTGATGATGATGATGATCCCGTCGTACTTCGTCCCAAAACCGTTTTTGGTACAAACATATCTGTAAAATGTTCCAGAAAATCAGAAAACGTTGCATTTGCGCCCTAAAACCTAAGGTGTTTTCAGTATCGCGAACTTTGATATTAGAGTTTGTAACCCTTTGCATTACCCGCAATCGGTTTTATTGCTCTCCAGTCATCTTTCATGGGCTGCTTCAGAAGGGTTACATTTTATTGGCGCGTTCAATAAAGCACAATTCCAGATTCAGCAGCTTGCCTAGAGGTACATTAATCTGTTTGTTCATTGTTATACGTCTTGATGCAATACATATCTTCTAAGGTACGCAATGATTGATTACATCCACTGTACACTGAGTCTACGCTCACTTTCTCTTCTACGCGCTCCAAACTCAAAGTTTTATTTTCCCGTACTTTATCGTATCGTAATACTGCCTTGCGTTATAGGTTACGTTTGCTTTTTGACCCAGCGATAGTCATAGACATGCCGCGTGAGCGCTTCTTTTAGTGACGGTTGTGTATATATTCCATATTTCTCCCCACTTACGCAAATTCTATTAATATTTCCAACCACTAAGTTCTCAGTGGTGGTGCAACTGCTACCGAAGAAGCCTGTAAGGCTCATAAAGCTTATCTTTATTTGACTTGACAGCGTGAGTCGACTTTAGTTAGACAGCCAATTCAGCGCACAGAGGACAGACGAAACAAACACGTGCGGCAATTGAGTTGAAAGGTATCGATCGACTCAACGATTTGCAACGATTTAGCGAAGGTGACAGTAGTATATTCTTACAATTCACGCCAGAAATATGTACCAACCGGAGTGCGATTGTTAAGGTTAGCGCCAAAGTAACCCGAGGAAACTCCAGGGTTCGGAAAACCGAAGTCAGACGAAGAAACAGAACAGTGTTCGAACGTGTAACTGTGCGACAAAAAACGAATCAAATTCATGTTCCCAGTCGAGTGTAAAAATGGATACGGGTGGGTATACAACCTGTCACAAAAGTCTGTTCATTGTACTCTGTTAATGCTGGATGAAGGATTACTCCTTCGGGTGTGAGGCAGAGCGCACTAAATTGCCAAATGTCCAATAGTAGAGGTTCGTCTATCTCAAAATGTCTCACCGGGTCACATGGGTGTAGAACGACCGCACATGTGTACTTTCCAGTGTCGTTCATCTCGAAAATGCTGGATCAGGCGTAGTTGGTTGCGTTGGAGTCAACCTAAGGCACGCCACAGGGCAAGTTCACCGATCGATACATACGGCGTGTCGGGCTCGTTGGAAAGGAAACAGGCGTGCAAACTCGAAACAGCGTTGCCTCATTACAGGGTTACTGCTGTGGAATGGTGGTGACACTTCGACAGGCGTAACTAGCCTGAGCAAGGAGTGTGCAATAGGTGCTCAGTGTTGTCCCAACTAATGACAAATGGGTTATTGGCAACGCTCTTGCATACTGAAAGTTATCTTCCAACAATCCACCTTAGCAAAATAAGCACTCTTTACAATTAGGCTTTGCGAATATGAAGTGCGACGTTTTGAGAAAGGAGTCTTGAAAAGTTAAGCCGCCTGAAGACTACTCACTGCCGCATAGCCTATTCTCACGTCGCAGTATTGATCGCCGTTGCAGGAAACAAGTGTGGTTACGCTGCCCAATTTGTTTCAGGCGGGACCATGAGCGTTCATATCCAGTGATGAGGAAATATGCCACTAGCACGCAACGGAGAAGCTACATTTCTAGGCAATATCTAATCCTCGGGGATACTGAAAATCACGAATTGCACAAAACGCGAAGCCCATTGGCTCGAAAAAATGAATGACAAATCGTGGGACCACGGCACACGCATGTCGGTTCTCACGCATGCCGTGCACCACAAGCTGTTATCCTTGTGGTACACATTATGCTGCATATTCCGAATGGCCATTTCAAAAGGATCGATAAGTTATACTGTCACGATCTGTATTATTAGTGAAAAGTGGTTGGACCGTCTTTCTTTCCCCTTTGTGTGACTGATAGGTTATTTTTTGGAAGCACTCGTCCCACGACAGAGTCTGTACACCGATGAACAGGATACAAATACGAAACCGCGTAGCCTAGTCTCACATCACCATCTCGTTCACATCCTCCCCGTATTCCTAAGGCACAATCATGAAAATCAAGTATTACCATTGTGAACCAAGTTGCATAGAAGTGGTCAGTCTAAGCGACGTCGAATCAGCATTGCTCGTGGATTGCTTTCTGGCCCGACGCACACTTGGCACCATTTGCCCGTGCACCAATGTAGTCCAGCAATCAGTGCTAACGGTGAATATGTATATTGACATAAACCGCGTAGAACGGTCATATGTCCGTCAACGACGAAGATGCTCAACGTGCCCGCTGGCGTTCTCCCTACACTGTGAAAATGAGCTGAGGCAATAGGCTATAACATTTTGCAAAGTTTCCGTGTTGATGGCGCGACATTCGTGGACAATACTTCCTAACAGTTGTTCCAGTAAAAAAGCTTGTTCTTGTAGGCACTTCTTTTCAAATAACCCAATAGGAAGAAATGTAATGAGTTCAAATCTGGTGACCGGGCAGGCCAATCTTTTTATCCACTGGTGACCGAACACCTCCCTAAGATAATGCCGCACCGTTTGTGCGTAATGGGCAGGTACTCCATATCGTTGAATTTTCGACGGGTAAACGGATTTCTTAAGAGAAATAACGCTGTATATTTCTTAGCATCCTTCTACAAAGAAATGATGCGGACCTATGTCATTTCACAGCTGCAGGCAGAAGGAAGTGAAAAAGCATCGTCAACGAATGTCGCGGGCTGTTCATTGGTTCAATGGTGTATGATGGGATAAAAAGCTTAATTTACAGCACCCACAGCATGGATATGCAAAAGAAAATTAAAATCAAAATGTTCCAACGTGGAACGTGAAGTACCAGTGGTTAAATCATTGCACTTTAGCAAAGTGTTGTGTATCGTTTATCACTAAGATGAAAATCTAAGAATCTTTCGAAGGTCGTCATGTCTGGTGCGTTCACCACATATTTTAGTAATGCATTCCAGTGAGAACAGATTCTAAGTGAAAAAATACTTTCTACAATTTAAACGGGTGTTGCGTCATTAGTTTCAGGTAGTTGCCTGGGTTTTGTTTGTAAGGGGCTAGAGTCAACAGTGATGTACATGGACGCTCGCTTTCGGTTAGTATCCGGTATGTGAGAGTAAGATCTCCGCGAAGCCGTCGGTACTCGAATAAGAACACACCGAGTACGAAGACGCAGTTCGTAACTTATACCGGATAGTCCACGCGTTGCCTTTGTGGCTCTTCTTTGGGGCTGTTCCAATAAGTGAATGTCTCGTTTTAACCATGGACACCAGGCTTGAATTGCTTATTCAACATGAGGAGGAATGTAGGAGTTAATCAGCAATGGTATTAGCCGTCACTCAAAAGTGCCGAGAGCTCGCCTCAAAAGTCGCAAGTTCAAGTTCGCCACACTTGCTGCTTTAGAACATGGAGCGAATTGCCAAGACTCTCTTGCAAGATTATACCTAAGTCGCGTTCACTAGTCACGTGTTGCAGGACATGATGCCTCAAAAGGTATGTGTTGATGAAGCTGCTGCGCACCGTCAGCAGGTGGCACTTTGCAGGGTTCAGTGGGAGCTGGTTCTTTTCTGCCCATTCGTTAATCCGGGTCAGATCTTCCTGGAGGCAGACACGGTCGGATGCTGAGCGAATTGCTCTCCATATTTTAGCATCGTCTGCAAATATTTGCATTGGAGGTAGAATGTCTGCTGGAAGGTCATTAATGTAGACTAAAAATAGGAGCGGGCCGAGGACGCATCCTTGTGGCACATCACTGGAGACGCAAAGGCTTTCAGAATAGGTGCCGGCTACTCTTAACTTGATTGCTCTGTCGTGTAAGTAGTCTTCCAACCAGATGAGCAGGGAACCGTTGATACCGTAGGCAGCAAGTTTTTGGAGGAGAAAGAAGTGATTGGTCCTGTCGAATGCTTTAGAGAAATCCAGGTATATCACATCTATGGGCACTCCTTCATCAGCCGTCCTGGGCCAAAAGTCTCGAGTAATCAGCAAATTGGTGAGACATGATCATCTGCGTCTGAAACCATGGTGCGCATTAGGAATTATCTGTTGACTTTAAAAGCATGGCGTCAGTTCATCTGTGATTACCGATTCCATCACTTGATAAACCAGGAAGGAGAGTAATAGGTCGGTAGTTAGCAGTATCCGATCGCTTACCTCCTTTATATATTGGAGCAACAATTCCAGTTTTCCACTCAGATGGGAGTGTATGGGAGTTAAGCAGACCCTGGAAAAACGTTGCAAGTGGTGCTGCTATGGTGGGAGCAAGGGTTTTTAGTAGTTTTGGGCAGATCGTGTCGATTCCAGGGGCACTGTGCTCTCGGAGAGACTGTAATTTGCATGCAACAGCTGCTGGAGAAAAGGTGACGCTGGATAAGCCAACGACATTGGTTGGGAGTTGATAGGGCGAAGGTTCCATGATATTTGTGGCTACCGAGCCAAACGGCAAGAGTAGAGCGTTCGCGGCATCCACAGCAGTAGTTGTTAGGCCACTGGCCGTCCTGAGTGGTGGTATTCCGGGCTTAACCTTTCTTCTGCCATTCACAAATCTGTATAGTAGGTTGGTGCTACTCGTAAATTTCAGCACCATGGTCTCCTGCCATTCGTACTTATCGACTCTAATGATTGACGTGCAGTAGTTTCCGATGACTTTGCAATTCTGCCATGTGATATCACATGGGCTTAGCAAATGTTGCCTCCATATTTCATCTCTTCTGTTGATCCATTTACGTGTTCTGCTTCGGATCCACGTATCGGTCTGGCGCGATGCTCGTAATGGTACAACCTTCGATGCTGATTGTATGACCCAGTTAACTTTGTCTTTCAATTCATTCCACGCGTCATTCGCTGAGCTGTGAGTCTGTAAGTCCCCGTCAACGGTTGCTGCTAAGCTGCGCAGCTTATAATAGTCCGTAATAGTTCGTCGAGTCTCTCTTTAGCAACAATACTGGCATAACATACATAACCAAATGTTAGGACTGAATGGTCGCTACGGCCCAGTGGAGGATCGTATGCTACTGACTCAACCATCAACTCTCCATTAGTCAGGATTAAGTCCAGGAGTGATGGCTTGTTTGAACTGCGATGTCTGGTTGCTCGATGCACATGGCTATACAAAACTGCCATATCCATGAATTCGAGGAGTTTCGATTTGAATGATGGCCCATTAAGGGACATTGATGTCGTCGAAGGAACATTAAAGTCACCCACTATAAGATAATGAGAGTACTTGTGTGAAACAGTATAGCGGTGGGCGTTTAACAGAATGTTATCGCTGTCTGCTGATGGGTTCGGAGGTCTATAGATAACTGCTAAGAGGCAAGCATCACTCTTCTTCTGTGAACCAACATCTCGACCTGCGAGCTGCCGTCGGTAAAACAGTGCGTCGGGAATAACAAGAGAATTTTCGGTGAGTGCCTCACATTTCCAATAATCTCCATAGTAGAGAACAACACCGCCACCGCGAGGTGGACGATCATTTCCAATGACTGACACCTCACTGAGTTCAATCTCTGGATCAAGTATGTTATTTTAAAGCCAAGTTGACACATCAGGAGCTCGGTTGGCTGTGAGTGACCGGTACAAATAGTGCCGGTCTGCTGAAGTTTTTTGAAGCGGTTGTTTGCACAGTTGGCTAGTTTGAGATAGGTACAATTGAGGCTGGCTCATCTGTATCTGGGGTCTGTACTAGTTGAAGGAATGGTCTTAACCGTACTTCTGGTGGCCCAAGTTTCCTGTTGTCATGCCATGCTTGGATTGCCACTGACACCATTTCGGGCGCAGCTAAGGTAAGTTTCAAAATTCGTGGCCCGCTACCTTGGTAGTTTGTGGTAGCAATTAGTCAGGTGACGTCAAAAGCCAGGACATCCTGCATGTCGTAGAGTTCTGCGATGTACCTCCGTTCTTCGATGTCGTGCTTCTGTCGTTCACTGTTATCGTCATGCTTCAATTCTGGCACACCATGAACCAGTACCACTTTCTTCATCTCATTTTGACGTGACGAACTAGGGTTGGATTTATGCTTCTGTCTTTCCGCCCATGGCCTGTCAGGAATAATGCGGGCACTGACAGAAGAGTTCACTAGCATGTGGCTTGATAAGAGAAAATCTTCCAGGTCGCGCGTGTTGCTAAACGTTACTCACACTAACCGAGGTTCCCCTACTTGTGGAGATGATGTATTTCGTGGAAGGCGTGTAAGACTAGTTGGGAGAACTTTCAGTCCGAATGCACAGGTTGTTTCAGCCCACCGGTTTTGCTCCTCGGCTTGTCTACCTTTTAGCGAGTCGCTAGTGGGTTCTGGGACGTTTGAACATATTACTGTCATCGCCTTTTGGTTGCGTAGTAATTGTTTGTTCTGCAGTTTCTTGTGAGCGTAGGTTTGTCGAGTGGGGTGTCTGGCTTGTCTTTCGTGGACGATAGGCCAAGGCTACAGTAAGAATTTTTACATGCAACGCCGTTAGTTACACTATCTGTAGGGGTCAATTGTTGTTGCCCAGCTACTGACGGCAGATACTTTGCAGAAGGGACTACACGATAGCTTCGGGCAAATACAACTCTTCAAGTAAAACGACGGTGGTCATTGCGAACATCTACTTCGTTGATTTTTATGCCCTTGAAACATACTTCATGTAAACATTTGTAAAATGCATAAGGATTAATTTCAATAGCACACTGTTGCGATGGATAGTGGTGCGAATACTTCGTCGGGATTGAATGAACGCTAAGAGAAAATAGAACAGGATGGGTAGTTGCGAAACGCGCGATCGCTCAATTGACCGACAGGCATCGCTGTTTATGATTCCTGTAAAGTTGACGGAGATTGAGGAGGCCGTAGAAGCTCAGTAGGCTGCATTATGCGCTTCTTGCAAACCAAGGTCACGTACTTCCGTCGCAAATGTTCCAACGTCACAGTGAACCAGTTGAAGCTACACAATAGTAAATCAAATTCACTGTGGTTCTGTTCAGTAGGTGTACTCATCCTACTGGTAAAGGATGTACATGAACAATCGCAGAAGTACGAAATACCAGTGGTAATGTTTGAACAAATGAGGAGCACTAAAAGCGCTTCATTTGAAGAAAGCGTGACAGAGAGTAAATCCCAGTCATTCCAATAAGGCCTTCCATTAAAACTGAGGAAGAAGGCTAGGCAGCGTGCAAAAAATGCATCATCAGTGACATTAAAGGTCAATACCCCAGATGCTCAAATATGCCTGAAATAAACACCATCATCATCATCATCATCATCATCATCATCATCATCATCATCATCATCATCATCATCATCATCATCATCATCATCATCATCATCATCATCATCATCATCATCATCATCATCATCATCATCATCATCATCATCATCATCATCATCATCATCATCATCATCATCATCAAGGTCAAGGCCACAGTCATCATCGTCATCACATCATCATCACCATCATCATCATCATCATCATCATCATCATCATCACCATCATCATCATCATCATCATCATCAACATCATCATCATCATCATCATCATCGTCATCATCATCATCATCATCAACCACAACAACAGTACATCAGCCATTTGAACTGATGCTTCGCTGCCATACAACCATGAGGACCTGTGAAATAAAGTATAAGAGGAGGGAGAGAAGAGGGACTTACCTGAAAACCTTAATACCCTAGGCAACATTCAGGGTCAAGGCGCCTACACCTTGTGCAAACAACATACCGTCACAAACAGCTGGCTATCGTGCAAAGATAAGGCGGCATCGGCGAGACAGCTTCCTTGCGGCTTTCACTGCCACGCGTCATAATCAGTCATTACCCCGCAGATAACTCAGCACCAAACACACTTTAAACAGGCAACCCAAATAGGAGACGACAGCAGACGCGCCACTGGTGTCCACTATGAGCCATACCCTGTAAAGTCTCGAGCCAAGCACAAGGTGAGTCACGTGGACTCCAGCCCGGAAGACGAGACAGACCAATGGCACCCAGTTTGGTAGTCAGTGACTTCATTTCCCGCTGCCAAGTCAACTTCTGTCCACTTCGAGCCTTGCGCCACCCTACACCTGGTAGACTGAACAAGGCCCTCCTAGGTACGCAGTGACCAGGCATACGTAACACATGCCCGAGCCAACGCAACTTGTTCAGTGCTATCTGTTGTTCTAGAGAGCTAGCATGATCATCACCACCTAGTACTCGCCTACGCACATCATCGTTACGGACACGCTGATGCCATCGCGTACAAGCAATGCTTCACAGACAACGATGATCAAAGACTTGAAGGTGCCTCAGATCGTCAGACCGAAGGGGCCAAGTCTCACTACGATACAGCAGAATGGCCCTCACTGTGGCCTTGTATACACGGCCTTTCAGACGGAGGGAAACTCCCTTCTGTCGCCAAAGATGACGCAGGTTTAAGAAGGTAGCTCTGGCTTTTGCAATGCGTGAGCTGACGTCAGTTTCTATGTGCCCATCGTTGCTGATGCAGCTGCCAAGATAAGTGAAATGATCAACCACCTCAACTTCCTCGTTAGCAAGCGTCAAGGGGTCATCGAGTGGCTGGTGGTCCTGCAGCAACACTCTGCACTTTGAAGGTGCGAAGTGCATACCAAATAATGGGACCACTCTGGACAGGCTATTCAGGGTTGATTGTGCCGCCCCAACATCGTCGAAAAGCAAGACGATCTCGTCTGCATACTCTAGATCAACTAACCTTTCACCAGGCAGCACTTCGACGCCTACATCGTGAGATTCCCCAAGGGAACACTCCATGATAGAATCCACGACGAAATTGAACAAAAACGGGGAAATCGGACAACCCTGCCGAACGCCACTTGTGGTCGGAAAGCTATCCGATAGGCCACCGTAGACCCTGACGCGGCCTGTAGTGTTCGAGTATAGAGCACGAAGGATGTTCACATATTTCGTGGGAACACCTTTCCGCGCAAGTATTTCGAAACAACCACCGCCAGTCCGATTACAATGACCACGGTCAAAACCTCATCCACCTTCCAAATGGTTCCCAAAATTCAGGTCTTCGACACCAGCGGTGTTTGGAACATGGTTGGAGCTGTTGTGAATCTTTGTCTTCTTCAATGAACTTGCACATTTCATCGAGTCGAATTTCGGTCTTTTTCTCTATGACGTCAAGCTATGGCGGGCGATCCGTAGTCGTGAAGATCACGATCTGCTGCAACAGGACTTAGACCGTGCTTTTGAGTGGTCTTAGGCAAATCTACATCCGTTCAAGGCGGACAAGTGCAAAACTATGCATGTAAGCCACAAGTTCACCAATGCATACTAGCGTAGAGGCAACATTTTGAACACCGCCCTACAGGAGTGCAACCTTGGTGGGTGGATGCAGGCTGACCTTCGTCGTTCGACGCACTCCTTGAAAGCGTCCAGAACTGCGAACTAACGCGTTGGTCTCTTACGGAAAGCGTTAGGGTGTTTCGACTCCTCCATCTTCCCTAAAATACTCAAATACATATAGGAGGCCCCATGCAGAATATGCGCTTTAGGCCTGGCAGCCCTGGCTAAAACGCAGTCTGATTGCATTGGAGACCTCGCGGCGAAGAGCAACCAAAAAGTTACATGTTTCGTTCCGGCAGCCATACTATCTGAGACTGAAAGCCCGTGGAGCGTACAGCGAGGGTGGCCGTCAACTATAGAGCTGCCTCAATCTAGCATACCAGATCTTGGAAAACCGGTCACACTTGCCACCACCTCCTAAAACGGCCGCAACATCAAACTGATCTGTTGCCAGCTGCAACTGGCCACACAGTACAGTCCGCTGGAATGCGGTCGGAAGTACGTTTCTCTTCCAATTTGTCTGTCCTAGACCGCTCCTTTGGTTTTTGTCATTCCTGCGTCCATGCCACCCATTTATTTAAAACGACACGAGGATGCAGTACACCTGTAGCATTATTTGATTCGAATTCTACTCATCGAGTACCGACAAGGCGCAGATAAACATTGTGTTCGGCAATCCCCACGAAAGCGGGGTAAACGGATTTACTGTTTCAAATTTCATGTTACAGTGAGTCCACAGCCGCGCATTTCACTACAGTGTAACTATTTTTACTGCACTTGTTATTCACAAAACAACCCACAGGACCTGTTAGTGCTTGGCTTCTTTATCCGTGTTGTGCCACTGTTTAATTGTTCCACCCAAAAACACGGTGTCTAGCTTCAATTTTGGTTACATGGTACATCCACTACACGCGGGCAATGGACCTCAAGCAACGGTGCTCAAAAACAGATAGTCTGCGCAGGTCAAAGGTAAGAAGACAGCAGATACCGCAACTGTACGTTAGTACATTACAGACAGTCGTACAATAAACCCGCACTTGGATGGAGCGAAGGATGTCAAAGCGGCACCATACATGCCTCAGCCCAGAGAAAGCGAAACGATCTCTTGAGATGCGCATAGAAACCTCGTGTCCGACATGCCCACCAGCAGTGATGCAGCTTCCCAGGTAGACAACCCGCTCCACAAGCTCCAATGTCTCACAACTAAGAGTGAGTGGAGATAGAGACATCTACCAGGTTTAAAAAAGCTTCGCAATTGGATGGGGCGAAATGCATACCATACACTGATTCTTTTAGTGCTAAGCGGCTAAATACAAGTTCGACGGCCTTCTGGCTTTCATCCAACAAGACGACATGTTAAAATAGTGCAAATCAACTAGACTGTATAGGAGAATTCCGACGCCATTGTTCAAGAAAGCTTCTAGATTATTCTCGAGGAAATTCTCAATGACAAATTCTAAGAGAAATGGTGTGATAGGGCATCTTCAGTAATCTCAATGGTGAAAACAAAAGAAGACGAAAGCTTGTCATAAGCTTTAACCATACCAGAGATCAAACTATACATAACACGCAGAACAAAAACAGCATTCGCGGAGGAGCCATTCCTCAACAAACAGTGCCACCGTGCAGGTCTGTAAACAGAATCGAAGACAGCCGGATATCCAGGCACAAAACAATTATTGGGTTTAGATCCACATGGCGGAGCTTGAAGAAATGGCGGAGTGAAAATTTGATCGGTGCAGCCGTGACCAGGGCAGAACCCAGCCTGTTTTTCCTGCTGTAGCGATTCGCACGTTTGGGACAGCCTGCGAAGTATGGTGGACACTAGTAGCCTTCAAGCGACTAGAACAAAAACTACCCCTCCATATAGGATATATTGTGCGCAGGCCATTTTTGAAAATGGAGGATAAAAATGACACCTTAAGACGAAACCTCCTCTTCAGACCAGACTTCAGTGAACAAAGCAAGGATTCATCGAACCAGCGAATATCCATCACATCAAATGGAGCAGTAGATCACCAGTTCCGCGTGATTTTTGAGAACATTCGTCGCAACTTGACTTAGCTAAACAGCCACTCCACACTCAGGAAAGAGCTGGACAGCCGTTTCGTCAGATTGAGACTCGTTAGTTGCGCGCATTCGCCGAATCCTTTCGGATTCGAATTCACGACCTTACCCTTGCAAGTCAGCAACTAATGCCATTGAGCCGTAGGTGATGGCGGTGGGCCGCCATGACTGATATTTAACTATGAGATAGCACGGTCCACTGCCATGCATGGTATGAACATGCAGAGGACCGGAATGGAGCTTCTACTATGGTCAGGTGCGGATGCGTTAATACAGGTAAAACGGCCTAATGTGTTCTTTGGAGGAAATGGAATGCAACAAAAGAAATCCCATAGTTAAGGCTAGTTTATCAAATACATTAGCGTATGAAATAACCTGTCTAACCATATGATGACAACCCACAGCAGCAGAAATATGTTGGAAAACGGTGAATAAAATTACGAGGGATTAGATTCAGTTTTGACTCACCAGGATTGGCTCTGAAAACAGAGTCCGTAGTCGTCTATATATTTGACTGTCTGTTCCACCTTCCAGCAACGCCAAAATCAGTCTGCACGAGAGTACCTGAGAAGAAGGGACGGAGCAAAACCAGCTGCTACAAAAGAAACGGACATCTCCAACTGCTTGAAAATGGTATCTTTCGGAAGAGGGAATGGCAGCACTCAAAGTAGTTGTACGAACTCTTTCGGAGTGCAGCCTAACTTAGAGTGGCGTAAAAGTTCATTTCTAATTTTACTGTAAAAATACTAGGTAAAAATTGCACGCTCATCGTACGCTTAGGCAATTGGGGTAGAGTGCGATATACGAAACTGTATCCTGAACCGTGGACATACAGAACACACGATACTAGGTTTGGATACCTTGCGCAAGTGCGCCAAACTCTACACAGTTGGCATTTCCTAGGCGGAGTCCAGTTCTACTGTGTTAGTTTATCAGCCAATACATGGGACTATTGCGTTCTCTCACTAATCGTCCGCGCCGTTACCACTGAGCCTTCTCAATAATTCGGACATGAGCTTACAACGGTAAACCTGTTAGTGTGAGGCAGCCATTCCACTTAACAGTCACGTTCGCACACAGAGGTGATTTGATAGAAAAAGCTGTCCACCAGTCAATAAAATAGAAAGGAGCGGACAGGTGCATTCACTTGGGCGCGTCAGAACCGCGAAATTGTCGTGTCTGCTGTCTTGGTTACACTGATGCAACTTCTGGTGCGAAGTACCTTCGCATAAATAACGCACCATATCATGATATTTTCAAATTAAATTTGTTCATCTTGGCAAGGGATCATAATTTTCTCAGGTGTATGCCAACTGTTTCACCGCAGTCATATGCTACGACAAACAAGTCAAGTAAAGAAAGTGCCTCGGGCGCGCAGGACGACTGAGTGTGCAGGTACAGCGCACACGCTTCGGCAACGTAGAAAAAGAAGTAGGGCCTAAAGGCAGTAGGATTCTCACCTTCAGCTTAATTCTCAGTGTTTCCTCTTCTGTTGTGGGCTCAAATAAGTGCTTTGGACTGCTGATAACAATTTTTCCGATCAGCTCCAATGCATCTGGATTCTCGGTAGCGATAAATTTTTGAGTGGCCGAACACGGACCTTGACAGAACGCAAGTAAACATGACACCACTAACAGCAGCAAGTTCACAATAGCTTGACATTGAGGTTTGGAGTAGCCAACATTTTGCGTCAAGTTGCGGCTTTTCAGGAGCGTTATCGAAGCTGGTGGGTTGTCTCTGATACTAAAATAATTGCTGCATTCTACTGCTCGTGTAGGAAAACGATCATGAGTGCCGGCTTCACTGTAGCATTGTGGACGAGTATGAAGGTTCTGAGCATGTTTCGGCATTTGTTCAGCGTGTGACGCGCCGTGATCTGAGCTCATCGACACGCCGAATGGAGTAAGTCTGGCAAGACATATGAGTAGCAGTTGTGTCTCTTCTATCAGGTTGTAGCTCGTCACATTGTGTCTTTGCACACGCAGGAGATCCTAGCCGGGAAGAGGAGTTTCAGTAAGGAGTAGTGTTGGGCCGACAGTGACGATGTTCATCAAAGGGAAAAAGTATACAAAGTGTGAATTAGAACATGGTATCAAATACAGACCATTTTAAATGCACACGCTATGAAATCCCACTCAGTTATTATAGTGGAGGTTTACTTAAAAAAGCAAAGGACAACAGTACAGTCTTCTCAAAAAAGCATGTTATAAATCCAAGAAGAGGAGTGAAATATACTTTTGGATTTCGTGCCACCAGCTTTATTACCCATGGCTCAATAGAGTAAATGCTACCTTTAACTCTTCCACACAAAGCAGGTGATACCACATGACTACCGTGGCATCTTCGGAAAAAGCCTTCATTCTGTGGGGTCATTGCGTGGCTGCTTGAATGACTTAGCCATCTTCTTAACTGACCGCACGAAAACAACAGTTTTTTGGGTGGACAAAATAATATAATAAAGTACCACAACCAGAAGGCATTAACAGACGTTGGACTTAGCAGCCACGTCAGTTGCAACTTCTGTTTGGTATCAGAGAGACACCCACCATCGACACATCAGTTGTACCGTGGGCATAAGAGGCGATACCTAACTGATGCTGCAACGTGATATTTGACGATCATGCTGAAACGCTTACCTGGAATCCCGCATGCTGCTTGGCACATAGTGACCGCATTAGCTTCAGCACGATGAGTAATGACTCATAGTTTTCTCTTGACAGCGAAAGTGGTTCCTGAGTGTTACCTGAACAAAGAAGGTGGATGTTAATGTAACTGACAACAGCACGAAAATTACGCATCAGCGTGAACCGACACAACGAAGAAATGGTGTCGTCGAACTTAGTAACACAGCAGCAAATACATTAGACAACAGAAAAGATCACTAGGCATTAACGTTATTCACTCTGTTACGCACGCATCTGTCATGTAAAAATATCACTTATGGTCGTCATACGGTTACCCTGTTAGTTTATACTGGGCCTTATCATTTCCTACTCTGAAATTGCACATATACGCTAAGAGTCAGTATTTACGGATTTGGCCACTTACTACTGAAAAGAGTAAATCCGTGGGTATCCAATGGGCGGAAAAATTTACTTTATTGGTTATGGCTTGTCTAGTTGCTACTCCATTGTCGTCATCTTAACTATATTCATGTAGCAGAAAGCTTAAAACATTCGAAAGGTAAAACCATCCCGTGATCCAAACTCCCTGTGTCATAAGTTATTCGTAATGTCTCACGCAGGTGCACCAGGAACGGCTGATGGGTTGATGGAGCGCAAGCTCCTGTTTTGCCAATAGCAAACAAAATTTTCCCCTACTTTTTATCTACTTGGCTTTGTATTGCCAGGAAAAAAGATAGATGATGGCTTCTCTTCAGCATGCATGGAGATCACAGGAATGCTTACTGTGCAGTTCTTTTGCGTGAAGTACGCGTCCATGTGGCTTGCACAAACATGAGACCAAAGCATGTATCCGACATTTGGAGGGGGGAACGAAAGTGACGGTGCTTCGCTCGTTATAAAAGCTTATTTGTGTGATGGCGTTGTGTAATCGCTGAAATATTGCGCGAAAGAATTCTCCGTTGTTGGTCCCATATGCAAGTAGGCGAAAAAATTCTTCCTAGTGTGGAAAACGGATGGGTCATATGAAGTAGCTCACACGAGTTACGTACACTGAGGCACAAGTGAGCCTAGCCGCGTCTGTTGTGTGCATGTGGATGAATGCATGTAATATTCAAATAAAGGTGACGACTTAGTAGCCACCATTTGAGCTTACAAGGTCTCCTCTCGATCATCTGGTGAACCAAGAGGTTGGCGTCAACACACGAAGTTCTATATGCATTAGAACGTGGTAAACATAACAGCTAACTGGGACGTTAAATATCAAGGAAAATGTTAGTACAGCCAAAATGTCTAAGGCGATCACTTAAGAGACCGACATAAAGTGGCCGCCTTGGGCAAGTTGTGACCATAGACAGGTTCATGCATAGGGACACTACTCATGGGAGAAAACCTTGGGGATATTTTTGCTGGCCGCCATAGACAGGGGACCCCCACAGACAGGTGGTCTGCATAGCAGGATGGACTGTGATGATAATAATGGTACGCGAATTTCATAGCATACGGGGGCCTGTCTATGCAGTAGGGAGTAGATTATTATGTACAGTTATTTATCATGCTCATGTATGCGTAGGATACGCAACCGGGAGTTTTAATCAAACCGCGTTGCTGGCACATTATAGGAAGCAATAGTTCTATTGATATTGCTGTTCATTTTTGCTTAACTAGTTTGTTCCCAAAAGCCATATTTTTCGGTCCTTCTTGAAAATCGAGTCCTTAGAGACGCGTCGGGCGAACTTTTGAGTGCAAACAAGGCCATAACGAAACCTGGCACGGAAGCAAACCAATTTTAGCACTACCTGAAAGAAGACGATTAGTTTGGTGATTTACATCAAGCAGTTTCGCCATTACCTCCTTGATCGCAAATTCATTGTGCGAACTGACCAGTAATTATTGATTTTGATCTGAAATTTTTATAATCCAGAAGAGCGCATCGTCTGTTGGCAGAAACAGTTGCAAGAATACCATTACAAATGTCAACATCTAGCTGGCATAAACCATGTCAATGCTCATGCTGTGTCCCGGAGATATCTCAGGGAGCATGTACCATGTCCCTCCTGTACGACCGCATACGTATCCGCTAATATTCCTAGCTCCTTAGTGACTGGCGAGTGGATCCGGTTGCCGTCAACCAACCCGGAGTTGAGCCAAATGTACGGCCGTATGTGCGAGGTGAAGACAGGCCCACGCATCAAGAACTGGCCGGAGTCAGCTGGGAAACAAAGTGCCTCTGGTTACTGGCCTCATTAACCCTTGGTGAATGGCATCCTGTACTTTCCGAACTGATCTGCTTGCCTACGGTGAATAATCGTTCCCACAGTTGTAAATAAGGAAGTACTACGACGAATATACGAGGGATTGAGACAAACCGGACAAAAGGTGGTATATGCTATTATATGTCCGTATTGCTGATCACCTTTGCGGCGTGTCATTGCAATATATCGCCTGTCGTGCGCCGACTGCGCACGAATCATGAACCTCACAACTACCTGGTGTGATCCGTCGCAGCCGATGACCAAAGGGATTTCCAAACGATATAGTGGGAATTGAGCTCATCAGCGTCTTGCCCGGGACCTCTAGGGGATACCGACATGTTTTGGCCATGGCAGATAACTGAGTAGTGTAAAACTGTCTCCCTGCGTAATGTAGATACGTGAAGCATTGTACAAGTTTTCTTCGGCAAGTGGGTGAGGAGATGGAGCTCATCATACTAAATGCAGTCAGAACGCATAATTATGAGCGAACTGTGCCATATTTTCAACATCTGAAAAACTCGAACGACCACCTATCACCCAGAAGACAGTACAATATTTGAGTGAACCAACCGCATGCTAAGAGTGTTATTGCAGCCGGCTTCAAACGAAGGGACCTAGGGAATGGGATACTAATTTACGGACATGTCTTCTGGTCTATTGAGCCGCCGTTCACTTTTCTACAGGACCAACACACCATGTTATGATGACTGGACGCGAACTACGTTTTCCCTCCTACACACTGTTACCCGCATCGCCTCATGAATCTCTTATCGTTTCCGAACATATTCTTCGGACAAAGTCCAGCCTGGTCCTCGCACATCGGTTGGTGCAAACTCTCTTGCAGACATTGTGGCGTCACCAAAAAGCGTAATTGATCGCAAGGCTTCTGGAAGCCCACTCGAAACCGGTGATACAGTTTGGCTTAAAACATTGCTGATACCTATAAGCGTACCCACGATGTTCCAACTCAGCTGGGAAGTGCCGTAGTTAGTGCAGGATTTGTTGTCGGACATCAGCTACCGAATAGGGAAACATAGCTCACCAGACTCATTGAAACTTGCACATTTATATAGACTGAAGTCTGCTGGGCCTTTAGCGGGCGCAGAGGGCAGCGTCTACTAAAATGGGAAATATTGGCGTTTGTATTCCATGCCGAAATAAAATACGCCACTTTATAGCGCAGGACACGTCTCCAGACAATAGGTCATGATCACTGACCGTTAAGTGAAGAGGGCACAGATATGTAACTTTGCATTTGGCCTCCCACTCCGAACTGGTTTGCGTGTCGCCAACTTGATAACGTTTCGCGCGGACCTCCATTGTGTGCCCTCCCCTGCGCGTGTTACTGTTTGTTATCCACATCGCATCTCCCCACGTCGTGTTTCTGTTTGTTGCAATTACTCATCCATAGTTTGCGTTATTTCTTTGCTGCGCTGGAGTGAGTTTAATTGGTCTATCGTGTCCCATTTCGTGTGTGGCTGACCAACTACCTTGGGTCTTTTGAATGTACATTGACGATATCACCGAAAACAGCTGTGTAGTGAGATGGTTTTTCTGGTAATGTGAAGTAAAAGGAACTACAGCACAGCCGAAAGCAGCGATAGGTCATCCGGACGCTGAAGCAAAATCACCAAGCAACATCTTTGGAATGCAGGACAATAGCCAACAGTACGGCACACACGCACCGCGCAGTGTATCAACACATCCCTAAATTGATCGTGGGCGAAGATGCCATCCGAAACCAACCTAGGGGGGACGCGATAACCCGTTGGTTAATGGTCAGAAAAATATCACTCTCTACCGTACGTTTGATAAGAGTCTTTCGATTTTGCTCAGTCGCCTTAGATCAGCCGCGCAGGTCAGGGTGAGATTGGAGCGCACTAATTTGCCGACCCACCAATGGCATGTAAGTCTACTGTATTTACTCACCCACGCATGTCTGGGGGTGTGAATACGACGTGAGGACGCATAGTGGTGCATGTGTCCTTGAAATATGTTAATTACCCTCGTCGATTTCGACACCGGTCAGTTCAGATTGGGTCGATGCCGACGTTTGTGGCTGGTGGTTTGCAACATCTGGACAGCAGTGCATAATGCACTGGCTACCGTGTTCAAATGTTGGTGGCGCATCGACAGTTGTTTAATGTTATCCCAGCAAATGATGAAAGGGTTAGTGACAACGCTGTTGTAGACTGAATGTTACCTACACATAAACCACCTTAGCAAAATAAGAATTCGTAACAATTAGACGGTGAAAATATGAGATGCTACTTCTGCATAAATGAGTCCGGAAAAGCTGTCGTTGACAGACTACTCCCGTCACATTCTTGATAGCAATTGCAGGAACCAAGTGGGGTGCACGCTGTCTAATTTGTTTAACAGTGACCGTGACGGTGTAACGTGACAGGCTGACAGTGTCGCTCAGTCTCTCAGTCTCTCAGGAAAACGCAGGTGTATATCAAACGAAATGATCGTTACATGCTGCCGTGTATGCCAATTAAGAGACTACTCGCTGCACGTGTTTGTGGAGAAGGACTGCCGATGTTTGTCTGCTCCCGTGTGGCGTGATAGTTGCTGGAAATGCTCCTCTGTGACAGAAACCACCTGCGTAGCATGAACAAGGGCTTGGTCTTCTTGCGTTACAATCACATCCAGAAGATATGCTCTTGATAGCGCAGCTCTAATGGGAATCTTTGCTTCTGGTTGATAGACGATTTCTGGGTAGTACTTCTGGAGACTAATGATCGTCTGCCTCAGGCGACGCGGAACGGCGTGGAGTGTTTTGTTGGCTGTGCATACCAACAGTTTGTGGTCAGTAAATTCGGTAGACAGTTCGGCGGCCGAATTTCTATTCAGTAACACGCTTCACAGCATACATCAGCACGATACTTTCCTTTTCGTTTTGACTATAACAACGTTCGGACTCCGTTAGCGTTCGGCTGCGGAAATCAATGGCCCTTCCGTTTTGCATTGGCACGGCACCGATGCCGAACCGGCTACTGTCACACTGGATATCAAGGAAAGTAATGGATCATGGTACGCTAGGATGGGGACGCTTGTGATCAGCTGTTTAACCTTTCGGAAAGCTTTCTCTTGCTCTACGGTCCACTGCCAACTTTCGCCTGTATGTGTCAGTTTCCGCATAGGAATCATTACTTCAGCTAGTCCGAGTAAAAAACGGCTGAGATAGTTCACCCTCCCGTTCAGCCTGCTCATAGCCTTCACACAGCTGTCGGGGTGGCATCGCTTTTATGGCTCTGACTTGCTTTGGATCTGTCTTCAGCCCCCCTTTGCGAACTTAAAACGTGTCCGTAAAAAACCACTTTGTTTTACGCAACGCAAGCTTCTCACGTTTCAATTTACTTTCCCTGATTGCACAGCACTATAGCAATCTGTATACATTGCAGTCATGCTCTTCTCCAGTAACTCCGAAAACTAGCACGTCTTCTGTTAAACACACAACGCCCTCTGTAGGTTGTCTAGTGTTTGCCTAATGCATTTCCAAAATATTTCACTGGATACTTTCAAACCAATGGTAGGTGCAACCATTGGCAGCGTCGAAATGGCGTTCCATGCGTGGTTAACTAACTGAACTCTTCGACAAGCTTAATGTGCCCGAAAGCAGAAGCGATGTCAAATTTTGTGAATAACTTGGCCTTGAGCAATACCGGTTGGACGTCATCTGGCTTTGGCATCGTGAAATGTTCTCTTCTGAGCGCGACGTTTAGCATCTTAGGATCGATGCACAAGCGTAAACCACTTGCGGTCAGGTTTTTGAACCAAAGGCTTTGGTTGAGAACCCTAATCATTCTCCTGTCTAGGCCTGGGCAACCTGACAGTATCCTGCCCACGCAAAACAAGGAATCACTCTTCAAACAAATACCCGACGCTCTGGCCACCGCAGAGGATAATCAACGGTGCCCCATCTGCTGCATCGAGCAGGGTGGATAGAGGTTTGGATGCTACTGCTCAAGCCTTTCCGTCTTCTTATTAACCCTCTTACGCTTTTTCCCCCCTATGGTCCTGTTCCAAATTCACTTTTATCCCCCCAGTTTTCAACCCCCGATTCTTGGCCCTTCCCAACATGCTTTGCTAGGCGTTTATCTTCTAGCTTCACTCACATGCTAACGCGGAGCGTCACTCCGTTACGTGGATGACACTTTTGTTTGCATAAAAAGGGATAAGAAAGACGAGTTTCTAAACCGTTTGAACACTCTTGCGGAGACCAGACATTTCACTATGGAATTGGAATCTGGCAGTGGAACATTGCCATTCCTTGACTGCTTAGTTCACAGGAATGGGGGTAGTCCAAAAACGAAGATATAACGTAAGCCGACGGAGACAGATGGTGTATTCTACTATAGTTCAGGTCGCCCAAAGCATGTGTATTCTGGAATCGTCTCATCACTGTTTCACAGAGCCCAGACTCTGTGCACAGAGGAAGAAGATAGGAAGGCCGCGCGGAAAGAAGCAATGAACTAATTGCTTGGTAGTGGATACCCGAGGCGGATACCCGTTGCAACGGATTTTAAATCCTCAACCACGGTGTACTACCGATAAATTCCTGCTTACACTCTGTTGACCAGTTAAATGGGTTTCCACATCAAAGGCTTTGTAAAAAGCGTTTCTTTACTGGACTTTCAGCTGGCACATTCTCGGAACGCTGCCAATGTGTAAACGGTGTGAGGTAAACATGGAGCATATATAAGTTAGAGCCAAGATGAATGACCTCGTGCACTTCGCTCAGAGAGTGTAAGAGCGCTGTGGAGACGGTGACACCAAACGACACGTAGTGAGATGAAGTCAAATATCGTCGGAATTGTACAGCGGATTAACCTGTAAACAAGTGTTGAGCTACTAAGCAATGGTGATAAGGATAAGGGTGATTAAATACGTAACAATACGAGTACACAGGAGGAAGGACAAGGTGATCAAAATATCTGAGGTTGGTTGGCGGCATGCTACAATACATGCACGATCCTCACATCCGCGTAGCAAGTTCAGCTCAACAAAACTTAAAAGTGCTGCATCAGATGAAGACGAGTGAACGATTCAGAGAGCGTTTCCTCTCCAGTGCCACAATCCGCTACAGTCCAGTTAAGCCATAGAAAATTCTGCCTTTTCACAGCGTAACATATGAGCAACTTAACACATATTATTAAACCAGAAATGGAAAGACATTTGGTTGCATAACGTTGAATCATATAGTTGGGGCAACACACCTACCTGAACGGAAGCGCCACCCCGCCTTAGAAGTCTGTAAGCAATTTCAGCCGATACGTTGAAAACCCGGTCATTGTTCACATGTTCAGTGATACAATGAATAACCAGGTCACATATGTCTTTGAGGGTCCGAGTTAGCAAAAAGTTCTTCTTAAATTCATCCACTTCGTCACCGATTGACCAAGATAAATTACTTGATTTATTATGCTGAGAGGCAGCACAGATCGACTGAAAATCAAAATGAAGAATTTGAACACTGATTTCTTGTGTAGACAATGTGCGCGTCAGTCTAAGCAATGTGGTACATTAAGAACGGACGATAATAAGTAACCTTTTGTACGCTTTTACCAGATATCCCATACGTATGGAGGCTACCTGTCAGTTCACCTGCTTGGTTCCACTTTGTTGGCAATACAGCGGGTTTAAGTAAACTTTAAATTGTGGTGAAGTTGAAACATTCGCTCTCGGCACTTCAAAATAATGGGTTTTATTGATCATTGTATCTTGCAACCTTACATTTGTTTGCCCAATTGTGAATCCTGGTGAGTAGTGTCTTATCTGCTGCTTTAGCTGATTCGTTCCCCATTCTTTGTAGCTCTTACTATTCTCTCTAGTGTTATATCTGATATATTTTACGTGACTAGTATCTGAGGATACCTTACAAACTACAGCGCATACGCTGTAGTGGTGGGTGGTAGGGAGGACATGGAATGGACGGTACACTGAGAGACTTTGTAAGCCTACGCAGTAGGCCGGAAACGCCTTGCAGATGCGGTGTGCGTGCGTGCGTGCATTTGCATGTATGTAGGTGACCAACGACCGGATGTGCCTCTATTTCACCGTTGATCAGTGGCCATTGGGTGACCCTGGTAAACATGTAACACCCCGGTTGGAAATGATGGTTATATTCTGGGTTTCGACTCGATCACTTCGGTACTGGCTGGCTCTCTTCCCTGCATTCGTCGTCCTCTGCGACCTGCTGGTTGTCGAGTAGACACAAAACTGTCTCGGCTAATGTATCAGGGTTTCACGAGCGGATTCGTCCGAAGGCCGATGAACAATGGAGTCGTTGTCCTACCAGCAACATCGGACGCACGAATATCCGAAGGTCTGACTGAAACCTGACGCTCAACAGTTGTTAGTTTTGTAGATATAAAAACAATATATTGTTATCATAGCTTCGTTTGCACTGGTGATTTGTTGTCACACATTTCTGAGGCATCGACGATAATCCTTTATCTAATATGTTTAAATCGCTCACAAGCACGGTCAAGTTTGGTTCACTCGCGTTGCTCCAATAGTGTGTCATGTAGATGCGTGAAGGCTCCGGCTAGACGCACCCTGTGTAAAACAGCAGAATCACATCACTGGAGTTTATTAATGCATTGCAACGTTAGCATGCGGTATTATGTATGACGTTACCCGTTTAAGGTTTCATACGATGTCATGTGCAAATGCCACACTGGTGCACCGGTACGTCACCTACCCGCTAAATTTGGCGATGAATACAACCAGTTGAAGAACGTGAACACATGACAAGATCAGTTAGCTACAGGACAACGGATTGCGGTCTGTCGACGCAAGTGAAGGTTCCAAATAGATAGATTTTTATCCATTTCCCTTTGCAACATCTTGTGTACGGAGGAATATATGTCAGCGCGTATTGGTACCGTTTATGAGAGAAACAGATGGAGTAAATAGGGTGTATAACATAAAGAGGATAAAGCAAGGTAGCATGGACCCTTTGGACGAGGCTTCCATACGACCACCAACAAGGATCCAATTTTACTGTGTGGTTTTAGCACAAGACTATGTCATGTCCGGTGTCAGATCGGTTGTTTTTTGGACGATCATCGGACGGTTATCAAGCACCCATCGAACAGCTGTTGGACACGCAAACTACTACTACTACTACTACTACTACTACTACTACTACTACTACTGCTACTACTACAGTTAGTGATGGTAAATTAATTATCGAAAGCTTCCAGAGCAAGAGTTTACAGGTAGTTTAGCTTCACGGATAAACAAAATTGCCAGCTTCTAGTGTTTATACTGTGGGAAGCAAGATTTAAGTGTTCCTCTCCTCAATAGGTAACGTGCTTTATTTCCTCCGAGAATTCCGACGTCTACTACCCGTCTATTCCAGCGTGAGAGTTGAGAACCTACCAAACATGTGTTCCGCAGAGGATTTGCCTATGCGCTGCGTGGGTGTAGAAAGATAGGCGGCTAGGAGGCTATCCAGTTGCGATCGTAGGATTCCGGCAAGCTTTTTCAGTTTTACAGTTTATATCGCATGTTCCAATAATAAAATTTTTTAGTTGGGATGATAGGTAACTAAATATGTACAATGCGTTCCTGAGTTGAGAGAGGTTTGGAAACAATTGGTTATAGTAGTTTGGTTTGACGAACCTCTTGTGCAAAGAGCGAAACGTTACCAAAATACTCTATACCAACCGATTGTTTCCAAACCTCTCTAAACTCATGACTACTCGATCGGTTCCAAGTATCTCCCAAGAATTTGAAACCAAATACGGACCCCGTGTTTCAAAAACTATCCAGTGAATTCGTTTGATTGGCGGGCCTTGAAGCGAACTGGGAGAATTAGCGCATTTACAAGATGATATGTCTTAAGAGTTATCTGATCCCCAAATGTCTCCCAGGGAAACCTTCGGACAGTACGTACACCTCTACAAGGATTGCATTTAATACTTCCAAGGCCTTTCTGAGACAGCGGTTTTATCTAGTGACCAAGCGTTAAAGCGAGATACGCGTCGATACGAGTCGGCTGAGCCTGGATCTACCGACCGTCATAACCCCACTTGACTAAAACCGAATTTTCGATAAGGCTTAAGACGTCAAAATGAAACAAGCGCAAGATGCAAAGAAAAGACAAATGCGTAAGTTCGGGCATTTAATCTCTGTGCATCCTAATGCTACCGGTCCTACTGGACAAGTCCGGGTCTATTGGTAGCTATTGTAGTGTAGTCACTATGTCAGGGTTTTGAATGAAACGGAATGTAGATTACTGGTGAAAGGTTTGCGATTTACCATTAACAAATCTAAGGTAGATGCGGAAAAGATTATCCCTAGCATTGAGAGCGCGATGACAAAGTTGCCCGCTGCGAAAGCAGTGAATATCCGGCCACAGTTAGTAACTAACATTAAGTTTCAGCAACCAGGTGAGCCAAATCTTCTGCAAACTGAACGTATCGCATTAAAGTCCTTGCATGGAGATCGCAGCATTGTACTTACAAAGGCTGACAAGGGGAAAACCCTGGTTGCAATGAATAGGTCAGCATTTGTGGAAAAATATGAGACGGCATTGGGAGACGGGTTCAAACAGAGTAGTTGTTGATAAGACCGTGAAGTCAAAAATGAACAACAGTAAGATGGAGGTTGGAAAATATTTAAGAACCGTGAAGGACAATTTAGGAGCAGGCAAGTGGTACAGTATTTACCCGAAATTGAATTTACCTCCCAGGGTTTATGGCTTGCCATAAGTTCACAAACCCGAAGTTCCCGTACGACCCATAGTCGCCGCTATAGGATCCTCGACTCATGAATTCACGAGATATTTGGCAAGGCTATTGAAACCTCCAACAGGTCGAACGAGTACATTCATTAAAAAGTTGTGAGTTCGCTCGAAAGGTAGCGTCCCAAAATCGAGCCAGATGAGTTGTTGATAAGCTTCGATATCTCATCACTTTTCACCAATGTACCCAAAGAAGAGGCGCTAGGAATAACGAGATGTTGTCTAAACGAAGAGGTCACTCTGAGTGATCGGACTAAACTTACGACTAACCAGATACTCCAGGGTGTGGCAGTGTGTCTTAACATGTCTTACTTCGTTCTTCACTGGAAGCTGTACAGTCAGGAACAAGGTCTCGCCATGGGATCGCCAATATCCCCTGTACTGGCGAATATGTATATGGAAGACGTCGAGAACAGGGCGTCAACAAACACCAGTAACTTGCCAAAAGTTTGGAGGGGCTATGTAGACGATATCTTTGTACTTGTTGAACGAGAGATAAGAAGGACGAGTTGCTTGATCACTTAAACTCTACTGACGAGAGGAAACAGTTTACTGCTGACTTGGAATCCTGTAGCGGTACAATACCATTTCTTGAGTGCTTGGTTCACAGGAATGGGGAAATTTAAAGATAACAACATATCGCAAGTCAACAGATACTGAGGGGGTAATCCAATACACTTCGCGTCATCCGAAACAGGTTTACGCTGGGATAGCCTCAGCGCTGGTCTACAGCGCACAAACCCCGTGCACGATGGAGGAGGACAAAAAGCCTGAGAGGAAAGTGCCAACGAGCAAACTATTAGAAATTGGTTATCCACGGCGGCTAGTTAAACGCCAATTGCATAAAGGGCTAAACCGACAGGCAATTCCAACAACTGAGTGGATAAGGACGGTAGGGATTCCGTAAGAGGAAGGCACTTCGGAGGGAACAAAACAAGGAAAATATAAGCATGATCTTTCAGCAAGTTCGAATGCTATGTCCGGCACTGAAACACCTGAAGGACCCCTTCCCTAGAGTAGGACGATTGACTTTGATTATAAAATTAAGTGTAAGGACTATGCACTTGTGTACATAGGTCAAACCGAGAGAATTACGCACACGAATTTCAGAGCACAGGAGGCGCCTTTCAAGACTAAGAAGAAACGAGTTTGAATACTAGGCAATATTAAGAGATTCGGCCGTGGCCATGCTGGCTTTAGACACAGGTCACCAGATGGACTTGGAAAACGTAGAGGTCATTAGGAGAGGTATACGATCAACGACTCAGTAGTTGATTGCCAAGGCAGTGGAAATTGCCAAATCTGACGACTGCGTGAATAGAATGGAAGGGGTAGAACTCTAGTGTATGGCAGGCGACCTAAAACCGGGCAGCCTGAAGAGCATCGGTTCGTTAATCAGATTGGGAAGTGCAAACCGACTCCCATTGTCAACACTATGGGCCTATCTATCAATCCCACGATGCACAAAGGAACATCTGGACTATTCCCACTGTGATTAAACCACTTGTGGTGACATCACGAACTGTGACTATAATGACACCTTGACACATGTCTCGGGTAATGCGATTATCACCCTTGTTCGCTATAAACTCCCACTCCAACTGCACGCTGATTCACCTGATCTGACGAAGCTCTTGTGTCAAGAGCGAAAAGTTACCAAAATACTCTATACCAACCGATTGTTTCCAAACCTCTCTAAACTCATGACTACTCGATCGGTTCCAAGTATCTTTCGAGAATACACAGGATTCTGTTGTTAGTGACATTAATGTTGAAAAGCATTAACAGAAAAGCAACGCGTAGTGTCACCAGAATGAAAAACGTCAAATGAAGTACAAGCTTTTGCAGAGGCGGCCTCAAAAGTCGCCTAGATTGAAACTGGTAGAAGTGCCATGCAATTCGCTAGTTGGATATTGGGTTTTACTCTGCATAACCACAGCTGACACCTGCTCCATCTACCAAACCCCGGCCTACGAACTATTTATCAAACCCCCTGTGTCTCCCTATTCGATGCTTAAGTAGTTTCCTTTCAACCTCCGCTGTCACGGTTGTTCGTCTCCCCACTGTGAAAATTGTCCCACGGGTAAAACATACATGTCGACACTGATTTATTCTCGCCCCAAGGGCACATCCGCAGGTTGTTCCCTTAACCTAACAGTTGCTCTGAGACACATTACTCCTAACCCATTTGAAATCAAGGACCCAATACATTGGGTCCCTATACGCGTTGTACAGCGGACCGATGGGGTAGGGCTATGTGAGCCAATAAAAAAACCGTAGGATTCCACTCGCGACTGTGGGTTTTGTGCTCTTGCTCTACAGTGCAAAGTAAGATCGTTGGAATTTATTGTGCTCCTTGTAAAGACCCGACTGTTTCAGCAGTGAACGGGTACTATTCAGGTACGTCCATATTGTACTTTGCTTTCTATTTGAATGGTACGCAATTAACTTCGGCCTTGTCTTGGTTTGACCCGGAAGTTTCACCAGTTTCTCGAGCCCTAAGTGGATCTGTCGCTTACATGGGTAACCGGGTGCACATAATCCTATTTCGAATCGGTATACATGAAAGGAAGAAATATGGTTCTATTGAACGGACTGAAGTAGTCGGCTCGGATACGTTGCCAATGTTGCGTGGAATCGGGTCTTATACCATGCATGACAAATACCACGATTTCTTAATTAATGGCAGCACCCCTCGCACTGGTTCAAACTTATTGTATTGCATCAGAAGGTAAGAATCACAGATCAGACGGAAAGCCACTGAAATTAAAGAAGTGAGAAACTAACTCAAGCACGGCGACGAAAGTCGGTAAAGCAGCTTGAGACCTACGGAGCAAGTAGAGAATGGTTCACAAGCAAGAAATGATATCGGGCACATACCGAGAAGAGCGGGTAACGTAGTGGTGTAGAGCAATGCAGCCGCGAGTGAGCAAATTACGAGGATTATAAGGAATCCAGTCCGGTCAGAATAGGACGGGGGTAAAGTGGCGAGAAAGATCCAGCAAATTTTAAGTAATTGGGAGATGGATGTGACGACGAGTGAAAAAGCAAGGTGTGGTGCGTTGTGGGATGGAAATGTCCCCTATACGCGTGCGCGAGGGTATTAGCTTGCTGATCCCGTTGTTCGTTGGTAATAAGGTCTGCGCCTTTCTGCTGCCTCGTGCTAACAACGTTATGGTGCCCCGGTCAGCGCTTCCTGGAGCTTCTTTAAACGGGCCTTGGAAGCTTGGATCAAATGTGAACTACAGAATGCGCAACCATCAAGTAAGCTTATTTCCTGCATGGCATTAATGGAGGTGGAACCTTCTACGACCGTTTAGCTTTTAAGAGTATACGGATTTGGCTAGATTTAACTTGTTCACCGCAATTACATTACACGACGAAAGGTTAACTATCATTCCGAGAAAGCCCCGAGCGATCGTTTCGTCCTATTGGTGCTCGTCTTTATTGCGTGTTTTTCGGTCCCCTGCTGGGCATTTAACCCATGACGGCTAGTGCCATGCGCCATAATACATGTATTTACAAAGTTTGGGATCAGAGTATGAGGTACTGAGATTGATTCAGTAACGAGTTCGTTGAATCTTCTCTTAAGTTTTAAGATTCCTTAATCACTTGGGTTATGCACTCTAGAATGATGTCACCGGCATATTAACATTCGATAAAACTAGTTGGCATGGGCAGACATTCAACATAGATGAAAAACAGAAAAGAGGATAATATAGCGGCTTAAAAAGACCCCACAACTGACTGGGAGAGAGTAGAAACTTTTGCCGCATAACTGCTTGAAGTGTGTGTGTGTGTGTGATGTGTAAAGTAGTCATCCCTTACAGTACTTACATTTGGGAAACACCGTTTTCTAATAGACCTTTAGTGGTCACAACATATCCTTGCTCCCATACGTATGTGTATAATCAGGGAACAGGACTCGTACAGTCTTGCATCCTTTATCCAAAGCAGATGCGATGGAACGCACCAGATACGACACAGTATTCAATATGGAGCGCTCCAGCTTGTAAGCAAACTGTTTGATACCATCCATATGATCATTTTTGAAACTGCGGGGGAATTACTAGTTTTTCAAGCACCTTCAAAAGCATGGAATTGCACTCTACCGGAAACTATTTCTGTGATTCCTTCTGCGGTAGTGACGTCATGGTGGTTGCTTTCCAGATGTTGGGACAGGTGCTCTCCGTAAAACATTGGTCGAAATTCTCTGTCTTTGGTGACTAATGCATCCACACACTTTCTGAGCGATCGGTGTAGAGAAGTAGGGCAAGTAGTCTTTCAGTTTTGTTTTCAGTCTGGAGAGTTCCCTGTATGCACGGTTGTGGTCAAATAAGGTGGGAGGATAAATGATGGGGAAGAAAGGTATTGGAAATTGGTTAGATGATGAGAAACTGAATTCAGTGTTGAACTTTGCACTTTCACAATACCGAGACGGCTAATGGAACTTCTGCCACAAAGTTGCCTTGATTTCCCATGCATCAGCAACTAAGGTGTTGAACTTGCTGATGAAACTTTCCTAGGTAATATCTAATGCATCATCGTCTGAGAGATTCCAATTAATCGCCTCAACTAGCCTAACAAAGTATCGTGGTGTGATATGGTTCGCGTCGCTTGAGTATTCTCCTTGGGGTATTCTACATGCAGATGTACATAAGGAGCAATGTTGCATGAGCATTGTGGCCTGCAGAATTGTCAGTGATCATCCTCTGGATCATGAGTCCTATGCGATTAGATATCCTGTCAAATATAGACGGCCTGTCTCCCTGAACCTGGTGGGAGGGTTAATGTGGCTATAAAGC
This sequence comes from Dicrocoelium dendriticum, assembly GCA_944474145.2. Lineage (NCBI taxonomy): Eukaryota > Metazoa > Platyhelminthes > Trematoda > Plagiorchiida > Dicrocoeliidae > Dicrocoelium > Dicrocoelium dendriticum. The sequence goes on from OX104064.1 coordinate 148,049,750, forward strand.
GGAAAACTGGAGATCAGCTCTTGTAGATCCGGTTTGAATGGGAGCGATACTGCCAATGGGAAGCTAAGAACACGCGATTGCAAAGAGATATCTTTTCGGTAGATCACATCATGCAGATACGCTTACAAGACTGACTGAGATAAGCATAAGCTAATGAAAGCAGAAATGAAATTGATTGCGAGTCAAAACTGGCTCATCTATCTACTCAGCTGATGAGCAGTGTCGATGGGAGCTGACTTGATATGACCTCACCTGACAGAGCTTACTGTTATCTTCATGTATTCGGTTGCGTCAGCCGAGAGGCGAAGCAATTTTTAGTCATCATCAGTATTCCATACGAATGGAGCCTCGTTAATGATATGGCAAATTAAGCGGTTGCGGAAGCATACTATCATGCAAATTTAGCATGAAGTTGCCCAAAAGATTTAAGTCACTCTCAACATCCATGCTCGCTTAAGCTGACACCTGGTCTCGGATTACCGACTAGAGCTTACCTCAGCTTTCAAAACTGCGTTGTGTCATCCTAATCCCCGCTTCTTTTGCTTTACCGAGGCCACTACAATAAGCCGAATGAATTTATTCAGATGCATCCAAAAAACGATTATTCATCAGCTACCTTGGACGCAAGGGATGAGCTTCTGTCATTCACTCTGTACTTCAAGCTTGTCTAATCGCGCCCAGTGTTAGCTAAATAGATGTATATCGGCTATCGATAATGCTACAAAACACACAGTACGAAATGCGCGCATCTACCTGCTCTTTCATCCTACTGTTTGCCAAACTATTAGAGTACAAACTGCTTAAGTTAACTGAAGTAATTTCGTTTTATCTGCAAGTACGCTCACTTTTCCTTTAGGTTTCTAAGGGAGCTACGAGAAAACAGCCCATATTACATTTTGTTGGACATCTCATAAGGCACTGAAAGCAGTCAAAGCGCTGCCGCCGGTTGAACAGGTGCAGTGCAGGCATCGCTGTAAATCTCGACTTCTTCACCTATGGACGGTAGTAGGAAGTTGATGTTACTCTAACCGGTTTGACAGGCAGGTGGGTTCAATATTTGAAGTAACTCCTGATTATCGCTAATGATTTCCGCCACCCTTTCCGCGTGGCAATGAAAAACTTGCTTGTGGAGCACAACCTGAATTGTACGAGTGTATTCACAAATGACGTTTAAATCTACGTGGCTAACTAATAAGACGATAGCGCATATGCTTTATCCTGCCAGTAACTCAGACGGCCGGGGGAACACGCAGGTTTTGTCGATTATCTTCGCAGGTGAGGCGGGGACAGATAGGCCTGCGCTTGCATTCATATGTGTGTGTGTGTATGTGTATGTCTGTGCGTGTGTGTGTGTGCAGTGAATAGTGATCAGACACGTCATCCACCCAGTTTAGGTCGGTGGTTATTGAGTTGAACTTTGGGTGAACGTGTGACAGTTGGACCTCTTAAGATTTTTGGTGCACATAGGCGATTGATATATTCAGACTCTCGTGTGAAAGGTCACATGCCCAAAGGTGCTACTCATAGACAAGCGAATTAACCTGTGAGGTGGTGTCTGATTGTGGGTTATGTATGGGTATATAGGAAACGAGTTCTAACCTACACCTTCAGACTGATTTGTAGAGGTACTAATAAGAAAGTGACTAGTATGAAAATGGGTGGAATGTGGACTGCCGATAAGCAAAACCGTCAAAGGTTGAAAAATAGCGGGAAGCGTAATGAACCAGGGTATAATCATACCTGCGGCTGCTCTGGATAAATCGTGAGTTTCAAAATCTTCAGCATCTTGATAAACCGTTCATTTTCACCTCTCCGCAGGAAAGAGCGGGTGTGGTGCACAAATCTGCGGCATACGGAATAAAACATTCATTATTTGTTGTTACACGCACAGACGCAAGCGGAATAGAACATAATCTTAGTCTATCTTGGAAGAGAATATCTGGGGGTGGAATGTAGTCAAGGCGGTCAAGTCACTTTTCTTCACGCATGAATTACTAGGGTAAGAATCTAAAATCTTTGCAAAAATACACACTATACACGGATTTAGATAAAAAGTTTGTCGATGTTCAAAAGATTATTATCACTGATTCGCTGATAACCGACAAAGTGCCGCATATTGATTCACGGCCTAATATTTTCAGCACGTGTTACAAATCATGAAAAGTTACTACAGCTAAATGACTCTCTATCACCAAATAATCGCGCGGAACACGTACTGGCTCAGCTTAGGTAGCAGAATGCAAGTACGCTCGACGGATGGGGGCATGGCCTACTTGTTACGTGTTCAAACTGATACACAATCTGTAGGCCCAAATGAAACTACGGTTAGTAGTAGTCGCATGATGGAACCGGGAAAGTCGGACGGGAATGGCCCAACCATGGACTACAGCAATGGTCGGGCATGAGGTGAACGCCGAAAGACTACAAACAGATGTGCAGCAAGAAGAAAAGCGGAAGCGGCTGGTGATGCCATGCTGCTGAATTGCATTACGCATTGCTTATAGTATCCCGCACCTTCTAGAGATGCCCAGAGGGGAAGTTTTGAGGCTTGAACTGGGGTGTCCTGAATCGTCAAGATCTTCTTGCTCGGTGATTTCAGTTCAAGACAACTCTCTCTCTATGGCCTTAAGGAGTCAGAGAATTATTTCCACTCTGAGAGTTTCGTCTGTTTATATGAAGTCCTGAGTGATGAATCCGTTCAAAGTTCCTTTCGAGGTGAACTCAGTGCTCTGTCGCCGTTAATATACTATGGTACAGTCTCCGTATACCTTCGCGTTCTCTAAGCCACCCAGTCAGGCACAACACTAGAAGTCGGAAGATAAACTGGTTTCAGCAGATCCAAACAGTATCCTTTTCACTTCGTATTGCCTTTCACCGCCTGCAACTGACGTTTTCCCCGGTCTTGTTTTATATTTAGCTACTAACACCTGGATCTAAGATCTAATACTATGAAAGCTTTCGATTATCTCGACCTACCAAAGATATTTGTTACCGGTTGCACTGGGATGAAACGAGACAAACGGATTTTGTTTAACCTGAGTTTCAATCATAAGGTGTACTATTCGTTGGTTTTCTTCGCCAAAAGAGCCGGTGAATTGTATGACATGTAAGTCTGTGCAATCAGCTTGGGAGCCAGCATATTCCGCACTTGTTTCCACTTCACTCTTCAGGCGAATCGCTATCTTGCTTGATTTACATAACCGATACATCTGCCAGGTTAGTAAAGTGGTGCACCCGATCCGGACACAAATCCATTCCGATAGCTATCGTCTGTTAGTAGAAACTGGTACTTGTTACTAAGTGAAGACAAGCTCAAGCTTACGTGCAACATATAGCAATTAAGTTCGATGAAATAGTTCCTCTGCAGCAGAGCCTAGCAAAAACCCGTTCGAGCAACGGCTTCCCTCGTATCAAATAAACAATAACCCTATTGAACTCCAGGCTTTTGGCCCTCAAAATGATCTGCTTCGCGTTGGTAACCACCTGACAGAACTCCCGTACACAGATTCAAACAACGTGCCTTCCGTCTCGGTTTATGCGCAAATAGGAACCGCCAGCAGCTCCCACAAACATGGAGCACGACCGAAATTATTCACCATCCTCAGGTTTAACCAGGCACACAGCGGCTCCCGTGTCAATCAAACACAACTCCAAGCGCCGTCAACCTCCACCATCGCTTCAATCACCTCCGTATGCAGCGTTCCGGGCAAGCATTCCTTAACCTGAGGAAAGAAAGCCGGATAGTTTCATTTGGGGTTCAGCATACCTTACGGAGTCTCGTCACTTACAGTGTCCCGGTTTACCATTGTGGTAACAACACTCGTAATTCTACCACTGATTGCTCAACTCGTTGCGCTGACGTTCTGCACTACCTGCTCTAACATTTCCCTCGATTTCTAAATCCGCTTCGTACCGTCTTGCTATTGTATTCCTAGACCAGTAAATAGGGCACCAACTAGCCCACGGGTCACATGAGTGGTTTTCTTCAAACTCATTACTCGCGACGCGTTTGTGATCCGGATCAGTTCCGTAGTCGCCGACATAACAGAGTCAAGTAATTCATTCACCAGCAATTGCTGTCTCTGGGCTAAGTCCATCCCAAGCAAAAAGCGATCCAAAAAGCTCCAAGCATGAAGTAAGAGGACGAGAGGAACCGCTCTTACTCGAGGCCGGACGGCTTTAAACTGCCGCATCGCATCTTGGCCGTCGGTAGATCTGTCAAATGTGGCTAGTTACTCGGCCTTCACGGCGACATACCATATCTTGACGGAGCCCCTTCACGCCGCCTCGATATCCGTCTTTGCTCTGCCCCTGAAGACAATCAGCATTTTCCCCAACCTCGACCGGCTAGTCTTCAATCCGACTGACTCCATCACGTTATCGGATTCACCTAGGATGTCTGCACACATAACTCCTTCAAACAGCTCAAGACAGGGAATTTGCTTGCTCTGCCTTGACAAATCAAGGCACCAGCAGCAGATACCGAAGAGTTGCGGGAAACTCTTCACTGAGACGAGCATCATCAGGTGTATTAGGGCAAGCTGCTTACGACGCCACATATCCTGGCGACATTTAGTATCGCTAAGTTTGTTTTTCCGAAATTTGCATGATGCGCCCTAGGTTGCAGCATTCGTCGCATGTTGCTTCAGTTCTTCTGTTGCACCTTGTCTGTGGCCTCTGGATATCCATTTCGGATTAAACCGATGGTGTAGGCCCCGACTGGCGCATTCACTTCCGATTTACCCATTGTCATCGTACTACTTGCTGTAGCTCGGTAGTGCTATACCAATTGCGCCACAGAATTACTGAGGAGCATGATGTTGGACTTGTTATATGCCTGGATTATATGATTAACCTCAGTTGACATCATCATCCAGGATGGAGTCACCTCCGTCGAACAGGCCATATAGAGCATGGTGATACACACAAGACAAGACTAACACCCCCCCCCCCCACGAAAAATCTTCGCTCATAAGGAACACGCAGTCAGTACGCAACCAAAAGGCGATGACGGTGGTATGGTCAAAAGTCACAGAGCCCACTGGCGAATCAGGTAAGTATAACACAAGCCGAGGAGCAAAGCAGCTGGGCCGAGATAAGCTGCGCGCTCGGACTGAAGGTTCCACCAACTAGTCTTACATGCCTTTCATGAAACCCACCATCGCCGCACGTAGGGTAACCTTGGTTACTGCAAGTAACATTTGTTAACACACGGGAGCTGGAAGATATTCACTTAGAAAACTACATCCTAGTGAACTCTTCTGTCAGTGTCCGCATTTTTCCGATCAAGCCATAGATAGAAAGACAGAAGCGGAAATTCAACCCGAGCGCAACCTGTCAAAAGGAAATGAAGAAAGTGGTGCTGGTCCATGGTGTGCCAGAACTGAAGCATGGAGGCAACAGTGAACGACAAAAACACAACGTTGAAAAATGTACATCGCAGAACTCTGTAAAATGCAACAGGTCGTGACTTAAGACATTACTCGTCTAGCTGTCTCCCCGGACTACTACAGCAGCAGGCCCGAGATGGTATCAATGGCGATCAAAGCGTCGTATGACAACAGAAAATGTGGACCACCAGAAGTAGGCTTAAGACCATTCCTACAAGCAATAATGACTTCAGGTACAGATGAACCAGAATACTGAATACTGAGAATATGCAGCGAGTAGAGTTGCCACTGTGTAGCTACAACCAATATCTTTTAAGCAAATCGACCTATGATGATGATACTTATTCTCCAAATCTCTAGTCGGAAAAGTGCGAGTCCAGGAGTTTCTTTAACTCCGACACCGACTTTGCTTCAACTAAATCTGAAGGCAGGTTGTTCCAAGTATTCCCAACCCTCCGCTCGAAGCAGACTAGGTGAACGACCCACTTGAAATCCTGTACGACAAGCTTGTACCGGTGTCCTCGTGGGTTGCTTGGTGTGCGCAGATGAAGCAGCGGTCTCAACATGGGGTAATCACCCAGATGTAGTATTCGGTGCGTCATGATGTGGTCAACCCTGGTCTCTTGCACCGGTCTTCATATGACACACTACGTAAACAGGGGATAAGCTTTGTGGTCACATGCTTTACCCGCTCAATCCTTTGCACCTCGCCCCGGGTGAGCGGACAGTAGGCGGGTGACTTGTACTCTAGCATCGGTCTGATAATAGAAGAGAAGAGACAGGTGGCAACCTCTTCGGACCAAATGCAGAAGCTGCTTTTGAGCGCCCAGAGCATACGCATTGGTTTTGGTAAAGTCTGTTCGTGTTTGCAACGGATTTCAAATCGCAGTCAGAGCACGCCGAGATCTCTCACGGATGCGATGGGTGTAACTGTTGGCCGGCCAGATAGCAGACTGAGCCATTACCAACATTGCCCAGGCTCATGAATACCGATTTGACTGAGTTGATCGGAAGGCTGATCTTTGCTGGTCACAGAGAGGCGGTCAACGTCACGTTGAAGGCGGTCGCACTCGTCGGGCGCTTCAATTATCCTCCATAACTTGAGGTCATCTACAAACAACGCACAAGATGAACTGAGAAGCCAAAGTAAATCGTTGATGTAGATCAAGAACAAAATGGGCCCAAGGACTGTGCCTTGCGGGACGCTAATGGTCGAAGGATACCACTCCGTCACACGGTGGTTCACCTAAACCCTCCAAGTCCGACCAATAAGGAAGTCACTGATCCACTGGCGCCGTGAGTCACAAACTTCGCACATCTTCAGCTTCCGTAGGAGGATCTCATGGTTCACCTTGTCAAAGGCTTCTTGGAACTCCATATAAATGATATCAACCGACAGTCCTTGGTTTAGCGCTTGCAACCACTTGTGCCTCGAGAGCAGCAGGTTTGGGATACATGACCGACCTTGCATGAAACCGTGCTACGCGGGCGTCAAGGTGCTTTTCGACGGGAGTTGCTGCAGAAGACCGCGCTTCACGATCTTCTCGAGTGTCTTAGCCAAGAAATAGGTTAGACATATCGGTCGGTAGTCGTCCACCTTGCTCGGATCACCAACTTTCGAAACCGGTTTCACCACTGAGCATTTCAAATCGCTCGGCAGTGAATCGGCGCACAGCGACCTGTTGAATAGCTCAGTCACCGAAGACGAGATGGTGGTGGATATCGATTTGAGGATAAGCGGATAGAGCCCAGTAAGCCTGCAGGTTTGGTACCGTCAAGACTGGCGAGTAATTTGGGCACATCTCAACACTGCAATCCAGGCTGCCCAGCTCGGTAGGGGGCGATAAGCGTCAAATTCGGTACGGATACCTGATTATTTGCAAGAACGGAAGCGAAGTGCGCTGCCAGTGCGGAAGTACGCTCAGTACTGGAAGCTAGGGGCTGTCCGTCCTAGTCGTCCAACAAAGGCACTTCACCTGTTGGCTTCAGGCGTCGCTGCACGTATACGAAGATCTTCTTGTGAGCTGTTTTTGCTGCGGTTGCAAGCTGCTCTTCGAAGCATCCGCGTTTGCTCGTTTTCGTGCTGTTGCAGGCATTTCATTGCATCATGTACGCCTCGTACTCTTCCGCAGAGCTGGATTGCACGGATTTATCCCATAGCCAGCGTCACCGTCGCTCCAGTTTGCCACATTCCTTTTCAAACCAGTGTGGTTTGACCGGTCTACTTTTCCTATAGTTGAGGGGCAAAAATCGGGCACACAATGATTTTACTCCCTCTTTTCTGATCGACCAACAGACCTCGACTAATGAATGGTGTACTAGCGACCAGTCCGTCATGCTGTCGGCTCGAGTGAGGCCATTGAAGTCTGCCTTCCAATAGTTGTAGGCCAGCTCCAGCGGAGGAGTAAACGGCAGTAGCAGCTCTAAATTCACTCTGACCATCGATTGGTCACTCGCTCTCATGGGCTCCAAGACCTGAATGTCATGCATACGTTTCTCACAACTGGTCACCAACAGGTCCAGGCACGATGGAGTCGAGCGCCCAATAATGCGCGTCGGCTGATTGATGTGCTGTGTGGACCCAGTTTCAAACGTTATCTCCGAAAACTTCGTATCGAATTCTCAGTGGCCGGGGAGAAGTTCGACCTCGGGCCACCGTATTCGAGGAAGGTTGAAATCGTCCATAAGCAGGAAGTGGGGACGACTCACGTGATTGCGCACATGAGGCAAGCAGTCCAAGCGGTGGCTCAGTGGATTGCGATACACAACCCCCACGGGGAGTTCGCCGCCTCTCAGGTGGATCGAACACCACAGCTGCTTACACAGGCCATCACGGCTTCCGTAGATGCTCGCGAGTCTATCGCAAAAGGAAATCCGTATGTATAGTAGCACGTCACCGTGATCCTTTGATAGTCTATCACAGCCGAAGCAAGAATACCCGCTGCTTTCGACTTCTTGCGCGGTTATGTTTGAACCCGGCCAAGTTTCTATTAGGCCAATACGTCTGGTTGTCGAGAGGCAACAAAGCGGCAAACGTCATAACGTTTGTTCATTAGACTATAAATATTCATAAAGGCTACACGCACCCTGCGGCAGGAACCCTCGGGCGTGCGTGAAGTACTAGCGACCTGTTTAGCCGGATTCGGGGAGGAACCCGGGTAACTATTAGAAAAGTTACGTTGCGGAGATTTGTTTCCCCACCTTCAGTGAGCCGCTTTGGTTCAAACACGGCAGAGTTCAGTTTTTCTCGGTCTGCTGGATCCATGTCTGCACGCACATGGGTCTACAAACCCTTAAGTCTACCGAGGCGCGATAAGATCAACTTCGGACGAGCTTCGTCAGCAAAAGTGACTCTCACTGGTCGAACTTTTTTCTCAGTTTTCTTTCCTAGACGGGTAAATCGCTTCACTTGCAAGCCGTCTTCGTCAACGTCGAGCAGTCTATCTACCAGACTCTGAAGAAACGTGACGTCGTGTTCATAGAGAACACGAGGGTTAGTATCCGGCGAATCAGGTGCGTGGAAGACCATCAAGTTGCGACGTCTCAGGTCACTGGACGTAGTTTTCGGTTTCTTTGGCCTTTTTGTTTGACGGAGATCGTCACTACCTGGCTTGTTACACATTCGAGTTGCAGTATCCGTCGAAGCAATAATAGATGGTAAAGTGGGGCTACTCGGCGATCTAGGGACTCGCTCAGTGGACCTGGTGATAGGCCCACAAGGTTACGGCGACCGGTTCGAAATAAGTCGCCCTGCTCCCTGGCCAGTTTGTTTCGTTTTGTTGTGGTACATATCAGTTGTTCCTACCGTAGATCAACCAACCGTGCAAACACTCGCAACAAAAAACGTCAGCAGGCGGGCACTGTTTGTGCCGGTCAAACCTAACGAACCTCCTTATGTGTCAACAAATACATTGCTGCCACACAAACGCTCAAGGGCGGTACTCTAAGTTGTCGATACTGGGCCATCGAAATGAAGTAACAACCTGAGAAATCATACCAGTGATTGAAACCTGGCTCTCAAATGACAAGTTAGATTCGGAGTGATCTTCTATCTCGCGGTGGCGGTGTTTCTGTCCACTACCAAGATTACCTGAAATGTGAAGCCCTTTGTGGGGTAACGCCCTCCGAAGCTCAAAAACTAAGACTGGACTGTGATCCGAGTATCTTTGAATCAGAACGCAATGTACTCTTTGTAGCGTAAGCAGCGCTCCGTTCTGCGACGCCAATTTGTTCTTCCTTGATCGGCTGCGTCCGGCAGGAACCCACCAAATTCATCGATCGAGCTAGTTGGTCATGCGAACTTACCAAGCGGCTCTCGCTCACGCGTGCATGCGTTGCTGCTGGACTAGCGGAGGACAATCAATCGCGCGTCCTCATACCTGTTTGTTCCGAGTGTGCAGGCGAATACCCACAGCTGATAGTACAATGCTCAAACAACATATTTCCTGAAGCTTCTCCTTTTACTCTGGATGCCTTATTTTGCCGACTGCAGCTAAAATGTCTAGATGGTGGACCTTAGACAAAGACGCGGGATTCTTGCCTCTTAACAGTTGCCTACAGTTCTCCCAACTTCTCCGCAAACAGTGATGATATTTTTGTAAACGCTCTCCACAATGTTGTTTCAAAAAAGTACTCGCACTACCTTATAATTGTCGACTTCAGTGTACGTTCAATGATATCTACTCCCCCCCCGTGGGCCATACTTCAAATCAAAACTTCTTGAGTTCACCAAAATGGCATTTTTTCATAACCATGTGCTTCGAGCAACCAGACACTGCGGTTCTACCAAGTCCTCACTTCTGGACTCAATCCAGTCTAATGAAGAGTTGATGGTTGAATCAAAATTAATGGGACTTCCCACTAAGTAGTAGCAATTACTCAGTCCCAATGTTTGGCCATGTGTTATGCCAGTATAGTTGATAAAGAACTGAAAACTCAACAAACTATTACTGACTATTCCAAAATTCACAACCCAGTGACAACCGTTGACTGGGACCTCTAGCTGCACAGTTCGGCGATCAACACACGGAATGAATTAAAGGGTAAAAATAACTGGGTCACAAAATTGGCCTTAACATTTGTACCGAAATAAGTATCGCTCCGGACCAATACTGGATTCGAAACAGAACTCGTAAATAGATCAGTAGAAGAGCAGAGATTAGGAGGCGGCAAACGCTAAGCCTATGTGTCAATACTATAAAACAAGCAGAAACTACTGCACGTCGCCCATTGGGGTCGACAGCTGCGAATGATAATTGACCATGGTACTCAGATTTAAAAGTAACACTGAACTGCTATACAGGTATGTGAATGGCAAAAGAAAGCTTAAGCCTGGAATACCATCCCACAAGACGGCCAGTGGCCTACAGACTACTGCCGTAGATACGGCGGACGCACTACTCCTGCAATTTAGCTCGGTGGCTACAAATGCCATGTAACCTTCACCTTATCAACTCCCAAACGGCTTACCCAGTGCTACTTTTATCCATCAGCTTTCGCGAGCAAATGGCGGTCACTTCAGGAAAAGTGTGCCTCTGGTATCGACTAGATCGGCCCAAAGGTGCTTAAAAACCTGCTGCAGTACATGTTGCAGCCTTTTTCCAGGATCCACTTGACTTCCATGCGCACCAATCTGACTCGAAAATTAGAATAATCACTCCGATATACAAAGGAGGTAAGCGATCGATCTGTTACCCCTTCCTGTTTTGGCAAAATTGATTGAAGAGGTAATCGCAGATGGGCTGACACGATATTTTGAAATCTGAAAAATATCGAATATCCAACACAGTTTCAGACGCAGACAATCTTGCCTGAGCAGTATGGTTCATGCTCGGGACTCAAGAACCAGGGTGATTGATGAAGAGTTCTCCAAAGATGTGATTTACGCGAACATTTCTAAAATATTCGACTGGGTCAATCACTTCGTTCTTCTGCGAAGGTTTGTTACCCACGGTTTCAATGGTTCCATGCTCACCTTGCTCGTGCCTTAACTACACGTCAGAACTATTAAGGTAAGATTAGCCGACACTCACGATGAAAGCTTGGGTGTCTCTAGTGGTGTACCGTAAAGTTCAGTCCTCGGTCCGCCACAATTTTTAGTATACAGCAATGACCTCCCAGCAGACATTCTATCTCCGATGCAAATATTTGAAGATGATGCTGAAATATGGAGAACAATTCGCTCAGCATCCGACCGGATTAATCAATGGGCGGAAAGGAATCAGCTCCTACTGAAACAAACAAAGTGCCACCTCATAAACACATCTTTTAGGATAACACTTTATGAAACACGTGCCTAGTGTACGAGACTTAGTTATCATCGTAAAAGAAAGTCTTGGCAAATCGATCCATACTGCGAAAGCAGCAGATGTGGCGAACTTGAACTTGAGGCTTCTGAACAACGGCTAGCACCACTACTGATTAACTAATTTACTCGTCCCAACATTAAGTATGCGGTTCAGACCTGGCGTCCATGGTTAAAATGATGCATTCGTCTCTTGGAGCAGAAACAAAAGATGCCACGAAAGTGACACTTGGATTGTCCTGTCTCAATTACGAACAGCGCCTACTTTTACTCGGTTCGTTTTCCGCAGAATACCGATGGCTTCGCAGAGACCTCATTCCCAAATTCCGGATATTAACTCAGAGTGAGCACTTATGTAATTCACTGCGGATCAAAGTCCTTTACAAAAGACAGAGACCTCCACCAGAAACTCACACACACGCAGCATACACGTTAGCTAGAGGTGGGAACACCTCAGCTACCGTGTCGCAATAACTAAAAGAAAAAAGGGAATAAAATGCACCAGGTACAAGCCAGCTGAGCTACTGGTAACCGATGGACATCGTTCCGGTAAGCTAACAGCCGGCTACTGTGCAGCATAAAAAATAATTTACTATGCAAAATTATAAAATGTTAAATTATGAGATCATAGTTGGAGGGGGAGGCTAAGAGGGATGGGGTGGGACAAAGAAACTCACAGCACGAACGCCACTGAGGTCGGCTCCTAGCCATATCAGCAAGTGTGTCCAACCAAACGTGTTCATCGTCTTTCGGACCCCAACCAGGGAGCCGAGACGCTCCAACCGAGGCCAGCTCAGAAGTGAGGGTCTTCAATCCTCTCGACCAAGTCATCGTTTGGCCACCTATCCTCTTTTTCCATCCACACCCCCGGCGCGCAAACAACCCGCGTCGCGGGAATCGGTGGGCTGGCATGCGTAACACATGGCCGAGCCATCGGAGCCTGGTGGGTGAAATAACGGTGATGAGCGGTTCATTTCCTTTTCCTGTGCCGTAAACAAGGCATCGAACACGCTCGTTGCTCACGTAGTGTTCCCACCAGATGTGAGCTAAATTGCGAAGGCATCGGTGGTCGAACGTAACTAGCCTCTTTATATCCGCTGATCTATGGGGCCAGGTTTCACAACCGTACAGTAGGGTCGAACGTACCGACGCATTGTACACTCTGTCCTTCAGGGCGAGAGTGATGTCGCGCAATACTTCTTGCAACTATACGTATAATTCATAATGGTTGATTTCACGAGCACATTGTTGAGATGGGTAGTGTTGCGAACACTTCCTCGGGGTTGCATGAACCATGCGAGAAAATAGAATAAATTGAATACATGAGAAACACGCGTTCGCTCAGTTGCCCGACAAGATGCACACGTCGCAGTTAATGTTTGCTGTAAAGTTGACGGCGGTGGACAGGACCGTTGAAGCTCACTAGGCTGCGTTATGCGCTTCTTTCAAGCCAGGGTCGCGTACTTCTGTTGCCCATACAACGTTGACCTCGTGTATGCCAAGTAACGCAATAAGGATTACCGCCATTCCTCTGTTTATCACGGTTCGCCAATGGTAAGGGAACTGTCGCTTGAAAATTGCTTAGGATCTACAAGCTAGAGATGTTTTCTCTACCGATTATCATTGCCTACTTCGGCACTTCGCTTCAGCCGTTCTAGGTTCCACATAGTGCACCTGCCCATTACACACAAACGGTGCGGCATTATCTTATGGAGGTGTTCGGTCAACAGTGGATATAAAGATTGGCCTGCCCGGTCACCAGATTTGAACTCATTACATTTCTTCCTATTGGGTTATTTGAAAAGAAGTGCCTACAAGAACACGCTTTTTTACTGGAACAACTGTTAGGAAGTACTGTCCACGAATGTCGCGCCATCAACACGGAAACTTTGCAAAATGTTATAGCCTATTGCCTCAGCTCATTTTCACAGTGTAAGGAGAACGCCAGCGGGCATGTTGAGCATCTTCGTCGTTGACGGACATATGACCGTTCTACGCGGTTTATGTCAATATACATATTCACCGTTAGCACTGATTGCTGGACTACATTGGCGCACGGGCAAATGGTGCCAAGTGTGCGTCGGGCCAGAAAGCAATCCACGAGCAATGCTGATTCGACGTCGCTTAGACTGACCACTTCTATGCAATTTGGTTCACAATGGTAATACTTGATTTTCATGATTATGCCTTAGGAATACGGGGAGGATGTGAACGAGATGGTGATGTGAGGCTACGCGGTTTCGTATTTGTATCCTGTTCATCGGTGTACAGACTCTGTCGTGGGACGAGTGCTTCCAAAAAATAACATATCAGTGACACAAAGGGGAAAGAAAGACGGTCCAACCACTTTGCACTAATAATACGGATCGTGACAGCATGACTTATCGATCCTTTTGAAATGGCCATTCGGAATATGCAGCATAATGTGTACCATAAGGATAACGGCTTGTGGTGCACGGCATGCGTGAGAACCGACATGCGTGTGCCGTGGTCCCACGATTTGTCATTCATTTTTTCGAGCCAATGGGCTTCGCGTTTTGTGCAATTCGTGATTTTCAGTATCCCCGAGGATTAGATATTGCCTAGAAATGCAGATTCTCCGTTCCGTACTAATGGCATACTTCCTCATCAGTGAATATGTTAGAATGAACGCTCATGGCCCCGCCTGAAACAAATTGGGGCAGTGTTACCACACTTGTTTCCTGTAACGGCAATCAATACTGCGACGGAAAAATGGACTACGCGGCAGCGAGTAGTCTTTAGGCGGCATATCTTTTCAAGACTCCTTTCTCAAAACCCCACATTTCATATTTGCAAGGCTTAGGTTTAAGTAGTGCCTATTTTGCAAAGGTAGGTTGTTGGGAGATAACTTTCAGTATACAAGAGCGTTGCCAATAACCCATTTGTCATTAGTTGGGATCACCCTAAGCACCTAGTGCACACTCCTTGCTCAGGATAGTTACGCCTGTCAAAGCGTCAGTACCATTTTACAGCAGTAACCCGGGAATGAGTTGCCGCTGTTTCGAGTTTGCACGCCTGTTTCCTTTCCAACCAGCCCGACACGCCGTATGCATCGATCGGTGTACTTTCTCTGTGGCGTGCAGTAGGTTGACTCCAACGCAACCATCTACGCCTGATCCAGCATTTTCGCGATGGACGACAATGCCAAAGACACATGTACCCACATGCAAGCATACGGTCGTTCTACACCCATGTGACCTGGTGAGACATTTTGAGATAGACGAACCTCTACTGTTGGACATTTGGCAATTTAGTGCGCTCTACCTCACACCCGAAGGAGTAATCCTTTTCCCTGCTTTATAAATGTAGAAGGACAAAACCTTTGGGAATTTTCGTACAGCGCAACGTGGGGGAAATCAACTATCGAATTGACTGTCCAGTTATGAAATTTATGAGGAAATTTATTTTCCTATGATAGGGTAATGTAACGGCGTTTAAAATATCTTTTTGTATTCCACAGCAGAATCTTGCTTTCGCTACGCTTTGAAATACTGCTCTCTGGTGAATTGCGAAATAACCGAGTTTGAATTTTTGAATATTTTTTATTCTATCGTTTTATTTTTGGATGCGTTTCGAACTATTTACCCCATACTTTTAGTGTTCATTAAAACTACCGGAACTTCCACTAATGGTAAGAACCAAACTAGGTTTCTCTAGTTATTACCACCTGAAATCTGGATTAGCGTCATCTATTCGTGGTTCTGTTGCGTTCATTAGTTTGTAGTTTTACCAGTATAACCACATTCCCGGCAAAGTTTTGCTGCTTCGACTTCGGTCCTGCTGCATACCGTCTGTCGTGGCAGTATGGCAAGGACATACCTATTCGCCCAAACAGCAACATCTATGAAGGGGCATTTTTATTGTCATAAGGTAAACTGATCGCGGAAAGTTACCTTTCAACAGAGGTTAGGGCGGTCAATCACGAGAAGTAAAAGGCAGAGGAAAGTGAAGCATTATGGAACCTTTAGCACTTTCGGCAAGCTCTCCCAGGGCGACAAATAAATGAAACCAACGTTGACATTCCTATCCCGAAAACTCTCTCCTACCGTGCTAGACGTAACTGGAGCCCCGATATTTTTAAAGCCTGAGGAAGCAATTCTACGCAGGACCTTAATTCCTTACGGTTATCCTGAGATGTTTATTCAGGTACACAGCAGACCTCCCAGCAAGAAAACGCCAGTGCTAACGGCATAGAAAATGGATGTTTCTTTGTTCTTACCGTTCAAGGGGGACTATTTGATAAATGATGTCGGACGCAAGCCACGGTCCTCCATAACACGCAGTTACACAACTACCCATTTGCGACTCATGCCTACCAAACGAGGACTTGCTACTCATAACCGTCGGAGAGTCTCAGCGGATAGTTCGGCCTCTCATGTTGCTTATCAGTTCAGCTGCAGTTGCGGCGACAGCTATATAGGCAAAACTAACTGTCATTTAGCTCAGAGGGTAACTGTACACTTGACAAAGTGGTTAGGACCAATGGTGACGCAACAAAACGGTACGGATCTAAGGATTAAATGGAGCCCGACACCATCTATCACCTAGCTCATCATGGCAAATTGTCACCACGTGAACCCTGGAACCGCACTGGATGCGATATTGCGCAACAAACTTCGATAACCTTGGTAATTATTGAGGTGTTAATAATCAAGTCCCATCAACCTATGAGCACAGAAAGTCTTGAGGCAAGTAATTCATTTGTCTTGGTTTTGACTGTGACAATTTGATTACTGTTACTTATTTATCCATGTAAATAACCTTGGGTGGGTTTCTGCGCGTACTGTGTTTGCGACTAAAGAGAACAATCAGAATGTTGACATATAGTAACCTATGTCTTCTCTTCACTTTGACAAAATGCTTTCAGCCTGCCTAAATTTACTTGAATGTACACGGTATGGCAAAGTCAGTTGCTGTGATACGCGTTTTTCTGGGTGCGTCGGTAGTTCTGCAATGAGCCATAGTGTAGTTGCTTCGATTCATGAAGAAGCAATCGGTCAAGTAGTTCTGATTAAACGGATATAGTTGTGCTATAGCAACACCTGTTACTTTGGGGCAGTAGGAGTATTGCGTATATGGAGTTGTGAGCTCACAGTGACGCATGGTTTGTATAAAACATTCAGTAACCAATGAATACCGGATTGAATATTGGAATATACACTGCGTAACCGTTTCATGGAATGTGGCGTGCATATATCCCAGACAGCAGTACCTATGAAGGTGGACTGTTCTTATTGTCATGCAAAGAACTGATTGCGGCAAAATACTTTTCAACAAAGGTCGGTGAGGTTACTCACGAGGAGTAAAGGGCTGAGGAAAGCGGACCGTTCTGGCATCTTTTGCATTTTCGGCTAGCTCTTCCAGGGCGACAAATAAATGAAATCAACATTGACTTTTCCCCCTCGAAGAAGTGCTTCATTTTCATCTCCAACCTAGAGGAAATGAGCTGGACACAGCGAAAGTTTAAGGTACGCAAGTGAACGCGTAGGAAATTAATCATGAAATGCGGTGTAGAGTGGGTTCACTGACATACCAACCTGTAGCACATTCTCCAGTACTAGTGGTCCTTGTAATGTTAAGTGCTCAGGGTAGGATATTGGTTTTTCAAACTGGGTACTTCCTACTTGCAGTCTAACAGTAGTCTTCAACAATGCTTCCCCGAAACAATTTACTTCATCCTTCCCATTCACCGTGGTTGAGGTTCCCTGTGGAAGCGTCGAGGATTTGTCAATCATTTGGTTATGATCCAATGCTTGATAGTAGCTCGCAAATTTGAGTTCACTCCATTTTGAGAAGGAGAAAACGCCACCGTCTGCCTCCACCACAACACTCGATCCATTCTGTAGAGCTACACGAGAAAAATGGATTAATATGACTTACCAAGTGCAGCGAAATCTCCAAGACACTTTCCAAAGCTAATCTCAGGATCAGAGATGTTTACGAAATAATGAGATTTAGCGTAGCTAAGTTATATACAATCATGAAGATGGAGTCGAATACTATTGTGTAGGATTATATCGAGTGTAACAGCCGCAAAATAAGTCGTAAAATTTTCTTTTAGGATTAATACTTGGATGGTTGTACATATAGTACCAAATAATCGATCTTTGTTATCTTTTTCACCACGACTTTGAATATATACCCGCGAAATTCGAATACCAATTCAACTGTTCTTATGTAACTCGTCAGAGTATCGCTGTAGAAAGTCAACAAGTAAGATGTCGAGCATAGTCTTGAATGCCTTTGTCGTTTCCTTTCCTATTTACCCAGTTCGTCCTTGGCGTCGTTAGAGCAACCATCTCCGGTGCGGAAGTTCGCCATTCATCCAGTCACAGCAGTCTCTGCCCTCCGTAGACAGCTGTGACAACGCTC
The DNA here is from genome assembly GCA_944474145.2 of Dicrocoelium dendriticum. NCBI lineage: Eukaryota > Metazoa > Platyhelminthes > Trematoda > Plagiorchiida > Dicrocoeliidae > Dicrocoelium > Dicrocoelium dendriticum. The sequence continues at coordinate 148,067,837 of OX104064.1, forward strand.
TCCAGCTCACCATAAGGAGCAAGGCAGGTGCACCCACCATCCAGCTACAACTCGTACTAAGTGGTTATGATGAAAGTGTCCAGCCACCTGCGAAGTATGTCTTTTGCCCTTCAGCCCGTCAATCTATTACAGCCGACGTCCACTGCGAAAACAGAAACCTTCGAAACTCTCGACCGGACGCATACTACACTTATTAGGAGTCAAGACTAGTTTGGACTATTTCCATTCCGAACATACTACAATTGGCGCCGTGGTCAGAGTTTATTCTAAAATGAATATAACTACCGAAACCTTGAAAATAAACGCATCGCCTTGCAAGTTAGAAGAATACATAAAAAGATTCGGGCTGTAGTGGCTCACAAATTGTGACCTTCGCGAAGACCTGAAAAGCAATCACTTTTAACTGCTGTTGGACGAGTACCTTATTCAAAGTGAAAAGTCCAGCCTTTTCTTAGCTTCTGCCGAAATTATCTCACGAAAAGTTGAAGGGTCTCCTTTTGAATTACAGTTTATATATGTTTTATATTTATATTACCGGAAATTTTCGTGGTCGCCGAGAGGGTAAAGTTCAATTTACTGATGCGTCATCTAATTAATCTGTTCGAGCATTCATTGCCTAAGTTCGGACGCAAGCTTCATCCTGTGCACTTGGGGATAAGCTTGATGAGCATCTGAGAGATCACCTTACTTCTGTCATAAATAGCCCTGATTTATATTGTCGGCTCCTGTCAGTTCCACTACCGGCTTATAATCAAGTGGAGTCCATCTGCTTGCACTATCAGCTTGTTTCTGACATTACAGAAGCTCAGTGGGCTGTTATTTATCAGCAAATTTCGTTTGGTTCAGCTAAACGCCGAGTTCATGCCGACCAGAGAAAATAGTGGCAATATGACTAGTTTAAACCTCAGGGCACTGCATATTCTTACGTGCAGAAGGATTCAGACAGTGTAAAGTGCGATCAAGTCAATATAAAGATTGGGCGATGTGTTCCTTATGAAAAGCTACAATTGCCGTATACTTGCCCACATCGGAATTTTAAAAAGTATCAGCATGGAAATGTCGGAAATGGCAGCAGTGTTGGAATACAATGAAACAAGCTGATGATACAGCTGAGAACTAACCAATGGATTTTCACTCCTTTACACTGGCTGTAAATACAAGTGGTCATTCATTCAATACACTACGCTTTGGTACTAGTACGTCACACCGTTTCATGGTTGATACTGCCAGCGTGGAGTCTCTCGTTTTAAAAACGAGTCTCATTCATCTGTACCCTGATGTTGTCATTCCTCAAGGCCCATCTATCCTCGGTCTTAATGCCATGCAGGAGCTTAAAATAAGGGCCGTTTTTCTGCCACGCATTGATACTGACAATCAAATTCGTGGTTTACTGCACGACTGCTCAGTGACATAAGGTAGAATGAAAACTCCGTCTGTTGATTTGGACTCAGCCGATGATCATGTTTTCGGTAAACGCCGTATACTTCCAGTTGGACTAAGGAAACCTGTTCGCAAAGTACTTGTGTCTACGTGAAGCAGGGATTATCATCCCAGTACTACGTTTGTGATAGACCGCGCTTATTTTCCCACCGTTAAAGCCGGGTCGACAAGCCCAGAGAGTTAGCGGCCATTACCGCATTACTCTTAATGCAAACCTACCTCGGCGTACTTGTGCGACGGAAGAATCTGATTCTATTCTTTCTCATCTATACGGACACAAGATTTTCTCGAAGTTAGACTTATATATATATATGTATATATATAGATATATATATATATGCGCAGATACCATACACCGATGATTCTAGTGCACTGGAAGGGCGGCAACCGGTTCTGAATTCGCCTACCACTGTGGCCACCACGGAGAGAGCCGCAGGACTCCTGCGCCGACAGAGGGACCAAGGGTGGCTTGCACCGCACCACACATGCGGTTCCACCTACATACCCCATATGTAATATAAACCAGAAGGAATAAGACAGGGAAACATGCGGATGGGGGCCACGTTTCATTACCGGAGCCATCCCACACTCCTTCAACAAGCAGGACAGAAACATTCCGGCCTAATTGAAACTCATACGTACCATGAGTACACAAGGCGGTGGCTGAGCGGTAGCACATTTCACCCAGGGAGGAACCACTCTTTGAACCTAGCACCGTCACGACGATGGTGAAATAAATACCAACAATGCAATTTTTGAGCTATCATCATCATCATCAGCAGCAGCAGCATCATCAGCATCGTCATCATCAGCATCTTCTTCATCATCATCATCATCGTCATCAGCATCATCAATACAGCTTAGTTTAAGGTGAGAAATACCAACTAATATGCTGCACCTTTTGGGTGCCTTCCCTTCGGTCTTAGTGTGTCGACAGCCATATTCCAAGATGTGATGAACTCTATTGTGAAAGGTCTGGAGCGCGTTGTGATCTATCAGGACGATGAGTTTGTGCGTGCTGCTTACAGGCACGCTCAGGATTAATGATTACTGGGAATTTTAATTTGCTTCAAGGATGTTAATGTAAATATAACCCAAAGAACTGCTCGATTCATGTCCAAGAGGTCAATTGTCTGGAAAGATTGTCTGAAGGATTCAAACCACATCCTGATCGGATAAAGCCATTAGTGGACGCAAAGTAGTCCACCAATGTTCATTAGCATCAATCATTGGTGGGAGCCATACAGTATTATTTTTTAAAATTACTTCCTTATTTTTCATCCATTGCTGACTCTTTATTTACCTTGTTGTATGACAACGGTGCCCCATGCTGAGGCTGATGTTGCATTCTTGATGCTTCTTCACCGCAGTTGGGCTAAACCAACTTACACATTAACTAGGTCTTTTTAAGCTGGCTAAATTTCATTCCACTTTATTTGGTTTGTTCTGCCCACCTAAATACTCTCCTATTAACTGGCCACGTTGCTTACACTAATTGCGCTTATCTTCGGTAACTTTGTTTCATTTTGTAGCATTTTTAACTAAATTGTGGACATGTTTTCCTTATCGCGGATTCGTTGCTAACCAACTTACTTCGTATACTTATTTAGATTAGAGTTAAGCCACCGTACCTGTATACATTATTGGATTTGTTTTATTTCATCCTGTCGTTCCAGGTGACTGGCTGTTGCTTGATATCCCCGGTGTGACTGCGTTTGATGTGCATGTTGACAAGGTGCCTACCTGTCTATTACCCACTACCTCGTCCATACTCGCTCCAGGAGACAGTTGGTCGTTGCTGGAGGGGACGGGGTGCACGGTCCTTGTGGTCGTGCTAGGCTCGAAGAGTGGTTCCATGCACTCAGTGTGGAGCGGACTACGGTCCAGCCAACGCCTTGTGTGCGCTTGATTCCCAAATACAGCGTGCTTGTGTTTGCCTATGAAGGAGTGTAGGCCGGCTCCGTTGATGAAACGTGGTTCCCATCCACATGCCTCCCGCTCTTATTCCTTCGGGTTTACACTGGATATGGGGTGTGTGGTTGGAGCTGTGGGGGGGTGCAGCGCAAGCCAACCATGGTCCCTCTGTAGGCGCAGGCGTCCTGTGGCTGGCCACAGTGACAGGCAAATCCGGAACCGGATGCCGCCATCCATGTATGACAAGGGTTTTACTTGGCTAGACACACATGGACATTTTCTTCAGGAGCATTTAAAGATGTTTACATCTGGTTGTGTTCTTCGTACTTTCGCTCCAGATTCACAGACCTTATTTTTCAAGCATGCCTCACTAACCGGTATAGGTGCTGCGTTAGAGCAGCATGGGTACCCTGTACTGTGCATCTCTCGTTGGGTCAGTAATGCCGAAAATGGGTACGCTCAGACCCGTTCAGAAGCTTGGGCTGTATACTAGGCAAGCAATAAACTGCTCAAATATTTTGTACTCTCAGGTTTACTAATGGGACAGATCTTGAAGTTGATTTACAACCCCGCCAGTTCTGTAGCTAATACTCGGCAGATATGGTTCAAAGTTAAAGTGTTGCACTTAGTGCGCACAACCATGTGCCGGAAAACTAAAGTGCAAACTTCATTCCACACGTCGACTACTTACTGCGAGATCCAACGGTATTCGAAACCGGATCTGAAATGAGGTGTCTAATCACCCAGCCGCTTCCAGTCTCCTATTCGGCACTTATCACCGAGACTATACAATACTAATGGTCATTGATTTCTGTTGTCAAACGAGAATGGTATGCTTCTCTAAAACGGAAGTTCCCACAGTTTCATGTGCGTCGAGAAGAGTTGTGTGTTACACCTGATGGATTACAGCCTGGGAATGACCATGTCGTCATTCCGTCGACTTTTAGATCCGCTGTTCGGACAGATCTACATTAACCATTTTGGGGCTGAAAATATGGTCATTAGCTCGATGTTTGTGCTGGTAGCCTGAATTAAATGCAGATATTCGACGAACTGCTTCTGGTTGCCCAAACTACAAACACAAGAGTCTACATCACCGTCCAAGTGGTACCATGGCTGATGAAATGCGAGCCATAGCGAAGGCTACAAATGGATTGTTGCGGACTATTTCTGCAGAAGTACAATGCACTTGCAGTGGTGGATTCTTGCTTTAAGTGGTTGGAGGTATTCCTGACTGCCAAACCAAATTCTGTTTTGCTGTTCGTGTCTTGAGAAAAGGGTTGAGTCGAGAAGGAGTTCCGACAGCTGTTGTGAGTGTCCAGGGTTCACACTTATCTGTTTCGATTGCTACACATTGGCTGCAGAGTCTAGGGTGTCGTCACATTTTACCTGCGCAACGACATCTATGCTCTAATGGTCTAGCTGAGAAAATTGTTGCAACTTTAAAACATTCTGTTACCTCCTGTGCTCATACTTCAGTTGATGGAATTGATCACTGTGTTGATATCTTCCTTCTTCAATGCCGTAACTGTGTGCATTTCACCACTGGAGATACACACATTAAATTGGAGAAATTCAGACCATCGAGATCGAACATGCTTGATTTGGGAACCACTGAAGTATGCTGTTGCAGAGACAGTGATTTACGTCATTCATCCGAAGTCATTGTTAACAACCTTGGAAGTTTTATGGTAAAAATTATGCATCTCGGTGACTATTCTGTATTTAAGCGGTAGGTTGATCAGGTACGATAGGATTCCTGATCAAATGTCATTTGATTAGGTGCGCACTGAAAATGCTACTGATAATTCAGTTTCAGCTTCTCATGAGAGTTCTGAGCAAAGTCAGCCCCCGTAGAACATCAGCCAGATTGCAGCAGAACTCCGGACCAAATTACAGAAACCAAGTTTTAAATTCACGTTGCGGAGTATGTGATGGTTGTATATAGAAAACCCAATAATCGATTATTGTCCTTCCTCACCAATTAACTTAGCATATATATCCGCAAAATTCGATTTCCAATTCAGATGTTCTTATTATGAGTCCAGACTAGTTTGGTTGGAGCCTAATTCTATTTCCATTCCGAACCTACTACAAAATTCCTCCACTGGTTCGGAGGTCAAAGAAGACTACAGGGATGCTGGATCCCAATTAGATGGAACATGTGAAAGCGATTCCGTTCCAGGAATGGACCACATCAATGCATCGAAAAGTAAATGATTTACTAGTGCCATAGGACACCAAAGACTCAGTCAAAACTTGCTAAAACGTGCCGACGCATACCAGTGGCTCAGCAATCTACTAGTGATGGATTGATATGAAAACTGATTAGAGGCTTTGCGGTCAGCTCGAAACCAGTATAAGTTGGTGGCGTGAATTCAACTTAGTGCTAGCTAAAAACTCCGGTAATTTTGAAAGTACCTGCTCTAAACAACAGTTCACGCTCGCTTGATTGATTGCTGATGCAAAGATTGCCATTCGATCGCTTAGTGCGGTGCTTGTTGTGGCCCCAAACGGTGAGGAATGCCTGCACATGGACCACTGGTATGCTATGCTGTGCTGATAACATTTTTAAGCTCGTTGCCTACTGAGCAAAATAACGTCTTTGCAGGAGAAGTGGAACTAACCAATTTCTTCTGTGTGACTGATGTAGCCCGAAGTCTATTGGTAGGGTGAGCAAAAGTCCTTTCGCCGTAAAAAGACTGTTTTGTTGCGCCCCAACACCACACGTGGTTCAGAGTTGGCAACAAACCGGAATATTGTACAGGTTGTTACCAACTCAAATTTTCCCACTCCATTTACTGACATCGTTGTCATCTAGCCGATCATCTAGTTTGAGCAAATACACAGAAATAGATGGAGGACTTTCAAATGGGCAGTTTCTGTGACGAAATCAATGGCCGAAGAGAAAGAAGGAACCTACACGAGTTGATCTGAAATAATGACCAAGGGCTCGCTACTGTCATTACCAGTACACTCAGAAGGAACAGCAGAAAGCTGACTGTCTCCTCAATGGCGAATACTTCGCTGATTACAAAGGATGGCTTATGAACACTTGCGTCTACTTTCGTATTTACAATGCACCTTTTCCAGATTACTATGTTGTGTCATGCTCATTTAGCGAGTATTTATGTCGTCATATGCGTTTACTTTATTCGATATCGGCATTTTGAGTGATTGGCTGTTGTTTGACATCCCAGGTGTGGCTGCGCTTGATGTGCATGTTGACAAGGTGCCTACCTGTCTATTACCCACTACCTCGTCCATACTCGCTCCAGGAGACAGATAGTCGTTGCTGGAGGGGACGGGGTGCACGGTCCTTGTGGCCGTGTTAGGCTCGAAGAGTGGTTCCATGCACTCAGTGTGGAGCGGACTACGGTCCAGCCACCGCCTTGTGTGCGCTTGATTCCCCAAGTACAACGTGCGTGTGTTTGCCTGTGAAGGAGTGTTGGCCGGTTCCGTTGAGGAAACGTGGCTCCCATCCACGTGCCTCCCGGTCTTATTCCTTCGGGTTTACACTGGATATGGGGTGTGTGGTTGGAGTTGTGGGTGGTACAGCGCAAGCCATTCATGGTCCCTCTGTAGGCGCAGGCGTCCTGTGGCTGGCCACAGTGACAGGCAAATCCGGAACCGGATGCCGCCAACCATGTTTTGACAACAGTGAATAAGGCATATAAGTTAAAATGGAAAACCATTCATTTAACAACACTTCCTATTCAAAGCACTCATGGAATAGAGGAATGCTGGAGTCAACTGATGTGGTAAGTATCCTAGATTTACTCCACTGAGAAAAGTGGCACGTCTCAGTGTTCACCCAGCATGAATCACATACAGTTTCTTCTAGCGTACAATCAAGTTCATCGCTCACATCATCATCGTCATCAACAGCAGTACATCAGCCATGTGAACTGATGCTTCGCTGCCATACAACCATGAGGACCTATGATATAAAGAATAAGAAGAGGGAGAGAAGAGGGACTTATCTGAAAACCTTAATACCCTAAGCAAACATTCAGGGTCAAGGCGCCTACACCTTGTGTATACAACATACCGTCACAAACAGCTGGCTATCGAGCAAAGATAAGGCGGCATCGGTGAGACAGCTTCCTTGCGGCTTTCACTGCCACGCGTCATAATCAGTCATTACCCCGCAGATAACTCAGCAACAAACACAATTTAAACAGGCAATCCGATTAGGAGACGGCAGCAGATGCGCCACTGATGTCTAATGCGAGCCATATCCTGGAAAGTCTCGAGCCAAGCACAAGGCGAGTCACGTGGACTCCAGCCCGGAAGGCGAGAAGGACCAACGGCACCCAGTTTGGTAGTCAGTGACTTCATTTCCCGCTGCCAAGTCAACTTCTGTCCACCTCGAGCCTTGCGCCATCCTACACCTGGTAGACTAAACAAGGCCCTCCTAGGTAAGCGGTGACCAGGCATACGTAACACATGCCCGAGCCAACGAAACTTAATCAGTGCTATCTGTCGTTCTAGAGAGCTAGCATCATTATCACCACCTAGTACTCGCCAACGAACATAATCTTTGCGGACATGCTGGTGCCATCCGACACCAGCAATGCTACGCAGACAACGATGATCAAAGACTTGAAAGCGCCTCAGGTCTTCAGACCGAAGGGGCCAAGTCTCACAGCCATAGATCAGAACGGCCCTCACTGTGGCCTTGTATATACGGCGTTTCAGACGAAGGGAAACTCCCTTCTATCGCCAAAGATGCCGCAGGTTCAAGAAGGTAGCTCTGGCTTTTGCAATGCGTGAGCTGACGTCAGTTTCTATGCGCCCATCACTGCTAATGCAGCTGACAAGATAAGTGAATAGATCAACCACCTCGACTTCTTCGTTAGCAAGCGTCAAGGGGTCATCGAGTGGCTGGTGGTCCTGCAGCAACACTTTGCACCTTGAAGGTGCTGAGCTTGATGACCGAGGACTGAGACAATTTCTCAGTTGCCAATCGTAGGGGACGCTTGGTGCGCCTCTCGGTAAAGTTCATGGAGAAACGACAGCGTACCAAGGCATGATCAGAGTCGACACAAGTACTCCATTATGAACGGCAATCCAGGATGGAACCGCTCCACCTGTAACTTATGGCTATGTGGTCAATTTGGGTCCATCGCTGGCCAGCTACAGGTGGACGCCAAGTGGCACTTCGGCGCCCACTGTGTCTAAAAGCAGTGCTAGTAAGAAACAACTGGTGCTCCGTACACAATTGCAGCAGACGCTTACAGTTGTCAGTATTCAGTATTCAGACGTTTACAGTTGTCAGTCCGTTCGGGGTTAACTCCATAATTACCACGCAGCTGAGCTTGGGAGGAGCTCAGAAGCCCTACTTGTGCGTGCATATCCTATGCAATTGCTATAATATCTGAACTAGTAGCACTGCGTAGTAGCATGTTCAGTTCGTGATAGAATGTATCCTTGAGAACATCTGAACTGCAGTCGGTGGGAGCATAAGCGGAAATAACAAACAAACAGCGTTTGGTATTACTGCGAGAATTAACCTTAGCTGATGTCGTCAAACGGGCTGCACATAAACGGCTGTTCACCGGAATCCAGACAACCAGTGATGGTTCAGTCTTGGAGCTTAGAATGATACCTACACCAGCTTGACCAGTGAGTGCTGCATCGGCGTCTCCGGACGCGTGCAACCAATAACGAGAGGATAAGCCGGGTGCAGTCAATTCAACAACTCCATTAGGTTCATTGCTCCTAGTTTCAGACAGGCAACACACATCAATACCCAGTGTGTCCAAAGTGTGTGCAAGTGAAGCCTGTTGACCTGTTTGTCTTAGAGCGCGAACGTTGAATGTCGCCATGGAAACGGGATAGCGTAGCCTTATAAGGGAGTTTTGCCGATAAGCGTCCGATAGATGCGGTGGGATGGTGGCTGCAGATGGTTCTACTCCAGTGGCGCTTCGGTTGCTGTCAATTAAGCTGTAAAATATAGAAGGAAGTTTAGTAATGGGTGTCGGGATGGGAGTAAGAGAAAAAGGTGGAAAAGAAAAAAGGGAGGCGCCCGCAGTAGCATGTTTTCGCTTGTCCGCCACGCTGTATGCAGCAGATAAGGCGATCCTTGATAATCTGCGCGACGGCCGATGCAGGATGAAGTTTATGTTTGAAGAAAATGTCATGGTTGTATGTGGGCTGGGATAATGCCAGGGCGCCCAGACCTAGACAGGAGGACGATTAGGGTCTTCATCCAAAGCCTTTGGCCATTGCTCACAACAAGGCAGTGACCAACAAAGTTCACATAGTTCATCAAATAATTGAAATTCATTATGTGAAACTGAATAATACCATGTCCCAATTAGTGCGGGTCCATATCAAAGGCCTGTATTGCTCGAGAAAACTGAAACACCGACACGTCGATTGCAAATGCTAGCTAATAGTGTGAATCTGGCCATCTCGTTGCTGAAGTACAGATAAAATTTGGTGGCAAAAGACTGTGTGAGAACAATTGCAGGGTTTGTACATATTATGGGGATTTATTGGGTTTGTTGTGGAGAATCGTCACGGTTAGACTCTGGCAGACAACCACCACACATCAAAGAAAGCTCTTCCTGGAAGTGTGGTGGATGTCTGCCTGTCTAACTGCGACGAATCGCCACAACACACGATTGCAATACTTCTAAGAACAGTGACAGAGCAACCCTATTTGCCGCAAAGGGCGGTGGTAAAATTTTCGCCCTGACTGAGGGCAGAATAAGATCGTGAAGGCCCCACGATCGGCTCAGGTTAAAGTGCACACTAGATTTTAGTGAAATAAATGATTTTTTCGGGCCAGTGAGATAAATGGGGTGACCACAATCGGAAAGTAATGGGATCGCTGGGTAGAACGTTTGCACAGGTGTGACACATGGCACCAAGATGTGGTTGGCCAAACAGATTAACATTAAAATATTCAAATTACAGCTTATTTGGAACATTAGCAACTTTATACTTGGTATTGAACAATCACCGGTAGTAAAACTGTTGCCACTGTTACATGCTGACAGGGGCGCACCGACCCCCCGCCACAGCTGTCACGCTTCTGCCTACCAATGAAATGTGAAAACGTATGATGTATGCCCCGAATGGTGATCAGTGAAATAAACACAGTAAACTACAATATGCAGTGGGAACGTAAAAAGAGGTCAGTTGCAGTCCATTTCCCAAGTTGGTTTACTGTATGTGCATCCATAACCATGGGAATACGAATGGGTGGAAGTAAGAGATATCCGAAATATACTTTCACAATAAGCCCGATGAAAGAGGACCGATTAGCGCAACTCCGGATGAGTAGATCCACTTTGCAATCCACTGTTTACGCGCCTATAGTAAATGTCAGTCATTTACGTCGGATGTCCCCTCTTTCCAATAGCCATCCAATGTTAACCGCAGTTACGCAAACAGACGTAGCTGCGTAAAGTGCGCGCGTGCATACGCATAAATTTCTCTTTTACCTAGGTGTGAGGACATATGACATATTCAGCAGACCAGTAGTTTAGTTCAGGGATCAGCTGAGTACAGGCGTGACAGTTTGTCGCGGGACAGGCATGTAATCCACATTAGACTGGAATGTCGTCGAGAGGGATGAGGCACAGGCAGGCACCTTACACTGTCGAACGATCGTTAGCATCTGCAAGAGCAACCGCTGTAAGCTAACTGCAACGAATGCGGAAGGTCATGTCCATATGTAGGCCACTTAGCATCGGAACGATCGATGGCTATCGGTGTACCTCGCTGCCCAGTCACACAGGCTTAGCCTACTTACTTACCTCCCGTGAATTCAAACGTTATTCATCAACATTTATGAAGACGAAAATGTTGTCTACATAGTGCTTTGCTTCACATGTGCAGGCATCAATTTTATTCCGATCATGCCCAAGAAGATATCTGCCAGAACTGACCCTAGAGTACTACCCGTAACGCCACCGTCGATCAGTTTGTATGCCATCCCTTCAAATACAAATCGCACATTCTCTGCTCACCAGGATCAATTATCACAGGTACTCTGGTGCAAGACCCATAGAGAGGTTCCGACTCAAAAGGAATTGGTATAATTCGTTTACCGTTTCAAGCAGGGCCACATCAGTGATAAGCGAGTCCACGTCTATGGAACATATGAGCTGTGCGGCGGCCATTGTTTGTTCCAGCATATTGGCCAATTCAAAGGAGTATTACAAACAATGCGTGCTCAGGAGCTTACAGAGGAAGCGGAAAAATCGTCCTTGGGGATACAAAACGGTCTGTTTTTCCTCAGGTTGGACACGCTCCCAGTTTGCTCGAACGTTTTTGTGAGTTTAAGCAGGTGCCGAGAGGTGAAGGGTTGCATTCCAGCGTTATAAATTCGCATAGTTGCTGCAGCGTTTAAACCGCATTCACCATACAGCAGCTTAATAAGCACGCAGTAAGCAACAGGCAACTTACGTGATTGAGATTGCAGGTAAGCCGCCGATGGGAGTGTCTGTTTTTGTTCCATCACCTGAGGCAGTGTTTCAATGACAAAGTGCCAAGGCATGCGCTGGCTAGTAGCTCCCTCACCTAGTCCAGAACACTTGGTTTACTTAAGTACTATGATGCGCGTACTTGTCTTAGACCGTTGCATGTTGGCAAAGCCTGTGCGACTGGGCAGCGAGGTACACCGATAGCCATCGATCGTTCCGATGCTAAGTGGCCTACATATGGACATGACCTTCCGCATTCGTTGCAGTTAGCTTACAGCGGTTGCTCTTGCAGATGCTAACGATCGTTCGACAGTGTAAGGTGCCTGCCTGTGCCTCATCCCTCTCGACGACATTCCAGTCTAATGTGGATTACATGCCTGTCCCGCGACAAACTGTCACGCCTGTACTCAGCTGATCCCTGAACTAAACTACTGGTCTGCTGAATATGTCATATGCCCTTACACCTAGGTAAAAGAGAAATTTATGCGTATGCACGCGCGCACTTTACGCAGCTACGTCTGTTTGCGTAACTGCGGTTAACATTGGATGGCTATTGGAAAGAGGGGACATCCGACGTAAATGACTGACATTTACTATAGGCGCGTAAACAGTGGATTGCAAAGTGGATCTACTCATCCGGAGTTGCGCTAATCGGCCATCTTCCGTCAGCTTTACCTGTATTTTTAGCTTGGCTAATTTCCTTTAGCATTTTAGAACCGCAGTATCTGGATGATGCCGCGTGGGGACGTTTCGAATCCACGATTCGGTTGACCCAGGGACCAGGTTGCGACGCCAGTACCCCAAAGTATGAAAAATAGACAGTGATTTATCACGGGTAATAAAACAGACGGTTGACAATTCCTTATGATGATTCGTATGGAAACAACAAAATCAAAATATGAGTTATTGGTTTAAGTGGTCATTGATTTAAATGCGTTGCTGAATAAGTATAAGGTGAAATAAGGATTGAACGTAGGCGTACAGAAAAAGATGGGAAAAATGACAGCTGAAGAACAGTGTGAGAAACATAAAAAATTACATCAGTTAATAATATATCGCTTCCTCTAATCCATGTACCACGTAACTTCGGTATGAGGCCATGATAAAATTATCCACAAAAGCATGGCTTAGTTACCAAAGGGCTCTGAGCTAAGGGCAACATTTAATCATTTTTCTAGGTATCCATCTTAAGGGGGCATATGACTGAGTTTGAGAGGGATTTCTAAGACTAGCAAACCTGAAGAAAAAGTAAATCCGTCGGCGTTCTAGACGGCCAGTTTCAGTAAGTTACCTCTGGGGTTGATTTTATGGCTGCGTTTCAGCAAATGGCGGAAAAGGTGATTAGCTTGACTTAATATTTTGTAAACTAATAAAAATCTGCATTGCCATGTGTAGCTTCCGCTTAAGACTCCCATTAGCTTCAGTCATTTCTGGTAAGAGAACTTGCACAGACGCTTGAGGCTTTTCACTGCTCTACGTTGTGGTGTCCTTAGCACCTTTAGGTTGTACTTCGACCAATGTTGGCAAGCTTAGGTAAGGCACTCGACATGAGAGCGCACGTAAGAGTTGTGCATCATCTAAAACGTTGATGGGTCAAAATTGGAGAATGCCTTTCCCAAGCAGGCCGACGTGCTAGTCGTCTGTGTTCAGACAGTTTTGGGCAATTGTGGTATCTGTCTACGAGTATACAAACGTAGCGCACCTAGTAACCGCAAGCTGTGTACCTCAAGTTCACACATGCAGTAATGCCTATGGCGTAGTTGAGCAACCCGACATTGTTCTACATTGGATGACCAGTTGCGAATGGTGTCCAGGTCGTGCTGGAGGCGTTCTTTATCATCCGGTCCCCTGACCGTTCGCCATGTATTGATTTCATCTGCGAAGAATAGGAATTCGGAAGCAGTTCCGTTAGTTAGATCATTCCGAAAAACCGACAATAGGTGAGGCCCGAATACCGAGCCTTGTAGTACGCTGCACTCGACCTCGATTGCCTCAGAGTAGAATTCCCCGCCCCTTACCTACAACTGATGCAGATGCAGAAAATGGCCTATCCAACTCATGAATGGATCACCAAAGTCGTAATACCAAAACTTTGAATGCGAATTTGATGGCCTAAGCGATCAGATGCTGTTCAGAATTCCGAGTAGGTGACATCGACTCTCCATCATCAACTGCTCTGGTCCAGGTATTTCGTGCAATTAACAGAATAGTAATACATGAGTGATTTTTACAGAAGCAATGATTACGTAGGGTTATTAGCCCGGGGTTTTCCAGACGCTGCATAAAAGCACCTGCGATGAATGATTCCCTAACCTTGGAAAGCACAGGAATCGGCTTTATTGGTCGGTAAGTGGCACGGTCACTGTGACTACACACAGAGCACGGGTCGCATATATTTCTGTCGGACTGTGGGTGGCTTGGCCGGGTGTTTAGGCAAAAAGGTAACTCATCGAAAATTGGAGCGGGACACAGCTGAAAACGTGAGGTCGTATGAGGCAAGGCAAACGGTTAAATGACTCCGTGAGGAGTGAAATAGAATAGATTCAAAGTGCCTGTAACGAAGGAACTATCCTAAGTATAACTACCTCGCATATAACGTTCATAACTAACGCTTCTATGGGTTATAGACCTAGAGTATATACACAGTAGGGAAAGCAACTATTGGGGTGGAGAATATTGGGTTATACTCCTGTAACAGTGGTTTACTGATATAGAATGAGATAAAAGCCGAGTCCAGAACTGCGTTTACAATATGCGGCAGATGGCGGAAAAAACGAATTGTAGCAGCAAACTTATCGATTAAAAACAGACAGGTTTATCTGAACGTAAGTTATAAGGTTCATGCGTGTATGGTAAAAAGAATAAAGATACTCTTCTGGGTATATAACATCTTGGCATGCAGACTTCTTATTATTTGTGAACAGAGAGCTGGATGCTTCTAAGGCTACTGAGCCTCTAAGGTGGAAGTGTGTATCTAATGAAATGGACGAGCATTCGGGACACTGTTGTAAACGTGGTGAAATTGACCATGAGACAAGTAAGGGATCGCTGGGAAGGACATTTGCTCAGGTATGAACATGGCACAAAGGTGCCGTTGGTTATAAAGAGGGAGCCATTAAATCTGCCGCTGTCATTTTCGCCGAATCGCATTTGCTACATTATCTGACAAAGTTATATCATATTTTAAAAGAATAAGCTGCCAGATATTTTCTTAAATCAATCTTCTAGGTAGCCAGGACCAATCTACTTAATAAAATTATTGAGCTGGCTTGCCGAACAACCTCCTCGTGGTGCCAGCTGGGTGGTTCGGGTTTTTCCCGTTCCAGCAAATGGTTCGGCGGCAGTGTTCCAGGACGTAGTGGGTTTTCGCCTGGCAAGCGTTCTCCCTATAAAAAGCCACATATGTCCGTTTAACAACACTGTGACGTGGCGGACGTGACTCGCCACTAAATAAAGTCACTGCCCCTTGCTTCATCCTGGCGAAGCATTGGGCCCCTGTTTGACAAAGGAACAAACGAAAGGCGTATGAACTGAGCAATCAGTCACCAGCTCCCAATGGGCGCCATTCCCTGAATTCGCTCCACTGCCTTGCGGGCAGGCTATTCAGCCAAAGGCTCGGGGTGGTGTCCCCTAAGTCAACACCCTACTTCGGCTTGGGCAAACGGGTAGTATCTCGCCCTCTGATGAAACAATGGACTTCGATGTTTTGTGTTGAGTTTTCTCTTACTATTTCTGTACCCCATGGTTTCTGATGGCTTTATGTCTATCCGTAGACTCTTGCAAATGTATATATATATATATATATATATATATTTATATATATATATGAAGGGTGTTTGTGAGCATAAGCTGCTGACTGGCGGTTCAATCCGCTGGTGGTCATGGGTTCGAATCCTGATGGATCCGATGGATGCGCACTACTGATGATGCCAAACAGGCTGAAACTGCAGTCTAGTGCTTTTCCGGGCATGTGGACGACTATGTGATTTGAAAACTGACTGCGAAGAACCTCACTTCTACGATATATATAAATCTCAAAAAATTATTGAATACAAAATCTAAGCTTTCGCACATGATCCCCGATGCAACAAAGATGGACAAAAAATATTACTCCTAACCACTGCCGATGGTAACGTCAGCGAAAAGGATCGCAAAGGAACCTCTATTCGTTAAATCACATTAGTCAAATACGTACAAGATGTTGAAGAGGAAAATAACTGGCTAATGCAAGCAAAAGAGGAAGAAAAGGAAAACATTTTCTAAATGAATTCAAATCAATCAGATAAGGTGAGGAGACCCTGTATATTCGGTGACTTATTCAAGAAAAGGAGGTTGTGACAATAGTTAAAAAAATTTGTTTGTTCACGAATTATCCGAATACAAAAAAGAAGTAAGCAAATGCGCGAAGAATATTCTTTTCGATAATTCTCATCGGGCGAAAGCAATTATGAATCAAAATATTGGAGGGAATAAAGCTCGTAGACGCTCGTACAAAAAGCAACCAGCTCATTAATCAGACAGTATGAAAACTAAATAAATGGTTTGATCAATCACTGTCGTATTAGGAAACACGTGATAAAGACAGGCCATATATCAATTACAAGACTAAGGTAATTTCAGCGTCTGTAGCAATGTGCGCTGTTTGCACAGCTCTGGTTTCAGCATCTTGATTGCAATGGCTTCGGAAATGGTCAACAGATGTTTCTTAAGCTGTTTTGGGTAGCTCTTACGTATGGTATAAACGACTTTAAACGACTGGTTCATCTGGGCTTAATGTCCAGTGTCAAGCAAGTCTTGTACAACGGAACTGTCGATGGGTTTTACGCCGCCTTTTCGTAATGACGTGGGACAATGTTCAGCGATCCATTTGGACAAACACTTGATCGTATGTCCAAGATACCTACACCACAGGTGAACAGGTATAAGACAAACGATTCGCACCGAACCGGGAGTTTATCCTTTAAACGCTGAAGAATCAATGGTCTTGTTTCGGCAAGTAGTTTTAGATTGGCAGCTGGAAATGTCTTGGCCCACTGTCATCGAGATTGTTCTATTCAACAGTTGGAACGCGACCTCACCTTTAAAGGGGGCTGTAAGAAATACATCCTTTTTGAACACTGTAGAGACACACTTGACAGTCTCAGACTGTTTGGAGTGCTGTTTGATGAAAGGCACAGGGAACCCAGTTTCTTGCAGCGTGTTAAAGATGAGCTTGGTTTCGCTTTCCAGCGTCTCTGGGTTGCAGATTGCTCTGGCACGATGATATCAGCACCGAACTAAATTTCACTTGTATCTCAGTGGTACAAAGCTAAGAAAGTGGTTGTTTGGACTTACCCACGTCGCTTTGCGAAAAAACACTCATTTTGAGCGTCCTCTTTTCACGCATTTGTTGAGGTCATTAAACGCTGGGTTGCCTGCGTATTTTCAGTATATAAAATATACATAATCAGAGAAGACTTCATGTGGTTCTGCGAAGGATCAACACATCATGTTCAATAAGAATGTTTAGTACCCGACCTACCAATGGACAGGACCCAGGAACGCAATAGGCAACCAGTTATTGCATCAACCAGCGGAAAAAAATGGGACGCAACCTGACTGCGAATAACCGAGCAAACAGACTTTCAACAAGAAACATAGCCAGTTACAATTTGCCATTCAATGGATTGGTGGCAGTGTTCCAGGACGTGGTGGGTTTTCGCCTGGCAAGCGTTCTCCCTACAAAAAAGCCACAAATGTCCGTTTAACAACACTGCAACGTGGCGTATGTGACTCGCCACCGAATAAAGTCAAAGCCCATAACTTTACACTGGCAGGTCAACTAGCGTCACAATTCTACATAGGATCATTACACTGGGACTTCTACATCTGTATATACTGTTGTCGTTTTATATCCTACGACACGTTGCCCTTTTCCTTCCGTGTGTGCGGGCTCTTCCATTACCTTTCAATGGATCATTCAGGATTCCCAATCTCTTATTAGCTGAGGTCCCGTATCTCACGACAACCAACTTATTGTTTCGCATTTTCAACATTGTACAGTTCCAATCATGGATATATGAACAATTTTCTACGTTACTGTTACAATTGCATTAAAATGTTTGTACCGTTGTACATATCTGATCATGCCCCCAAGAGCGTGCCTCGCATAGTCGAGAATAAAATATTTATTTATTTATTTATTTAAAATCCCCACAGTTGGGGTAAGCATGGTGGGTTGTGCAACCCAAGCCTCCCCCTTAAGTGCTGCTCCAATCCTGTGGGGAACGGCTGGTAACACCGTAAGCAAAAGGACACCAATAGCCCAGAAAACCAACTGCTGTTCCAATACCACACGTCGCTTAGCTTTGGCTATTGCGGTTCTCAGTTCGATCGGAGTAACTACACTTAAGGTTACTTCCATTCTCCTGGCTGAGTGCATGGCAAAACAGCAAGCCGCTACCAACGAAAGTTGGGTTACGGTTGCTTCTAAAATGAGCCGTCATTTAAATATTAACAGCACCCCCAACTGGATCGGAAACTGTAGAGCGAAGCGGAGTTCTCCTGGTGCAAGCACCACCGGTTTCCTGCGGTTCATCCCCGAGTATTGCAATAACTAGCCGCAACATGTCGAAAGATGTAAAGAAACAACAACCTGTAATGAGCGTACTGTGCTCCAATGCCCCAGAATCAAAGCCGACATTAATAAGAGGCAAGCAGTGGGATGACCTCAACCAGTGGGACGTTATTAGTAACCTAAGTGGAGTTGTACTGAAACCTGTACATTTAGTGCGTATTACGAGGCACCCCAAACCTAAACATTTTGGAGAAGCAAGGCTTCTGCGCGTTGTGCTGAGCCCTATCACTGAAGTAGAATTAGTTCTACTGGTCGACAGGTAGACTCAGAAATAAACACTTCTCATTCCGTATCTTTCCAGACATCTCATGGGGCAAGTGTTATCTAGTTAACCGCATCTTAGAGGACCACCGGAAGGAAAGTTTAACCGGAACCATTCTTCTTCACGGAGTTCCTGAAACGGAAGCATTCGAGGAGTATGAAATAACAACCTATGATACATAACAATGATGTTATATTCGTGAAACACTCTCTTTGGATGATCTACTAGGAAAACCGGTATCACGGCTGCGTACCTCACCGAACTACAAAGGAAGTGGCCCGAGAGCGCTGCAGGTGTTCCTACCGTCAAAGTATATGGTAGCACGGCTGCTAAAAGGTTGGTACATGTTTCGTAGCAGCCTACCATCTGAGCTTCGCCTGAAGACAGCCAAATGCCCCTTAGAGATGATATGGCACGCAACGAATCAAATGCGATGGGATCTATAAAAGAACAGTGTACCACAAATGTGCCCTTTTGAGCCCACATAACCTGTTGAAGATAATATTCACCAGACACCTTTCGCTGTGCGGAAAAGACTAGACACGGGATTAACTACGCAGACGATGAATAAGACGTCGGACCCTTGGTCAAGTACACGCCGAAAAAACGATTAGTCTCTGACTACTTTACAGGTCGGCGATACTTCACGCATGAGTTGCACAACCTGCGAAACATTGCTTAACTCTGTGAAACTTTCATGTTTGTACACTAACATCCAAGAGCTCCTCATTAAACTTACTGACCTTCGGCTATGACAGGTTGCGAATGCTGGGGACCTAATTTCCATTACCGAAACCCGCATGCACCATGAAGTGGCTGATGCTGAAGTTAAGATAGTAGGAATGACACTCATTCGGAATGACCGCCCCAGCAGAGGAGGTGGGGTCCTTCTCTACTACCGCATGGACTTGCAATGTGCAATAGTTTGTGATCTAGAAACTCACGTTACCGACTCACTCTGGCGTCTTCTCCGACTAAGACACAACGACGCATGTCTCGTAGCTGTCGTTTGCCGCCCCCAACCTCTACTCCAGTAATGGATTACAGGTTGATGCGTGCTTTGAACAGGATAACATGTACTAGGTACAGCCACATTTTCATCGCCGGGGATTTCAATCTAAATGATCTTGAGTCATCGGCATCACCAAATGTACTGTTCAAAGCAGACTTGCATGAACTTATCGCTAATATTCCTCTGTACAAGGTCAGCACCTTCACTAGATTCAGGACAGCGAACAAACCGCCCATTTTGCACCTTGCACTCATGAATGAAGCGCTCATGGATAAGAAGTTATTGATAGAGAGTACATTAGGTCTCAGCGACCATGTAGTAATAACGTTTAACTATGTCTGTTATGTGGCGTATCCCTCTGAATACTGGGAAGTAACTCATACAGGCACACGCTATCAAGTATTGAGAGAATTCGTCGAAGTAGCCACTTGGGAATTCTCGAGCAACAGTCCCCTTGACAAGGTTTGGACAGAGTTCGTTGAGAGACTCAGCGACATAGTCAATAGAGCATAAGAGAACAAGCCCCTTCGTCCCGCAAAAATGCCTTCAATCCTAAGGAGCAGGACTCAAAAATGCATGGCGATAATGGATGTAGCATGGCGTGCCTACATGGCTAAGCCAGACTGGGAGACTTGGGGAAATTTTCGGACACATCGGAACCATTGAACTGCACTTGTCCGTGAGGACAAAGTACCTAATTAACAGTGCCTAGCCAAAAATAGCTCTGGTAGACAACAAGCTACTGTATAAGCATGTCAACAAGCTTGGTAAAGTGAAACATGGTATCTCTCCACTTTTCACAACAGGCGGTAGATTACAAACCGCGGAAGAAGCTGCTAATGTCCTGTGGCTACAATAGGCCCCAATTTTCGAACTCGCATTCTCTACCTGTCCCATAACGTCAATCACACTACCGACTCCAGGGTTTACACATGCACTTTTCAACCCGGCAATTGTGTTAGGGAAGCTACTCCCACTGCGCAAATATAGGTCTGTGAGAGCAGACAACATCCGCCCAAAAGCAATGAAGGCTGCGGTTACCAACCTAGCTGAACCACTGCCACAGTTCTTTCCAAAGCTGTTTAGATAATAGCAAGTCCCGAATATGTGGAATCGTGGCGTTATCACCCCCATTTTAAAGGCGGTAACCGTTCAGATCCTACAAACTATCACCCAGTAACTGTCCTCCCTGTGCTCACGAAGGTGATGGAAGCTGTCATTGCTGAGGCCCTAATGGACCACCACGTAAAATGCAACATCTTAGCACCGGATCATTATCGCTTCGTCAAAACCGGTCATGCACCACCAACTTGGTAATAGCACGAGTTAGTTGGACAGAAGTGGCTGATGGTGCGGTCGGAATTGACGTCATCTATTTGGACTGCTCGAAATCTTTCGACAGCCTGAATCTCCGCATTTCACTTCAGAGACTACAAAGCTACGGAATCGGGTATTCTGTACTTGGTTAGATTTGCAAATTTCTTCACCAACGGAAGCTTCAAATGCTTATTAGGGGATCACTCTCTAACCCGATTGAAGCGGAATGTGGTGTCCAACAGGGATTGGTGCTTCGACTGCACCCGTTCCTTGGCAAGAGTTTTCTCCTCCAGTTTTCTGCTTTTCGCCGATGATGTCAAGACATAGCGGGCGATTAATAAGAATAAAGATCACGATCTACTCCCACATGACCTAGACGGCATTTATGAATGGTCAACGAAGAACCTGCTCCAGTTGAAAACACCTAAATACAAAGTGATCCATCTGCCTCACCAGCCGGTGAGAGTTTACATGCTTGGAGATCACGCCTTGCAGAAAGCCTCACAATGGCGTGACCTGGGTGTACTGGTATACAAAGATCTCGGATGCACAAAACAAGCAGAGAAGGCATAGAGAACCAGAAACCAACACGTTGGCCTTTTTCGCAGAGCTTTTGGTCGGTTTGCACCCTTAATCTTTTTCCAACTGCATAACGCCTACATGCGATCGCACGTGGAATATGCTGCCTAAGCGTAGCAGCAGTGGCAGAAACAGGATCTCTTTGCTTTTGAAACTCCTCAACTAAGGGCAACCAGGAACGTCAGAGGCCTTTTTCATCTGCCGTATCAGCTTAGAATGAAGTTTCCAGGAACGTAAAACAGTCGATATAGGTGCTTTCTGGGGATATCATCATGATTTACCAGATTCTGAAAATCCAAACTCCTATTTGCCGTCGACTGCTAGAACTGAACTACAACACTAACCTAAGAGATCATCTTCTGAAACTAACAGTACAGTATAGCCAGCTTGAACACCGTAGCAATTTCTTTTCCCTCCATGTGTGTCAGCCGTGGAACGCTTTCACAACTTATTTTAGCTCTGCTCCCAAGCAGGTGATATTTAAATAAGACAACTCGTTCCTTCATTTGTATTTCATTCTATAACTTGTTAACCAGGGCCCACAAAAAGCAATCAAACCGTGTCTTACCAAATGCCCAATCAATGGATTTATGGATTTATACTTTTAAGACACGAACATCTCTGTTCTACTATATAAGTCTATGGTAGGTCCACCAAAACGTTTTGTACTTTATCATGAAAGTTCATTTTCGCAATAATTTCCGTCCCACGGGACTTGTTAAGCATTGTTTTTACCCGTAATACACCATTGTTCCCTTGTTCTAATGAATTAAAAGTGGGGCGGTTCTTGTCTCCTCAGGTCTTGATTTTCCTGTTTACCCATCGCCCGCTGTGGCGGAGCCTTGCACTTATTGGAAAATTCCTGTGAAGCATGCTCTCGATTGACACCTGGACTATTTTTTCCGTTCCGCCAAATAATCTCTTATGGTGGTTGCGAGAACCGATTGTGCACCGAACCACCTCTTCAAATACCTAGGGAACAGGATCACTCTCTTACCTCCTCCCATGCAGTCGGCTTTTTAACTGTTCAATTCTCTGCACCCTCACGCCCTTGTCCAGAGTTTGACACCTTGTTTACATCTTTATTCCCTCATTAATGATAACTGACCTTGGAGGGTCAAGTTTGGACTACATGTTGTGTGATTGGATTGCGACGCGCAATCTCAATGTAGTGGACTGTGATTCACATTGAAGTGAACCTTAGTCACTGCGATCGCTGGGACCGTACTCAAAGCAGATAGAAATTGGGTGTTCCCCACCCGAAAACACTGCACAACCACGACGCGTTCCGATGTAAGTTCATGTCATCAGATGGTGCCAAGCGTTGCCCACCGTGACCTGGTAGCCAAAGGGGTAGAGGCTTCGGCTACTATTCCAATGTTCGAGGGATCGAAGCCTGCTGTCTCCACCCGATGAGATGAAATTACATCGAAACGCAATTTCTATCTGATAACTGACCTTCTTTTAATTTCATTTCTACGGTAACAGCTGCCCCATGCACTAGGTCTGATGTCGCCATCACCATGGCGCTTATAAGTACATTTTGTCCTATATGGTTAGACCGGTCCTCGTAATTCAGCCATAAGTCGCACCATTTAACGATGCACTGGCGCATATACGGGAAGCATCAGCATCCGTAAGGCTTGTCCGACGATCCAATCGGCAATTTGTGTTGAACAGAATGTGCTCGCACCTGCGTCGGAAACAACACAATCGCGCACAAAGCCATGGATTTTGTTTTACCCCTAGGTGACCTGCATCACAACACTGCAGCAGAGTCAGCATCGACAGATGGGCACTAACAGACTACATGAGCTAGTCGAACGATCGATAACTTCGGTCGCAGCGCGGAATGCTGGCTGTCGTTCGTTTGGAGCAAACTGAGCCGGAGGACACGAGAAGCTTATTAGGCAGTGAGTGCGGACGGACTGTCGTTGGGCGATTCTGGTTGAAACGAGAGATGAGGAATTTGCTATCGTGCCCGCTCAATCCAACACATCGTACCGAAGCAACTAATATCCCAGAAGTTGGATTCATCCAGCTATGCGCAGCAACATAGTGTCGAAACAGTCCACATTGTTTTCAACGTGAATAGTAAACTAGCGGGTGTACAGACTGGGCTGATCATGCTTAAGCAAAATGACTCCTTTTCAATCCACTGACATAACACCTGATCTCACTTTAGTATAAAATGAAAGCGCCATCTAATCACTATCCGCATACATGTAGTTACAAGAGTCATCAAACTGAACAACCTGTTTCCTTGTATGTGTGTGCCTTCCGTAAACCTCACCATTTCCTCAATCTGTGATTGGACCATCAATGGCTGGCCTGTGACTCCCAGTAATTTCACACAGCTATCGTGTGTTCACATGTCCTCTGGTTATATGGTTTGAACAAGACTTTCCTCCCGATTGTTTAATTTCAATGTGATACACCAGTGATACACCGGGATCCTGAACAATTGAGATTTTCTCAATGTTCTTAGTTCTCCATTTTAATAGCACCGTAGTTGTTGCAATCCAATCTTGTTCTGTTTTTGGGAACAATGGCTAAACGTCACTCAATGTTCCATCGGTGAATGTTACACCCGCCGTATCCTGAGGTAAACCGCAATAAGAAGGGTATCCGACTTGCGGACAGGCGTCCAGGGGACTGCGACAGGTATGTGACAAATACTGGTGGCGCTTCGGGTATAATATATATTACATATTATATATATATATATATATATATATATATATATATATTATAATCGTAGAACGTGTGCTGCATCCTCGGTGCTTTGTGCACATCCGATGTTGGGTTGAGCGCGGGAATGCCATACTTCATTTTTTGCAGGCTATGAACAAGTTTGTACAGTAGGTTGTTATTGGTACAAAACCCTTCCGCTAGGAACCCTGGTGAGCTGATTTCTCCTCACGGACAAGTGTGGTTTGGCGATTACGCTGCACCGAATAATTGCTCCAGTTGCCAGTTGGCATACCAAACTGTGTCTTATCGCCATGCGTTTTCGAGTTCTGTTCTAAATGCATAATGGTGTTGTTGGAGATCGAAGAGGCCCGACGCGGATGTGACCAGAGCACTGAGCTTGCCAACAAACTCCACCCAAGTACCATCAAATGTATCGCCGTCCAAAAACCTCCAGTTGGCTTCTCTAAACAGTTCTGTTAGTATGTCGTTTCTGTGTATGTACGAAACAGGTCAATACGTTTCTGGGTACACTCAGCATAACACAGTCATAAGGTTTGGTGTCGTGACTACTGTTCCGTTAAGGGCTACTTATCTTCGGTTTATCAGTCATGGACTTCTCGTTCGTGAACATTGAATAAAGTACTTAGGGTTTGTTTCCCGATATGAATTTGGTGGGGTGAACTGGCATGGCTGAAGAGTGCAATGCATACAATAGGCTCTTCCATGTCAGCTTTAAAATGCTCACCTGGGGATGTCGGAACTCCCAGATTTCGACTACTGAATTCAGGTGAGATTATAACATCGCTGTATCGGGGTCGCAAGACTCTTTCTTAGGCTAATGGCAGACGGAAGTCAATCGCTGGGGTGGACAATGAGGGACGACACACATCCGCCACAAGGCAGGTGCCGTTGCGTCTCTGTCGTAGACGGCACCAAAGCTGTTCAATGCTCGGCGTTTCAGGATCATCCAATAATTCGCAATGTAGATCACTGCGGTAGTAATGTACTACGTCACCACACTTGCTAAAGTAATCGTTTCGAACAAGAGATATGCCCTGTATCGCGACTTTGGCGTCAGTAAATGCTGAGTGTAACCAAGTTGAAGCTACGAAGATGTGGTCCCAAGCACATGATGCTTGACGTACCCGTAGTTTAGTATGCTTGTTCTAGAGATCTAGAGCTTTAGTTTACTTGAAGCAAAGTTTGCATAAACTCGGGTATGAGTCGGGGGACGTGTGTGTTCGGTGGGATATTGTGCCAACCTGTGTAAGGCCAATCACTATTCACTTCTTTGTGTGGAGGGACGGCGAATGAATCCGTGGCAAATCCAAAGACTCCGTTCCTTAACCATCTCTTCGTGTAGAGCGTGTGAAGTGTGACCACTAGTTTTGTTAGCTAGATGAATAATGTTATCCGAACTGTTGTCCGTAAGTCCTTCGACCGAGTTGCTCATGGCGCGTGTTTGCATGGAGAACGCCGCTTTGATCGGAGACCAGCAGGCAGTCTGCTGCGATGCGCATAACAACAATCCGTTACCCCTACTGATAATTCACTTTATTGAAGCACCAGCTTCATAATCCACATCTTTTATGAATTGTCGAGATTGACCGAGGGGGCCAAGTCAAAAAACCATAGAGCAGAACGGCCCTCATTGTGGCCATGCATATACGGTCTTTCAGAAGGAGGGAAATTCCCTTCTGTCGCCAAAGATGCTGCAGCTTCAAGAAAGCAGCTCTGGCTTTGCAATGCGTGAGCTGACGTCAGTTTCTACGCGCCCATCGTTGCTGATGCAGCTGCCAAGATTAGTGAATTGATCAACCACCTCGAGTTCCTCGAGGTGGCTGGTGGTCCTGCAGCACACTTTGCACTTTGAAGGTGCGAAGTGCATAACAAATAATGGGAGCACTCTAGACAGGCAATTCAGGGTTGATTGTGCCGTCGCAACATTGTCGAAAAGCAAGACGATATCGTCTGCATAATCTAGATCAATTAACCTTTCACCAGGCAGCACGTCGATGCCTACATAATGAGATTACCCAAGGGAAGACTCTGTGATAGAATCCACAACGAAATTGAACAAAATGGGGAAATCGGACAACCCTGACGAACGCCACTTGGGGTCGGAAAGCTATCCGATAGGCCACCGTAGACCTTGACGCGGCCTGTAGTGTTCGAGTATAGAGCACGAAGGATGTTCACATATTTCGTGGGAACACCTTTATGCGCAAGTATTTCGAAGAGAATCGATCGATCGACTGAATCGAACGCACTCTTGAAATCGATGAACACAGCCATTGTCGGTCTGCGGTATGCGTGGCGCACCTAGCACCTGTCGCAGAGTGAATACGTGGTCCATGCAGCCTTGTACTGGGCGGAAAGCTGCATTTTCTTCCTTAATCCGGGACTGCCGTTTCGAACTGACGCTACGAAGACGAATTGAGGCAAGTAATTAGGTCACAACAAGCATAAGGCTAATACCCCTGTGGTTAGAACAGTCGGTGTGACTGCCCCTACATTACGAGGCATTATTTCTGAATTTTGCAGCCTTCCGTTCCACCCCTCTGTGCTGGTTTAAACCAAATACAACACAAGATATAAATCAACTTGACTGATTTGCTCTGGTTTTACCAAACATATAGAACAATCCCAATGGTAAAATATATCATATCGCTCGAGAAAAAGTGTGAAAAACTGACTGAAACAGTCCAGCAGGTGACCAGCTTCATGGCTTTGCCATTAGAATCCAACAAGACCGATCTTGCTCTACAGCGAACCCCTCAGAGTTGTCCCTAACTCGAAGGCTAAAGTCAGGCTTGCTAAGCGCCCGACGGCATCTGCACCACCTACTCCGACAATTACTATCCCTTTAATTAGGCAAGCCACATAAAGCGTGACTGCTATTAACTCATCGCTAGGTGCCATATCTCAGGAGTTGGTCACAAGACCCAGACCGACAGTCTAGAGCCGGGTAACATACTCATCCAGCGCTTTGATAAAAGCGCCTAAAGAGACACCCGTAGGTCTATTTTCTGGATCAAGCATGAGAAATGCGACGCCGTTTTCACAACGTTCTTTAGTGCCCGCCAAACAATCCAAGTTACCAGCCACAACACTCAAACCGATATTCGTTAACCAGAACCACTGTGCGTTAAGGGTCGTGTGCACTAACATTCCTGAGTCCGAATCTGTCACAATAAAGGGCAAGTTGGTGCATGATCGCAACCAGTGGCATTCCATCTGCGATGTGGTTGGTATTCGGCTTGACCCAACTGGGCGATGACACGTAGCGCGTCATTCAAATTCAATGCCCTACGGCCAACCCCGTTTTCCTCGAACAACCTTGAATTCGACCGAGGAGACGGAGATAGTCCTACTATCAACAGTTCATCTTCGCAACTCATCGAGCGGGGTACGCATACTACCCGACATTTCTTGGAAAGGACGGTCAAAGGATAAAGCAAACCAAGGCGGACATTCTACGAACGAAAGCAAAAAACCGTATTTGTTCATGTTGTTTCTGAACTACTGCGCTCGCCTGAGCACGAAGCACAACAACATGACCGAGTGCAGTGGTGCTACCTCCGCGAAGCACTCTCTCTGGAACACGTTATCGCTAAATCACTAATGAGAACTCCTTCATCTCCGAACTACAAGGGCTGCGGTCTAAAAATATTGTAAGTCGTGCCACACTCCAATGGAATGACAGAAGTCCTATTGGATAGCTGCTTGAAGCATCGCTCCGGATTGTCTACCGAGCTTAGGCTAAAGATAGCAGGCACACGGCAACTAGCTATCAGCCCTTCCTTGGAACATGCAACATCAGTAAAATATTTGCCTCCACAATCCTGCAGATTTTTAGACAAAATGGCATTAACGACACCTGACGGGACACGGAGACACACGAGAGAACATCTCGATCTAGAATGCTTCATGCTACCATGCAGCCTGCCTGAAATTCAAGCAGCAATGACAAACGTAAACATCGAGTAGCGGCTGAGCGATGAACGGTCGGCTTAAAACTTAGCACGAATTTGTCCACCCACACACTTCTAACATCAAAAACACTATCATGTTTGTATACTAACGCTCAAGGTCTTATTAGTAAGTTGGCTGGTGTTAGAGAGCGCCAGGCGTCACAACCGCAGGATTACGGAGACCTGGTTAAGCCTTGAGATAGCAGATTCTGTAGTCAATTCACCTGGTACCTCACTGGTTCGGAATGACAGAGCTGGAAGAGGTGGTGGCGTACTTCTGTGTTACAAGACTAAGCTCGGATGTGAAGTTATTGACCACGCAGAGATCCGTGCCCCAGATTCGTTTTGGTGCCGACGACGGTTAGGGAACAAAGATACATGTCTTATAGCTGTGACTTATTGTCCACCAAACTCTACGTGTGAAATGGATTCCAAACTAAACCACGTTCTTCAGCTTGCTGTGAGCAAGACGCACTCACATTCTCATTGCAAGCGAATTTAATGTGCACGATCTGGAAATAGCGGTAACCGATAGCATGCGGTTCAAAGCCTGTTTGCAAGACACAAATTCCCGGTACCCTCTGCACAACCACGTGACCTCACGCACCAGGTTTCGAACTGCTAACAAGCCGTGGATATTCGACCTTGTGCTCACCAACGAAGAACTCATGGTAGGCAGAATAAATACAAGCACACCACTGGGTCGCAGTGACCATGTGACTCTACTGTTAAACTATGAATGCTATGCAGAATATTCTGAGGAAGGGATTAATAAAGTGTATACGGTAACGCACTACAAAGTGTTATCCGCACTTGTTAAGGTGGTATCTTGGACTTTCTTAACATAAAGCCCCCCAGAAATTGCCTAGGACACTATCACAAAAACATTTAGCCCACTGGTAGCGCACGCCTCTGAGCAGAAATCCTTCCGTTGTCAAGGGAGAAGAAGTTATGTCTGAGGAGCAGTACACGCAAATGCATGTCCTTGAGGGACTCAGCATGGAGTGCTCACAAGGACTCCCCGAATTCTGAAACCGGGACTGCCTATGTGGCACAGCGTAACTTCTGTGTGAGTTTGATCCGCGAGGACAAGGTGACGCAGCAGCAGGAGTTAATGAAGAGATTCTGCACAAACGGCAAACTATTATACTGGCATGTTAATGGTTTTTGTAAGGTGCATCGCGGAATTCCTGTACTGATCATGACTGACTGGTGTACGCGATCAGCAACGGAAGCCACCGATCTCTTACGGTTCCATTACTCATAAAACGTTCCAGAGTGACAGGTCCAACGCCTACCCCAGTTTCTATTGTCCCACCATCAGCCTTATCCAATAGTACTTTTAGTGCAGAAATTGTGTCAAATAAACTGTTGTCCCTGCGTATACACAGCTCTCCTGGTGACGATAACATTCGACCGAAGGCTTTACAGGCAGCACCCAATGAACTGGCAGAACCTCTGGCTATATATTCTATCAGCGCTGTATGGAGGAGAGTCATATTCCAACAATATGGAAGCGAACGATCATCACTCCTATTCATAATGGAGGTAGTCGCACTGACTCAACCAATTACCGTCCTATAACGCTACTCCCTGTGCTTCCCAAGATTATGGAGTCTATCATCGCTGATGCACTCATGCAGTATCTGGAAAAGCACAAAATGATAGCACCAGAGCAACATGGCTTCCGACAAAAACACTCATGCACTACGAACCTGCTAATTGCCCGCGACAGCTGGACTGAAGCAGTTGATGGTGGAGCAGGAGTTGATGTCGTTTACCTGGGCTTTTCAAAAGCGTTTGCTCGCTTAGACCACCGAATCCTCCTCCATAAACCTCAGCTCAATGACAGTGATGATCAACGGCTGCGTTGGATAGGCAATTTCCTGCACGAATGTCGGTTGGAAGTGAAAGTAATAGAATCCCTGTCCGAAGCAATTGAGGTGGAGTGCGGCGTACCCAAAGGCTCGGTGCTCGGGCCCCGTCTATTCTTGATTTTCATAAACGATCTGGAGAGGAAAATCACTTCCGATTTCCTATTCTTCGCAAGTAATATCAAGTTATGGTAAGCGATCAAAGAGCCGAAGGACCACGAAAAGCTCCAGCGTGCCCTCAACACGATTTCAAATTAGTCAGTTCTGAATACACTACGCTTCAATGTGGAAAAATGACATGCTGTTGATTTGCGCCATAAGCATGACTACGTGTATAGGCTTGGGTCATAGGTATTGCAAACAAATTCCCAAGAGCGTGACCTTGGTGTGCTCATTCAAAGGGAGCTTAACGGTTCAAAGCAGTCAGAGGCAGTTACGAAGTGAGCCAACCAGCACGTGGGCTTGCTGCGGACAGCATTCGGAAGATTCGACCCATCCATCTTCCCCATGATGCACAATACTTACATCCGCCCTCACGTTGAATATGCCAGCCATGCTTGGCAACATTGGTTGAAGCGCGAGTTAGAAGTGCTAGAGAAATCACAACGCGGGGCCACAAAGAATGTCAAGGGTCTACGAAATCTGTCCTACCATCAAAGGCTGAAGACACTGGGAGTTTTCAGTGGCTGCTACAGAAGGCTGCGCGGCGATCTCATATTAGTCTACCAAATATTAAGTGACTCAAATCAAGTATGCCGTCACTTGCTGAAACTCAACCATAACACCAATCTTAGAGATAACCCTCTGAAATTGAGTGAACAGTATAGCCGCCTGGAATGTCGGCGGAATTATTTTTCAGTTTTGACAACCCTGGAACTCTCTCTTAAACTTCTTTGTTTTCTCCCCCACTTTGGATATTTTCAAAAAACGATTGGATCTTGCTCTTGGCCCCCAACAATTCGTTGCTTAAACTGTGCTACCTTGGAATATATTAATCATCCCTTCACATGAACTTGAGGAGGCGGTACAGAAGTCGGGGTATTTGTTTTTACTTTTTTCACAGAGTACAACAACTATAAGTGTCCCCATGTTGCCTCGTCGTTCGCACGCGATTCCCATTTACACGACCATTATTCCGCAGCGTATCTGCTAGATAAACGCTGAAACAGATAACTCACCTATTTTCTGATAATTGTAGTTTTACCCCACCATCCTGCGGGACTTGTCAAGCCACTGGTTTTGTACCCGACATAAATCATTGTTCATTGTACCACCATAATCGATTCACACTAGTTAGCAGGGATGGTCTCTTCCTTCCAGCCATGTTGGAACACGGAGCTCAGTGTTTGCGGAGAACCTCATCGACATCCCTACATAGTGTGGGTGACACAGGGAATCCAGACTAGCAGCATGGAAAATATTGAGGGCCTCCGGCGGAGCCTCTAAACTAACTGTTCATGGCTCCTCCGGTATCACCTGAGTAGGAAGAAATCCGGAAGCAGGGGGCCAACAGAAGTGATATGGAAAGTGCTCCGTCCAACGATCCATACGGTGTACCTTATTGCGAATCATGGCGCTGAGTGTCTCATTGACGCCTGGTTTCCTGGGACCGGCGGTGCGGATCAGCTGGAAGAACTTGTGATAATTACCTACTGCTCCTGCCTCCTCCATTTCTTGAGCCCCACCGGTCCACTACGATTTCCTGTCAGTAGGCAGGCTCCACTTTAGTTCGCGCCTAATAGTCCGTCTAGATATATCGTGCTGAGAGACAGCCGGGAGCTTCCTTCTGGATTCCAACAGGTTCACCGACCCTTTGCGTGTCCCGTAAATAGAATGCTGTGCCAACTCACGTTATTCTTGCCCGTGCATCAACACTGCTCAAAGGACACCTTCGTGACAAGCTATCGCTTTTGCATCACATGGTTTAGTCCGTTTAACTCGGAGTGCGAAATCACGCGAATGAAAGTATGTGCTCACCTGACCTCTCCGTAACAATGCTGTGAGGACATCTGCACCTGAATACTACCTTTTTGCTTGTCATTTTTGTATATTTGGTTTGGTAACTTTAACCCGTCATCCAAAGGGACTTGACAAGCACTTGCTTGTTTACTCGTTATAAATCAACGTTCATAATTCCTGTCCTAGCTAAAGACACGGAAAACATCGTCGCAGGTGTATGAATGGGCTATCTGGAAAGCGGAAGTATCATCGCACCTGAGCAGCATGGTTTTATGTGACGCCAAGCGTGCGCCTAAAACTCGCTAAGTGCACGGGCATACTAGACTTACGTAGTTGAATATGGGACAAGAATCGATGTCATGTACCTGGACTTTTCGACAGCGTTGGATCTCATTGGATCGCCTAGCATCGAATATTCAGTAATGGTATGGATCGTAAAATTTCTCAGCGAACAATAACTAGAGGTTAGAGTCCGAACATATCTGTTCAAGTTAACTCAAGTTGAATGCAGTGCACCCCAATATTTGGTAATTGAGCCTAGTCTCTTCTACATCCTCACTACCGATGCAGCGAGAGTTATCGTTACGTTTTACTCTTCGAGGATAACCGTAGGATCTGGCTGGTGATCAAGTGATTGGAGAGCGAAGTAATCCTCCACTGTGACATCAACGTGGTCTGGGACTGGTCAGGTAGGGCTGGTTTGCTGAACGACCTCCTCGTCGTGCCAGCTGAGTGGCTCGAAAATTTCCCGTTCAAGAAAATGATTCTGCGGCAGTGTACCAGGACGTGGTGGGTTTTCGCCTGGCAAGCGTTCTCCCTATAAAAAGCCACATATGTCCCTTTAACAACACTGTGACGTGCCGGATGTGACCCGCCACTAACTAGTCACTGCCACTTGCTTCATGCTGGCGAAGCATTGTATTCCAGCAAATTTAGGCTGTAATTCTGGGAAGCACTGGGCCCCTGTTTGACAAAGGAACAAACGAAAGGCGTAGGAACTGAGCCATCAGTCACCGACTCCCAATGGGCACGATTCCCTGAATTCGCTCCGCTGCATTGCGGGCAGGCTATTCAGCCAAATGCTCAATGTGGTGTCCCCTAAGTCAACACTCTACTTCGGCTTGAGCAACCGGGTAGTATCTTGCCCTTTGACGAAACCATGGACTTTGATGTGCTTTGTTGCGCTTTCTTTTACTATTGCTGTGCCTTCTTTTTAGTACCTATGGTTTCTGATGGCTCTATGTCTATTCGTAGACTGTTGCAATATATATATATATGTCATATATATATATATATATATATATATATATATATATATATATATGGCAGGAGAGCCTATGGTTCGCTGAGGCTGGTGGTGGCTAGATCCTGACAGATGGTCTACCCACTGCTGCTACTGTTGTGCCATTTGCTCATGTCCTGGGCGCATCCTCGTGGCGACCGCTGGGTGGGAGTTGGGTTTCGCTCTTCTCCCTGCTATGATCCAGGACACCAATCCGCATGACTCGAGGAACTGACCATGTGTTAGACCCGCTGTCTTTCGGGTGTTCATTTAATCGAAGGCTTTGGCTGAGGACCCGAGTCGTTCTCCTGTCAAGTGTGGACGCCCTGCCAGTATCCTAGTCCATCCTCTAAGGAGGTTAGGAAGTGGCCGATGGCCCACTTCCCGTAAAACCTAGCCATGGGAGACAACTGGTTTACGGGTTATAAGCTCCCAACTCGATTGGCGTAGTGCACGAGCGCCACCCATTGTCTTTGACGGTGGGAGGGCACCTCCGGGTGTTCAATGGTTTGCTACTGCCCGCCTCAAGCCAGGCAGCCCCTGGTCAAATTGGTGCAAACCCACCAAAACCCACCTGCGTCTGGCTGTGGTCGCACATGTATCCTATTACGGTCGCAAAATATATATAAATCGTTCCAGTACCTCCAAGGCTGCGAGTGACGGCCGTCAAGCAGATCCCAACCTGTTTCTGTAATCACATTCCCCAGCTGGATTTGCTCCCCACTGCCTTGTGGGTCAGGCTATTGAGCCAAAGGCTCCGGGTGGAGTCCCTCTAGCGAACCTCCGAAGTACAACGACCACCTCGCTTGCGATTGCCCGCCACTACACTCCTATGCCTGCGCGCAAAGCACTCAGCATCGGGTGCTGGAACGTGAGCACACTACTGGACCGGAACTCCAGCGAGCGTCCGGAAAGACGCAATGCACTGGTCGCGATGGAACTGGCGCGTTACCACATCGATATTGCGGCGCTTAGTGAAACCCGGCTCGCTAAGCAAGGTTAGTTGCATGAAGCAGGTGCTGGCTACACATTCCATTGGATGGACAATGCCGCCTCAGCACCACGTGAACATGGGGTCGGATTTGCAATATCCGATCGCCTCCATGGCCAGCTGGTGGGTGAACCAACAGCCATCAGCGCGCGACTGATGACTGTTCGCTTACGACTCGGAAGAGGTAAGTTTGCTACTTTATAAGCACGTACGGTCCGACCATGTGTTATCTTGATGACACGCGTGATCAATTCTGCACTCAGCTATCTTCTGTGATACGGTCTGTGCCGAGCAGCGACTGACTATTTCTGCTGGGTGATTTCAACGCGCGCGTTGGGCGTGATGCATCAGCGTGGACAGATGTTATCGGTTCGCACGGCATTGGTTTAGCAAATGCGAACGGTTACAAACTGCTTTCACCGTGTGCCACTCACGGCCTGACGATCACAAACACTCGGTTTGCACTGAGTGCGAGTGATATAGCAACTTGGACGCACCCACGGAGTGGTCACGCTCACCTGCTCGACTATGTCATCGTACGTCAGTGTGACATGCGTGAGGTGCGCATGACACATGTACTGCGTCGAGCTGTGTGGCACTGATCACAAGTTGGTACGGACCAAACACTACATATATTTTCGTAAATCTATGTAGTGCACTCCCGCCGTGAATCGGCGTAAATATATTCTCTCCATCGGTATTGTGGCGAAACGTACTGAGCTTGAGAAGGCGATGTCTGCACGCCTGTGTGATGTGGAATGAATAGCCACAATGGGGGACTTGTGGCAACACATTCGCGACCAGGTGACAGCTGCTGCCAAGGAGACCACCGGGCGCGCAAACTGTAAGCGGCCTGATTGGTTCGATGGGAACAATGCGACCGTTGACGCATTGGTGTCAGAGATGAATGCAGCATTTGCTGCACATGTTGCGGACCCCAGTGACTTGGGGAAGAAGAGTCAGTTTCGCAAACTTCGACGGCGACTGACCCGAGAGCTCCGTCACATTAAAAATTCATGGTGGACGGAGAAGGCGAAGCAGATGGAATGCTACGCCGAACGCCGCCAACACAAGGAGTTCTATGACTCCTTGAAGGCGGTGTATGAACCAAGTTTGGAGCCGCTGAGGACACTGATCGATGGTAGTTCAGACGCTACCTGCACACAGACTGCAGATCTGGTAAAAAGGGCTTTGACTGTCTCTTGAACAACCGTTCAGAGATCGACTGGCCTACATTGAACGGCCTGAAGCAGCACGATGTGAAGGCGAATCTGGCGGATACGCCGACACTGGATGAGACGCAGGCAGCCATCGCTCAGCTGCGAAACGGCAAATGTGAAGGAGCCAACGGGATCCCGCCTGAAGTATTGAAACACGGCGGACCCGCGTTGTTGACTGCGCTGGACCAATTGGTGCAACGCGTATGGATTGAGGATGAGGTAATTCCTGAGCTGAAGGATGCCCTTGTGCTATCACTGTACAAGAGCAAAGGGAGCAAGCAATGTTGCACGAATTATCGTGGCATCAACTTGCTGAGTTGTGTGGACAAGGTGATTGCCCGAATCGTGCTCAACCGCTTCGTCAGTCAGGTTGTAGAAACGAACGTGGCGGAAGAGCAGTGTGGATTCCGTTCGGGTCGCAGCACTATGAATATGGTGTTTGCGGCTCGTCAGTTGCAGGAAAAATGCAGAGTACGACACCAGTCACTGTACTCGCTTTTTATTGATTTCACCAAGGCATTTGATACGGTGAACGGCGAGGCATTACGGCTGGTGTTGGGTAAGTTTGGTTGCCCGCGTAAGTTTGTAAGCTTAATTGAATGTCTGCAGGGTGGTATGCGAGCGAGGGTGCAGCTGAGTGGAGAGACCTCGGATGACTGCAGTTGTCTCTGGTGTGAAGCAAGGCTGTGTGTTAGCTCCTGCCCAGTCTAATATTTATATTCATGCAATGATATCTTGTGCTTTTGACGCTGCTTTTGATTACGGTGTTCGTGTGGAGCCCCGTATTGATGGTGGGTTGCTGAACATCCGTCGTTTCGGTGCGAGAACTCTAGTCTGTGAGCTTACTATCCGTATGTTTCTTTTTGCTGACGACTGTGCGTTGTTTTCACACAGTGCGGATGAGTTACAGCATATGACTAGTGCTCTGGCTTCGACAGCGTTCAAATTCGGGCTCACGAGCAACACAAGCAAAGCTGGCTGTCTCTTTCATCCTTCACCGGAGGTGCAATCTTCAATATTGCCGCGAAACAGCATTGGTGCTGAAGTATTGGCAAACACCTCCCGCTTCAGCTACCTTGGGAGTGTGATGTCGACTGATCAGCACCTACAAAGTGAGCTGCGTATCCGCGTGTCGAAGGCAGCGGCGGCATTCGGGAAGCTAGAGTACCGAGTGTGGAACAACCATCAGCTTACCATTGGCACGAAGCTGATGGTGTACAAATCCATGGTGCTGTCCGTCCTTCCATACGGCAGTGAAAATTGAGCGATGTAACGTTGGGATGTGCGATATCCCGAGCGGTTCCATCAGCAGTGCTTGCGACGGATTTTGCGCATCGGTTGGGGCGACAGAGTTGCAGACACGCAAGTGTTGCGCCGAAGTGGGATGTATGCAGTGGACTGCATAATTTATTGAGACACCTGAGGTGGATAGTCATGTGAGCCGTATGAATTCGACGCGGATACTGAAGCAACTCTTATATAGTCAGCTGAGTATAGGGAAGCGGAACGCGGGGAAACCGAAGTTACGTTACCAGGACATGATTAAAGTGAGCCTCACACGTTCTAATCTTGATTGCAGATCATGGGAATCGAAGGCGGTTGATCGGCGCGCATGGCGCGATCTGGTCATGAAGGCAGTTGCCGAGGTGCAGGAGAAAGCCCTCATGCATGCGGAGAAGAAGCGGCAAGTGCGGAAGCGGCAAGCAGCGATGGGTTGTAGTCCATCGACATCGAGCGCATGGTGCTGTCGTACATGCGGTCGCGAGTGCCTGAGTCAGGCAGACTTAGTGAGCCATGAGCGAGGCCACTCGTGACCACTACCGAAACGACGACGAGTCCTGCAGAGAACGTAGGCAGAACCAGCGCAGCGTTTGTAGATACGCCGCATTCTATTTACTAACCGCGTGCTTGCATGCTAAGTCTCTTTATTTCAGGTGGTGGGTTTTCAAACTTGTCCTAATGCTTTTCTTTCTCAAATAAATGTCCACTTGTACGCTCTTCTATAAACCTGCACAACTCGCTTAAGCCATTTGAAGTTAATTTCGATAACATTTTCGTGTTCATGGCTTTCCGTAAGGTATACTTTCTGACCTCGTGAACTTATCTCGGATCCTTTATTAACAACTTATCTCATATGCTCATTAATTTAAGATTTTTGTCACGTTTCCTTATCCATTATTCGATTTACTTTCCTTGCTATCTTTCTCTCAAGTGATTGGCTGTTGTTTGATATCTCCGGCATGGCTGCGCTTGATGTGCATCTTGACAAGGTGCCTACCTGTCTATTACCCACTACTCCGTCCATCTGGCTCCAGGAGACAGTTGGTCTTTGCTGGAGGGGACGGAGTGCACGGTCCTTGTGGCCGTGCTAAGCTCAAAGAGCGGTTCCATGCACTCAGTGTGGAGGGGACTAGGCTCTAGCCACCGCCTTGCGTGCGCTGGATTCCCCAAATACAGCGTGCTTGTGTTTGCCTGTGAAGGAGTGTGGGCCGGCTCCGTTGATGACACGTGGCTGCCATCCACATGCCTCCCGGTCTTATTCCTTCGGGATTACATTGGATATGGGGTGTGTGGTTGGAGCTGTGGGTGGTGCAGCGCAAGCCACCCATGTTCCCTCTGTAGGCGCAGGCGTCCTGTGGCTGGCCACAGTGACAGGCAAATCCGAAACCGGATGCCGCCAATCAATATATATATATATATATATATATATATATATATATATATATATATATATATGTTGGTCGGGGATGGCATTCTGCCATTCAAGGTGAACAACTGCCGATTTGTTCACAAACGCTATCAACTTGCCCACATCTACAGGCTCGGAGCACACGATCTGCCGATCATCTCGCATGAAAGTAACCTCCGTATGCTAGTACAGTACGACCAGTTGTTCCAGACAGTCTGAGTCCGCTTCAAATATGGGTGACCAGCATGTGTGTCTATTGCAGAGGGAACTCGGGATCTTGCAGTTTGTCCATCTTCGCCTCCCTCACTTCGAATACGCTATCCAGGCTTGACAATCTCAGCTGCAGACTGACCTCGCAGCGCTGGTGATCCCGAAAGGTAAAACAACGAAAAGGTCAGGGGCTTGCGTCACTTTCGCATCAGGAACAGTTAAGAAAACGCGTAGTGCCCCGTGGACGCTACAGGTGGAAATGTGGATACTGGATAATGATACACCAACCACTGGGTAGTCTAAGAATTTGTGACTCCTCTTGACAACTGACGAGACGTCTTAAGCATAGGCCTTTGTACTCGACATAAACCATCGTTCTATTGTTCTCGATGATGCTCAAGAGTTAGCAGCTCACGAAGGTGCAATTAACTATTGGATCAGGCTTACTATTACGTTTAACGGCACCGAAGTGATATCTATTGGATACCACAACTGCGTATAGGCCATGCTAGTTGCTTAAACTTCTGAGTGGAAATGTTTGGATCACAATCAGTGCTTACACTAAGAGAAAGGCTTTCGACTTTTGACGCTAGCAAGATCGCTTCCACTAGCCGCTCTACATTCGAGCCATTAAATTATTCGTTGTCTGCTGCGCTTCGAAATGTCTGTTCCAGGAATAGAATGAGATGGCATAATGAACAACAATTCACTCCGAAACGAATTCGATTCAACTTCTGGTTCTCCGTCGGTTGAACTCTTTAGATAGAGATATCGGGAGCAAAACACTCGTCAGGGTCGTGGTGTTTTCTGACACACACAACAGAGGAATACCTTCAAGATTTGTCGCGGCTAATGCGAATGTCTTGCTGGGTCCTTGGATTGTCTGTTATATGCGTGGGTTGCGATACATAATACCAACTTGAAACACGATTTATGTTTCATTGCTCCTCGATTATCTGTGGCCCCCGAAACTGTATCTGAGAAGTATAAATGTTAACTATTGCTTGGTCCCAACGCCGTTTTACGAATCAGTAATTAGAGATCACTGGTCTTCCCTACTATCACAATACAGAAAGCCAATGTCTGTGAAGCTCCGTGGTTTAACGCTGGAGGTATATAGCCGGTGAAACACTACTTTCCGTTTCGGGTTCAAGCCCTACTATATGCACTTGCGAAGTTCAGGCGAGCATGAAAACGGACACGTTCACTGCTGGCAGCGAGAAACAACTAACAATAATATAGTGAGAAATTTCTTTAAAAGAGCAAAGCATTCAATCTTAAATTTCAGGTGGCACCTAACTTGCTCTACTAGATCGTGCAATGCATGCAACTTTTGGTGGGAAAGTTGTACCTGATTAAAGTATGCCATGCAACTAGTACACATAGGACCTGGTTTGATGGAAAATTCCCCTCTCACCAAAAATGAACGACCGCTGTTGTTCGGGGTGGTTCGTTCTTCTTAAATGCTTGTCAGTTGCAAGACTGCTCTTTTGGGTACCAAGGCGAGATGCGTG
This sequence comes from Dicrocoelium dendriticum, assembly GCA_944474145.2. Taxonomy (NCBI): domain Eukaryota; kingdom Metazoa; phylum Platyhelminthes; class Trematoda; order Plagiorchiida; family Dicrocoeliidae; genus Dicrocoelium; species Dicrocoelium dendriticum. The sequence continues at coordinate 148,107,825 of OX104064.1, forward strand.
GAGGTTGACATTACAGTCCTAAGATTGTTCGCTTCGGGTACCTCAGTAGCGTGATTGGTTCATAGTCACATTAATGGACAAACCTCCATAAGAAAAGGATGGATGTTCTGGTAGGGACCTGGGAGAAGGCAGGTAGCTCATAATGTCTACATAGCCAAATAATTTACACACAGTCCTTAACGAACATAGTTGAACGAAACGGTGTTTCCTGGAAACGAAACCGGACATATTTTTCAGAAAGCTTCCGGAAATCAAAACACAAGGACAACAATTGGAGTGCAATCGTAATCCGTCGGATTTGGGGTTCAGATAAGGAAATTCAGTGAGCGCAAGAACACCGGCACGCTTGTATACATGTAGTGCGTTTGACATGGCACGCACGTGTTCACTCACCAGTGCAGTCAATGTGCACTGCCCATAATGAGCGTGCTCGCAAGCACTTTTCTGCCCGAGACCACGTTCTCCATTAGCCGCTCCATAAGCCACCGTTGTATGAATAAACCCATAAGTTGCTAGATCCCAGCCGCTTTCTTAGGCACCTACGGTAGTTTTGTCCCACTAAAACACACATCAGTAAATAGCTAAAAAAACACTAAATCAGCACTAGTCGAAAGATCACAAAGCCAGTCCCTTGCAACGTGGCGTCCGCTCCACCGACAGCGCACGATATGTAAAACATCGTATATGGATGGAAAATTGCGCCAAAGCAGTTTCAACCGCAGACTCACTTCGTTAATTTCTGCTATTAGTATCTCCCACAATTTCCAAACTTGACTATTTGGTGACCACATTGGTTTAATATTTAAGTCCGTATCGAAGTAAACGTTTTCTAGGAAAAGCAGATATACTCTGCACGAACGTCGAAATTCGGCCCTGTGTCCTTTCCAAAAGGTAAGCAGAATAATGATGTGAGATAAATCAAACCATAGTTGAGTTTTTGCTTGAACAAATGAATTGCGGCCAGCTGATGCGAGACTAAGAAGCGCAATCAACTCCAGATGGGCGCAAAAATGTTCACTCGGCGACGGTTGTGCTGCCCAAAGGCAATCCTCATCGAATTCCTCATTGTGTTCAATTCTTTCGAATTGACCGAGAAGGTTGCGCACATCGTGCAGGATGCGGAGTGTACTGTCCTTCAAAGGGAAGAGCTGAAATAATGAAACAAAGGTACACATGATTAGAAAGACCCTCTGTCTTTTCCATACGTTGTGAACCACTAGCTTGTTTTTGCATCATAAAACTTGGAACATGAAATTTGTGCATGTTTGGGTGGCCAAAAACATGGGGTAGGAGTTTCCAACCATTTGAGCAGGATAGATCCTGTTGCAGTTTCTGCAGAATGTTAAGTTTTTAGTAACCTTTTGATTTCTTCACCAGTTGGCCAGTGAATTAGCCGCTTTAAAGTGAGGTCGATGAACCTATTATCCGTGTGTTTGCTCAAGAAATTGCATTTCCGATCCTCATACTTGATCGACTCTTCTCTTAAGTTGATGAGTCCACATTTGCAATGGTCGCCTCATCGGCACTGTCCCAGTACGCGTTCCCTTCAAATGTTAGCGCTTCAGAGCCATTTAACAAATGTTGGTAATTTGGCCTAAAAGAGGTTAGTGAAAATTCGCAAGAACTCTGAAAATGTACTTAAATGAGCCAACACTGCTTGTGCGAGACAAACATAGTATGTATATGATGATTGATATTGTGTCGTTCACGATTCAGTACCTATATACCTGCACTTCGTGGTGGAGTGACGGACGAAGTGAATCGTGCATTAGGCAATCGAGAATTCTACGGGTTGTACGTTGCAATGCAATCAGTGTTCTTGCTTGGGTCAAAGACATGGACTTAACTCGTCGAAGACACGCATCTACGTTATCAACGCCACGCATTCTGTGTGTAAGTTTAACGAAAAGTTCCGCACAATCTACCTCAGTGATTATTAAATCTTGGAGGTCGCGTGGAGGATTTTCTGCCGCACAAAGAATTGACGACATGGCACATAGCCAGGAAAAACGTGGTCCTTTGTGCTGTAGACAAAGCGCGAAGTGACGCACATGTTGACTTTCAATGCCTTCGCATATCCGAGGATTTTTGAAAATAATCGCAGCGTACACCATCGCGTCATCGGGCTGAAAAATAAAAAAGGAACCCGTAGGGTCGAGATCTTTACGGAATGTGCGATAATAAACATCCGATAGCCCCCCCAAAAAGCAGGAGAAGGGATTTACCACTTCAGCAATGCTAGGGTGACGCATAATCCGCTTGGATGATGTACAATGACCAAGCAAAGTTCGGTGCCAGGAACAATTTTTTCAACTGTGCGGTCAGCCACAGTTCGTTAACAGCTGAAGCGCGGTTATGGCATAAATATACCACAAACTAACAACGAAACCGCATTGCATAGTCTTTCGTCGAAAAGATTAGAGTGAGAGATAAACCTAAACATGGGATGAAAGATCGCTAAGGGAATTAAGTGGCTGAAAAACCGAACGGTGTTAGGACGAAACCGCGCTGCCATATCAGCGAGAGCAGCGTTTGGAACGAAAAATATAGAATAGTGCGTCTAGGCTACAGAGTGAAATTGGCATAAATTAGCACTAATAACACTGCAGAGTGGTCAAGCAAAGCAAAACATAGCATAGCGCATCATCCTGAAAATTGGCACTTTCACATCACCCGCAAATGTCACAGCAACGTCTTGTTCGGCAACAATTAGCAAAAATCAAAGCCGCACCGCGAACCAGACATCGAACAGCTCCCACTGCATGCAAAGGTTTAACGACCCCAAGGTAAATCCGAGCCACGAGCCATATAGCTCGGCCAAGTAAAAAAGCATAGAACCATCAGCAGCTTCCGGAACAGTTATTGCCCTCAATATTCTAACGGAATTCCTGAGAAAGAAGCGCTAGATATATTGAAAAGACACTGTACGCTCTACGATTCCCTGGTTTCCGGTACCCGATAGCTTTTTTAAGGAAATATTGCAGGTGCGCTATTTGTTTTGGTGTGTAAATAATTACTGAATGGGGAAGAAGGTGGAAGAGATGACGGCCTGACGTTCCATTTAAATGGAATTGTCAAGGTTGCGATTAAACATTTGACAGATGGCTTATCTAATCTTCAGTTGGTGAATATATCATTCCGCCCGGGTTATATCCCGTCCATCATGATCACATTTAACCTGTGTGATGCGTATGGCGGCCAGGTACGGATATACCCGAGAACTGTCACCACTGCGATAGGTAATGGAATCAAGTAAGACAGCTAGGTTAAGTACACTAAAAACATTTCGTTGTCCTGGATACTCCTCACATTCTTACGTTACCGATAACATGATTCCGAGATTAAACGATAGCTTGAATCGCACATTTAAGTGAGAGAATATTCGAAATAGCTTGAGACAGCATCAAATGAGGCAACGAAGCGGCCTCTTGCAGACAGTATTTTGGAATACCAAGCCAACATTAGCCATCTGGTCCTCCGCGCCTTACCCGTTCCCTAGCCTCAAACGGACATCTGGTTTGTTTGCTCAAGCCTTCTTTGTAACACCGTTATGAGTTCATTCACAACGGGACTGATTGCTCCCCTATCCACTTCTGTGTTGACCAGTTGTTCCGGGCACGCTCACTGCCGCTTCTGTGTTTGCCTGACTACGGATCTGTGCTGACTTCGCATTGCCTCTACGTCCAATGTTTTGTGATTTGGACCAATTGTGAACTAGCACCCGCTCCCATACACCCCACTGCCCAGTGCTACCGTGCGTGGACACATTGTGCACCTAGGGGATCGGATGGCAGAGGTTCCTGTACCGAGGACTCAGGCACCGCTACTTTGAGTTTGATCACACGGCTGTCCCCTAGATTGCGTGAGTTCAGATCCAGTATAACCAATTGTTACTGAATCCCTCCTAAAGCACGGTCGCTCTGCGCTACAGGTGGGTCACGATTCAACAGCCATAACTTTTAGGTGTTCGAATGCTACTGGATGGCTTGGGAATGTTCACATTGAACCTAATAGGAACTCCGCCAACTAGCTTGTTGTTGTTGATTTGGGACGTTTCCGTCCTCCTCACATGTAGCTCGTAGCTCTTAATTCCTTGAAATATTTTGCCTCCAACCTTCAACTTAATTCTTTTTATGTGGACTTTTAAATGTAGGTACTACGTTTACAAACATTCTGTGTGTTGTGTCGGAGCCCCACGACTGCTTCCACCCACTAACGGTGGTGAGAACACCAACGACCAGGCAACAAACAATGTTCACGCCGCACGCCAAAGCGGCCACCATGCGTTTGTGTGTGCAACTCAATCACATGATTCAAATTAGGGCGTATACACAGACTATGCAGAAAGGCTGACAATCGATCAATCAAAGCTAGTCATTCCCGGGGCGAAGGATCGATACGATGTCTCACGAACGAGCGAAATGTACAGGGTAATGGAAAAGCCCTTAAGCATAAGATTCAGTGTCAACTCAAGCTAGTCGCAAATGTGAGGCAACAGAAAACGTATGTGGGAACGGTAAAAGAGGACGGGGTGAATAGGGATGAGTGGAATAAAACTCACAAAACCACGGGGAGTAGTGGAGTACTCTCACCTCCGCTATAACACTGTGTCATGTTGTTATTTGGCAATGGCAGACTCGAAAGAAGTCCATGGGGTAAATCCTGAGAGTGGGACACCACGAGTTACCGCCCTGGATCAGACCAACTCCTTGTGACGACCCTGCCTAGCCTTTGAACTGACGTTGGTAGGGCAGTGAGCGAAGATGTTTGATGGAACGACGGCGGCAAAATTTTTCAAATATTAGAGAAATAACTTGAGTGCTATCGTCGGAAGCCAAGACATCGGGGATCCCGTGCTTATTGGATATTCGGTGGAGTCAAGTCAGTCTGGCGGTTGTGGTCGCTAGATCAATGGTCACGAAGCAAGGCTATTTGGAATAGAAATCAACACGAAACAGATGGGAGATGCCATTGATTTGACCAACATAATAGATTTACACGCGAGACTAAAGCATTATGGCGGATTGTCAGGGAACTGGTGGCTGACGCATGGCATCTTGGTTGTTTATTGACATCGGGAAAACGGTGAACAAAGTTGTCGATATCGTTATCGATTTCGGACCAAAAACTGAGGCTGCGAGCGATGTCTTTACTCTGCTGATTCCAGGGTGTGCAAGATGAAACTGGTGGTGTATGGTTTGTTTATGCAAAGCAGGGACGACGACTCCTTCGGCAGGCAATGGTACAGATGCTGAAGTTACTTATACATGGCAGTGTTAGGTCAGGGTGTCCAAATGCAACGGATAGGTTGGCGGAAAACAGGGACCTGTGCAGGTACATGATGTACGTCGTTGGAGGTGAATGTAAAGCTGCGGATAACGCTTGAATGCTGATGGTGAGCATCCTCCTCGATAGTAACAGTGGCAAGTTTGGAAATGTGACGAGGAAAGCCACCAGCTTGACCGAAATGCTTAGTGTAACAAGCAAATTTGAAAAACGCACATAAGAAGAATGACGGCTTACCGTCGAAGTCGGCTAGCTAAGTATGCCGGGACGCTATTCTTGTAACCAAAGATTGATAGTAACCGCTGATCGTCGGGCTGTAAGATGAAATGTCGATCAAACATCAGCTTGTGTAGCTTATTGGCAGCAAGCCCAATAGCAAGGGTCTACGTTTTCGATATGCCCGTAGTTCTTGGCTGTGAACGTCAGCGTGCTTGAGGCACTTAGAGAAGACTACTCCGAATCTGCACTTCAAGATATAAGCGACGACAAGAATTGATAACGTCAGGTCGTAATGTGTCAGTGGTAGTCCAGAAAGGCGCATGCGTTTTCGGGGCACAAAAGCCATCTCAAATGAGGGCGACCGGCGCCAATGTACGTCCTTTTGCAGTAGCTGATTTAATGGGGCTTACGCATCGCGTAACAATGGCTTGAAGGTACTGTAATAGCTTCTGAGGATAGGGAAGGGCCGCAACTAAGAGACCTTTTGGTAGGCTGCATCTAGTTAATGGCTCGGAAGTTTTGGGGCTCAGGATGACCACCATTCGCATCGAAGATAGATCCGGAGTACTTGATCGACCGAAGGAAACGCACATTTTGCGGACAGGTGAAAACCGTACATTCGTCTAAAGTTAGCAAACAGGCTCTCGGGCAGCTTTTCTGGGCCGCAGCAGATAATGAGATCGTCTGGGTACGCCGCCGTGCCCTGAATACCAGAGATTGATGCGTCCATCGTTTGTTGGAAAAGAGCTGAAATGGCGTTGAGACCAAATAGCAGCCTGGTATACTGGAACAGATCGCGGATTGTCGATTCTCGGAAGCGGTTGCGACTCAGCAACAACTTTGACTTGTAGGTGGGAGTTTGTCAGGTTAATCTATGTGAACCTCGTACCACCACTGAGCACTGTGATGTCGTCTGGTGCCGGCAATAAGTGGTATTTTGTTGAAAGGCAGCATTGAGACCATTAGTGAAATCGGTACAGATGCGAAGCGACCCACTCATTTTTTGATCACCACGAATGAGCCTGTGCAAGCAGAATAAAACACAGTTAACGGGACACCCAAAGCTTGCAACTGTTTGTGTTCGGCATTAACCAAAGGTACGGCTGCGTATGGAACGAATTTTTTTGGGATGGAATACCGCTTGAGCGAGTGAGTGCGTCTACAGAGGCGAAGTACATTCTGTAACCCTGAAGTGAACTGGCTGATGATATCGTCGGTTTGGTCAGTCGATATTGTGGGGGGTTGGACCGCGCTACAGATGTCCTAAAGAGGCAGACCAACCAAGCTAAAATTATCGATCCAAGCGAGACCAAGTAGGTCAGGCTTCGCTTCCTTGATGTAGCAGATTCCGTTGAATGTGGCAACTGGGAAGGAGGCTGAGGAGTGTAGGTACCCGATTGGCTGCACACAACCCCAACAGGCGCTGGTGGTGGATTTGTAGGTCGACTCAGATGATGGCTTGCCAAGGGATCACCAGAGATTTCCGGAGATAATCTTGATGTCCCATGCAATGTCCGACTGCTATTGGACGGGCTGACCATTGATTAAAATCTTGACGGACTTCCCGCGGTCGTCAGCATTGACTTACAAGGCGATTAGTAGGCATACGGAACTGTCAACCGGACCGGTTTGCGGATTGCGTCTAGATTGGAGCGTCGCCTTGGAACTACGGGAGTGGGCCAGGCTAGGTTTGGCCGCCTTAGTTGGCGTAGCATTGCAGCAGCCGTTACGGTATCCCATTCAGCCACATCGCTGGTATCGGTGCTGAGGAAGTTGCAGCCTCGGTGTAAACGCCACGCCCATAAAATCGGCATGGAAAGAGTGGGAGTTCACCCTATTGGGTTGGTTAGGCCGCCCAGAAGGTAGCGGAATGGGTGCTGCGACTGCCAGGGCCAGACCAGGTACGAACGCGTATTGGATCATCTCAGGGCGGTGTTTCAGTCTGATCATTATTTGCCACTCCTCGGCTAACTTCTGGAGGGTGAGCTGTGTTGTGATTCATTGTCTTGAGCTTACTCTAACTCAGCCATTCTCAATGGGAGCCATATAGCCATAGAGAATTCAAGGGGGGCCCTGGGAGGAGAAAATGTTTTAGGTGAGCAATGGGAACCATAGGGTGCGATGTTGTGAAAAGTGGGTTCTTCTAACACAAATAACAAAGTTGTTGTTTATAAAATTTTCCGATAGTTTCTCATCGCGCACTAATCCCCCCTGGTAACTGCTTGGCAGGGAAAGGAATTACAAGCACGCAATTGACTGTTTAAGAAGGTGTAAAAGCCAGTATATGTTTATATTTTGCAACCGTCTGAGAATAGATATAGCGCCATCAGAAACCAAGGGACTAAAAAGTGGGCACAGAAATAGTAAAAGAAAACACAACAAAACACATCAAAGTCCATGGTTTCGTCAAAGGGCAAGATACTACCCGTTCGCTCAAGCCGAAGTAGGGTGTTGACTTAGCGGACACCACCCCGAGCCTTTGGCTGAATAGCCTGCCCGCAAGGCAGTGGAGCGAATTCAGGGAATGGCGCCCATTGGGAGCTGGTGACTGATTGCTCAGTTCATACGCCTTTCGTTTGTTCCTTTGTCAAACAGAGGCCCATGCTCCCAGAATTACAGCCTAAATATGCTGGAATACAATGCTTCGCCAGGAGGATGCAAGAGACAGTGACTTTATTTAGTGGCGAGCCACGTCCGCCACGTCACAGTGTTTTTAAACGTACATATGTGGCTTTTTATAGGGAGAACGCTTGCCAGGCGAAAACCCACCACATCCTGAAACACTGCCGCCGAACCATTTCCCGGAAGGGGAATATTCCGAACCACCCAGCTGGCACCACGAGGACATTGTTCGGCAAGCCAGTCCAGGCAGACTATCTGTTGAGAAGCCGGCACAGCCCCGCCAAACTTGCGCGGATTTCGCCGGGCTCACCTCAAATATAAACTCAACTTACGGTGACTTGGACTGCGCAAATAAGAACCGAGTAGTCCTCAGGACTTTGATGCCTATCCAGTGGACCAACTGAGCTTTGCTCAGGACATCGGTGCATCTATCTTGTGCCTGGGAAGTGCCTGCCTATTTTCATAGACGCACAGTAAATTGCAGAACGTTGCGCGCCTTGAGAAAACCCGAGGAATTCTATCGGCAGTCCGGATATCGAATCAGATCTCATATCATGCACTACGCACACACGCACTGCGTCTGCATACCCCAACGTGCAAGGCGCTTCATGCGATGAGGCGCAGACAATGGATACTAGATCGATGGAAGCATTCTGGTCAGTGTTTGAGGACAGAACGTTTCGCGGAAAAGTGGAGGCCTGTGGGCACTGTACTGACAGATGGTTTGCCGTGTATTCCTCAAACTGTGCAAATTTGGTGGATGTTCACTGGTTAATTTCAGAGTTCTCATTGCTTAGCCCAACTTCCGTCTGTGTCCGCCATCTTGCATTGGTTCTACGGTAAACGGCTATCGTTACCATCACACCGGTAACCCAAATCGAAGTATTTTGTGCTAAGCAACCTTGTGCTGAAATGTCAAAGGGTTGGTTTACGTGTACCAATTGCCAAGACCGGTACCATATGAAATGCGTCAACGTTTGTGGAATCCGTATAAAGTAATACAATACGTCGGGTTCACTTTGGTTCTGTCCGTAATGCCCAACGATTAAAGTAGTAAAAGGTATACTAACGTTAACACAAAAGTACGACAGCCTAGTCCTAGAAACTGAAAAGTATTTGAATGCAAAAGTTGCTCCGCTCGAAGCAAAAATAGCGTACATTGTACCTCATCCGTTTTCTTCAATTTCTGCCTCGAAACCAAAGAAAGGGGCCAGGCGTTCAAACGGCTGCGCAGTACTAGAAACCTTGGGAACCACGAACCAAGTCATCATCGCGACCGATAGAAGCATGCCTAGCCCCATCGCCCACATCCTCTTAACCAATGTATCGACTGATGCAACCTCGGTAACCCATAGGTCTTTGACAGACCAACGAAATCCGAAGCGCTCTAAAGACCGATCCACCTATGCAACTGTTGCTGCTGGGTATAATCAAAGTGCTACCTCAGTAGCCTCACCCCGTACAGCCGCAAAAGCAGTCAAGGATCAGGTTCACCTGCCCTGACATCACTAAACCCATTGATAACCGTGCTTCCAACATTACCGATGACCAGGCGAAACTGCGGAGCCTTGACACTTATATGTACGTCCAAGGCAAACTCATCAAGAGGCAAAAAGCTGGATGTTTGAAAGCAATGGAATGTCCTTTGTGATAAACTCGAAGTTCAAGCCAGTCCGACTAATTTAATGCGCACTAGACATCTAAACTCGAGTCATTACGAGAGGTCCCCGCTAAGGCGAGTAACATTGGGATCAATAGACGATGTCAAGACGATGCTTTGGTCGGCATACCGCCCGCAGATTGCGAACATGAGATACGCATATTTCAGGATGTTCCATGGAGCGAACGTTAGCGGGACAAAAATAATGCAAACCACCACCACATGGAGAGTAGTAAAAGAAGTATTTACATTCATGGCCTTCCAGAGCAACGATAACCAGCAACGAAGAAGCCCACGCTCATGATCTGGCAGAATGGCGTTACATCCGCGAAGTTCTCTGTGCAGGCGATGTCATACTTCAGTCGATTACACGGTTAACTGTGTCGCAAAACTACAGTGGCAATGGTCCGAGGATACTGAAATTAACGGTGAAATCACAACAAACGGCCATGAACGTAATCCGTAGATGACAGGCATTAAGCAATGCACTTCCTTCGAAACTACGACTAAAAATAGCAGTTAGTGAGCTGCAGCCACTCGCTGTTCTCGTGAAAACGACACCACCCGCTACTCAATATAACCTCAACAGCGACTCAGAAACTTGTGCGTTGATCCGTAGCAATCAAAAAGACTGCCGATAGACTAAATACCGTAGGTGCAGGTGAGACCAAAAGCAGATTACATTCCTAACGAGATCTGGCAATTCACCCAAAAAACAACTAGGTGTCGGGCCATCATCCGTCGGCACAAATTCATATCATTCACGCGCTCCTAGTCAACAGCATTTGACATCGGGGAAATTTTCCGTATGTACACCAAAACTCAAGGCTTAATAAGTAAGCTTGCCGAAATGCAGCTGTGTCAAGGATCAAAAGCCTGCGACCTCATCGCTATAACGGTGACACGGTTACGACCTGACATAAGTAACATGGAGACCGCAATGCTAACCATGCCCATTGTTCGGCACGACAGACTCAGCAAAGGTGGAAGAATAGCTCTGTACTTCCACAGTGACCTTCAATGTGAGCTCATGGAGGCTCCGGTCAGCACATTACAGGATTCCCTTTAGTGCCGTCTACGATTAAAAAGCGACGACACTTGTTTAGTGGCGGTCATTTACCGTCCTCCTTCCTCCACACCCGAGATGGACTCCCATCTGTCATCCGCAAAAAGGTGGGTGATAAACACAACTTACAGTCACATACTCACTACTGGCGATTTCAGCATTCACGCACTGGAACCGCAAGCAGCTCCCGGAGAACAGTTTAAGGCCGATCTGCAAGAGTTCGTCTTCAGGTACCCGCTGTATGGCCACATCAACACTCCCACTCCATTCCGAGAAAAAGCTAAGCCTTCGATACTGGATCGGATATTCACCCACAAAGAACTAATGATCGAGAAGATGATCGTCGACGTCCTATTGGACTGCAGCAATCATGTAGTCCTACTCCTCGAATTTATTTGCTACACAGAATATCCCGTGGTAATTGCTGACGCAAAGAGTATATATGTACGCTACGACAAATTAACTTGACTAGGTGAGACAGCCAACTGGACTTTTCTGGCAGACGAGGCATCAGCTAGTGCACGGAAACATTTCGTCAGCCAGTTTAGCTCTCTGGTTACCGAAGCACCTATGACTAAGACCTTCCACCCGAGAAACGTGGTCTCACTTCTGTGAAACAGGACAGGGTAGTGTATAGCGGTGCAAAACTCAGCCCGGCATATCCACAAACGCCCTGCAAGCACCGAGAACTGGATGGCCTATGCGATTCAATGTAACCAATGTACTCAGCTTGTTCGGGAGAATCGAATGGCGTACCAGCAGAAGTTGGCGGTGCATATGACCTCAAACCCCAAGCTTCTGTATCAACACGTCAACACTGTACGTAAGGTAAAATGGGGAAGTCCTCCCACTAAAACAGCGGACGGACCCACACGGACACCGAATACCCTGCGCCTGAAATATGCTCCAACATGCCAGGGCGGTCACTGGCCACCTAACCCTAGGACGATGGTTGTTTTCCCCCTAACACTCATTCACATATCATTCACCGCAGAAGCTGTACAAAAATGATGTTGAATATGCGCAAGTACAGCTCTCCTGGAGTTGAAAATATGCACATGAAATCAATAGCGGCGGTAGGACAGAGCTTAGATGAGCTGTTTGCTCGATTCTTTTAACACTGTTTTAAAGAAACGTACGTGCCCGACATGTGGAAACACAAAAGGAGGTACTCGTTCCAATCCAGCCAACTACCGTGTTATAACCTTATTACCGTTTTTTTTTCTAACGTCATGGACGCGATTATTTATGATGCGCTAACGGTATACTTGGAAACATTTAAGTACCTCGCACGGGAACAGCATGGCCTCCGAAGAAATCAATCGTGCATTACAAATCTACTATTAGCACGATCCAGCTGGAATAAAGTAATACACCCTGGCACAGGAGTTGCTGCAGTCTTTCTTGACTTCTCAAAGGCGTTCGATCAGACAGACCAAAACATACTGCTCTCCAAACTCCAGACCTATAGTATTGGTGATTCTTTCCTAGGATGGACACCGGCGCCTGCAAGTACGTGTGCCTGAATCGCTGTCAGATCCCATCCGATTTGAATGCGGAGTACTCCAGGGTTCGGTATCAGGACCGCGACTATTTTTGATGTATATTAACAATATCAAACGCATCACAAACTCGTACTGCCTGCTTTATGCCAATGACATCGAGGTGTGGAGGGCGATCAACACACCATAAGATACCACAGTACTTCAAGCCCATCTGGTTTGGAACTAAGCGTGGTCAATCCAGAATCTATTTCGATTCAATGTGGGCAAGTGTACTGTGCTTCACCTACGGCACAAGTTGGTGCACTTCTGCAATCTTGTCAACCAAGAGTTTCAAACGTCTTCTGGTGAGAAGGAGCTGGGTGTTTTTGTCCAGGTCGACCTAGGATGTTCGAAACCGGCTGAAACGGCATCTAGGAGGGGCATGAGACACATGGGCCTCCTGAAGCGTGCATTCGGACGATTCGACCCTTCGATTTCTCTACAACTTCTCCGCTCATACATACGACCACATGTGGAATACGCATTACAGTTATGGAACCAATGGCTGAGGAGAGATCACACCTCTTTGGAGACTTCCCAACACATGAAAAGCAAAAATGTCAAGGGTCTGTATAAATTGCCGTATGAATGAAGCCTACAAATGCTCTGCGTCTTCAGAGAGCAGTATCGGCGATCGCGTGAGGACCTCATATTGACGTACCAAATTTTGAGAGATCTCAACCACACGTGCAGCTCCTCACTAGAGCTCAGTCACAACAGCAATTTGAGTGGCCACCATCTCAAACTAGCAGAGCAACACAGTCGCATAGAATGCTGTCGGAATTTCTTTTTCCGAGCGCCATAACTGTCCTACGGGACCTGTAAGTATGAGCTATTTACCCCCATCAAACTGTTGTTCCATTGTTCCAGAATGTTGCCGCTAGTATCGATACACAGATCCGAAACTCCCTGTATATTTGCTGGTCATTCGAAAACAGACTCCAGTTAGCAGAAGCGGGAGGTGGTTTAGGATACGTAATTACGAATTCTGCTTTGAGACAAAATTGCAGATTGCACCTCCGGTGAAGGCTGATCGAGACGGACAGTTTAGCTTGTGTTGATGGTGAGCCCAAATTTGGCGGCTATCGAAGGCAATTCAGTAGTCATGTGCTGCGACTCCTTCGCGCTGTGTACAAACAACGCACAGGCGTCAACGAACAGTAACATACCGATACTTGTCTCACAGACTAGGGTTCTCGCACCGAAACGACGGATGTTCAGCAACCCACCATCAATACGGGGCTCTACATGAACCCCGTAAACACAAGCGGCATTAAAAGCACGACATCACTGCATGAAGATATATACTAAACAGAGCAGGAGCTAAGACACAGCCTTGCTTCACACCAGAGACAACTGCAAAGTCATCCGATATCTCAGCTGCACCTTTGCCTGTATATCCCTGTGCACATATTCAATTAAACTTACAAACTTACACAGACAACCAAACTTACCTAACACCAGCCACAATGCCTCGCGGGTTCACCGTATCAAATGCCTTGGTGAAACGAACAAAAAGAAAGTACAACGGCCGTTGTCGTTCTCTACACTTCTCCTGCAACTGACGAGCCGCAAAAACCATAGTGCTGCTACCCGAACGGAATCCACACTGCTCTTCCGCCACGTTCGTTTCTACAACCTGAATGACGAGGCGGTTGAGCAGGAATCGGGCAATCACCTTGTCCACACAACTCAGCAAGTTGATGCCACGATAATTCGTGCAACATTGCTTGTTACATTTCCCTTATACAGTGGTAGCACAAGGGTATCCTTCAGCTCAGGAGGTACATCCTCCCCAATCCACACAATTTGCACCAAGTGATGCAGCGCAGTCAACAACGCGGGTCCGCCGTGTTTCAATACTTCAGGCGGGATCCCGTCGGCTGCGACACACTTGCCGTTTCACAGCTGAGCATGTGCTCTCTGCGTCTCATCCAGTGTGGGCGTGTCCGCCAGACTCACCCTCACATCGTGCTGTTTCAGGCCGTTTAAACTGGGCCAGTCGATCTCTGAACGGTTGTTCAAGAGACAGTCAAAGCCCTTTTTACCAGATCTGCAGTCTGTGTGCAGGTAGCGTCTGAACTACCATCGATCAGAGTGTTCAGCGGCCCCAATCTCGGTCCATACACCACCTTCAAGGAGTCAAAGAATTCCTTGTGTTGGCAGCATTCGGTGTAGCATTCCATTTGCTTCGCCTTTGCCGTCCACCATGCATTTTCAATGTGACGGAGCTCTCGGGTCAGTAGTCTTCGGATTCTGCCAAACTTTCTCTTCTTCCTCAGGGCACTGAGGTCTGCCACATGTGCAGCAAATGCCGCATTCTTCTCCGATAACAAACCAATTAGACCGCTTGCATTTTACACGCCCGATGCTCACCTTGGCAGCCGCTGTCACCTGGTCGCGAATGTGGTGTCACAGGTTGCTCACTGTGGCTATGCATACCAGGCCACACAGGCGTGCAGCCATCGCCTACTCCAGTTCAATACGTTTCGCCGCAGTACCCAGGGAGAGAATTTTAAATTTACTCCGATTCACAGCAGGAGTGAAATACATAGTTACGAAAATATATACAGTTTGATTCGCCCCAATTTGCGATCAGTACCACACTCAGCTCCACGCAGTATACGTGTCATGCGCACTTCACTTATGTCACGCAGACGTGCGATGACAGTCGAGCAGGTTAGCGTAACCAATCCGTGGGTGCGTCCAAGTTGCTATATCACTCTCACTCAGTACAAACCGAGTATACGTGATCGTCTTGCCTTGAGTGACACACAGTGGGAGCAGCCTGTCACTATTCACATTTGCTGAACCAATGCCATGCGGACCGATGACATCTGTCCACACCGATGCATCATGACCAACGCGCGCATTGAAATCACGCAGGAGAAATTCTCGGTCGCTCTCCGGCACAGACCGTAGCACGGAGGTTAGCTGAGTGTATAATTGACCACGCATGTCATCAGGATAACACATGGTGGCAAACATTGTTTTTATTATTTATTATTTATTATTGTTATTCTTTATTTCTTAGCTCATCATGGTTGTATAGCAGCGAAGCTTCATTTCAAATGGCTGATTTCTTGCTGTTGTTGGTTGCTTGTTGATTGATGAAGGCGTCATCAGAAAGCGCATTGGATGCCAGTCGACTGAAGCCAGCATGCCGAAAGCAAGCTTTGATGGTTGCACTGGTAATCTATCCAACTTTTTGAAACGAACTGAATTCCATTGAAGGCAGAAATCTTGGCGTTAAAATCCACTGCTGATGATAAGCAAGATAAATCGTTTTTGATGTGATAAAGAAATCGGTCCACAATTTATTTCCGTAACAGATTTTCAGATCCATAATCACACCTTGGTCCATGGGTTGAAGAATGTTGGTAGTGTTTGCTTCAAAAAATTAAAATTGAATCTTTTACAGGCTTTCTTCCTGTAGTTGCGCTGTGCAATTATCCAACAGCAACATAATTTTTCGACCACTTAGACCTAGCTCCTTGTCGCATTCGAAGACCTACTAAAGTGAAAAGGTCTTTCGAAATCTACGCAATTTGTTAGGTCTGTAAGTTACGGGAAGTGTGTCCACTTCACGCCATTAAAACATCGGGGTTTCTTACGTTTTCCAACCAAAACTACTTTCCTTTTATCCGTGCCTGACATATTTGCGCAGCACAGGAGAGTGATCCTATCCATGGCTTTTCTGGATCTGCTGAGCTTGTCGGTAAAATACGGTAAAGAGCCCTCTAAATCTGTTCGGTGAAAAAGACCTGTTTCGTCTGCGTAGTACATGTTGTAATCATCAAATGCATTTAAAGTTCAGGTAGTGAATATTTCAGTAAATTTTCATAGACTGCTCTGTCAGTGGAACTTTTAAAGCCTTGCGCATGTTAATACACAATTTGAGTTCTATACTTCAATCGTTGCAACCATACTTCTGTGACTGCAAAGGATTTTCCAAGCCTTTCCCCGAATTCTTCTGCCTTTTTCTTCAGAAACGGGCTTGTAACTGTTTGGTTTTGCTCACGAACCGGCATCATCCAGTCCTACAATACAGTTTCATCTTCGTCATCACTTCCACTCCGCTTGTAGTGCCATGCGACAAATTCTGCCGGAGTTCCTATTCGCTGGCATTCAACCTGGCTAAGGTACGACAATGAACGTGTAATTCATGTGACAATTTGGCCTGAGAGGTTGCTGGTGAATAAGTTTTAATTTCGTCCAAAACGTCCAACTTTTCTGCCAAGGAGATATCCTCTCTCTTACTTGCCATACTTGTGTGTAACAAATAGAGAACTGAGGAATGTGCAGCAGAAAGATTACCCGACTTTGCTCAGTTCTCGCGTTTTGACTAGGGTCTAGGATTTGCCTACAGTCGTCTGTAGATTTAGCTTACTCGTGTATTGAACGACGTAGGTAAACTTTTCTGATCCGTTAACGTCGCCGACATCTTTGTTGTTCTTGACTAGATTGGACTGTGGGGTAACCGGAATAAAAGATAGTCGTAGCAAGGGTGTAAAATTGACAAGGCGACAAGAGTACAGCCTACGCAGCTGGGCAATTAAGCGGTGAGACGATGCCGGCAACGGTCAATTAGACGGCGACAATTTGGCATATTTATGCAAAAAGATTTTGTACCTTTCAAAACTGAGCAATAAATCGGGCTGGGCTATAAACCAGGTGGGCAATAAAGCGAGTTCCACTGTATATAATGGTTCAAATTCTTAGTCGCCTGCTTGTGTTTCGCCATCGTTTGCTTCTTGACAATTGTTTAAACGTATCATTCCTTTGCTTCGATTATCTGGCCTATGTAATCCATGATGGATGCTATCTCAGAGGACTATTTCCACTAACACCATTTCTTCGAACTAGTCTAATTAGTTCCGAGGTTGTCACTTCTCATTCGCTCATATTATTGCTTTGTTTTCTCTGATGTTGGATGGCTCCAACATGCTTTAGTAGCTTTGCTTCATAAACTACTAACTCCCATACAAGGAAGCAGTGTTGTGATGCACACAACGCGGTCCCGGCTCATCTTCGTGTTCCGCTTGTGGTCGTGGGAGCGTTAACAGTCATCAGCGAAACAAAAAATATGTCGTTTGGCTGCAAACGGAGGCGCATTCCCAAGTTGTGCCGTCACATTTAACACAAGTGTCTGCGACTATTCTTCGCTACTTGATTTCAGATGATTACCTTTTCCATTTGCTGGATGCGTTACAAATTCTGGGTCGCCCACTATTCGAAATTTCGGATGTATGGTTTTCTATCATCCACAGGACTCGCATTACGAATGACGAATACATTCGCGAGTCACGTCATTGAAACTGCCACCCAGCACATATACACGTATATGAAAGATAACAAGCGCATCATAAGCTCGAACTGCCTGCTTTATACCGATGACATCGAGGTGTGGGGGGGGCGATCAATACACCAGAAGATACCACAGTACTTCAAGCCCATCTGGTTTGGAACTAAGCGTGGTCAATCCAGAATCTACTTCGATTCAGTGTGGACAAGTGTACTGTGCTTCACCTACGGCACAAGCTGGTGCACTTCTGCAATCTTGTCAACCAAGAGTTTCAAACGTCTTCTGGCGAGAAGGAGCTGGGTGTTTTTGTTCAGGTCGACCTAGGATGTTCGAAACAGCATGAAACGGCATCTAGGAGGGGCATGAAACACATGGGCCTCCTGAAGCTTGCATTCGGACGGTTCGACCCTTCGATTTCTCTACAACTTCTCCGCTCATACATACGGCCACTTGCGGAATACGCATTACAGTTCTGGAACCCATGGCTGAGGAGAGATCACACGTCTTTGGAGACTTCCCAACACCTGACGAGGAAAAATATCAAGGGTCTGCATAAATTGCCGTATGAATGAAGCCTACAAATGCTCTGCGTCTTCAGAGGACAGTATCGGCGATAACGCGCGGACCTCATTTTGACGTATCAAATTTTGAGAGATCCCAACCACACGTGCCGCTTCTTACTAGAGCTCAGTCACAACAGCAATTTGAGTGGCCACCATCTCAAACTGGCAGAGCAACACAGTCGCTTGGAGTACGGTCGGAATGACTTTTCCGTACGCTTTTGAAGAAAGTGGTATGCCGTACCGGAATCTTTCATATGTGCACCCACGCTGGTAGAGTTCAAAGCCCGAGTTGACCGTGCATTTATTTCGCTGCGCCATCTTGCACAACTCATTACCATGGATAAAAAAATGTGTCTGTAAGAGATGTCGCTGGCGGTCAAAGCATAGATTTCGTTCTACGTTTTTCACATTTTCTATGTGTACACCAGAAGGTGACACGATATTTACCGACATCCCATTTGCCGTAATTTCTTATGGATTTACCTGGGATTTACAGTGTACGCTACGTATACTTCAGTGACTTCACTAGTGTAAAACCAATTTTGCTGGCCATTTTTTATGCTTTGTAGTTTCACCATAACTATCCTACGGTATCTGTTAAGCATTAGCTTTTTACCCCTATAAAACTATTGTTCCGTTGTTCCTGAATGTTGCCGCTGCCTTCCATACACGAATATTATATTTTTTTGTAGCGTCTGGTGATACATGCGATATGTCAGAAATGAATGTGGTTAATTCGTATACTGTGAGTCGATTGACACTAGGATATCCGCAGCTATGATACGCTAGACGGTATTTACCCGTTGGAGCAACAAACAAATGAATATGTTCCGTCAGTTTTTGAATGTGTTACGCAAGCCTTTTCATCGTTTAAAGCGTTGCCTCGTTTGCTGGATATAAAATGACTTGGACATTGTTGACGGGAATTGAAGTCCCTGACGAGTAGACTGGTCGCCACTGCTCTGTCTTGTTTTGCCTGAGAACGCCACGCAACCTACTTAGTTCTTCCCTTAATACTCGTAACCGAACTGGTGTATCGCAAACTGCCAACACCCCACCGGATGGGTCCATGGCATGATAATGGTTTACTTGTGGTATAGAGCCGTTGTGACGTTTCTCCGGCGCCGCGTCATCTCAAAATAGTCACGTGTTTAAGACCGTGTTTAGGTGCTCTACCACCTTGTGTTTGCTTAAGATATTTAGCATCCCATAAAATGTTCCCTGTTCCCTCACTCTTATTCGTTCTCCTTACAGAGGTCATCCTGCTTGTCTGGCAGCGAAGCAACCATGTAGCTAATTGGCGCAATTTGCCGTTGTCTTCGCCGTTGCCGCTGTTACCGCTGTCGTTGTTTTTGTTACTGTTGCCCTCGATGATAACGATGATGACGAAACAGGTCAAGTGTGTCACTCATACTCGTCGTACTTGGAAAAAGGAGGTATTAACAGTAAGGACCACTGAGGCCAATAGATAACCAACTTCAGGGAGTGCAACTATTACTCCTCGCTAATAGCGCTTGCATCAGATAGGGATTAAGGGTTGTTGATTATAGAAGCAAGCACCAACCACGTGTAGTGTACGCCTTACTTTTACATAAACACAGGCGAAGAAAAATGTGCAGCACATCATATTTTAGCAGTAATTGAGCTTGAGCAACTACTCACCTCTTCGGTAAGGAATCTTTCCAGGTAACGGCTCATGGATGCCTGATTCGTAGGGTTATTGAAACAAAATGCGCAGATGTTTGTTTTTGTAAGCTTGATGACCTCATCCGTCAAAGCAGTTTTGTCCTGAAAGTAACAAAAAGTGAGCTTCACTGTTGTACTTTACGCACTTTAATGATGCTGATACAGAATGTCGTGAGAAAATGCCGATCGTCTCTGTGTACTCATGGATACGAGTCATCGGCAGTCAAAATGATAATAACTTGAAAGGTTCCCAGTGCAGTCACACAAAACTTACAGTGATTGGTACCTCCAGGAGTTGCAACAGAATGTCATGCAATCCAAGATTCCGTAGAAGATTTTGCAGTTTGCAGAAGCGATGCTGCTCAAAATCGCCAGGTGATTGCCTTCTTACACTATTCATGAATGATGGAGCAAGGCCTTTTGTAAGTGAGATGCTGTCGGCGCCGTACATTAGGATGAGCTTAGAGAGGATCTTTAGGTGGAAAGAAATCATAGTGGGTAGATCAGAGAGTTTCCTGTCGATACAGGTAACTTTGTGCTTGAAGTTAAAAAGTTTATCTGCGCTTACATATTTGATCGGCGGCCAGTTTAAGTTCCCTTCAGTAGTATAACTGGGTTTGCTCTGGAAGGAAGAGCAGATGACAGGGCGTTGTAGCCGACTCGATTTAAAGGGATAACTTACAAAAGCAGCATGTGGATGGGCTTATGCGCAGTTGGACAAAAACGACATGGTGGGTTCGCACACACATGATAATCTTTGACTGAATTATTCAAGTGTGAGCTTCACCATACTTTATAGCTACATTGAAGTGTGATCGAACTGGAGCAGGCCCATAGATGGTTGGTGCTTTCTAACCATCGGGAAAATTCTACGGTATGCAACAACTAGTTCATCTACAGACTACCTACTGAGCGTCGACGCCACGTTCTTAAGCCTAAGACACGAATAGCAGATATGCAAAACGCCGTAATACGTCGTTGGATTTAAACCGCCGTCGTACTTTCAAGAGCGGCCTGACTGGAATTAATATGAGATTTTCACTCTTCTCGGAGTCATGAACAATAGACGGGGGCCAGTTCAGCAGCAAGGTCAGCTTGGTTTCCCAGCACCGTGAGACGGCTGGTTCCCAATTCTGCGATTCTCAACTTATCGGCTATCAACATTCGCTACATGTAACTCATGCGCAAGCTTGTTTGATACTTGTTAGAGGCCCTTGCGTTACACGAACATACCAGTTTCGGACGCATGAGAAAAACTGTACAGGCCTTAACCCATTTATGCCTAGGTGTTCCGTTATCGGAACAGCGGTAACGTATCGTTTATTTGTGGCTTACTCATCAAGGTCGACAACACAGTCCGCTTTATCACTGCCGCCTGACTCTGCGATCAATCTCATAAGAACACCAAGTTTCGATGTGAAATAAGTGATGTTGTCTTACATATGAAGTGTTCATTTGAATATCCCATATAGTAGTAGTTACAAGCACATTCCGACAAAAAATCTCATTGTTTGTACTACGTGACAAAATGCAATTGTTTTGCCTAATGATCCATTTTTGGAACGTATCAGAAGTCAAAAATTGGACAAAACAAAAAATGCACTTCAAATTCCCTTGTTTTTACATTATTATACCTAACGTTTATGAATATGATGCCAAAATTCACAATTGCCAACTTCCAGCATAAATGAGTTAAAGAGGCCAACGTGAGTACTGATGCATAGATGTTGGGGCGATTAATATCGTCAAGCTGTCGTGCTCTGTTTCGTGGACTTTGTTGCAGCATGCGAACATGTCGAAAATTATAAATATCAGCTTCAGCACCACACCACCCCCCACATAGCCTTAATTTCCTTGTATTTCATTCATTTATTTGTTCATGCCGTCATTCATTCATCCACTTTACCATTGTATACCCTTTTAATGCACGATATCGTTATATGAGCAACAAATTCGGGGCGATTTTTCTACAGGGTCTACTGCTTCGTAAACAGTGAACCCACTATGAACTTACGCTTGCTGAATGAGAAATTTAGAACCAGAGTTAACTAATAGATTACTGAAGGCAGAAATACATAGTCATTGTAAGAGTCTCACCATCATGACCGATAGGAACACAGTTTAAACTGATAAAAAACTACAATGTTCCACTTCTCCAAACAACTAATTATCCAAGTATCCAACTCAGGGGACGGCTTCGTGCTCAGACAATTAATTGCATTGAGCATTTATTAATTCGATGCATTTTCCCTCATATTTGGTTCGTGTGGATGCTAACTATATGTAAAGACATGGTAGACTGAAGGCCTGGCTGTAGCATGAGTGCTAAGAAAGTGTCGACTGCTCAGGGGACCTCATCATTAAGCACCTGATTAAACTAACCTCTAAAGTAACGTCCATTTCGGGCTGGTTATCAGCCCACAGATCGGAATTTTCTATATATTTTCTCAGCATTTTACAATCCGCCTCCAGCTTTTTGAATAAGTTGATATCTTCTTGTGAGATTAACAATTGAACCTTGAAGAGACGGAACCAGTCATGTACTTGACTACATTGAAGAGTTGAGAGCGAATCATAAAAAACGGAAGCGGAACTGTACAAACTTACTCACATTTTACAATTTACTCACCTATCACGTTGCATTGTGTTAATAGTAACGATAAAGCCATAAAGAAATGTCAAAACTTCAGGAAACGTACTTGTTTTAGCGTGTTTATAAACTCTCTGTGCTGACTATATTGTCGGAAGAGTAAGTCCAGTGAAGTGGCCACAAGTAAAGGGTCTGATGTGAGGATGATCATCAGTGTTAGGACATTGCAAAGCAGTCGAGCATTCCGGTTATTTATATCAACAGCCTGGGACCTTGCTGCTTCGGTCTTCGACGCACCCTGGACTATGGGGGTGTACACGGAGCTGGATATTAGAGAGGAGAAGAAAGCGAAAGTAACAACGCAATTCCAACTCAGCCATTGAAACCAGGTACTATGTGAAGTCGAAACTAAACACTTTCAGATTTGTGAACTGAGTCCATCCCCGTCCATCTATGTTAAAAAATTCGACATTTCGCAGTGGTTCGAGTAGTTGAGGTCCGGTAACTGACAGAGGTGAAAGTAATTCTCGCAGAAAAGATTCTGTCAGATAAAATTATTTTATATCCTTGAGTAGCTCAGATAGATTGTAAGTAGGCAACTGCGGTGGCCCGAGCTAAGATTGGGACACAAGCTTACTCACTAACCACGAAGGTACTAACGAGAAATACTGGTGATGGCGTAAACCGGTAACACGTTCTACTCATCAGATGGCCAGCTTGAGAAATAGTTACTACGGTATACAGTTTCTTGAAGTGTGATGAAGGAAACCGAAACAAACTAAGTCACATGGACTACACAAGCCATCTGTGAACGACTAGCCTAATAGACAATGCATTCTACTAACCTGAAGGGCGATAATTTTCTAGTCTAACCCTATCTTTAATGTTCTGTCCCATTCTGCATGAGGTGAATCGTGCACTCCAATTTCGCTGTTTAGGTTACAAAGATCGGTCCACGTATCGGCGACAAACAATTTAACATCAAATTATTCTTCGTGACCTAGTCCCATGGAAACCTTTTCTACGCAGACAGTAGTCAGAAAGAGTAGTATGAAAACCAAAAATAATCAACATTCTGTTTAAGCAGTCGCTTACTTCCCCACATTGCTAAATAGGTAGTGTGCACTAAACACGGGCAGATGGGAGCCTTTACTTAATTACCAAAAGCCACACAGCCACGCGACACTGTGCTTCGGTCTAACAACACTGAGACCGAACCTAGTGAGTTCACCAGACTGCATCGTTTTTCTTGTAGTAGCCACGCAAAATGGTCATTCTTGCAGCAGTGACACTATAAGGAGTAATAATAATCATTGCTAGAACCTGGATATGAACAGACCATAGCAAAAGGCTCACATGTTCGTACATTCCTCACTCATTTGGATAGCAGGTTCCACACAACCTAAGCGAGAAAGAGATAAGAGAAAGAAGAACTGGGGATATAGAACACTCAAAAGGCAACCATTTCAGTACCAGATTGGAAGATCTGTTGCATTGCTTTCATTCCTCCCAGAAGGATTATATAATCAGTCAGCGTTTTTTTACAACATATCTGTTGGGTAAAGTGACCTAGGGAAGGTTTACTACAAAACCGGGCTCACTATCAGGTTCTTTGCGAACACTCCTTTCTTTAACCAGAATGACATAGCAAGGGTTACTTGTCTTCAGTGGAATATTCGCTATCCGAAAAAGGCCTGAATTTCTAAGGGAAATTTCGACCAGTCGAATTCCCAAGTACAATGAATTATTAGAAAAGCGCAACGCCCATGCTTGAATCATTACACACTGGAATAAAAAATACAACGCTCAATCATGTCAGCCTAAATTGTCGGCGAAAAGTATAAAGCCGGTACTTGCTAGACAAAACCACGCTGCGTTAACTCTCGTGTGCACCAGTGTTCCCGTATCCAAATCTGGCACAATAAAAGTCAAGTTGCAAGACGAACGCAACCAGTGGAGTTCCATGTGCGAGGCAATTAACATTCGGGTTGAGTCTGCAATGCTGCAACGCGTAGCGCGTCACCCGACCTCAGTGCACTCTGGTGAACCTCGAATTCTTCGAGTAACACTAGACTCAGCAGTTGCGACAGAAGCTGTCCTGCTCTCAGGAGTTCGTCTACGCAACTCACCGAGCGGAATGCGCATATTACCTGATCTAACTTGGAAAGATCGCCCAAAAGAAGCAGGTGACCAACGCGGCGTTCCTAATAGGGATAGCAAGAAAACAAAATTTATTCACGGTGTTCCCGAGCTTCTGCATTCTTCTGCTTATGATGCGCAAACACATGACCGAGAGCAGTGGTGCTACATCCGCGAAGCACTCCCCGTTGACAATGTTATTGCCAAATCCTTGACAATAGTTCCGTCATCACCTAACTACAAGGGCAGCAGGCGAACCGCCAAGAGTCCTAAGCATTTCGATGGAACTTGCGAATGCTACAAATTCTTTATTTGCACAGTCTGGCGGAGAGACCGACACAACAACACCTGCAGCACACAACAGGACAGAGCACAGCATGAGTGAAACATCTGTTCAGGAACGCAACTTGACTGAAATCCATAAACCAAAAAACGATTAATGCCCGGCCGCCTAACGGCCGGCTTAAAAACTAACATAAAGTTGACATGCATCAACGCACTCCTTAAAAAACCCTATCTTCTATGTACACAAACGCCCAACGACTTCTAAGTAAGTTGGCCGAAATTAGAAAACGCCATGCCTCAACTGCGGGACCTTGTCACGATTACAGAGACCTGGTTCAACCTTGAGATAACCGATTCTGAGATCAATATACCCAGTATGCCGCAGCTTCGGAACGATAAAACCGGAAGTTGTGGTGTGATTCTTTATTATAATAAAATCTCCGATGTGAAGCTATCGATCACCTGAAAATCCGAGCTCCCAATTCGCCTTGATGCCGCCTATGGTTGCGAAACAAGGACACATGTCCACTAGCCGTTATTTACCGCCCACCAAACTCAACGTCGGAAATGGACTCTAAACTGAACCACTTTCAGTTTGCTTTGAACAAATCCTACACCCACATTCTAATCGCTGGAGACTTTACCGTGTACGACATAGAAACGCCGGCAACCGACGGTACGCAGTTTAAAGTCGGCTTGCAAGAGCTATGGAACAATGGAACAATGGATTTATGCGGGTATAAAAGCTAAAGCTTGACAAATCCCGTAGGGTGATCAGTGCGAAAATCATAGAAGTGTGAAAAATTCAATGGAAACCAATTCAGTAAAATCGTTTAACAACGAGTCACTGCAAGCTTGTGGACTCACCGAGTTTGAAGTGTCAAAATAATAATCCACTATAACTCCGGAAGGGATCATGAGGTATGGAGTATTTGGTTAAAAGAGTCACCGCCCCTTGAAATTCCCATGGGGCAAAGTGTTTGAGTTTGAAGCGTCAAAATATAAATCCACTGTTGAAATTTGCGTGAGGGAAAATTATTTTTAAAATATGTATTTTGGATCTCTCAAAATTAGACTGTACTATGGGAGATAGTGCAATGAAGTGAGTGCACTATCAACTCGATTTTTGAACTCGATCAGGTTGGGTGCACTGACTACAGATTCTGGGAGAGCATTCCAGGCTTGGCAAACACGCACGGAAAAGAAATTCCGTCGACATTCCAAACGGCTGTACTGCACTGCCAGCTTCAGATGATGGCCTCTCAGATTGTTGTTGTTACTGAGCTCCAGCAGATGGCGGCAGGTATGATTGGGGTCTGTCAGAATCTGATAAGCCAAAATCGAATCTCCCCGTAGTCGTCGATATTGACCACTAAATATCCCGAGCAATCTCAGTCTGTCTTCGTAGCGTAACTGGCCTAAACCTTTCACGTTCTTCGTTGCGCGTCGTTGAGGTTTCTCTAAATCAGAGAGGTCTTTCCTCAGCCACGGCTGCCAGACTTGTATTGCATACTCCACGTGTGGTCGTATGTATGCACCTAGAAGTTGGTGAAAAACGGATGGATCGAAGCGTCCAAATGTGCGCCGGAGAAGGCCCAAATTTCGAATGCTCACGTTCGATGCTTTCTTTGCCTGGGCTGAACAACCAAGGTCGGACTGAATCAAGACTCCTAAATCCTTTTCCTCAGCAGTTGTGTAAAGCACATGGTCACCCAGTTTATAGAAAAATGCTGATTGGTGACGTAAGTGTAATACTCTGCACTTTTCTGTGTTGAGTGGGAGTTGGTTCTGAACTGACCACGCATACACCATATCCAGATCCTCTTGAAGTATTGCGGAGTCGTCTGGTGTATTGATCGCTCTCCAGACCTTGATGTCGTCGGCATAGAGTAGGCAGTTGGAAAGAATGAGGGCCGCTATGTCGTCAATATACATCAAAAACAATCGTGGCCCCAGTACCGATCCTTGTGGTACACCACATTCGACTTGGATTGGGTGGGACAGGGACCCACGCACTTTTACCTCTAAGCTCCGGTGGAGAAGAAAGCTTGTGATCCATCCTAGGAGCGGATCACCAATGCCGAAGCTCTGAAATTTGCAGATCAGGATTCCATGGTCTAGTCGATCGAAGGCCTTTGAGAAATCTAGGTAGACCACGTCCACTCCTGCACCGCTGTCAATTAATTTGGTCCAACTCGATCTTGCTAGCAGCAGATTTGTGGTGCACGATCGATTCCGTCGAAAACCATGCTGTTCATGTGCAAGGAAGGCAGACTCTTCTAGATAGGCTGTTAATACGTCAGCAACAATAGCTTCCATAACCTTTGACAGGACCGGGAGAAGGGTTACAGGACGGTAGTTGGCTGGGTCAGAACGGCTACCGCCCTTGTGAATTGGGGTTATGATCCCACATTTCCACATCTCGGGTACATACATCTGATCGAAGCAGCGTTGAAAGAATCGTGCCAGAGGCTCTGCTAAACTTTCTCCCATTACCGCAAGGGACTTAGGGTGAATGTTGTCGATTCCAGGAGAGTTGTGCTTACGCATACACAACAACTTCTTTAATACCATCCCCGCCGTGAAAGTTATGTGCGTAAGTTTTAGTTGTAAAACAGCTGCTGACAAAGGAACAGATGACCAAGGAATGCATTGAAAGTTTGAAGCATATTGCAGCCGCAAGGCGTTCGCCGCATCCTCTGTAGTCAGCGTCATGCCATCTGGCGTTTGAAGAGGAGGGATTCCCCGTTTCACCTTACGCAGGTTGTTTACATGTTGGTAGAGCAGCTTATGATTCGAAACCATGCGCTCCGTCAGATGCTGCTGGTATGTCAGTTTATCCTCACGAACGAGTTGAGTGCAATGATTACGTTGAATTGCATAGGCCGTCCAGCTCTCCGTGCTCGGGTGTTCCTTATAGATATGCCAGGCCGAGTTCCTCACTGCCATACATTTCCGTGTCCTACTTCGCACAAATGAAACAGTCTTCTTCGAGTGGACAACCTTAGTTTCGGATGCCTCTTCCACGAGAGTGCTAAATTGGTTGACGAAATGTGGCCATGCGACTGTCGGTACTTCGTCTGTCAGAAAGTTCCAGTTGGCTGTCTCTGCAAGTCGAGCTAGCTCATCGTACCGTATGATAACTCGGCTTTCCCGTGTAGTATCCGCAGGGTATTCTGCGTAGCATATATAATCGAAGAGTAAAACTGCATGATCGCTGCAACCCAAAGGAGCGTCGATGATTACTTTCTCGACCATGAGTTCTTCGTTGGTAAATATCCGGTCCAGGATGGACGGCCTTTCTGCTGCTCTAAATCTGGTGGGATTGTCGATATGGCCATAAAGCGGAAAACTGGAGACAATGTCTTGTAGATCCGCTTTGAACTGTTCCGTAGGTGTTGCTTGGGCATCCAGAGTGTGGATATTGAAGTCACCAGCGATAAGAATATGGCTGTATCTCCTGCTGATCACAAGCCTCAGCGCAGACGCGAGATTGAAGTCCATCTCGGGTGTAGAGGATGGAGGTCGATAAACGACCGCCACCAGACAGACGTCGTTGCCTGTTAAACGCAGCCGACACCAAAGAGTATCCTGCACGTTACTGTACATGTCTTCTATGGGCTCACATTGGAGGTCACTGCGGTAGTACAGAGCCACCCCGCCCCCTTTACTGGATCGATCGCGCCGAACGACGGACATGCCTGGTAGCTCGACCTCCGTGTCTGTGATATCCGGACGCAACCACGTCTCCGTTATAGCGACGAGGTCACACGATTTGGACCTTTGACGTAGTCGCAGTTCGGGTAGTTTGTTAAGTAGACTTTGAGCGTTAGTGTACATACAGGACAGCTGCTTGAGCACCAAAAGAGCTTGTGGAGGATTACACGAAGTTGGATTTAAGCCGGCCGATGAAAGGCCGGCACCTGATCGTTTTTTGCGCAGTTTATCGATGAACATTTTGCACGGGCCTGCAGCCCGCCTAACGTCGTTCCTGCACACGCAGAACGCTCTTCAATAGCGTCGTTTTCAGTGGTTGATAATCTTGATGCAGTGTCTTCGGCTCCGTTTATTTTATCACATTGAGCCACAGATGGTGTCACATCCTCCGGTGGCTTCGATTCAATAAATGGTGCCTTAAATCGTAGTTCCGATGGCAGTGCATTGTGCATTTTATGCCAGTTACGCATTAAGTTCGCCGCCATCTGCTGGGACTGAACCACAAGTTTCAGTATCCTTGGACCATTACCTTTGTAATGAGGTGAAACGGGCAGTCTAGAAATCGACTGAAGGATGACGTCGCCTGCAGATAGAGTTTCACGGATGTACCGCCATTCTTCCAGATCGTGAGCATAAGCCTCCTCGTCCCTAGCTGTTGGTAGCTCAGGCACACCATGAACTAAAATGGTTTTTCGCCAGCTGGCCGTGTTGCGATCGTCTAAATTGTTTTTTTCTCGCTGACGTTCGCTCCATGGAACATCCGGAAAGATGCGGATCTTACTGTCTTCACCTCGGAGGTGATATGCCGATAAGAGCACCGCCTCTACATCATCAGTGGATGCCAGTGTTATCCGCAGAATTCTGGGCTCACCATAGTGAACGGAGTTTGGATGTCTCGTCACACGCGTGATGTTAGTCGGCTTGACCCTAGCACCTATGCGATCGCAAATGAGATTCCACTGGTTCAGATCGTCCTGTTGCTTACCTCTCAGAGAATTTGCTTTGGATTCAGGAACGTTGGTGCATATGAGTGTTAGAGCACCGTAGTTTCTCCTGGTGTTCGGTAATGTGGGAGACGTCGTGATGGATGGACTAAAACAAGTCTCTGAATTTCGTGCTTGGTCTTTTACACATGTCGCAGATATTGTGCTTAAAGTCTTGTTTACAGTGTCTCTAGCAATAGTCGCTGCGTAAGTTGATTGGCCTTTAGAGATACTCGGACTTTGTTGGTCAGTCGGAAGTCTGGTTTTTACCGAGGCTTTGGATAAGGGCGGAATGGCTGAGGAACTGAGGATGTTTTGTTCGTACGTGATGCCTGATTGGTTCGGGGTTCCCAAGGTATTCGCCGCTGTGATTTCGCGAGAACGTCTGGCTCTTTTCTTCGGTTTAGTGGCGGTGAGTACGGGAGATGGTGGAGATACAAACCTTGTTATAATAGCCTCTAAGGAAATAATTCTTTCATTTAGGCGTAATTCTACTTCTGCAATCCGACGGTCGTAATCTTTCGACAAAGCAATTATGCATTTTACTATGGGAACCGTTGTGCAATTAAGACAGAACGAAACAGACTCGGACAGATTGTTGTGCTTGTTAGCCTCAGTAATCGGACTATGATTAACGGAACACAACGCACAACGCTGGCCCGATTCCACTGTCTGGGCAAGTGACTCAGCTCCACTTGTAACTTCTCCCCTTGTTACATTGGTCATGGTCGGCTGCAGCGAAGTGGCACGGCCCGGTTCGCGGGCTAGTTTAGTGTCGTGCGTGGTAGGTGTGCTTCGCCGTCTTGTCCGCTTGTGGTCAGAGGACACGTTGATCGACTTACGCGTGATGGGCCTGTGCGTCATGCGGTCAAGTTTGAATAGGCTAAGCAATGAGAACTCCGAATTTAGCTGGAGTACATCCACCAAACTTACACAGATTGAAGAATACGCCAAAAGAACAATATTGGTGTACAATTCACACAGAAAAATCACGTATAACAGAGTAATCCGGAAGAAAAACTGTAATCCAGCACAGTAATCCAAAAATCCGCGGCGTCCGTTGGCTAATTGCTAGCCACCCTCTGTACAATCACGTAACCTCTCCCACCAGATTTCGAACTGCTAACAAGCCGTCGATACTGGATCTTGTGCTAACTAAAGATGAAGTCATGGTAGCCGGGATAGTTACAAGCACACCACTGGGTCTTAGTGATCATGTTACTCTACTCTTTGACTTTATTTGCTATGCGGAATATCCTGAAATGGACGGATGATAAAGTGCATACTGGCACGCACTACAATGTGTTATCTAAGCTTGTTAACGATACATCTTGGACTTTATTAACCGAATGCCCCCCAGATGTTGCTTGGGAAACCTTTACAAGGACGTTTAGCACACTGGTTGCACAGGCATCGGAACAGAAGTCCGCCCAACCCAAAAGCAAGCATAAGTCATTGCTGAGGAGCAGAACACGTAAATATATGTCCCGGAGGGATTTCGCATGGCGATCTCACAAGGACTACTCGAATGCCGAAACCTAGACTGCATACGTGATACATCGTAACTCCTGTGTGAAACTGATCCGAGAAGACAAGGTCACGCATCAGCAGGAGTTACTGAAGCGATTTTGCATGAACCGCAAACTTCTGTACAGGAACGTTAACGGCGTTCGAATGGCGAAGTGGAGCATTCGAGCACTAGTCATTGCTGATGGATGCATATGAGCAAAAATGGAAGCAGCCTATCTCCTAAGGCTTCATTACTCCTAAACTATCCAGCGGGTACCGAGCCCACATATTCTGCTCGTTGCTATCATTCCACCGTCGGGTTTAGACAACATCACCTTCACTGCGGAAGCTGTGTTGAAGAAGTTGTTATCCTTGCGTACCCACAGTTTTCCTGGAGTCGACAACATCCGACCTGAGGCTCTGCAGGCGGTAGCTAGTGATCTAGCAGAAGCACTGGCTGCTTTCTATCAACGATGTTTAGAAGAGAACCATATTACACCAGTAGGGAAACGAGGGGTCATAACTCCTATTCATAAAGAAAGTAGCCGCACGGACCATACCAACTACTGTCCAATAACGCTACTTCCAGTACTATCCAAAGTTATGGAATCAATCATCGCAGATGCGCTGATGCAGTATCTAGAAAGCCACAACTTAATAGCCCCTGAGCATAATGACTTTCATCAGAAGCGTTCATGTAATACTAGGCTTTTAATTGCACGTAATAGCTGGACTGAAGCTGTTCACGATGGAGTGGGAGTCGATGTCATCTACTGGACTTATCAAAAGCTGTTTGTTGCTTAGACCAACGAATTCTTATTCAGAAGCTTCGGAACTACGGCACTGGCGACTCAAACCTGAGTCGGATTAGCAGTTTTCTACACGAGAGACGGTTAGAGTCCGATAATAATTGTCCGATGTAATCGATGTGGGGTGTGATGTACCACAAGGCTCGGTGCTTAGATCTCTTCTATTCTTGGCGTTCACTAACGAGTTGGCGAGATTAATTGCTTCCGATTTCCTATATATCGCGAATGATATCAAGATATGGCGAAGGATCAGAGGACCGAACGGCTCCAGTGGGATTTTAACACCAACACTCAAGGCTTAATAAGTAAACTTGCCGAAATGCAGCTGTGTCAAGGATCAAAAGCCTGCGACCTCATCGCTATAACGATGACACGGTTACGACCTGACATAAGTAACATGGAGACCGCAATGCTAACCATGCCCATTGTTCGGCACGACAGACTCAGCAAAGGTGGAAGGGTGGCTCTGTACTTCCACAGTGACATCCAATGTGAGCTCATGGAGGATCCGGTCAGCACAGTACAGGATTCACTTTAGTGCCGTCTACGATTAAAAGGCGACGACACTTGTTTAGTGACGGTCATTTACCGTCCTCCTTCCTCCACACCCGAGATGGACTCCCATCTGTCATCCGCAATAAGGAGGGTGATAAACACAACTTACAGTCACATACTCACTACTGGCGATTTCAGCATTCACGCACTGGAACCGCAAGCAGCTCCCGGAGAACAAGTTAAGGCCGATCTGCAAGAGTTCGTCTTCAGGTACCCGCTGTATGGCCACATCAACACTCCCACTCGATTCCGAGAAAAAGCTAAGCCTTCGATACTGGATCGGATATTCACCCACGAAGAACTAATGATCGAGAAGGTGATCGTCGACGTCCCATTGGACTGCAGCAATCATGTGGTCCTACTCATCGAATATATTTGCTACACAGAATATCCCGTGGTAATTGCTGACGCAAAGAGTATGTATGTACGCTACGACGAATTAACTCGACTAGGTGAGACAGCCAACTGGACTTTTCTGGCAGACGAGGCATCGGCTAGTGCACGGAAACATTTCGTCAGCCAGTTTAGCTCTCTGGTTACCGAAGCACCTGTGACTAAGACCTTCCACCCGAGAAACGTGGTCTCACTTCTGTGAAACAGGACAGGGTAGTGTATAGCGGTGCAAAACTCAGCCCAGCATATCCACAAACGCCCTGCAAGCACCGAGAACTGGATGGCCTATGCGATCCAATGTAACCAATGTACGCAGCTTGTTCGGGAGAATCGAATGGCGTATCAGCAGAAGTTGGCGGTGCATTTGACCTCAAACCCCAAGCTTCTGTATCAACACGTCAACAGTCTACGTAAGGTAAAATGGGGAAGACCTCCCATTCAAACAGCGGACGGACCCACACGGACACCGAATACCCTGCGCCTGAAATATGCTCCAACATGTCAGTGCGGTCACTGGCCACCTAACACTATGACGATGGTTGTTTCACCTCTAAAACTCACACACATATCATTCACCGCAGAAGCTGTACAAAAATGCTGTTGAATATGCGCAAGTACAGCTCTCCTGGAGTTGAAAATATGCACACAAAATCAATAGCGGCGGTAGGACAGAGCTTAGATGAGCTGTTTGCTCGATTCTTTTAACACTGTTTTAAAGAAACGTACGTGCCCGACAGTGGAAACACAAAAGGAGGTGCTCGTTCCAATCCAGCCAACTACCGTGTTATAACCTTATTACCGTTTTTTTTTCAAACGTCATGGACGCGATTATTTATGATGCGCTAACGGTCTACTTGGAAACATTTAAATACGTCGCACCGGAACAGCATGGCCTCTGAAGAAATCAATCGTGCATTACAAATCTAATATTAGCATGATCTAGCTGGAATAAAGTAGTACACCCTGGCACAGGAGTTGCTGCAGTCTTTCTTGACTTCTCAAAGGCGTTCGACCAAATAGACCATAATATACTGCTCTCCAAACTCCAGAAATATAGTATCGGTGATTCTTTCCTAGGATGGACACCGGCGCCTGCAAGTACGTGTGCCTGAATCGCTGTTAGATCCCATCCGATTTGAATGCGGTGTACTCCAGGGTTCGGTATCAGGACCGCGATTATTTTTGATGTATATTAACGATGTCAAACGCATCATAAGCTCGAACTGCCTGCTTTATACCGATGACATCGAGGTGTGGGGGGGGCGATCAATACACCAGAAGATATCACAGTACTTCAAGCCCATCTGATTTGGAACTAAGTGTGGTCAATCCAGAATCTACTTCGATTCAGTGTGGACAAGTGTACTGTGCTTCACCTACGGCACAAGCTGGTGCACTTCTGCAATCTTGTCAACCAAGAGTTTCAAACGTCTTCTGGCGAGAAGGAGCTGGGTGCTTTTGTTCAGGTCGACCTAGGATGTTCGAAACAGCATGAAACGGCATCTAGGAGCGGTATCCAACACATTGGCCTCCTGAAGCTTGCATTCGGACGGTTCGACCCTTCGCTTTCTCTACAACTTCTCCGCTCATACATACGGCCACTTGCGGAATACGCATT
Source organism: Dicrocoelium dendriticum (assembly GCA_944474145.2). Taxonomy (NCBI): domain Eukaryota; kingdom Metazoa; phylum Platyhelminthes; class Trematoda; order Plagiorchiida; family Dicrocoeliidae; genus Dicrocoelium; species Dicrocoelium dendriticum. The sequence continues at coordinate 148,142,374 of OX104064.1, forward strand.
ACAGTTCTGGAACCCATGGCTGAGGAGAGATCACACGTCTTTGGAGACTTCCCAACACCTGACGAGGAAAAATATCAAGGGTCTGCATAAATTGCCGTATGAATGAAGCCTACAAATGCTCTGCGTCTTCAGAGGACAGTATCGGCGATTACGCGAGGACCTCATTTTGACGTACCAAATTTTGAGCGATCCCAACCACACGTGCCGCTTCTTACTAGAGCTCAGTCACAACAGCAATTTGAGTGGCCACCATCTCAAACTGGCAGAGCAACACAGTCGCTTGGAGTACCGTCGGAATAACTTTTCCGTACGCTTTTGAAGAACGTGGAATGCCCTGTCTGGATCTGTCATATGTGCGCCCGCACTGGTAGAGTTCAAAGCCCGAGTTGACCGTGCATTTATTTTGCTGCGCCATCTTGCACAACTCATTACCATGGATAAAAAAGTGTGTCTGTAAGAGATGTCGCTGGCGGTCAAAGCATAGATTTCGTTCTACGTTTTTCACATTTTCTATGTGTACACCAGAAGGTGACACGATATTTACCAACATCCCATTTGCCGTAATTTCTTATGGATTTACCTGGGATTTAAAGTGTACGCTACGTATACTTCAGTGACTTCACTAGTGCAAACCCAATTTTGCTGGCCATTTTTCATATTTTGTATTTTCAGCATAACTATTCTACTGGACCTGTTAAGCATTAGCTTCTTTTCCGGTATAAAGCCGTTGTTATATTGTACTTTTTAGTGGATATGAAAAGACACCATTGCACGACGTATACATGTGGCGTAATTGCACTATGCACAGTTTAAATGGCGGCCTGATGGAGGAACCAACTAGCATCAAGCCGAAGTTGATGACACCCCGTTACGGGAGAAAATTCAACCCGTTTTTAATTCGCCGGCATTGCTTAAGATTCCCGAAAAGCAATTTTGGGAGGGCGACATATTACAGACGTTTATTGCCTAACCTATCTGCTACTACTTTCGCGTGCTTGTATGCATTGCTACGTAGAAATATCCGATCGCTATGGTCAGCAGAACGACAAAATGCTTATGTTGCTGGTAAACTGGCTAGAAGTAAGTACCGTTTGCTGACTCAGTGATTCCGCCATAGATAGCCATCGAATATTTCGGTGCCTACGCTGTTTATGTGCTCAACGACAGCCTGGACTTTAAGAATTCTATCCGACCGGACGCATCCTTAGCATCATTTGCCAGCGAACCAGTTTAGTCGTTAACACATTTGTGTAAGAGGATAAGTATATTAACAGAAATGTATTGGAACGATCATTTAGGCTAGTGAAGGATATGTTGAAAATGTCCGCCGGCGTTCTGCTTGCAGTGCAGAAAACGCCTGATGTAATTGGCAAGCACTTTCTCCAATGTATCCCTCGTGGTCGCGCGATATTCGTTCACAATACTTGCTTTCAATTGGTCCAATGTACGCGACCTTGTGTTGTACCCACGCCGCTTCAGATAGCCCTATAGAAAAAAGTACGTGGGATTCAAATCTGGTGAGCCAGCAGGCCACATATTGATCCACCGCGTCCGATCTATTGTGGCCAGATTTGTCGGTGAGGTAAGCACGCACCGTTTTAGAAGTATATGCAGGTGCACCATCCTGCTGCTACCAAGTGATACTGCATGCCCTTTCGACCTCCAACTGGGGAAGCACAAAGGTCTGCAGCATTTCCAACTACGACGATGGTAGGAAAAGATAAGGCTTTAGTACTTCAGAACAACAACCTACCGGTCACATTCCCGGAAAAGAAATATGGGCCCAAGAGTTTCTGGCTTGTTAATCCGGCCCAAACCATCAGTTTCCACTGTGGTGCATACGTGATGCGGTAACTTTTCGTGGGTTGCTGGTAGCCCAACAGTAATGCTTCACTGTTCCATGCAGATGAAACAATGCCTCATCTATAAAGATAACGGAACGAATAGCCCCGTGATCCAGAAACCCGCGGCAAAATTCCTGCCGCTTCTCCGGATCGCATGGGCTCAAAACCTGCACTTGAAGTGCATGGAATCTCCGAAATTTTCGTTCCAGTAAAATCCGGTGTACCGCATATCGGGTCATGTCACAATGCTGTGAGATCAGACGAATGCTGAGATCGGGACTTTTTGACACTTCACTGACTACAGCGCAAGCTGAACAGTCGTCCGTAGTGATGCGAGGCGGTCCGATTCTCTTCATGTCACACACATTCCCAGCCTGCTCGAACTTCTTCACTAGTTTAAGCACATGTCAGGCGGTGACGGGACGCTTTCCTGCGTTCATTGCATTGTATTTTCTTGAAGCTGATGCGACGTTTAAACCGCACTCACTGTATAGCCGAATAACCAGCGTGCGCTGAGTAACAGGCACGTAACGTAATCTCGACTGCATTTTCTGTTCGTGCTCCATTATCTGTGATTCAATAAGATTAAGAAGAGTTGCAATGTCTAACCTCGTCCTCAGCTGAGCTGCCAGCACGTGCGCACAACCACACCGCAGTTTTGGTTGCCTAGACCGACTTCGCTGCGTAGCCAGCCAGACATACACAGATACCATCGATCGCTCCAACGCCTACGGTTGGCCGTGACCTACAGCACTCAGCGCGAAGTTAGCTGACAGCTAATGAATGTCGGAAACACGTTGCGGCTGTCTGTACTCATCTCGATCGATGATCCAAACAGCCCCATGTCGGTGCGTCTTAAGGGGTTACGTTTTTTCTCAGCTGAGCCATGTACTAAATCACTCGTCTGCCTAGGATTCCATACGTCCTGACTAATTCATGTCTCTTCACGCGTAGTAGCATGTCGTGAATTTCGCTAAGCACTGGATGGGTGTTGGATGTTGCGGACAACAACAGTAAATGACCGGCGTTCACAATAAGCGGGCCACCGTAGGTAAATGAACACGCGCAACGGCCTTCCGTCAAACTAACGGTTATTGTAGTGCCTCAGAACTGTTTAGATCTGCATTATTTGCATCAGGGAGAGGGAAATCTCCCGGGAAAAATCATTAGTTCAATGAGAAATACAGCAGGTAATGGTGTAGAACCGAAACAGCAGGTGGTTTCAGGAACGTTCGTGTCCATACGGCGTGCGCACTAACCTCCGATTGGCTGGCACCACTGGTCTATCGATTAGGTTAGCTGAGCTAGCTGTTACAAAACGGGAACATTTATTGGTGGACTTATAAATGTCCGTCAATTTCGCACTACTTGTGTCCGTTTTGGTAGCTGGTTCTGAAACACACTTTTGCATCTAAGCGCTGACTTTTCATTTACAGCTGGGAGTCAGAGCTAGTAGAGGAGGAGTTCAGTTCAGCCGGACTAGCAGGTAAACTAATAGATCCTAACAATTTGTTACCTGTAGTCGTTAAATATTACCCCAGAACAGCTACGCTTGGTGAATTTTTCGGTGCTCTGCACTGCACAACTTCTTTAAGCGATTGCTCACTTGTAATATCAGAGTTATCCTTGGTCTGTCTACACAGCTGCACCATCGTCTGTATACCACTGTGAAGGCATTCAATAAAATGAACATATTTCTTCAGGTGTCTTAACTTACCAAACACTGCTCAGAGCCTTCCGGGATTCACAGTGTCAAATGCTTTTATAAAGTCGACAAACAGCAAGTAAAATGTTTGGCTGGCTTGCCGAACAATGTTCACTTGATGTCAACCGGTTGTCCGGGTTTCTCCTGTTCCAGCACGTCTTCTGGCGGCAGGATTACAGGTTGTGGTGGGTTCTCAACAGGCAAGCGTTCTCTGCCTGATGCAATTGATTTGGAGTGTGAAGTACCACAACGCTCCGTGCTAGGGCCTCGTCTATTCTTGGTGTTATTTAACGATTTGGCGAGATCAACTGCTTCCGATTTCCTATTTTTCGCTGATGATATTAAGATATGGCGAAGGATCAGAGGACCGGAAGACCACGAACGGCTCCAATGCGATCTTAACACGGTGTCGCACTGGTCAGTTCAAAAGGCCCTACCATTCAACGTACACAAATGTTGCGTTGTGCAATTACGCCATAGACAAGAGTACAATTATTTGCTTGAGGCACACGGATTGCAGACCAGCTCCCAAGAATGTGACTTTGGTGTGCTCGTACAGAGCGACCTCAACTGTTTAAAACTGGATGAGGTAGCTGCGAAAAGAGGCAATCAGCACGTCGGCATGCTGTGAAGGGCATTCAGGGGATTTGACCCATCAATCTTCCCAATGATGAACAATTCCTACTTGCGCCCACACGTTGTATGCGCTATGCAAGCTTGGCAACCTCGGCTGAAGCGCGACCTAGAGACGTTAAAGCACCACAACGAAAAGCAACAAAGAATGTAAAGGGCCTGCGTTATCACTCTTACAATCGAAGGCTGCAGTTGCTGGGAATTTTCAGCGGACGCTATCGAAGGCTGCACGGGGATCTCATATTAGCGTATCAGATACTGGGTGACCCCAACCACGTATGCCGTCACTTGCTGAAAGTTAGCCGCAACACGCAGCCCAGCGGTAACTGCTTGAAATTGAGGGAACAATATGGCCGTCTAGAGTGTCGACGGAATTAATATTCTCTTCGGGTTTGAAAACACTGGAACGCACTCCCAGACTAATTTGTATCCTCCCTACCTTGAACCTTTTCAAAAAAACTTTTAGACATTGATCTTAGCTCACAGCACTTTGTTACCTCAACTCCTCTACTGTGCATTACGCCAAGCATACTTTTCTACAGGATTTAAGTGTCACATGGACCCAAAAAGACAGCGCATAAATGAGCGACTATATTTTACTTTCTGACGCCACACATCAATGACCGTTGCACGGTGTGCATTTCTGCATATTTACACTCCATTTTCAGTTTACACTGACGTTATTTATCAATGTATTCATCTCGGTAGTCGCTCGGTAAATGACCCACATGTATCTTGATTTCAAGGTATACACCCTACCCATCCTAGAGGACGTGGCAAACGCTTGCTTTTATCCCTTGATAAATCGCTGTACATTGTTCATTGTTCATTAATTCTCTGAATTCGCTCCGCTGCCTTGTTGCGATGGTGACCCCTAAATAAACGCTCTAATTCGGCTTAGACAATCGGGTATTATGGTACCCACTGACAAAGCCACGGAATTCTACGTGTTGTGCTCGATATTCTTTCTACGACAACTGTAGCTTCCTTAGATTTCCTTGGTTTATGATGGCTCCTTCCGTTCATAGACTGCTGTAAATATACATACACGGTTTGGTTATGTTCGTGGAACTTCTCTTACAGCTGCTGAGCTGCGGATACTATGTCGGTGGCACTGTCATCATCATCAACAAAAACGGTACATTAGCTATTTGAACTTATTCTTCGCTGCCATGCAACCACGACGACCTATGGAGCGGGGAATGATAAGTGGGAGCGAAGAGGGATTTAACCGAAATCCTTAATGCATAAACAAACATTCAGGGTCAAGGCGCCTACATATTGTAAACAGCATAACATCACAAATAGCTGACTATCGTGCAAAGATAAGGCAGCATCAGCGAGACAGCTTCTTTGCAGCTTTCCCTGCTCTACATCATAATCAGCCATTACTCCACAGCTAACTTAGCACCAAACAGCCAGTCTGATTATGAGACGACAGGGGACACACCACTGGTGCCGACTGCGAGCCATGTCAATTAAATTATCGAGCCAAGCACAAGGCGTGTCAAGTGGACTCAGCCTGGAAGGCGAGAAAAACCAATGGCACACAGGCTGGTCGTCAGTGACTTAATTTCACGTTGCCAAGTCAACTTTGTCCACCTCTGGCCTTGCGCAACCCTACATCTGGCAAACAACAAGACCCTCCTCAGTAAGCGGTGACCGGGCATACGTAGTACGTGCCTCAGAACACAATCTATTCAGTGCTATCAGTTGTTCTAAGGAACTAGCTTGATTATCACGGCCTATCACTGGCTTGTGCACATCATCATTGTGGACACGCTGGAGCAGCGCGACACTAGTAATGCTCCGCAGACAGCGATGATCAAAGACTTGAAGGTATCGCCGATCCTCAGATCGAAGTGGCCAAGCTACACCACTATAGAGTATAAGGACCCTCGCTATGACCTTGCAAATACGGGCTTTTTGCAAGACGGACGAAATCCCTTTCTGACACCACAGAAGGGAGTTCAGACTTTGCAGTAGGTTAAGTGACCTCAGTGGTTTTGCGCCCATCGCTACTAATGCAGCATGCTAGCAAGGGTCAAGGGGTCATAAATAGCTGGTGGTCCTGAAACAACACTTTGCAGTTTGAAGATGCGAATCGGATACCAAATAATGGGACCACTTCACAGAGATAATTTAGGGTTGATTGGGCTGTCCCAACGTTGTTAAACAGCAAGACAATATCGTCCACATAATCAAGATTAATTAGGCCTTCACCAGGCAACATCTCAGCGCCTGCATCGCAAGGTTCCGCTAGGGAATACTCCATGATGCAATCCACTACGAAGTCGGATAAAAATGGGGAAATGGGGCAACCCTGACGAATGCCAATTGTTGTCGGAAATATGTCCGATAAGTCACGGTAGACAATGACGCGGTCGGTCGTGTAAAAGTATAGCGCACGTAAAATATTCACCTATTTCATGGGAACAATTTTTCGAGCAAGTATTTCGAAAAGCATGCTATGTCGCTGATTGTTTCACTGACGCCCGGTTTCTTAGGACCATTGGTGCAGATCTGTTGTGAAAACTTTCTATAACTGCTTACCGATCCCGCCGCCTCCATTTCTTGAGCCATACTATTTCACCAGGCTTTCTTGTCAGAAAGTAGGCTCCGCTTTAGTTCGCACCTGATGCTCTGTCTGGTAACATTGTGCTTAGAGCCAGCCGGGAGTTTTATTTTGGATTCCAACAGGTTTACCGACCTCTCAAATATGCAGCGACTGCTGCGGTGACGACTGATGGCTCCACCAGCAGACCCTGCTATGTCGTGCATGGCGGCCAAGATCCTGTTCCACTGAACGTTTTTGTCATTAGCACGAGAGATAGATAGATAGATAGATAGATAGATAGATAGATAGATAGATAGATAGATAGATAGATAGATAGATAGATAGATAGATAGATAGATAGATAGATAGATAGATAGATAGATAGATAGATAGATAGATAGATAGATAGATAGAGGGTACGCAGCGGTTACCGGAGCGAGGGCTAAGGTAAATTATCAGTTGCCAGTCAAGCGAGACGTTTGGTACCTCTCGCGGTAAAGTTCATGGAAAACCGGAAGCGTACCAAGGCATGATCAGAGTAGACGCAAATAAAGCAGAATGAGGGGCAATATAGGAGACTGGACCTTAAATTGGTGCGACTGTTCGCCTACTTTTCTGACCCAGTGCTCTATACTGGGTGGTACTCGGGCAACTCCTACCGGTTGGTCAATGATAAGAGACCAGGTGTACTCAGTTCCGGGGTGCCAGGTAGAAGTAGCACCTCTGGTAAGGGTCCTACCTAACCTTCCGTGTTACTCCATTTATCTATGGTTTCCACCTGTCACCCAGCTCTCACCCGTGGCTGCAAGAAACTGCTTGCACGCGGCATCAGCCACACCCCGGCCAACCGTTATGCAAGCGGGCTAAATCAGGTGAGAGTAGCCTGGAATACTATTCTCGTTGAGTTCGTACCTTCGTGCAACGTCAGCCCTGAGAACTGAGCGTAAGAGACCAATTTCCCATATCCCTGCTGTCTTAGAGATAGCACTTGGCTGAGCAAAGGTCAGAGGTGAACTCTCGAACAAAAGCCGAATGAGGTTGGCATCCACATACATACCCATTATCCCCACGAAACTTCATGACATGTCCGTTACCCGCGATTCTTCTCATGCTACTGCGTTCCCGGTAGGCGACGCGCTCTGCACTAACCCAGTGGCCAGAGTGATAAGTAAGCTAGCTGGGTCCGTCAATCCCCGGATGCTGGAATGTCATAACCCTGTTGGATATCGGCAGTCAAGCGTTGACGATGCGCACACTACATGACTACCAGATCAACATAGCGCGCCTGTCAGAATCCCGAATACGCGGTTATGGCTGTTGACAAATCAAAGTCCCTGGCTTTACCAAAATGGGCCGGAAGATAATTCTGGAAATCATGGGGTCGCCATGGCTGTCAGTTGCCAGCTACACTATGCTCTCCTTTCACAGAAGGCAGTAACAGCTAGAATGGTAGTTGCATGCTTTAAAGGTCACCCGACGAATCTGGCCATAGTCCCTGTCTACGCATCAACCCTACCCTCAACGGAAAGGGACTAAGACGAATTTTACGATTACAGATAATGGTGAACCATGTTCCAAGACGCGACATCCCAGTTATTGCTGGGGACTGGAGTGCACGAACCGGGACTAGGAACGATCAAACCCATCACGTACTCGAGAGATGCCCCCTTGGAGGGCGCAGTGATAATGGAGATCGGTTGCACAGCTTCGCTGATCTTAACCGGTTGTGCGTAACCAGTACTCGCTTCCTGCATCCCAGGAAGCATCTTCTGACGTGGTACTCCATCACAATAAGGCTGCGCGCTTGTCAGTAAGTCACTGCGCAGAACAGACTTATCTTCTTGGCCATCAGCGACCAAACCCTGGGAACGCATACATGCCGATTTCTTTGGCCCTGACAATGGACAGCAATTCCTCATCGTTGTTGATTCTTATAGCAAATGGCCTGTTTTCCGAATGGAGCATGCAAACAGTGGTGCAACAATCAAAGTACTGCGAACACTTTTCAGTCAGCACGGAATACCAGACACTCTGGTCACCGACAATGGTTCACAATTTACTTCCTACCAGTTTGCAGAGTACTGCTCACAGATATTACACATTTACGTACTCCCCCGTTCCACTCGCAATCCAATGGATAAACAGAACAGTTTGTTGACACGTTCAAACGTACGCTACAAAAAAAGCAGGGAGAGGGAACCATACAGGAGATATTGGATATTTTCCTGCTTATGTACAGATTAAACCCAAACTCTCAAATGTCAAAGAATGTGTCCCCCGCAGAAGCTCTCTTGAGAAGGAAAACTCGCATGATTAACTCAGAGCAGAAACATGAAAATGGCGAGGTATTATAATCGACGAAATAGAACCCAAGAACGTCATTTCTACACAGGACAGAACGTCTTGGTTAGAGATTATCGCACGGATAAGCCGTTATGGACAGTGGGCTTGATGCAGAACCGAATATAGGAAGAGTGATCTACAAATTGAACATAGGTGATTTAATCTGGACTAGACAAGCTAATCAGTTGAGACCTAATAGTGTTGGAGAGAACATAGATAACCAATATCTATCACTTAATCTTCTGTTAAAAATATCAATTTACACCCTAGAGCTATGAGCGCGCTTAACGAGGGGAGCGCAACCGCGTCGGGCGAAACGAACTTGCAGCCAAGACGTTGTTCTGATCGGATCTGGACGCCAACTATGCGTCTACAGGTAAACCCACACAAACATTCGCACGATTAACACTTCTTTTAGCGGGAGGAAGGTGTAGTACCACAAGCGAACCCAGAGTGGCGAAATGTCCAGGAAGTGTAATTTGGCTGGTGCCAGGAGAATTGTTTGGATTTCTTGTAAATGTACCAAAACAGAACATAGAGTTGTTCGGAAAGCAAGCGTATTATTTTGCGAGACAAATCCATGTTTTGTGTCTGAACAATTCGTGCACGCCCTCCGAAAACTGTTTTTGTATTATGGTACATTTGGTCCTGTCGCCTGTTCTAAACAAAACCCACACCACTCATGTCTCTGGGGTCCTATCTAACCAAATGCGCATTTCACTGTAACTGATTGGTTCTGGTCTGTTTCCTCCAGTTTTCGCAGTCTTTGTAACAATACACGTTGCGCTGTGGCCTTCGCTTCCTGTGTTCTGAAGGCGGAATCAACTAGGTGTTCAGTCCTGCTCGGTAGTCGTAACAGACATTAAGGTGATGCGATGGTTTGCGTGCCTCAGGGCTCCATTGGGGTATGTTGGGTGGTGCATTTCCGCACCTTCAGAGCCACTCATACCAGATTAGTCAATGGTTAGAGGCCAGACAAACTCAGCCTTCTGGTCCTCCAGGTTGGTAGTTGGAGTGAGGGTGGCTTATTATGCCTTAAAACGGACTCCTTGTAGCCCAACGCTAAATCCGCTGCCTTGCGGTAAGCTTTTTGAACCAAACGCTTTGGTTTAAAACGCTAATCTTTCTCCTATCTAAGTCTGGGCAACCTGATACTATCCTGCCTAGGTAAAACAATGAATTTCTCTTTAAACAGTTTCTTGATGCTCTAGCCGTCTCAGAGGATAATAAACGGCGTCTTATCTACTGCAACGAGCAGGGTGGACAGGGGTTTGGATGCTACTGCTCAAGACTTCCCGTCTTCATATTCCCCTTCTCACGCTTTTTCACCCTTATTGTCCAGTTCCAACCACTTTTATCACCCCAGTTTTCAACCCCCAATACTTGGCCCTCCCCCAACATGCTTTGCTAGGCTTTTATCTTCTGGTTTCAACTTACAGGCAAACTCGGAGCTTCAATCCTGTCCTGTCGATAAGCCCATGTCCAACCAAGCGTCCCACCCCAGTTCATCGTTTTCCATTTGGAGCCCTCGATCCTCCTTCAGAGTGGTATGTCTCAATGTACGTATTTAATCACGTTGAGCAGTATAATGTAGTTTCACATAATTTGTTGTTGCCTAATAGCCCGCTGGTAACTTTTCGGAACGATGCCCATCCGTTGCTGGTATCTCAGATGGCATGCAACTGTTGCATTTATTTTCTCTTTTTCGATGTATTTCGACACAGTTGCTGAGGTGTTTTTGCGCCTCTAGCTAACTGGTATAATAAAGAATGATGATGACTCCAAATATGGTGGTACATCAAGCCAGATAGATTGCATCTTAATCCAATCCTCCATCGTTGACTGTGTAGCGTACATTGGGGTGAAACGGGCGATAAAGGTGGTTCGGACCACGTACTCCTGCGCGCCAAATTCGGACACCGCTTGACAACGCGTCGGAAGACCCTTCCACCAAAGCGTATCAACACAGCCCCACTAAAACCATTGACTGCTGCCGATCCCTTGAGGCAGCAATCGAAGCAGAAATTCCTTCCAGTGGACAAGGCCTCGTACTTGCAGAAGAGGAATCTGTAGACGCTCGCTGGTCTAGGCTAAGATGATCAGTTCAACACGCCGCTTTATCTACTATAAGCTCTATCTCTAAGCTTGTGAAGGACTGGATCACTTGTCCGCTAGAGAAGCACGTCTCAGAAATTCCCCAGACTACCGTCGCTTGAGACTTGAGGCAACCCGCTCAGTATGAAGTGATCGCCGCCGCTACTGGTCTGATATCGCGGGCACCATGAAGGCCGCATCAAATTCTGGCAATTTGGGTCATCTTTTTCATCTCGTCCGTTTAGCTTCCAGAAAGTGCAATTCACCACAGCCGATATTACGCAATCCGGAGGGCCAAATCATCCCCGATACGGAAGGAAAACTTTCCAGACAGGTAGAGTATTTTAGCAAACTCCTAAAGCGCCCGCTACAAACCACCGCACCCATTTCAGCATTAAGCCAGCAAGGACATGACGCGGATTGCTCACCGCCATCTTCCACAGCAAGCGCAGACATCGGTCGTCGCTTGAAGCTGAAGAAAGCCCCGAGAGCGGACGGGATTCCAGCGGAAAGCTACAAATTTTGTCTACCAGCTCTCCTTGACAACAAGCACATTTGTTCGATATGGGAGACCGAAATCTGTCCTTCCTCGTGAAGCACTACTGTCATTTCTTCAGCTAATTAATCATCGCCACTCCCAGTCAGCAGGGTTAGGCTAGCCTGCAAAATCACCAGACGCCGGCGTTTCTAACTTATGGGTCTCGTCATTGGTGCGCCTCCCAGCGGACCCCTGCCGGGTTCCTCCCCCATGACTTCAGGAGGCCAGTAGCTATTGCCACTTTGGCATGGGTGACAGCCGCCGATATGCGTGATTGACAGTTGACTATGATATAGCCCAGCTCATCTTCCACTGCCATGCCAGTTAGAAACTGTACGGAGGACAATGGCTAGCCTCACGAGCTAGGACTTTGCGCATAGCGCCAATGCACCGCATAGGACAGAAGCTATACGGAGAGATTTTATAGTACTGATGCTTTTCCAGTCTAGCCTAAGCCTGCTGATTGGGTGAAGATGATGAATCAGCTGAATTATGCCAAATTCCTCACTACTCATCAGTACTACTGCCATTTCCCAAGAAACATGACCGAACTGTATGCAGCAATTATCACGGGATTAGCCTAATCGATGTGGCTGCCAAAACCTTCGCACGAATCTTGCTTTCCCGCTTTGCCAATGAGAGGAACCAGCGAACTCGCCATAACCAAGGTGGCTTTCGTCTAGGCAGAGGCTGCACTGACCAAATCTTCACTCTACGTCGAGTACTCGAAACCCGATACCAGTTCCAGCAGCCTACGTTTGTGTACTTCATTGATTGTCGAGCTGCCTTTGACTCAGTTGATCGTGAAGCACTCTGGAGCATCCTACTTGCCTTTGGCGTGCCAATTAAACTCGCTAACTTGATGAGATCATACTACCGTTGCAAGAAGGCCCGGAATCGGGTCTATGGCGAAGAAACGAAGAAATTCGACATCAATACTAGAGTCCGACAGGGTTACCCACTTTCTCCAGTGCTGTTCACATCGTAGTCGACTGGGTTATGCATCATGCCCTTGAGGGGCTATATTGGTGTTTAAAGTTAGCACTGACTTCTGGCTGTCAGATCTAGAATTTGTTGAGGATACGGATATGCTTGCAGGAGATGCTATATCATTACAGTCACTGATAAATCGGGTTGACCAATCAGCCACTATGTTTGGCCTCGAAATTAATATCAACAAGACGAAGGTCTTCTCATCGTTGGCTACCCAGTCCGCCCTGTCGCTCTCCTTACATGGACAACTAATCGACTTTGTTCCAGAGTTCAAGTATTTTGGATCCACTATACTCCCCAATGGTCAGGCCACATCCAAAATCCGGAATCGTCTTGACAGCACTAGAACAGCCTTCTTACAACTGGGAAACACATTGTGGCGAGGAACGGAAAGTAGTCTGAGAACGAAGATACGAGTATTCTTAGCAACCATTCGTGCCATTTCACATTGTGGTGGCGAAACATAGCCACTGCGATGCGAAGACACACGGAAGCTGAAAGTCTTCAATCACTGATGTCTAAGGTTTATCTTGAAGACGCAGTGGCATGAGCGTATCACCAATGACGAAATCCATAAGCGCTGTTACCGCTTTCCAAAACGCGCAACGTTCATCCAACGCCGCAGACTTCAGTGGTTCGGACATGTCTTCCGCATACCAGACACTGACTTCAGGAGGGCCGTGGTTACACACTCGCCTTGCCAGGGTTGGTGTCGTTGCCGTGGTGGACAATTGAAAACGTGGCTGGCTGCAGTGAAATCGGATGTCGATCTTCTGGAACTCCATGTTGTGCATGGTGCTCGTCAGTGGAGGAACCACGGGATAAGTGCGTGGAGCTTGCCGCCGACCGCCGCGCTTGGGCAGCTGCAATCCGTGACATTCATGAAGCCGGCTCATCCTGTCGCTGGAGCTAACCGCAGTAAAGTGAAGCAAAGTAAGTAAGTAAGATACACTCAGTTTCTTGGTGCTCCTTGTTTAGGGTTTTAAATGCAATAGTGTCCATTACTGTAAAAACCATATCACTGCCTTTCGGACAAGCTTTTGAGCCAAAGGCTTTGGTTGATGACCCTAATCGTCTTACTAGCTAGGTCTGGGCGCTCTGGCAGTATCTCAGCCTACCTAAATCCCTGACTATTTCTTCGAAATCCAACCAAATCCTTCATCGGCCGTCGCGCAGATTATCAATCATCGCCTTATCTGCTGCATACAGCAGGGCAAAAACGCTAGTGCTGGGGCCTCCCTTCTTTCTTCTCCACCTGTTTCCCTTACTCCCCTCCCAGCCCCCATCGCTAACCCTTCCATAATTCCCAGCCTTATTGACAGCCGTCGCTATGTCCCTGGAGTCATACTACATACATTCACCTTCCCGCACCACCCACCGGACGCTTGTCGGCAACAATCCTTTATAAGGCCATGCTGTCCCATTTCTCTGGCGGCGTTCAACATTCGCACTCTATGACAAATGGGCCAACAGGCTGTACTCGCACGCGAGTTGGACAAACAAGGTATTGACGTATGTTACGTATCTGAAACTAGTTTCAATATCCCTGACGTGGTTGTTAAGTTAACTGTGCCCAGTTTGTCCTCTCGCTATTAGTTGCACACATCTGGAGACGCTGATGTGGCAATCACTGGTCAAGATGGGGTGGACATCAGCCTCAACTCCAAGGCTGAGTCATAGTTGTTTGATTGGATTCCCGTGAGCAGCCGTTTATGTGCAGTCCATTTGACTACATCAACTAAGGTTGATTCACAAAGTTGTGCAAAACGCAGCTTGTTTGTGATTTCCGCGTACACCCAACCAACTACAGTTCTGATGCTTGCAGACACATTATACCGGTAGCAATGTGGCTGAGTTGGAATCTGCCAATGTCTCCAGCTGCGTTTGACTCAAAGGAGTGAGTGACGAGGCCAGTAAGATCCGGAAAATCACCCTTTCGAAACGGCTGGGCAAGTTGATCCCACGATAACTGTTGATACATTGCTCGAGTCACTTGTCATTGTACAGTGGCTGCACAAAGACAGCAACGGGGAAAAGTGCTCCCGGGTGTTTAGTTCATACTAAAAACTGATGGTCGAAACGCAAACGGATTAAAGTGATATGGTTTGACCCAATTGCTTGCCTGTGTAATTTACACTTCCGCCTTACCAATACAACCAGATAACCGATTTTGCCATAGGTTAGCTTAACCTTAGCCTCTTTTCCAGCAACTGATCACAAATAAACAGAGAAGACATACTAAGCAGTTAAACAGATAAAGCACAAGTTTCACAGGTTTCACAGGTTTCCATAAATTGTAACTCAAGCACTCATGTGCATTTCGTATGGGAAATAAAAAAGAGACTTTGTTAATCCGCTGTAATTGGTATTGCTGAGCTCGAACTACATTAATGTGTCCCCTTAGTGTACGTAGAAGAGGAGGGGTGGCCAAGCAATGACTAGGTCGCGAGGAATGAAGGCTTCCACTTCGAAGCTGGCCCCGGTTGGAGCTTCTCGGCTCCCTGGTTGGGATCCGAAAGACGACGAACACGACTGGCTGGATACACTTGCTGACATGGCTAGGAGCCGACCTCAATGACCTCCGTGCTGTGAGTTTCTTTATCCCTCCCGATCCCTCTTAGTCTCCCCTCCAACCACGATCTCAGTTCAACATAACATAACATAATAAGTTTTTTGTTGCCTATTAGCCCTCTGGCAGCCTTCTGGAACGATGCCCATCCGTTACTGGTAGCTCAGCTGGTATGCATCTGTTGCACTTACATCTTTTTTGCTTTTATTTATTGCCGCACAGTGGCTGGGGTATTTTCCACAGCTAGCTAACGTGTATAATGATGATTGACACATTAGTGTACGTACCATTTATCACTGCGTCCAGCTGCAAGTTAGTAGCCGACATGCTGGTCCTTGTGTTGGAGATAAAATCTTGGTTCAAACACGTCAATTTCTTCCGGTAGATGGATAGCACGCAGTCCACTCGATGGTCCAGACGGGTATGAAAAATGTGCTGTTGATGTGTATAGAAGAGAAGTTATCATCTTCATCATGTTCACTTTCTAGTAAATCGGCTAGATAATTACTCCGATGTTTACAGTGAAGGAGGGTGTGGATGGCAAGGCCCACTAAAGATGAGCCACTTTATAGTGGTGTATCATTTTTCAGCCTCACCACTGAGATAGACTGCAAATTTCTACTAATGCAAGCTTATACAAGCCAACTATGCTATGCAGCCCTAATCGAATGAACTTTCAAAGCATTGGAAGATTCGTAGGTTGCTACCTTTCCTTACATAAGATGAAGCAGAAAATTAACTCGTTAAGAGCCAAAATTTTCCCCAATTCCTTTTTACTATTGTACACGTACTTCTGTTTGGTATGGACAACATACATATTGAATCACGTGCTATATTTGAAATCCGCCACACTGATACAATGTAGCAGAGTTAGCAGCATCCCTTTGTTTCTTAAGCAGGTAAGACGGCGTAACAACACGGTTTGATGCATACGATGCCCAAGTGTGGAAAAGGGCAGTTAATGGGTTGAGCAATGTTTTCACTGGTTGCTGCGCCATTAGAATAAACTAGGTTCTAAGAGATGACCGTCAATACAAATCCTAGAATTTGTCCCTAATCCTTTCTAGCTATCGATTTCGACCTGTATGGGAAATAATGGATGATTTCAGAGTTACATACGCTATGTGTACTGTACATAAAATAGTTATGTAAAAGCGATAGAGAACCTGTATGATCTCCAAAATGTTGAGCTTGATACGCTGCTCCACGCCCGTGCAGCCAAATTCAGGTGCATCTTGATTTTGTGATTTCACTGAAAGATAAGAGCAGATTGCTGACAGGGAACCGTAGGTATAATTAGCTGGCTGATTACGGGACAAGCGTGCTTGGAAGTAATCCTTATTTAGGCTAAAGTAAAGGTGTGTCTCTTGGAAGTAGGGCATGGTTGGTTCTTCTTGGAAAACACTATGGTTATCTACTAAACACAGCCGATTCAATCGTTTGCTATCGAATATAGTGATGGATTCCTCTTGCAGTAATAGTTCAAACGAAACAATAGAACATAAATGGAACAATGGTTTAACATGGTTAAACAAGGCCATATTGTAAATCCCACAGGTGAAAGGAAAAAGGCCAAAAATAAGTGGTTCAGCAACATAGTTAACGTCTGCATATCGTTTGTTTACAGTAGATTGTGACCAAACGGACTGGAGCTATATCCCGCTATATAAGGAAGCCAATGTGTTATTAAACTGTTTTGTTCAGTTACTGGTTATGCTGTAAGAGATAACGTAAATCTGAAAACAGTCCCGGAATTGGCACACTGAATGGAAGAACGTATTCCGATAGCGTTTTAATCGGATATACGGTGTAACAGACAATTACTGATATTCTGTCACGCAGCTTCAGTAAGCCACAGTAAGCTTGGTTGGGGTATGCTGAAGCTAATACGCTACTACAAAGTTGTTCGGCAGATGGCACTATAGCCTAAAGGCGGACAATTGATAAACCGTCAATATGTTTAGTCACCCTTTGTTATGGAATCTCAAGAATAGCGTGAAGGTGAGTCTACCGTGCTACCAAGCCCTAACATCGAAGTTGGCCTCGGCTGGAGACTGTCGGCTCCCGGCTTGGGGACCGAAAGACGATGAACATGTTTGGCTAGATACACTTGCTGACCTGTCTATACCATTTCCCTGCCAAGTTGTCCACTTGGGCAACAGCAATAATCTGAGGGGCATTCAAAATGAGTCTACTCATTTTTCAATGGTCAGGCCAGGTGTCAACTCGTCCTATTGCTCTATCATCGCCTAATACTAAGTACGTCCATTCGGCCGTGCATGCGCTCCTCGGTCGCCAAATGGAATACGCATGCGTTGGTGCAACAACACTGTTCACAACCAACTGGACGAGGCAAGTCACGGACTTTGGTATCCGATGGCAACAACCGGCGTTATGCAAAGGAGACACTGATAAGTGTCGTGAAATCCTGTGCTCTGTTGCAAGGCTAGTGCAAGACTGACGTAACACGGAAACAGCAAATTCCTCCCCCTTGCTACTTGGAGAGGTCTATGTTTTTGGATGCGTCCTCTTGTTACAACGCGATGACACAGTATCACGATCCCCAATAGCAAGGATGAGAAGTTTGCTGTTTCCGTGTTACGTCAGTCTTGCACTAGCCTTGCAACATAGCACAGGATTTCACGACACTTATCAGTGTCGCCTGTGTATAACGCCAGTTGTTGCCATCGGATACCAAAGTCCGTGACTTGTCTCGTCCAGTTGGTCGTGAACAGTGTTGTTGCACCAACGCATGCGTATTATATTTGGCGACCGGGGAGCACATGCACGGCCAAATGGACGTACTTAGTATTAGGCGATGATAGAGCAATAGGACGAGTTGACACCTGGCCTGACCATTGAAAAATGAGTAGACTCATTTTGAATGCCCCTCAGATTATTTCTGTTGCCCAAGTGGACAACTTGGCCGGGAAATGGTATAGAAGTCGACATCAATGACATTGTGTTGTGAGTTTCTTTGCCCTCTCCCTCCCGCTTAGCCTTCTCCTCTAACCATAATCTCAACTCATATGCATAATATATTGCTTCTTCGTGTGGCACAACAGCCGCATGGTAGCTCGCTGGATTGATGTCCATCCGTTACTGGTGTCTCAGCCGAGAGTGTCACTGTTGCAGGTTGGTACTCTCTTTACTATTGCCTCAACATTCCTGAGGTATCTTCTACTTGTAGCTAACATGTAAAGCAAGATCAACAGCCATAGCCACAGCCACAACCACAGCCACAGCCAAAGCAGCAGCAGCAGCAGCAGCAGCAGCAGCAGCAGCAGCAGCAGCAGCAGCAGCAGCAGCAGCAGCAGCAGCGGCAGCAGCAGCAGCAGCAGCAGCAGCAGCAGCAGCAGCAGCAGCAGCAGCAGCAGCAGCAGCAGCAGCAGCAGCAGCAGCAGCAGCAGCAGCAGCAGCAGCAGCAGCAGCAGCAGCAGCAGCAGCAGCAGCAGCAGCAGCAGCAGCAGCAGCAGCAGCAGCAGCAGCAGCAGCAGCAGCAGCAGCAGCAGCAGCAGCAACAGCAGCAGCAGCCGCAGCAGCAGCAGCAGCAGCAACAACAACAACAACAACAACAACAACAACAACAATAACAACAGTGCATTCCATATGTGGTGGGGTATCATGATCTAACCCCCCCATACTATCTCTGTAGGTTTAGATGAGCTCTTCTTACTGCTATGTTGGCCTTTCTTCATCATCCAGAAGCCATCGTTTCTAGACCTCCAAAATACATTCATTGCAGCGCAGTCCACAAAAGCGTCTCTATGATCCTACACTTCTAAGTACTGTGGTACCGTATGCTAAGCACTTTCCACTTAGTCACGTCAAAATGAAGGACGTGCTGAATTGACCACTCATTAGCCCTGCCATGATCCTCCTGAATTGCTAGGTGGCCGTCCGTTACCTTGATCGCACTCCATATATTGACAGCATCAGGAAAGATTGCAACGTTGGACGCGGTCGCTGCCGTAAATTCCTCTATGAGCCCTAGAAATAGCCACGGACGTAGTACCTAGTCATGTGACGTGTCACGGTGCCCAGTGCGACAAAGCGCTACGAACCGTCCCATTGACTGTGAAGGAGTAGATTACGTTCCAGCTTAGGACAGGACTACCGATTCCATAGTTTTGAGGCATGTGAAGAAAGGTGTAATGATTCAGCCAACCGAAAGCTTTTGAGTTCAAGTAAGTGGTCTCAACTCCACACCCAGCATCAAGGTAGACAGCCTAGACCGTATAGAGTCTATTTGGTCTAGTCTATGTCATCGACTATCAGAATGACATTGGGACGTGGCGGGTTTCATCAGAAGCCATTATACTCAGACACAGGGTTGGTGCACCTTCCAGAATACCCAACTGCTGAATCCGTGATGATAGCTTTCATTGACTTCACAGTATTGGGTGGAAAGTTAGGAGCGGCAGTTGTATGGTTCAACACCATAACTCCTATTATGCGATTCCACGTCAACTTTGAGACACCAACGAAAAAATACCGGGACACGTAGGGTAGATACCCTTGATGATTATGAGTGATTGTCCTCCACACGTGGAGGTTTGAGCTCCTGCAAAGTGTTTGGTATTTGAAATAAATGAGAATATGCGTAGGTCGGGGTGTGGATGTGGATTTTAAGCGGTTCTCCGAGCTGAGTGATTATTGTGCAGGCGTTTCGTTGCCTGAGTAGGCAACATCATCAGTGCGGTTTCAGGGGCCTGGTACGTAGTGCCTGGTAAGCGACTTCAATATCCAATTGCTTATTTATCGAGTTCTGCTTTGAATGCCAGGCTTCAATGGAACTCACGTGCTTGCTGGATTTTAGCCCTTCCGAGGATACTGGTATGCTCTATGTCGAATTTATGGTTATCAGCATCCATGTGCACTGACATCAGGGAGTTCTGATTGTGGCGACGTATGGCTAGGCTGTGTTCGTGTAGCCTTGTGCCAAGCGTTCTCCCAGTCAGTCCCACGTAGTATTTGTCGCAGTTCCGACAGCAGATCTTATAAATCACACCAGTTTCTTCTTTGTTATCTTTCACCTTGAAGAGTTTACTGCGAATGGTTTCCGTTGGCTGGTGTGCAACTTTGACTCCAAAAAGCAATAAAAGCCTCGCTGCCATTTCAGAGATACCGTTGATATAGGGAAGTGTTGTTCTCTTTTCAGCTGGTACATTTGTCGAGGTGTGTTGAGTAACCTATTGCGATGCGAGGCAGCGTAGAATGAAGCCTTTTGGGTACGAGTTCCGATTGAACAGGTTGAAGAGATGATCTTCCTCTGCCCCTCTCAGCTGCGGTGTGCTACAGTGGGTTTGTGCTCGTTTGAAAAGGGTTTGCATGCAGCTGCGTTTGTGGGCTGCCAGATGATTGCTGCCGTATTTGAGGATCTGGTCCGTATGCGTAGATTTTCGGTAGACTGTTGTTTCCAATCGTTCAGCACCAGTCCGTCGTATGAGAACGTCTAAGAATGGTAGCTGTTCGTTGTTCTCCTCCTCCCTGGTGAATTGGATGCCATCGAACACACTGTTGATTAGTTCGTGCGTTTCCTCCAATTTGGAACGTTTGAGGATGACGAAGGTGTCGTCTACGTATCGTACCCAAAGTTTTGGTCTCGCGATCGGAAGTGCTATTTGTTCCAGCACCTGCATCACTGCCTCGGCTATTAGACCAGAGATCGGCGATCCCATTGGTGTGCCTCTTATTTGTTCGTAAATTTGGTCATTGAAAGTGAAATGCGTTGTTAGACAGAATTCGAATAACTCCATCATCTGTTTGGGTTCGGGTCCACTGTTTGTATCAGACGACGTGTGCTCCTCTAGCAGGTGCGTCATTGTTTGTTTCGCCAAGCCAATGTCGATTGAAGTGAACAAGACGGTAACATCGGAAGAGACCATCATTTTGTCTCGTTCAATGGTTGCAGTTTTAAGTTTCTCAAAGAACTGTTTTGCCGAGTTGATCGAGTGTTCCGATCGCGCGATTAAGTGTTTTAGCCTTCTCCAGAGCTCCTTTGCATGCCTGTAATTTGGTGCTCCAGGTAAGGACACGATGGGGCGAAGCGGCATTCAAAGCAGAACTCGATCAATAAGCACTTGGACATTGAAGTCGCTTACGAGGCACTACTTACCAGGCCCCTGAAACCGCACTGATGATGTTGCCTAGTCAGGCAACGAAACGCCTGC
This sequence comes from Dicrocoelium dendriticum, assembly GCA_944474145.2. Classification (NCBI taxonomy): domain Eukaryota; kingdom Metazoa; phylum Platyhelminthes; class Trematoda; order Plagiorchiida; family Dicrocoeliidae; genus Dicrocoelium; species Dicrocoelium dendriticum. The sequence continues at coordinate 148,163,823 of OX104064.1, forward strand.
ACAATAATCACTCAGCTCGGAGAACCTCTCAAAGTGTTTAGTATGTTCTGTACATCCGGAGCATTGAAGAAAACACAGAAAAGTCTAAGTGGTGCGGCGTGGTCTGCGTGAAAGTGAAAGGTGGTGGCGGCGGCGGGATTCAAACTACTTGATCAATTCCATTGATAGCGTGTGAATTGCAGGTACTACCGATGGAGTGCGCCACGCAGAACAAGCGAAAAATCGGACACTGTTTTCACTACAAACCGAAAATATGTATTTTCCTGCTCATTTTTCGAGTGCATAGTGTCAGAATACAGGCATGTAATGAGAGGACTAAGGGTGCTCATACATAATGCAGGTCAGTACAAGCTATCGTCAGTAAAGTTGCAGCCACTTCCTCATCTATAGTTATGCAACGGTGTCTAGTTTGACCGCGCCTTAAAATAAAAACCAAAAACATTAACTGCTAAAATATCCTTGGGTACCTGAATTCCTCCTAGTAAGACTGTTTTTCAACCACCGGTTGAGAATCGTCATCAAAATTTGCTCGAGTGATAGTAACTTCCGAAGCGTGTAGAAGCCAAATTGAACTAGATATTTGGCCAGGACAATTACCTAAAAAAGAGCATTTTACGGAAGTTTTACTTCGGATGTTGAAAGCCAACATTATAGCCCATTTGCTTAACTAATGGCACGATATATATGAAATAAGTCACTGCATAAACTCAAGGACTTCCGTTCTATCCTATGTCTCTAGTATTCTCTCGTCATAACAAGTAATAGTAACGCATTAGTAACTTTCACTGCTGCTTCGCTACCATACAACCAAAACAACTGTATTAATGACAAAGGGAATATGGAGTAGTTGCAGATGTCCAGAGCCTGAATCCTCTCAGCAATACACGGTCGTAAACGACTGGTTCTCATTTGAGGATTGGTCCGTGTTGGTAAGACGGCTTCTTGCTGCCTTCACTGTCCCACGTCATGATCAGTCCTATCCCACAGATAAGTCGTCATCGGACGAAATGTTGTAAGCAGGTGTGCGACAAGTAGGTGAACGCAGCCGCGCCATCATGATTGGCAGTATGCCACATCTCCTACAGTTTATATACAAGCATGCCGTAGATCACGGGGATGAGGTTAACAAACTTTATCTTTGTTAACACGCTGGCTTCGTTCCTCACTAAAGATTCAAAGCTAGTCCCCCTCGATCAGGCAAACATAATTAGGCCCTCCTGAGTACACAGTGGGTAGTCTTACGCAGCACGTGTCTACGCCAACGTAGCATATCCAGCCTCGAGATATTGAACAGTTCAGAGAGTTGGGCACTTCGATTGCAGTCATTTCGTTACCAGGTGAGTTGAAAACTTCAGTGTGTAATTGGAGGGTCCATTTTGGATTACACGTTGTGTGATTGGATTGCGACACGCAATCTCAATGTATACCGCAATCCACATTGAAGTGCACCTTGGTCACTGCAATAACTAGTACCGTAGCCGAAGATGTCCAATCAACCAACGTGTAATCCAAAATTGACCCGCCAATTAGTCATTCACCGTTGTGACAAGTGTTGCTCGCCGTGACCCGGTAGCCAACGAAGTAGTAGCCTGCTATCTCCAGCTGATGAGGTGGAGTGACATCGAAACGCGTCCTGGATGTGCAGTGTTTTCGGGCGGGCAGCAACTAAATTCCATCTGCTTCAGTGCGTAGTTGTTAGAAGCTTCAGGTATCGATTTCCCGAACTGACCGTACCAAAACCTATACGTACTAGCCTGCACACGTTGCCGTTGCAGATATTTTGGTTTCAGTAGGCACAAGCAACGTTCCTTAGGCAACAGTGGTCAGCGCATGCTCTCAGTAGCTGATGTTTAACGTCGGTTACTGCAGCAAAGTGCAGTAGCAAAACAACAAAGTAAGACTTACCTCCAAGATGAGGCTTTTTCGGTTGTAGTCGTAGAGCTGCTTGATGTTACGGCTCGACTGTCGCAAACACCTATCGATGAATTCCATCAGTGGTGAGAATTCTTGAAGATTCGGAATACTGCTTATCTCAGCAGCTCGATAGGAATTGCACCTGCCAAATAATACCAATATATCAATCAGCCGTGCATAGTGATCATGACCATAGCACCAGGTGTCGTGAGCAAAGCATCTGATAGTGGATATGTAAGAAGTATATAATTGTGATTGTTTGTGAAGCGCACCAGACATGCGGCTCCAAGTAACTGGATTTGATACCACTTTCCCAGGATGTCAGTATCAATGATCAAAGAGCAGAAAGAGTATCAGATGGGAAGGTTAAAAATCAAATTTGCACCTTATTTACAATCAGTCTGAATTTAACCTCTTTAGCTATAAATGTTAATTTGATATCACGTAGGAATGACGGTGTGGGCATACCACACGTCCGAAACTGTCTGATTTTATACTGAAGGTTACGAAGTCTAGTTGACACATTGGTACATCACGCTGCATGAAACGAGGATCTTAGGCATAGATCATCTTTCTAAGCTCACCGGACCACAGAAAATGGATAACCTCCAACATAACTGCCTGCATATCAAACAGCGAACGCTCTCTAGGTGACAAAGATAAATGAGAATAGGTCAGTCAATTATAGAGGAAGATAGGGTGTATGAGCTATGATACACCAATTTTGCTTTTCCAACTTATGACAGTGCTACCAACTGGGCTGGCCATCTGATATGGTTGGTAGCATCCGGTTCCAAATTTGCCTGTCATTGCGGTTTCCATAGGGACAGCCACAGGACACCTGCGCCTACACAGGGATCATCTGTGGCCCGCGCTGCATTACCAACAGCTCCAATCACACACCTCATATCCAGTGCAAACCCGAAGGAATAAGACTGGGTTGCGTGGGGATGGGAGCCACGTTTCATCAACGGAGCTCGGCCACGCTCCTTCAACATGCACAACAGTATTCCTGTCTATCCAATTTGAGAATCATGCGTACCAGACGTACTCAAGGTGGTGGATGGAAAGTAATGTGTTCTGCGCTAGACGGAACTACCCTGTATGCCTAGCACGGTTCCGAGGACCGTATATCCGACCTTACTTCAGCACAAACTAGCATTTTCCTGGAGCCAGTAATCGAGGTGGAGGGTTTTATACAGGTAAGCACCTTGTCAATATTTACCTCAAGTGCAGTCACACCGGGAATATCAAACAACCAATACAGGATTTGAAGGAAAGTAAACACGCAAAGTGGACACGGAATATGCAGTAGAATAACAAAACTGAGCAAAGCAAATAAAGTGGAATATTTTTGTCCAGGTTACAAGGATCTAATTTAAGTGTGAGTCCGTGTAGCCCAACTGCGGTGAAAAAGCATGATGTATGCTACATCGAATATTTAGGAACATCATTCATAAAGGGATCAATGACGCCTCAAAGACTACTGGAACGTACGTTTTGGTGGGAATGTCCCCTTGCGGTTTGTAATAACCGTATCGTGTCATTTTTGCATTTAGTGCTTCTCATGTGTGGATAAGTATTCTCGTTTAGAACAGTCAGTTTAAGATTCTTTGAATCTAAGAACAGAAACTGGATCCTAGGAGAGGCGGTCATAGGGTCTGGTGTGGTGTAGAACGTGCCAGATGAGTGAATCCTTCGTGAAATTCAATGTGAGAATTATGAAACGGTGTACGTTCAAGAACATACTCGGTGGATCTATCTTCCGTTACCATATTAGAGTTTCCCCTTGTATAAACATAAACATTATCACTCCCTTTATCTGCTCCACAGACGGCCTCGCTCCCACTTTCGTCAGTACCAGGCTAGTCTTCAGCCCGTTTCTTAAGTTAGTCCTTTAATTTTTCGCAGATCTTGAGGGCTCAGTTTTTCCTTACATGTTCCATGTTTGCTAATACTTGTTTCAGTGAACTGAGTGCATGCACTGAACAGATGATGTGTCCAATGAAATGTTTTCATTGACTGTGAATCACACAAACAGATATGGGTCACCTTCCGTTCCGAGATTGTCACTGTGCAAGCGGTCACATTGTTACTGCGCATAGCAGGTCGCAAATAATGGAGCTCAATTATTTCCGTCATCTACCTCCCGTTTGTGACGATACTACTATTCGTTGGTGTTGCTTCCGAGTAACGATCACCTACCCAACACCGTTCTGGTTAACTGCATCGTCACTTCCCTATCATTCACTACGGCGCCAATCGACCATCATCATCATCATCATCATCATAATACACGTTAGCTAGAGGTGGGGAACACCTCAGTTACTGTGCCGCAATACAGAGAAAAAAGGAGAAAAAAAGGATTCAACTAAGGCAAGCCGGCTGAGCTACCGGGTAACGGATGGGCATCGTTCCGGTAAGCTACCAGCCGACTGCTGTGCACCAAAAAATTACTATGTAAAATTATATAAGCCTAAGTAGTGAGATCGTGGTTGGAGGGGGCTAGGAGGGATGGGGTGGGACAAAGAATCTCACAGCACGAAGGTCGGCTCCTTGCCATATCAGCAAGTGTGTCCAACCAAACGTGTTCATCGTCTTTCGGACCCCAACCAGGGAGCCGAGACGCTCCAACCGAGGCCAGCTCAGAAATGAGGGCCTTCATTCCTCTGGACCAAGTCATTGTTTGGCTACCCCCCCTCTTCCTCCATCCACACCCCCGGCGCGCAAACAACACACGTCGCGGGAGTCGGTGGGCTAGTATGCGTAACACGTGGCCCCGCCATCGGAGTCTGGTGCGTGAAATGACGGTACTTAGCGGTTCAGTTCCTTATTCTGTGCCATAAACAAGGCGTCGAACACGTTCTTTACTCACGCGGTGTTCCCACCAGATGTGAGCCAAACTGCGAAGGCACCGATGGTCGAACGTAACTAGCCTCTTCATGTCCGCCGATCTTAGGGGCCAGGATTCACAACCGTATAGTAGGGTCGAACGTACCGCTGCATTGTACACTCTACTCTTCAGGGCGAGAGTAATGTCACGCCGCCACCATAGGTGGCGAAGGTTAGCAAAAGCACTTCGAGCTTTTGATATACGGTTCGTGCACTCGTCTTCGATCCCAAAAATGCTGATACAACTTCCCAGATAGTTGAATTTCCGAACGACTTCTAGCTGATCCCGACCAAGGGTCAGCGTAGGAGGCGATCCGTGCCAATCTTGGAGGAACGCTTTGCATTTCGATGGTGCAAAGCAAAGCCCGAAGCCGCTGACAGCCAGTGCTAATCTGTCCAGCGCGACTTGGCACAGCTGGGAGCTGTCACGGATGAGGGCAATGTCGTCAGCCTATTCTAACTCAGGAAGTCGTTCTCCTGGGAGTAGCTCCACACCTTCTAAGTCATATCCTGTAAATGCAATCTCCATGGCTTCGTCAATAGCGTAGTTGAAGAGGAAAGGTGACAACGGGCATTCTTGTCTCACCGATGGAGATATTAAAGGGTGGCGACAGCTTGCCGTATGCCCTCACTCTGCCCGTGCTACACGCGTATAATGCTCGGATAATATTTACATATTTCTCGGGAACATCTTTCCTGAGTAAACAACTCCAGAGGGCACATCGATCAACCGAATCGAAGGCACCTTTGATGTCGAAGAACGCGACAATGGCGGGCCGCCAATATGTGTGACGGTGCTCCAACAACTGACGCAAGGTGAAGGTGTGGTCGATGCAGCCACGACCACGACGAAACCCGGTTTGCTCCTCACCAATCTGGCTTTCACGAGCGAGTCAGTCTGTGAAGGATTATGGAGGCGAGTAATTTGAAAGCGATGGAAACCAGACTGATTCCTCTATGGTTGCCGCGTTCCCGACGTGAACCTCCTTTGAAGATGGGAACAATAACGGAGCGGCTCCAGGCGGTTGGGACAGTCTAATGCTCCCACAGTTTCACTAGTAATTCATGTAAAGCATCAACAAGAGCGGAGCCTCCGAATTTGAAGAGGGCTGGAGGAAGATCATCAGGTCCCGCGGCTTTGTTCAACTTCAACAGTCCGATCTCACGTTCGATTTCTGAGTGAGAGGATGGATCCAGAAGGACAGCCCACGGAGCAGGGCGATCAGTGGCCGGCGAAGAATCGAACAATTCTAGCCGATTAAATTGCTTTTCAAAATGCTCAGCCCAACGCTCCAAGCGTTTTGACAAATTGTGCATAGGCTGTCCACTTCGTCACAAATTGTTTCACTAACACCAGGTCTCCTGCTGCCCGTTTCCCGTATCAGACGGATGAACTTACGATGGTTGCAAAAGGGCAGCGGCAATTTCCATCTCTGACGCACGGTGAGACCACCAAGATTTGAGGTCTCTCTTTAGGCTAGCACGGAGTCTTGCCCGGAGCTCTTTGCGAGTTGCACTGTGCTCGCTTCCAGCCGGGATATGCCAGCGAGCGTCGATAAGTTCCAGAGACCGCGAAGAGATCCAATATCCATGTTGGCGATTAAACACACCACAAAGAATTTACCCGCTGCTAGTAAGGTCTGGTGAACATGTGACCAGTGACCATCAATTGTCTCCAGTGAGCGATTACTCAGCTCGCCGCTCACCGTTATCATTAATGGAGCCTACACCGTGCTGACCGCCCACATGCATTTCATCAGTGGACAATTTTCCAACTTGTGCGTTCATATCCCCCGCCAGCACAACTGTGTCCGTGCTTCTTCTGTGGCGAAGGAACTGGGTCAGTTGGCGGTAGAAGTCATTCTTTACCGAATTATCGCTACAGTTTGTGGGCGCGTAGGCAGCGATGATGAGTAGACACCTATTAGTTCCGCGCGAGCCAGCCAATCGGACCGCACACAACCGGCTACTGATTGGAATCCAACCAACCAGAGCAGCTTCATCCCGGGGACTCAGGGCAATGCCAACACCAGCTTGGCCGGTGCCCGAAGTTGCATCGTCACTGGATAGGCGCAACGAAAAAACACTGCTTACGTCATCTGAAGGGGGATCGCAGAGTGAGCACAGAGCTAGAGTCTTGCAGGCGGGTCTCCGATAAGCAGTATATATCGATCGAGAGGGTCTCCAATGTTCGGGCAAGTGCTGCCTGTTGACCGATGTGTAGTAATTTGTTTACATTGAGGCATGCCAATCTGAAAGATGCTCGAGGGCTCCAAATGGAAGCCAATGAACTGGGGTGGACCGCTTGGTTGGACATGGGCTTGTCGACAGGTGAGGAGTGACGCTCCGCGTTAGCATGTGAGCTGAAATTAGGAGATAAATGCCTAGTAAAGCAGGTTGGGGGAGGGCCAAGAATGGGGGGGTTGAAAACTGGGGGGATAAAAGTGAAGTTGGAAGGGGACGGTAAGAGTGAAAAACCGTAAGAGGGGGAATAAGAAGACGGGATGGCTTGAGCAGTAGCATCCAAAACCCTATCCACCCTGCTCGATGCAGCAGATAGGGAACCGTTGATTATCCTCTGCGGTGGCCAGAGCATCAGAAACTCTCTTGAAGAAAGATTCATTGTGTTGCGTGGGCAGGATACTGTCAGGTTGCCCAGGCCTAGACAGGAGAACGATTAGGGTTCTCAACCAAAGCCTTTGGTTCAGAAACCTTACCGCAAGGCACCGGGTTGGGCGTTGGGCTACAATGAGTCCGGTTTAAGGAATAAGGTGCCACGCTTATTCCAACCCCCAACCTGGAGGACCGGGAGGATGAGTTTGTCTGGCCTCTAACCATTGACCATTTTGGTATGAGTGACTCTGAAGGTGCAAAAGCACCACCCAGCATAGCTCAATGGATCGATGAGGCACACAAACCATCGCACCACGGTAAGGACAAGCCTCATTGCGATGGGATTAGTCCCCTGCCACTAACCGATGGGCGATACTTCACGTATGGATTACATAATCTCTGACAATGCTGAAACCTGAGAAACTTCATGTATGTACACAAACGCCAAAGCGCTCCCCATTAAATTTAATGAACTTCCGGTACCTCAATTCGTGAATGCTTGGGACCTTATTTCCATTACCGAAACCTGTTTACACCAAGACGTGTCTGATGCTAAGCTTGAGATAGCAGGACTGTCACTCATCCGGGACAAAATTATTTCAGCAGAGGAGGTACGGTCTTTCTGTACTACGGCAGTACCTACAATGTGTAAACTTGATGATCCGGAAACTCATGTTACTGACTCACTCTGGTGCAGTCTCCGACTAGGACAGCGACGCATGTCTCGTAGCTGTCGTTTACTACCCCCAAAGTCTACTCCGGAAATGGGTTCCGTCTTGTTACCTGCCTTAAACAGGGTAACAAGACTTAGTTGCAGCCACATTCTCATCGTCGGTGACCTCCGTGTACACGATCGGGATGTACCGACACCTCCTAATGAACAGTTCAATGCAGACTTCCATGAACTTATCGCTAATATTTCTTCGTACAATCATTTCACCTTGCCAACTAGATTCAGAACGGCAAACAAACTGTCCATATCGGACCTTGTGCTCACAAATAAAGTGCTCGTGATCGACAAGTGATTGATGGAGAGTGCATTAAGTAGCAAGAACGAAGCGGCAATGAAGCACGACCTTTATTGGCGCGAGCATAAGCTATACCACCACTCAAGCAGGCGTACACTAATGAGTCACGTTCCCTCCTCATGACGCACCATCTCTCTTGGCTTCCGTTCGCATCACGTCCATGCACTATGTGGACCTCGTGTTGGAAGATTCCCTGTCCATTTCACCCCGTATCTCCGCTTCTACTCGTCCTATTCTGATCGGTTGGGGTCGTTCGATCGCTCGTGACTTGCTTGACCGTAGATGCATCACTCTGCTTAAGCTCGGTCCGAGAGGCTGCAATAACGGCGCGTTTGTCTGATTTATTGCGTTCTCGACGAGTACCCTGTCTGTTATGCCTGGCTGAGACTCAGTACCGGATGCCGCTCGTGACTCGTTCTCGTCTCCTTCCGTTAACCCCGCGTCGCTTCGTCTGCCCTCCGTACTTGCGCCTGTTCCATTTTCTGCCCACGCGCGTGTTCGTGATCTTCCTGTCCCTCGGCCAATTACCACCTTCCGCCTCCCTACAATTAGGGCTCAGCGACCATGTAGTAATAGTGTTTAACTGTTAGTTATGCAGCGTATCCGTTTGCATACTCGGAACGAACTCGTACAATCACAGGCTACCGAGTCCCGAATGAATTCATCAAGGTATCCGCTTGGGAGTTCTCGAACAACAGTCTGCTTGACAACGTTTGGACAGAGGTTGTTGAAAGACCCAGTGACATGGTCAATAGAACATCTGTGACTAAGTCCATTCGTCCCGCAAAATGGCCGTCAATTCTAAGAAGCAGAGCTGGAAAATGCATAGCAATAAAGGATGCAGCATGACGTGCCTGTAAGACTAACCCAGACGCAAACACTTGGGGCATCTTCCTGACCCATCGCAACCATTGCACCACACTTGTCCGTGATGATAAAGTAACTTATCAACAGTGCCTCGTCAAAACGTTTCTGCCAAACAACAAACTGTTGTATGGGCATGTCGACAGTCTTCGTAAAGTAAAGCATGACATTCTTCCACTTTTCACAACAGGAGGAGGGGTACAAAGCGCCGACGAATTAGCCAGTCCTCTGTGTCTACAATACGCCCAATTTTCGAACTTGCAGCCTCCACCTGTCATATAACCTAAAGCATTTTACCGACACCTTGGTTAACACGTAATTTTCAACCCGGCAATTGCGCTAAGGAGCTTACTCTCATTACGCATTCATAGCTCTCCGGTAATCGACCACCTTCGCCCGAAAGCACTGAAGGCTGCAGTCGAGCTAGTCGAGGCCCTGTCACAGTCCTTACAAAAAGATTCGATGAGGAACAAGTCCCCACTACGTGAAAGTACGGCATTATAACCCCAATTTTTAGAGGCAGTAGAAGTACATACATTGCAAACTATCGCACAGTAACTCTCCTCCCTGTGCTCGTGAAGATGATGGAAGCGGTCATCACTGAGGCTCTAATGGGCTATCTGTAAAAATGCAACATATTAGCTCCGGATCATCATGGCTTCCGTCAACACTGGTAATGCACCACCAACCTGCTAATGGCACGAGGTAGTTGGACGGAAGTGGCTGATGATGGGGTCGGCGTTGACGTCATCTATCTGGACTTCTCGAAAGTTTTCAGCCGTCTGGACCACAGCATCCTACTTCACATGCCACGGAGCTACGGAATCGGAGATTCTGTTCTTGGTTGGATTGGAAACTTTCCTTACCAACAGAGGTTTCATGTACGTGTTAAGGGATCACTATATACTCGGATTGAGGTGGAAGGTGGTGTCCCACAGGGCTCGGTGATGGGACCGCGCCTGTTCCTTTTGTTTAGTAACGATCTGAAAAGAGTAATCTCCCCATACGTCCTGCATTTTGCCGATGAGGTCAAAGTACGACAAACAATTAATAACAAGGAAGATCACGATTCCCTCCAACATGACCTGGACTGAGTTCATGAATGGTCAACGAGCAACCTACTTTTGTTGAACACAGCTAAGTGTAAGATACTCTACCTGCGCCATCAGCGGGTAGGCGTTTAAAAGCTTGGAAACCGAACCCTTTCAGAAGGCCTCTCAGGAGCGTGACCTAGGTCTATGCGTACACGACGATCTCAGCTGCTCGAAACATGCAGAGAAGGCGTCCAGAATCGACAGTCAATACTTTGGTCGTACGGTTGGCTTTCGCTCGGTTTGACTCCACAATCTTCCCACAATTGCTTAAGGTCTATGTGAGACCGCACGTGGAATATGCCATACAGACGTGACAAGCGTGGCAAAAACAGGATCACCTTGCTTTCGAGAATCGTCAACGAAGGGTAATGAAGAACGTTAAGGGTTTCTTCCATCTACCCTTTCAAATCAGATTAAAATTTCTTAGAGTGCATAGCAATCGATATCGGCGTTTGCGGTGGGACCTCACAAAGTTTTACCGGAGCCTAAAGAACCCAAACCATAATTGTCGCCCGTCGCTGAAACTGAACCAAAACACTAACCTAAGTGGTCATCTTCTGAAATTGACAATGCAGATTAGCCAGCTGGAATGCCGTAGGAATTTCTTTTTCCTTCGAGTGTGTCGGTCGTGGAACACTCTCCCAGAGTATCTCGTTTCTGCTCCCAATCTGAAGATATTTGAAAAATGACTTGGCGAAGCGCTGTCTAATTCGCATTTCATTTAATAACTTGCTAGCTAGGATGATAAAAACGCAGTCAACCGTTGTGCTTCCAAACTCCAAAACAGTAGATTTATAGATCTATACGTAAAATACGCGAAGATTTCCGCTCTTCTACATAAGTACATGGCGAGGCCGCAAGAACGATTTCCATTTTATCATGAACTTTTAGTTTCGCAATAATTTCCATCCAACAGGAGTTGTTAAGCATTTCTTTCTTACCGGTAATAGACCCCTGGTTAATTAGCTGATAAGCTTCGAGTGGATGTACATTAATTGTACTATGTAGAAATGGAAAGGAGTAAGCCGGAAGTAATGATAGGCTTGAAAATTCCTGCGGCGTGGTGGCACACACCTTACTGTTCCCACTGAATTGCGACCATCTGATCGATTCAGTTCCATGGGTTCAAACATATGTAAGATTTCATAGTCCTCCACTTAAGACCTCGACTTCTGCCAACGCCCGTTTTTGTGCTGGTAGATCAACACGCACATCATTCATCATTTGCAGACCAACCGTGTCGCTTAGGTCTCAGATATGAAGAAGATAATGGGACACTATGTCACCATTTCTCATGATTTTACACACATGAAGGAGCGCAAGGCGGTAAGCATATACACAATTCATTACCACGGTAACACGCGTACCCAGTGACGACACATAATCCTGACAAGCAATTAGGAGAGGAAGGTCAGGGTTTCGGCGGTTGTTTAATCCGATACCTGTGGTCAGTGTGCCTCGCCTTTTGGGTTGAACCTTATTATATCCCAAGATATTGAGTAAGCGTACGGCAACCGTTATTTCCAAGTCATTAGAACATCACTTTTGTGCTTTTGGTCAAACTCAGTAATTCTTACGACCTTTGTCGCCAATTCAGCTTGTTGTGGATGCGAACACCGTGAGTTCCAAATCACTGTTCGCGAGAGATTGGCATTACCGTTCGAAATAAGTTTGCTCTCCCCATTTCATATACGCTCTTCCGTTATGGGTACTTAGGTGTCTAGTTGCACCGAGTTTATACAACAACTCACAGTCCACTGTGTCAGAACACCCATACGCTCCAGACACGAATACTCAAATTTGTACCGTTGCAAATCTCTCGGTGAATCCTGCAACTTCCGCGCACTTATATCGACAGTGTTTTTATCTTATAGTTTTCGTCTTGACCATCCTACGGGACTTGTCAAGCATCCGCTTTTCTACCCATTACATACTACCGAACCGTTGAAATCATTTCCCGTTCGCAACCCTGATGCGCGCCCATAATAGCCTCAAATTTGATTACCCACCATTTTCAACAAGCGTTTTCGCTGCTGTGTGCATTAGTGCAACATGGCAGTTTTCTTCTGTGGCGTCCTAACAGCCAATGTACTGAGCCCTTTCTATTCGTTGTCTGCATCATCTGGCGTGTGTAGGTAACCCGCTCACCCATTTATCGATTGGCTTAGTTTAGAATAGTGTATCAATGCGTTGTACAACGTGCCGGTTAGAATGCAGTTTTGTTTCACTTTGTGATACTTCGGCTAAGAGCCAGCCACTGTATGTTAGTTCCGCAAATGATAAACTGTGACATTTTGGCGATGGAGGTTAAATTTGGAATTAATTACCATGAACCATCTTACCCCGCCTGATTCACTTTGGAAGGACACATTGTCCAAGCCATCCTTAGCGTTGGAAACGAACCTTCTGTGACTACCTTGAGCTTTTCACAATTACACACCCCACACCAAACAGTGAAACTAATCTATCAAATTACTGAGACAACACCTCGGTGCAGAAGGCCAACGGCATTTTGATGCGTTGCGTTTGTACGAAAGCACATCCCTGAGGGACTGCATTAAAGCCCTAGATGGCCTTTGGGACCGCGGCAACATGTTTTTACTGCGTGCCTTCGTTTTTCTCATTTAGGATAGGGGGAAGAGGAGTGATAATAAATTCATCAGTCGTAGACAACAGTCCCGTCCTGACTGCCGTTACAATGAACTTCCCGCCACGAAATTCGAAGAGACGATGGCGGTGCAATGCCTTTTGGTTGGCATTCGAGATGATAAAGCTAGAGAATGCCTGCTCTTAGAAGGCGAGAATGAACTCACTTGGGAAACAGCCTGCTCACTGTTCAGACAAAGGGAAAGCGTTGTGCAACAATTAATTCAGTATCGAAGCGGTTCTCCTTCAGATGCTGTCCATGCGGTTAAGTCTCGACTATCACCCACCAACAGATTTTTCTTTACGCGCTCCAGGTGCGGCGAGAAGCATGAAAAGGTTCCTAATTGCAGACACAAACTGTCTACTACTTATCATAAGTGTGGAAAGGTCGGCATATTGAATGTGTAGGTCGTTCGACTGTGCTTCAACGACAGATACACCACCCTGCCTAGGGTATTGTTCAAACTGTGGCAAACACTGACGATCCTATAATCTAACTAATTTCGCACACAACCACACCGCACGCAATGGGAATACCCCGGTACACTGTTGATTTAAACACTGAAGGACAGCCAGTACGTCTGGAGCTCGATGCCGGGGCCTCGGTTTTATTGCTCAACAATCGAACTTTGCCCAACCTGGTTCTGACTCCGACTTAAGCTAAATTAGGATCAGACACTGGGAAAACATCCAATGTTTTGTGTGTGTGTGTGTGTGTGTGTGACGTGAAAGTAAATCATGAGGACAAAACGTTGACTCTTCCTCTAATCATTGTTAACACAGACGGACCTAATCTATATGGGAGGAACTGGTTAAAGTACATGCCGGGAATATTACAACCTGGCAAGAAGGTGGACAGTATTTCTGACTTACATACACGCTTTGAAAGCTTTGTCAGTGTTTTCAATAAAAACAAAACAAAACAATAAAACAAACTTACGTGATTTCAAAGCTTGCTTGAACAGCAAGTAACACTCAACCGAAATTTTACAAGGCACGGGGTCTACCGTTCGCAATCCGTTCGAAGGTGGAGTTGGAGTTAGAGCGGTTACAAAAAGACGGAATAATTTCACCCGTACGTCACTCTTCCTAGGCTGCACCCATCGTTCTTGTACAGAAGCTTGACGGCTTAGTTCGCGTTCGCTTCCACTATAAACTGACGGTTAATCAAGCGAGGACGACGGAACATTATCCGATTCCATGGATAGATGACCTTTACACAATATTGTAAGGTGGACAATAATTCTCGAAACTTAATCTAAGCCGTGCTTATTCTTAAGTGGAGCTACAGGAATCCTCAAAGGAAATTACTACTATTAATACGCACATAGGGTTATTCTGCTATAGCCGATTCCCATTCGGAATACACTTCGCGCCGGCGATCTTTCAGAGAATTATAGACAACTTAGTGAAAGGCATACCCGGAGTTTGCGCTTACTTGGACGACATTTTGGTTACTGGTCGTACCGACTACGAACATATGACAGCACTTGCAACAGTCTTGAAACGCCTTCAAAACAGCAGACTAAAACTCAGGGAATTTAAAGGTCTTCTTTTGTGATATAGTAATCTGGGATTTCGTTTGGACAATCACAGGTTATATCCCCTACGATAATATTTTCAACCCATTCTGGGTTCTCCAACACCCAAAAGTATTAACGAACTGCAGTCATTTATTAGAATGGCAATCCATTATAGTCGTTTCTTACCCAATTTGGCTAGTCTTCTCACACCATTGTATACTTTAGTTCGTAAGAATACCAGGTGGCTGGGGTCCAATGAACAACAAACAGCTTACGATGCCGTTAGATTAGCTAAAAGTAACGATAAGTTGTTAGTACATTTTGACCAAAAACCCGATCACTCTTCGTTGCGATACGTTAGTCACAGGGCTCGGGGCCGTACTGTCACACCAACTAGAAGATATGATCGAGCGACCACTAGCTTTTACGTTCAGAAGTTTGGCACCAGCGGAAAAGAACTATGTGCAGCTTGACAGCGAAGCTTTAGCGGTTATCTTTGGAGTTAAGAAATTCCACCCGTATCTGCAGGGAAGAAAAGTTGAAATTTTTACTAACCACAAGCTTTTGTTAACCCTGGTTGGTGAGAAAAAAGCCATAAACAAGATGGCTTCACCTCGTACGCAACGTTGGGTTTCATTGATCTCTGCTTACAATTGCAAGATCGCCTAAGGCCTTTGGCAAGCAAATAGAATCGCGAACGCTCTGTGCCGTATACAGTTGAAGCGCCTACCAAATTGTGTACTTAAACCTGTGGAGCTTGTCTATTTGCTGCAACATTTGGGCGAAAATCCGGTGTCAAATGCAGATATCCGTCAGGACACTGAACGGGATTCATTACTGGCCAAAGTCAAGCGACTAGTCTCTCAAAAATGGCCTGACAGCTGTAAACCGCAACTACTGACCTACTCTGACCTACGCACAGAGCTCAATTTCGAGGATGGGTGATTGCTAGGGGGATCTAGGGCGATCATACCACCACGGTGCTGACGACCATTTCTTGCATGCGAAGGTGGCTCAGAACCTTCCGTATACCACATACGAGGTAAACAGACCACAGTCCCGTATTTACTAGTCAGGAATTTTAAGAGTTCCTTTAAAGCAACGGCATACATGTGAAATCAGCCGCCTACCACCCAGCTTCAAACGGTTTGGCTAAAAGAGCCATCTAGACAGTCAAGAACAGGTTACGGAAACAAGCCTTTGCTCTACTGCGAAGAAACTCGGATAAATTGCTTTTTAACTACCGCACCACGCCAAACGAAACTACTGGGAAGAGCGCAGGCGAGTTGCTGTTCGGACAGAGGTTGAGGACACGGCTGGATCTTTTGTTTCCTGACCAGAGGCTACGTGTCAAGGCTAATCAAGACAAATCTAAGGCAGAGTACGACCAGAAAGCTTCCGATCGAAGATTCTATGAGAATGAACCGATCTATGTCGATTTATCCGACGAAACGACCTGGCAGCCTGAACAGTTACGCGAAGTTGCGGTACGCGCAGAACTGTCAAAATGTTGGCCAACCGGATGCTCAGCAATGTCGAGGTTCAACTCGGCTACACCGACCCGTCGACCAATACCAAGCTAACTGGAGTGGTCCAAACTAAAGGGAGAAGGAATGTGGCATCTTCACGGCCAATGTACTGAGCCCTTTCTATTCATTGTTTGTATCATCTGGCGTGTGTAGGTAACCCGCTCACCCATTTATCGATTGGCTTAGTTTAGAATAGTGGATCACTGCGTTGTACAATGTGTCGGTTAGAATGCAGTTTTGCCTTCCATGTACCTGACGTGTTTCGTCTTGTGATACTGCGGCTAAGAGCCAGCCACTGTACGTTAGTTCCGCAATCGCTAAGCTGTGACATCTTCAAAGATCAAATTGTCAGCATCGCGCTTTCGATGCTGAAGGTGAGTACGTCACAAATAAGTAGGCAAAAACTGCATGCTTTAACCCTGGCTTGAAACGGCTGCACAGTGATTAGTTGATTCTTCCCGTTCATGTTTTGGTAAGTAGTGGACATGTAATGTGTTGCACTTTGTTCGATACCATTATTCGGACTTCCCCAGGATCAGGCTACCTTTGTTTTGTCTTCATTATCCGGGAATTGAAAATATTAGGGTGCGTACACCTTGGGGCATCTCGCAATGTAGTAAGACTCATTGTTATTCTGTGGGCATGCTTTAAGCACATTATGCGCCATCAGGTTTACCAAGTAAAAACAAGCAAATTGCCGGTCAAGTTCTTTGTACCCCGGGGGTGGAATCATCATTGGAGTAGTGCTGGAAAGCGTGTAGGCCACCAGTCTTATTGCATCCCTGGCACCACATTTCTTAACCGTGTCGGTCAGTGCGACAAAAGTTAAGTAGAAGAACATGCTTCGCAGCACAAATCAACCTCGTTCCGTTGTGTTGCAATCGCAACTAGAGGGAACACAACAGAATTGACTAGCTAGTCCCTTTAATGACCGCATAGGTTTCGCCAATCAGGCCTAGTTTACAACGAGTATGGCTTTAGCCGAACTTGTAGGTCAGCCTCGCACTATGGACTTGCCTGCCTTCAGGTTATCAGCGTCAATTCCACCGGGTCGGGCGTGGACGCCTGCTTCGTGAGTAGGCATACACTTTCACTTGACGAACTAGCCCAAGTCCTAGTGCATTGTCTGGAGTCCATGAAACGCATGAGCTCATCGGCCGTCCATAGTGTGGAGGGGAAAACTGATTGTAAAATTGACTGTTCGTTCCGCTTTGCCAGGTCATTTGACCAATGAGCGTGGCCTTGACACCCCACACGCTGTACGGCGGGGTGCGTTACCCCCACCAGTAACGCGACGGTCATGCGCTGGAGCCGCGTGTGATTAGTCGTTTCAGTTTGGCAATTTTCGAAACGCCGAGTTAATGATGGACGTAAATCACCAATTTACCCGCAAGGTTCACCTTTATTCGATGCGAATTTCGACATTGGGTCTACTCCTGCCAAGATATTGTTCGCTGACCAGATTGAGAAGACCGACAACAGGTAGACTCAGTGTGACAGCGCTGAACTAATACCCGGTCATAGCCCCAAGTACATGGTATGCATGTATTTCAAAATACTGCACCAGTGACGTGTCCCCGATGAAATCCCTTCAAAATTACTGTTGCTTCCAGCCCTTTGCTCCCGGCCTTAATCCTTCTGGTTTAAGCTACTCTTGTGGATGGTGTAGTATACTCTATTTATGGTCTCCCGTAGTTTATGGCAGCCACAGCTACAGAGAAATCTGGAAAACGATGCAGTCAATCATAGCAGACCACATGACTTGATGACATGGCTTGATGACACCCTACTGTGCGGCCGCACTTTAACTCGTCTCTCGCTTTGCCCTCTGTGGCGACTCCAGTTCTCCCCACACAATATTGTGCTTGCGCTCGTTCGAACCAGTTCGACGAGCTCTACTCAGTGCTTTCCATCTCCTGGATCTAACCTGTGTGGATTACACTCTTGCTCCAGTTCCCAGTTTTCGGTATATTCTTTGCCGAATTCCACTTGTGTAACTACATCAAACCGGTCTTTCGGAAAAGATTTTGGTCTCATTCGGAAGAAGAAGTTGTGGACTCCCCAACCACGCGGCAACCATCCCTGTAAGTTGCAGCATAACAAACTTACATCCTTTTTGCTCCGCTCGTCAACTGAGCTGCTCTAGGGACGCTTATCAGCGCTCCACCTGCATCGTCGCTTAAGGCAGGCCGATTAACACACGCCCG